>OY754346.1:18886182-19486182 GCA_963572235.1 Caenorhabditis japonica
AATTGTGAAACTTGACGTGATCGTAATGTTAATAATAAAATAACATTGAATGGCTGATTTAATGACACTCCATGTCTCATGTTCACCCATAAAATTGTCAAATTTGTATGTCAGTCGGTCTGTCTTAAAAATAACCGGTTTGCCCACGTTTCTTTTCGACGCCCGTCCAGTCCCATCGATCAGTTGGTAATTGACAAACTATCTCTCATATATGAGGGGGACAACAAAAAAAAATGAATTGTGTCCTTTTTTGCAAACAATGCATTTCTAATAAGAGCCAATTTCTCAGGGAGGAAGATACGTCTTCATTCTTTCTTTCTTTGTGCCATTCCCATTAAACATTCTTGTTTTCGGATTTGAAAATGGAATGGAATGGGAATGGGGAAAATAGCATAGAATGCTAGGGGGCAAAACGAAAAATAGGTGTAATCGAGCGAAAGGATTTTAGACTCCGGACCACGACCACAATGTTATGGTTCAGTGATTCGGATTTGTTTCCTGGGGAAAGGTGAAGAGAGGTTGACTGTTGGGTTGGCCCTGGGACGTTTCGAAACTTGCCAATTCGAAACTGGGACGATTTCGAAACTTTAGTGCTATTTTTTGTCGCCATGATCGTACAATTGACAACATTCGGCCAAGGATAAAATAGTTGTGAAAAATTTTTACCGGTAAATTCTGAGCATTTTTCAAAGTTTACCGAAAATTTACCGCTAAAAATGCACTAAAATTTCGAAACGTCCCGTTTCGAAGTGGCAGGTTTGGAAACGTCCCAGAGCCCATTTTTTGCGGTAAATTTTTGGTAAATACGGAAAAATTCTCCGAGTTTACCGATAAAAGATTCGATATTTCATTTTTGTCCGAATTTTGCCAATAGTGCGAAAACGACGACAAAAAAACAGTAAAGTTTCGAAACGTCCCTGAGTCGTTGGTATCTTCCCAGTAAATTATTTAATAACGTTTCATAATGGGGTTATTCACCGAAATAGCAAAAAAAAACTGCGCGAAAACTCGGAAAATGGTTCTGGGACGTTTCGAAACTTATTTGCATTTTTGCGTAACGGTTTCCGCCAAGTTCCACCAAAACACACACGCATTCCGTTTATACTCGAGGCAAAACGAGCATGGTCCACTGACGGAAGGGATCGTGCAACTTGGCGCAGCTTGGTTCGCAGTATCCAGGATGGAAACTGAGGTCGAACCTCACAAGTATCACAAGTATTATGGATTCGTGAATGAGTGACAAAACCGGGTGAATTGTGGGGCAAAAGATAGCTGGTCTCACCACGATTTTGACAGACTACGGTTAGCGCGAAAATATATTTTTTTATTCTTTTTTTAAATATAAAACGCATTTTCATAGTTTTTTTCTCGACAAAATGTGTTTTTGAAACGAAATTACCCATTCCAGGTTACACAAAAAATTTTAATAGTGAAAAAAATGCTAGTCAAAAGGCAAAAAATCGCGTTTTTATTAAAAACAAAAGAATAAAAAATATTTTTCGCGCTAACCGTAGTCTGTCAAAATCGTGGCGAGACCAGCCAACTTTTGCCCCAAAAATTCACCGCGTTTTGTCGCTTATTCACGAATCCATAATAAGTAAGTTCCGTTTCTATATTTTGGGAAGTTAAATCGACCGGAAAAATGCAAAAAAAAAGTTTCGAAACGTCCTAGAGCCCGGAAAATGCTCCTTTTTAACTATCCTTTTTTCAGAAAAAAAAATCAATATTTATTAAAATCGATATTTCGGTCTAAAATTTTCTAAACATATTTATTATGCAGGAGTAATTTTGCCATTATTTCTCAAAATTTCAGGTCAATCGGAGCATTTTCCACGCAGTTTTTTTTGCTGTTTTTTTGTTGCTATTTCGTGCATAACGCCCATAAGAACCGACAATACTTTAGTTCCAACAATAAGATAATCAATAAACAGCAGAAAGTGGCGAGTCTTGCGACTTCCGGTTTCCTGGATATTGCCACTATTTCGTAACATTTTAGCAATTATAAATGCAAGTCTTTCATCCAAACTGGGCTTGAGCATTTTTAAATTATCGAACTGACCAGGTTGTCCCATGACTTGTGCTGTCGACTGAGCTTGGTGTGGCCCTCCAGGGAAATTAAATGCGGTTGGCGGTGTTGTTCGTTCATCGTGACTATGCTGATTTTCCTGCGAATAGATCGTGTTATTCCTTTAGCTATTCATTCACGCGTTACCGCTTTAAACATTTCGTACCTGCTGCTGTGGAAAGTAGACAGTTGGTCCGTGACCCGGTGCCGGTGAGTTCGGCACCGATCTCTGATTATTTTCCATAAATTATGATAATTGTGAAAAGAAGGAAGGTGATAAAATAATAGTAGAAGAAAGGCAAATGAATCAGGTGCTTGTCAGTCGGTTCTCATTCATTCATTCGCAAAGCACATAAATCGGCAAAAGGCGATGGTAGGGCGTGCGGATGGATGGGAGACGCAGACCGCAAGTCCCCACCGAATGAACAATGGCTTGTAGTGGCCGATCAATTGGAGCGGCGGTCGGCCACAGCCGGGTAACCCCCTTATTTTCTCTTCCGTTACTGGGAGCGCCCGGGTGGAAAGCGCGCTCTGTGGACAATTCTGAGAGACACGAGACGCAGCCGAAACCGAGAAGTTAGAGAAGAAGAAAAGTGAGAGAGAGTCTGGCCGCTGGTTCGATAAATAATTCGTCTTCGGGGCTCTGACACTCCGTGCCTCACTTTTCGCATATGTAGTAAAAGAAAAGAAAAAGGCACGTGATAATTCGGCAAGATCACGTTGATGAGCAGCAGAGGAAGATGAAGGAAAACGGAGGACCAATAGGTTTATCTTTCTCTGGAGCTCAGAAATACGAAGAAACGTGACATTTTTCAATGTTCTGAACACTTTTAGATCGACTAAAGGTTCAACATCTGAAATTTTGGTGACATCCAGTTTCGCTTTTCTTTTTTTTTTTAAACTTTCTTTTCCAACCGAGTCTTGTCTTGTTTTCAAAGCATTTCTTTTTGAATGCGAAGTGTAGGATTACGAGTTTTTTTTCTTCTTGTGGTCGGATTCGTTCTTGTTTACAGGAAAACAGGAAAAACGAGCAAAGTTTCTGCTCAAGTTTTCAGTACGAAATTTAACCACCCATGAGTGAACACTCCTATTGTTTGTTCGAGAAAGTTCTTTGTCGTCGTTGTATTAACAATATCGACGTGTCTCGTGTACATTCTATTTGTATTAGGTGGTCCCATGAGTAATCCTCCAAGTTTTCGGCGTTCTCTTTTATGAATAATCCTTTCTGGTCGATTGTAATATATTTACCACTTCCTCTTAAATATATTGTATGCAAATCTATCGGTTTGATCTTCTATTATTTCTCACGAAACACTTAATTTTTAGTTTGAAAAATGTCAGAATGTTCAATGTTCCATGAAATTTTCAGTAGGAGGGTTGTTAATTCCCATTCTGAAAACAGTATTAATGTCCTTTCGATTTCCATATTCTACTTTGAGCGATAACGATTAACTCCAAATAATTGTGGAGATAATTTTTGTGCAAAAACATCATAAACTTTGATCATCAAGGGATCAAGTTCATGGACGTGTTTTACTAACTAGGAAGGTACTTTTTGGTACGTTTTGGAAAACATTGGAAAAAAAAACCCTGGATGATACTAGAAATTTTGGTGAATTTGTAAACATTCTAAAATTCGGCAAAATGTTTCCAGATAAGTTTTTATGACCCGTCAAACCTGCATTAAATTTTCTCTGAAAATGTTGATGGGTGGCGCAACTGGGTGCAGCGAGAGCACTGCGATATTGAGGCTGTGTTCGCTGTTCAGACCTCATAAACTTTTGCAAAGTTTTAGCGAGTATTTTTCGAAGCCATAATACAATCCAGAAATTTTTTAAAAATATTTTGAGTATATTTTCTAGTCTGGACTGTATTATGTCTTCGAAAAATACTCGTCAAAACTTTGCAAATGAGTTTATAAGGTCTGGGGAGCGAACCCACAGCCTCAATATCACAGTGTTTCTGCTGCACTTTGTTGCGCCACCCATCGACATTTTAAGCAAATTGCGTGTTGGTAGAAATTTCAGTTGGTTTAGCGAAGATAACCATGTGGATCGCAGGATTTTACAGGTAAAAATGTGCTCGAAAATCAGCAAAATTTCGGCGGATCATAAAAACTTTTCTGGAAAAATTGTGCCAATTTTTAAGGTTCTAAAACATTTAAACAAAATTGTAGTATCATCCCGATTTTTTGTGTTCTTCAGAATATTCCAAAATGTACCTAGTAAGATTAGTAAGATGCATGTATTCCTTCCTTTTCTGTCAGTTTAGCTTTGATTCTTGAAAAAATTGTCTCTTGAGACTTGCATTGTCTATTATCTTTAAAAATTGCATATATTTCGCTCGCTCCTTTCTCTTCCTTTTGTTTCCTCTATGTGATTCATTCTTCTTTTGTGAGATGATAAAATATTGTCTATTCCTGTTCCATTTTTGTTCCGTTGATTCGATCCCGAACATTTGCATTTTCATATTCCTCCCAGAAAAAAGTGGGAGAAAGAAGAAGTGTACACATCCTGAATAATGGCTTTCCTTGCTTGCAGAATTTTGAAGTTGCTCTCCACTCTCATCGTGTTGTTCGACAAAATCTTTACAACTTTTTCTATATACGAAAACAAAATTTGTCGGTTTGCAGTCATAAAAGACTTTGAAATTGAAAATATTCCAAAAAAAAAAATACTATTCGTAGATCACTTTGTCATGGCTTTTGTCTGCTTGGCAATGGCAATTCGAAAACAATTGTATTTTTTCCAGCATGAATTAGATTGACGTGACGGAGCATCTATTTTCCGTTTGCATTATTGAAAAATTAGATTGGTTGATGTTATTTTATTGGCACGACGAGCAAGGTGTGTTTCTCTCGTTTCTTATTTTCGCTTCCTTCTCATTATCAGCGAGTACAATTTCTTCCCGTTTGCACTTTTTCTTTCAAATTGTCTTCTTTCCCAGCCATCATTTGACCGCATTGACTTCTCGAGACGCGTTTACCACTGATAAACTTTTTTTGCTGGTTCTTTCTAAACAGATCTACTCGCGAGAGTGAACTGATAAAAGGCAAACAAATAGTCAGGGCGCAACCGGTGGCGAGCCATTCGTATAGTACACATTTCGGCGACGATCGTTGGTCGTCTCACCCGAGAATCATTTTGAAATGCAAAATATTTGCGTGCAAAAACGGACAAAAATGACCCGGAGCGACAAAACACATATATTGTTCTTCTTCTTCTTATGCCTCCCTCTCGATTCAAAATTTAAAGTTTTTGAAAGTTTCTTTCGGATATCATCTTTATTTGACAATGACACCACCGAAACCATGTGACGGCCTCCGAAGACGATTTCTGTTTTTTGGAGGTCGAATTGGCGCCAATATGACAAGTGCGATCACTTTTTAGCAATCGGTCAGAAACCAGACCTTGGATAAGTAGACTGAGAGGATATAAATGACCAATTTCCATGGTGAAATTCCTGTCCAGTATACTTTTACTGGTTTTTCTTCTCTATCCTCGGCAGTAGTTGCATTTCAGAAAACACCGTATTTCGATGCTGTCGGTCACTTGGAACATGTTCATTTTTCATTATTTAAAGGAGGTGCCAAAATTTTGGGGAAACTGTTTAAGGGGTTACTCATGCATTTAATTTTTGATAATATTAGAAAATTCGAGGAATTATCGTGGCTGGGTGAGATTCGTAAATTAGGTTGAAGTCTCACCAGGAAATTTTCGAATCTCATCCAGCCGCGATAATTCTTAGCACTTTCTAATATTAGCAACAAAAAAAAGGAAATGTCTGAGTATTTATTTTGTACATCTGCCTTTTTGTCTTACTCATTTCATGCAGATAACGACATTTTCTTAGCAGAAAAATGCAATTTTGTGCAAAAACTGAATAAGACAAAAAATCAAGATGTACAAAATGAAAACCCCCAGCACGAATATCACATTAAAATTGCAAAAAAAATTTATAATTTTTGGCAAATACTACAACAAACAAATTAGAAGACCACGTGGAGTACACGAAGCCAAGATGGCCACGACTTCTAGAAAATTCAATTTTTCCAGAAATATTCGTTTTATTTTTTGCAATAAATGTAAGAAAGACAGGAAGTTTGAATTTTCCGCCATTTGTTGTTGTAAAACTCGCCAAAAATCAGATAAATGTTTTTCGTGCGATTGCAATGTGATATTCGTAATGGGGTTATTCACGAAATAGCAAAAAACTGCGCGAAAACTCGAAAAATGCTCCGATATGCGTCAAATTTTCGGAAATAAGAGCAAAAATACTGCTGGATAAATATTATCGGCCCGCCACGTCGGTCAAACGCGCTCCGCTGACTCAGGTGTTTCAATTTGGGTTTATTTAGAAAAAAACCGGGTTAAAAAGGAGAAATTTTTAGATTGTAAAGTGACCTCTATAAATGACCAACTTTTCTAATCTAACCCCCTTTTTTCTCAAATCAACCCGAGTTTTCTAAACTAACCCCCCTTTTTCCTAAATCAACACGCAAATGTTCTAGTCTAACCCCCTTTTTTTCTAAATCAACCAGGAAATGTTCTAATCTAACCCCCTTTTTTCTAAATCAACCCGGAACTTTTCCAATCTAACCCCCTTTTTTTCTATATAAATCCGAAATCGTTTGAATCAATACTGAATTTTTTTATAAATTGACATGGTTTTTTCAAATTCGGAGGAAAAATTAATTAAATATTTTTATTCTACGACAAAATTGCAAACATGTACATTTTGAGATAATAATTCTAACAATTAATGAGGTTAATAACAAAAAAAAAAGATAATGACGTATTTAGAAAACATGTGAAAAAAACTTAAAATATATGAAAACTACATTTAAAATGTATACTCAAAACAGCGGCGATCACAAGTCCCATATTGATGTTTGCGTGATTGCTCCTTTGAACCAAATTCTACGCTTGACTGTTCGTTCCACATGCACATCTGAAAATATAAATGTATAGGGGAATTGTCGATATAAAAGCAGCTACATTGGCGCGTTCCTACTAACTTTTGATAAGTAAAATCTTTGAATTTTTCTAGCTATAATGGATTCGGGGCGGAGTGACAATTTTTTCACGTTTTTATTCGAAAAAATGAAGAAATAACTGAAGAAATGAAGAGTTTTTGCGTTTTCCAGTTTCCCGTGAAATGTCACTCCGTCACGAATTATATTGCTGTAATGGACCTATGTAGATGTATTTTCCAGCCATTTTATTCCTATGAAAACCTACATTATAATGCAGGTTAATGCAGGAAAATTAATTAAAATGAAGGTTTACATTGGAATAAAATGGCAGAAAAACTCATCTGCATAGGTCCATAACATTCTTTGATTAGGTACACCTTATTTACTGAAATAATCTACAAATTCTTAGCTTTTCTTTCGGTTTGTATCAGTAAAATAAATAAGAAAGTACCAGTGGTGCACCGAATTGAAATTTTCAAACGCCGGAATAGCGGAGCGGGATGGGGTACAGCGGTATAGAACTCATACGAAATAGAACCGCAACGGAATAGAACTTCACGTAACAGAATAGAACTTCACGCAACAGAGATGAAGCTCTTCTGACAAAAAACAACTGCGCGAAATAGAACTTAATGATTAACAATTTTCAACGGAATACTTATTTTTCTAGCTTTTTTGTATCAGTTCAGCTTCAGTTCAGACAGTTCTATTAAGTTGTGGTTCTATTCCGTTTGAGTTATATACCATTGTACCCCGGACGGAATTCCCGTGCATCACTGGGTAGGCAAACGTCAATTTCACTTATTTAATTGCTCGATGTGTAGGGGTTTTATATGTAGAAGATCTCACCGAAATAGATTCCGTGCTCACAAACTGCCCGCCTTTCCACGAATTGATCGAATGTTCCTTTGTCCTTCCGTTTTCGGCAACTTCCGTTTCGAATATCCATTCAAATCTGAAAATGAGAGAAATTGAACTATGGACTGAAGAATAATTTCATCGCAATAACTATCACGGTAAACTTTAGGAAAAAAATCTACGGTATTCCATTTATCAAGAAATGTAACTTATTGGGAATGCGTTTTTACTTACGAGCTGACAGATTTTCCGACGAGTCTTCGTGAAATGTTCCGAAAATTTCGTACCATCCGAACATTTTGTGCTAGATTTTATTTGAAAATTCGTCGAATTCAGATGATTGTAAACGAAAAATCGATAAATGTACCCATCTAATTGCAAAATTAGTATTTAAAAACATAACAATCAACATAATGTTACATGAAAAGAAAAAACACATAAAAATAAAAAAATAGAATGAGGAATCATCAAATTATGCGCAAAAATGTAAGTATTTGCTGACGCGTTTTGCGATACAGGTAAAAAAGGGGGTCTATATAAACCCGGAAATTTTCTAAATTAACCCGTAAATTCAAAAATCGTTACGGGTTTATATAGACCCCTTTTTAACACCGAAATTTCCCAACCAGATTGGAATTTTCCAATTTAACCAGAATTTTCCAAATTAACCCGGAAATTTTCCAGATAGATTTGAGTTTTCTAAATTAACCCAAAATGAAACACCTGAGGAACTCAATACTACGTGGATTTCATTTTGGTTTTCAAAAAGACAATATGCTCAGAAAATTTTGGTCCGAAATATCGATTTTGAAAAATATTGATTTTTTTGTTCAGAAAATTTTTAAAATCGATATTTCCGTCAAAATTTTCCTGAACATATTCAGGAGTATTGTCAGTTTCTCTGATTTTCTCACCACCATCATATAAATTTAAACCATTTTCAAATTACGTTTTCGAGTTTTATGGATCCGGCCACAGGAGTATTTTTGCCCTTATTTTCCAAAATTTCTGGTAAATCAGAGCATTTTCCGAGTTTTCGCACAGTACTTTTTTGTTGCTATTTCGAGCTATTAGTATATTTTAAACCGCTTTCCCCATAAAGTTGGCACCTTCTTTAAATATTTATCGGATAAAAAATAAGAAAAACAGAAATTTTAAATAAAGAAACGAGAGAATTCGCCATTTTCAATGAGAATTGTTCAATGGTCTTCTCCTTTGAGTCGTTTTCATTTTCTAAACGCATCGTATGGTCATCATCGTATTGTCTGAATTTAGTTTGAGCACTTTATTTTTATATATTACAAAGCTAAATAATAATAGTTAACAAGCCTGCTGTGCAGTCCTGCGCGGTTGCTGACGCAGCCTATTGGCGACTTCGTCGCCACATTCTATTTTTTCACGTTCCACTCTTCCTCATTCATTTATACACACTCTGTTTTGGGAGGATTTCTGTCCTCTGTGGCTCAGTCGGTAGTGTGCTTGAATACAAATCGTAATGTCACGTGTTCGTGTTTTGCCCACTGCATTTTCTTGCAAAAAGGCAGGTGCGGACGCGCACAGACATCCCGATCTGGGTTTTTATATATAAGAAAGATATTTATTTAAAAACGTAGTAAATGAATAATTGTGCTGTTCGCGAAGCGGATTAAAAAAACTGCAAATCGTAATTATTCGCCCATTTAGCCCACTTTTTGCTTCTACTGAAAGTTGCATAGCTTCTCCATCTTTTTCTTCTCGCCTTTCTTTTCTTTTCCGTTTTGCAAAGATCTTTCGAGAAACGTTCAACGAGTTTCGTTTGCTTCTCTGCGCCCTCTTGTTGTCTGACCCATTTGTTAACCGGCGCAATGCAATCCTTGCCCCCAACCCAGACCGATGGGCGACACTTTACCGTAAGCCAGCCCCGATGAAAGTAAAGGTCACAACATTATGCACAATAGTGTATTTTTTATTACCTGGCAAGAGAAGGTGCTCCGTCTGCGTCTCTGCTGTCGACGAGAGCCTTCGCGATTTTTCCATTTGTCCTTTTTTTCTGCAAAATAAATACTTGGTTTTTTGAAGAAACAATATTATTTAGACGAGCAGCAAAAATTGTTTATTTCTCTGTAAAGAAAAAAAAATTTAAACAAAAAACAAGTTGGAATCAAGTTTACTGTAAATCGTTGCGAGACCTTTTGAAACGTTTACGCAATGCGCCTTTAAAACTGTAGACATTATTTATTCGAATTTTGCTCATTTTTGCTCTTCTCTTTCTTTTTTTTTTGACTACAAACAATTTTTACTATCTAAAATTTTTTTAAAACAAAAAACGGAGCAAAAAATTAAAAAAAAAATCTGCAAAACCAAAAATAAATAAAATTTCGTTCGCGCCCTACTGTAAATCGCTGCGAGACCTACTCATAACAATGCGTTATGCGCCTTTAAAACTGTAGAAAATTTTCGAATTTTCAAATGTTTTTTTTCTCAAAACTTCTAGAAGCTTTTTGACTGTTTTTGTTTCGAAAAATGCCGTTTTTTTCTCAAATCTTCCCATAATTAATCTGTTTCCCATTTCAGAACCCGTCAAACTTATTCCGTACCGCCGCCATGTCGTTCAACATAGAACACGAGTCTTTAGTTTGTCAGTTGTATCACAGAACCAAGCATAACAGTAGTGTGAACGTCGTGTGCGAGCTGTCGGAAGAGATTGGGTCCCCGCAATTTGAAAACGAACAATGGGTGGTGCCGTGCGACATCACCGGGCTGAGCGCCAAAAAGCCCAAGGTGGTGAAGGTATGTTTATAATTGCAGGAAAAAAAAGTATAAAATCCATCTTTTTGTCCCAAATTATAGATTCGCCTACACCCATCTGTCTCCCAGACGTCATCATCGGGAGACGCGGCTCTCCGCCAGGCCGCATGCAAGAGTGCTCTCAAATATCTTGATCTGCTCTTGGAGGAAAGTGTATGGTCGAGACGATCCGGTCAGGACGACTATCTGTTCGGCAAGCAAATCGATAAGATTGTCGAGATTCTTGCCGAAATGGACAAAGTGGTCGAGATCGATAACTCCACCATTGGTCTCTCTTTCCTTCACAATGAGAATTTTGATGAGTTGCTCAAAATTACCAGCTGCAAAACACTATCCGCTCATCTTCTAACCGTTATCACGGAAGAGAGCGATCATCAGACGGCAGACATGATGTTCGAGAAGGACGGGCGGTCCCGTCATCTCGCGCGTCTTGTTCTCGATCCCGGATATTTGAAGACGTCGGAAGCGAGCCAGGAGTGCGTTTTCGAGTCGTCAAAGTCGTGCTTCACATGGGTTCTGGCTCGATCCGACGACGATGTGGAGAACTCACCGCCAAGAGTCTCGCAGAAGCTGGAGTGCTTCATTTGGATTGATGGAGAGGAGCAGGAGATGGTTAGTATCACTCTAGTTTTCTCGTTCGTTGATTCAAGCTCAAAAGCCCGCCCCTTTTGCATGTCTGCGGCAGTCTTGCAAAATAAAAGGCGAGCCTGCTAATTATGCATTTTCTGGAAGAGGTTTTGCTGTAGAAAAATTGTTCTTCCATGGCCATAATTTTTAATTACCCATACGTGGCGAAGGGGGTACGACAGAATAGAAATAGGCGAAATAGAAATGCTACAAAATAGAATTGCTATAAAAAAGAACTGGAAAAAATAGAACTGAGCGAAATAGAAATGCTACGAAATAGAACGGCTACAAAATAGAAATGAGCTAAATAGAAATGCTACAAAATAGAAAAAATTTTGGCGATGGAGCGCGTTTGCATTATTTTTTCATTTTCTCAGTTTTTCGCCGATTATGAAATTTTTTTTTCTGAAACTGCATTGATTAAATACTTTTCTTCATTTCCGCTGTTGTTAAGTGCGTAAAATATCTGAAAATTACTGAAAAACCCTATAATATTCGGAAAATTCGAAGAATAATGCAAACGCGCTCCATCGCACCGATTTCTATTTCGCCCATTTCTATTTTGTCACATTTCTATTTCGCGCTGTTCTATTCCGCTCATTTCTATTTTGTAGCTGTTCTATTTTTTCCAGTTCTTTTTTGTAGCAATTCTATTTTGTAGCATTTCTATTTCGCCTATTTCTATTCTGTCGTACCCCCGAGGCGAAAGCATGTGCGCTCATTTGGACGATTTTTTTTTTTCATATTTTTCACCTTTTGCCACGAAATTAATCGAGTTTTATATGAATTCTGTCAGTATTTGCCCAAAATACCAAAAATAAAAATTGAAAACAAATTTTGGTGACAAAAAGTGAGAAAATATGAAAAAAATTGTCTAAATTGTACTTTAAAAAATAAAAGTTTAAAACAAACGTGTTTAGAATTTTTCAAAGTCACGATTGGGAAAAATATCGATTTGTGACTAAAATTGAGCATAATCTGGCAACTTTTCACGAAATATTACGAGTTTTGTTTTAATATATCATTTTTACGAAGAAAAAACGAGAAAAAAAGAGAATAATTTATGCAAAAAATCGAAGAAAAACTGAAAAAATAATTTGGCGACGAAAATTAAAATCGCGAAGTACTAAGTTCCGTGGAGCGCACTTGCTTATAACTCCATTATGAAATTGACAGAAGTTGGCAAAAATATGGGGTTATTAATAGAAATGGGGCAAAAAAAAATTTGAAGGAATACCCGGAGAAGGCTCTGAACTTTTGGAAATAATGTCAAAAATACTCCCTGACATTTCCAGAAAGTTTCAGATCTAAATAGCGATTTTAAAATTTTTCAGAAAAAGTCGATATTTTGGTCTGAAATTTTCTGGGAATCTCCGGGAGTATTTTTGCCCCTATTTCCCAAACTTTCAGTTCAATAGCAGCATTTTCGCTGGTTTTAGCTATTTCGTGAATAACCCCATAATAATTTATCTTTTTCAGCCAGTGTACTCTCCATGTGCCTCTGTTTTCCATCACCTCGACAAGCTCTCCACATCTCTTACCAACATCAGCTCTCCAACTTCCAACGGAGTTCTCCAAAGGGTCCCACACTCGTTGGCTATCGATGTGATAATTGGATTGGACAAAAACGAGGCTCCACATCTTCACAAATTCATCCAAAACATCACCCAGACGCCGCTCACCATACACACCGAATTCGACACGGAATCACTTGACGCTTACTCGGATTCCGAGTGCAAACTAACGATTTCGCCGACCGATTCCGTCGATTCGGGCGTCTCATTGTCGTCGCCAACGCGTCAGACGAGTTTCGACGATGACGATGCGGACGATGAGTCGTCGTACTCGTCGCCCATGTTTAGGATTCGTTCTGTCAGCGAGAGTTGCACTGGACTCAAAGGGATTCTCAAGTGGCCAGCTCGTTCGATTGGTCGTCAAATGTCCAGATTTCATCTTGTTCGCTCGTATTCCGAGTGTCATCAGGACGACGATATTTCGCATATGCTACCGTTGAGATATTCCGAAGACGACGAAGACGCTTTTCATGGTGAGCAAGAAGCACGGGGAAAGATAAAAAAAAATTAAAAATATAGTAACCGATGAATCGGTCAAACGCGCAATTTTCATTTCAGTTTCCAAATTATTTCTTCGATTTTTTCTACATTTTTGTAAATATGCATTTTTCGTTTTTCTTGTTTTTTTTCTTCTTGCAGGCTGAAAAATTCGGGCGATTTTCGAGAAACTCACAATATTGGCTAACAATCGATGAAAATCAAATAAAATACATTTATTTTTCATGATATTTGTTTTATTTACATGACGAAATAAAATCTGAGAGATTTCACTGCATTAAACGTATTTTCATCATTATTCTACTCCCGTGTTTTTTTAACCGACAGAAGACTTGAATTTTGAGGTCAAAACAATGCATACGATCTTGGAATTTACAAAAAAACACGAATAAGCCCAAACTACGGAAAAATACGCATCTAAGAGCGGTCATAGAAATTTTCGTCGTCAGACGGCGAATCGGGGTTTTCAAGCAATTATTGATTTTTTCATAACCAAAGTGAATTTCCCCCATAAAATTGGCCAAACTTCGATTTTCGTAATGATTTTTCCTGCAAAAACACCAAAAAACGGCAAATAATTTTGCACTACCATTTTTTGCACTACCAATAATTTTGCACTACCCGTGTTGCAGCACTACCTAATTTTGCACTGCCGTTTTTTGCCATCTGATTTTGCACTACCCAAAAGTGGTTTTGCACTGCCTATTTTTTGGTTTTGCACTACCTATTTTTTTTCGTGGAGCATATACTTTCAGGAAAGGGTTTAATTTGTTTTGTTGCTTTTTTCCCATTGTTTTGTAGTCTACGCTAGTGATATGCATTTTTAATAATTAATAAGGCTGGTGAAGCCCAGAGGCAACGCGCGGGAGGCATGTGTGAAACGTCAAACAAGGGCGACCGTAGGGAGCTGGGTGGAAGCGTGCTTTGCGGGTTGGTGGCTGCTGATTTTTTCAAATTAAAAATCTATAGATAAGCATTTATTGCCAGAATTGTGTTATTCACACACAGAAGGATCAAGACATGCTTCCGCCCAGCTCCCTCCGGTCGCATATTTGAAATGTGTCACACAGGCTCCCGGCGCGTTGCCGCTGAAATATCCGAATAACACCTATACAGATCTGGTTGGCTCCAAAGCATGCATTTTGATTGGTTTTATTGAAAAAAAAACTCGATATCAAAAAAATGTCCTGCTAAAATTAATTGGTAGTGCAAAACCAAAAAATAGGCAGTGCAAAACCACTTTTGGGTAGTGCAAAATCAGATGGTGAAAAACGGCAGTGCAAAATTGGGTAGTGCTGCAACACGGGTAGTGCAAAATTATTGGTAGTGCAAAAAATGGTAGTGCAAAATTATTTGCCCAAAAAACTCACTTTTTTAGGTCCGCAATGCTAAAAACGATTAATTCGAAATGGTGGCTGAACCAAATTCGACGTTCTTAGGCTTAAAATATTTCTAAAGACCTCGGCTATAATTCCGTTGGAGCAAACTTGGGAAAATGAAGAATTTATGATTTTTTTTCCTCGAAAAACATTAAAATGTTTCAAAATTTGAATTTCGCGCGAAAAATCCAGTAGAGCGCGTTTGCTCGGCTCCGCCCACTTTTTAAATCCTGGACACCGTGATTATGCGGAAAATTCTCACAGAATTTTATGAATTTTGTATCAAATAATTTTACAACGAAAAAAAAAACAAGAAAAACGAAAAATGTAGAAAAAACGGAATAAATAATTTGGAAACCGAAATGAAAACCACGAAGTACTAAAGTTAAGCGGAGCGCGTTTGGCGTTTATGAAAAATTTTCGTGGTTAATGATGCAAAATTTTCACCTGAGCGAGGATCCATGAAACGGAGAACGGCATTTTCCGGAAAATGGCGTTGTCTGTTTCTCTGCGTCTCTCACCACCAACATTCAAAATTCCTCAATTCCAAATTTCGTTTTCCGGAAATCTGTTTTCCTGTCGTCGTTTTCCGGTTCCATAGATCCGGCATCTGAAATCATGCTGGAACCGGCAGGAAAAATGAAAGAAGATATACTACTTAAAGACCCTAAAAATAAATATTTTTTCTTGAAAAACATTATTTTTCCAATACTTTGTCGAAAAATGGGCTGCAATCTTCTATTTTTCAATACCCCATATTGATTAAAACGTGTATTTAACTTTGCAGAAGAATCCTCCTCGTCCGACTGCTGTGCTCTTCCGTCGGCTTCAACGCGCAAAAAGAGCGTCTCGTTCAGCGAGCGCATCGAACAAACTCGTCTGTTCAACTCGAACACGAGCATCAATTCTCAAAAGCGCAAGAATCTGAAAAAGAACGAGAAGAAGAAGAAGCGCGAGAACTCGCTGGCGAGCAGCATCGAGAGCATCAGCGAGGAGAGCGGCCGTGTGAGCCCAGCGACTCGTCACCAAACTGTATAGATGACTGTAAAAATGTATAAATCTCTCTCTCCCCTCCCCGATTGTTTATTTTTTGTTTTTGGTCTTTTTTTTTTTGGATTGATTACCTCATAGAAGTAGCATTTCATTTCGTTTTTTCCCTTCCCGCCTTCCCTTCTTCCAAAACAAAACAAAAAAATCTGGAAAGTTGTATTTATTGCAAAATTTCGACATAGCCACTCCCCTGCCCACTATTTGTTGTTTTTTTTGTCTGTTAGACTTTAGTTTAAATAGTTTAATTTTTATTTTTAAATACTCTCTAATTTATCCGTTTTTTTTTTGTAAAATATTTCTCCCTCTTTCTCCACCTTCCATTTTATGATCACGTGCACGATACTGATTGTGAGTACAAACGATCCCTCCCTTTTTATTATTTTTCATCTCTGCCTTGTGTTTTTTTGTCTTCTTTTTCTGATGGATCTATTCAAGCTAATTTGAAAAGCTTTTGAGTAGGTCCATAAGTTCTTACTACTTCTCTCTGTAAATTCCCATGTG
Source organism: Caenorhabditis japonica (assembly GCA_963572235.1). Taxonomy (NCBI): domain Eukaryota; kingdom Metazoa; phylum Nematoda; class Chromadorea; order Rhabditida; family Rhabditidae; genus Caenorhabditis; species Caenorhabditis japonica. Next base: position 18,902,497 of record OY754346.1, read on the forward strand.
TTCTACTAACTTTCTCGGTAGAATCTGAACCTGTAATACGTGCAATCTCATCAATCTACCAATTTTCAGTATCTGGGAATTGGTTTGGTTGTTTTTATTTTTTTATTACAATAATAAACTTATTTCGGTTGAATCTAAAACACTTTTTAATCTGATTATGTTTGTGTTCAATGGATTGACTGTCAAGGAAATCTGGACAACAATCTTTATTTTTAAATACAAATTCTATTCGGTAACTATTACGTATTTGAGGTGGAGTAACACTTCGAGACAAATTGTGAGCCGAACGTTATGATCAGAGCGGAAAAATAATTGATTTTCCCTGTACATATTTTTCCTCGGTACTCAAATCGAAGACGAGCAAGGCATGGGGCGGAGGTCGGGCGAGGCGTGGGCGAACATATTACGAAATTCGTTTATTGATTTTTCATTTCTTCTCTCTTGCTTTCCTTTTCACAGTGTTTCAACAATTTTCAAATATTGGTGAGTTTTGTTTTTCTTTTCTTGTATGGAAATTCATATTCTCAGTACGGAACGCTGCAAACGCGCTCCCTTCGCACAGTGGTGGACGCGGCCACGTTGGCGACGAGAGAGTGCAGAAAATTGAGAGAGTCGTGGCCGATGTTTTTCTCTGATTTCTCTAAACCTCACTCCAAATTCATGCGAAATTTATTTGTTCGATTGGAGCGAGTTATCAGCGTTTTATACCGAGTATATCATTGCGTCGCGAGGAGGCTAATTAAATTTTCTCCAAAAAAAAAAAAAATTTTCCTTCGAAAATATTTTCGGAAGTGAAACCGAACTCGGAATCGCGGCTTTTCGGAATATTCCGAGAAAGCCTCGTCGCGAGAGTTCGTAGAGCTGGCACCGTCTCGCCGTGACAGTTTTGTCGGCTCGATTGTTCCGGCATGAAAAAAACTATATCATAAATCAAAACACTGTACCGCACGGCACCCTGGCCTTCCAAAATTTTTTCTGGTTAGCACATTTCGGTATAATTTTACAATCGCCCCCCATCCACTAGAAGTTTAGCCCCCCGCCTCAATCCACTACTATCGCCCCCCGGCCCGTGAAAACAGAAATGCGAAGTGGGGGAGGATAGTTACATGAGCCCTATTAATAAGTTTCACGTAAAAATTATTGACTAGAGAAACATATGTTATAAGCGTGACATTTAAAAACATGGAAAACTAAACGGTTTCCCTATTTCCTTTTTTCACTTTTATTTCTCATTTCTCAAATGGATTAATGTGAGTTATTTCTTTTTATTCTGTAGTGGGGGTGGATTGTTCAATCGGTGGGGGCCGATTGTAATACCAGGTGGGGGGTCATAGTCCTAGTGGACGACGGGGGGGTCAGGGTATACCCGCGTGGGGGGTGAAGGTTAAAGAATACCTATGCTTTAACTATCGCCCCCCATTTACACTGGTGGGGGGCACATATAACATGGACTCATGTTACAATCAACCCCCCACAACAATCACCCCCCACCAGACCTCCGGGTCCCAAAATGTACTTCGGTGGGGGGCAAGGAGTGTTTGTGGGGGGTGGTATGTGTGTGGGGGGCGATTGTAAAAATTTACCGCGCATTTCTCGTGCACTGGCCACGCCATGGCCGTACGGCCGTGTACTCCACGTGGACAATGTGATCTGCGCAATTTAGCAGAATTTTTTTTTCATTTTTATTTGATTTTCCATATTTTTACAAAAAATTTTAGGCATAACTGTTCTGAAATTGAATGAAAATTGATAGATTCGTTTATTTCTATATTTCTGTTATGTCATTGCTCAATATTTTATCGTAGAAATTGCAGATTTCCCACAATCACGTGTTACATTGGAAAATTCCGTGTTGTGCTAATTACCCACCACAAATTGTGATCAATCGGCAAAAATGGCACTCCCTGATCAACTTCAATCAAGAAAATGGTAAGAAATTGTGAGAAAATCTTGTCAATGAAAAATTTAATTTTTTTCAGGTTTCGAACATCCAGCTCCACGAGGTGTGCAGCCGGTTCAATCCAGACTTCATCGGCAAGGACAACGAGAAAAACTTGAGGAAGGCTGCGCCCGCAATTTAAAGATCGTCAAAAGCCGGAAACTGGATCTCGGAAGACTCTAGGACATCGACGAAGATTACATCACCGTTGGAGCAGACGACGAGCAGGCCGCTCACTTGAAAGACTTTTAGCCACAAATTGAAATCTTTCAATTATTTCGTTATGTCGCAATTAATGTTATTTAGAATTAAATAAATTCTGCCGTGGAACATAGAAGTTAAACTCGGAAATTGCATTCTGCACAAGGAAAAAACGCTGACTGAGACTGAAATATTTTGCAAAATTACATATAACAGACAATGGTGTGGAAAAATTTGGAAAAAAACGATCGGAAAGCTGGGAAAAAATCATAGGTGCCTTATAATTTAGTAGTGGCTTAAATATCGATTTTTGGTGAGTTTCATTTAGATTTTGTCAAATTATTGGGCCTGGATTTCGAGAAAGAGGTAAATAATGGTTCTGTTTTGCAAAATCCATGTGAATTCGATCTATTTTCACGAAAATTTCGAGCTGAAATGCATCCCTTCTGATCGCCGCCAATTTTCTTAAAATGGATGTTTTTCAAACCCCTAAGGCTCGGCCATTTCTGAATTTTTGTTGACGTCCAAGTGCTCGAAATGTTCGCAAGAAATTCCTCTATCGGCCAATGATATTCATTTTTCAAAAATATAATTATTCGAGTGAAATAATGAAAAAAACTGATTTTTCAGTACAAAATTGCATTCGCCGCTGGCGAATGATGCAAGCGCGCACCATTGCGAAATTGCTGGCGCATTGGAAGGAGGGGGAGCCGTGTACCGGCGAGTCACATGCCACGCTCCCATGCACTTTTTCCAATTTTCTGGTTGTTTCTCGTGATACGACTGAAAAATACCAGTTTCTTAATTGTTCTTTCAAAAAAAAATAAAATTCACGGAAGAAAAGGGTTTTTATCCGTTTTTTCATAAGTATTCATATCTTTCTTATATAGAAAATTTTAGATTAGTCTGTGTGTTTGTTTGTGTGTCTCACACACGAGTTTGCAGTCGACAAAACTCGATCCCGCGACCTATAGATTGACATTCAAACGTGCTAACCACTATACCACAAGGGTCACGAGAACTTGAAAGAAATAGGGAAAACAAATCATTGCCACTTCTATTAAAAAAAAACAAAAATCAGTAAAAATATACATTTGACGAAGGCGACTTAGTCGCCACAAGCTGCAGGCTTGTTTACGAAGAAAAAAAAATAATAACTCCTATAGGCCTGGTGAACACTGTTTTTCATCCTTGGAATAAAGTAACTACGCGGGAAAAAACAATGTTTTTTTCTTCGAATGAATATGAATGTTTTTGATCCGCACTTCCACACATTCGTTTCACTGGGGAATAGGGTATCGGTAGGTGAAAATCATTCGAATCTCCGTAACTTTTCTTTTTTTTTCCAGAACATGATAATATCTAAGAGAATGAAAAATTCTCAAACCTCCAAAATGAATGTATCGGACTTTTATAAGTTGAGAGGAGCAGCAACACTTATAAATACATTTTTTACGTACCCAAAGAGGCGCCGTTTTGTGTAAAGAATTCATTAATTACAATTTGTCATGTAAAGTTTTCAGGGATGTGTCATTAAACTGGACGAATTCAAGTATCGCGATGAACCGGCACATCTACAATTACTTCATCACCTTTATGATTTTCTCGCCAAAAGTTGCACAAATCCGAGCGATATTCAAGTTGGTTGGATTTTACCCGGCTACAATTACCGAAGGACATCGCCTACCGTTCCATTCCCCGTACCATTTTACACTAGTCTCAAAGGTGGAAAACCAGTGCATTTTATTTATCATTTTAACACATCTCAACTTTCAGAGATGTTTTTGCTATATTTCGACTTGGCGTATCCCGAACTCGATAGTCCTTATTACCGCGAGGATTTTAGCAATTTGACATTTTTATTAAATTTTGCGGACGACAAAAGTAAGAAAGCCATGTTTAAAAGGCAGCAAAATGTCCGCCAAATTTTCTTGGCCACCGCTTTCGACCTGCAATTCAAACTTGCTCTGTAAGCCAACTTCAAATTGAACAGTATGCAAAATCATCATAGTCACACGCAAAGGAGACCTGATGGAAGGGAAAGGGTGGGCTCTTAGCCAGGGGGATCTGATTCACCTAATGCAAAGCACCGAAGGTGCTTGGTACGGCGCTCAGGGCTGTTTCCTGGTATTATTTCTGGTCGGCACCGCGCTCCGTGTCGGGAGTCTGCGTCGTGGAAGGAAGTTAGAAACAGGACAGAAAAAAATGAATAAATTTCGCTTCAGAAACACTTTGCGGGTCAGAGAGCAAAAGCGAGGAAGATTTCTTATTGTTAGACTCTCAAGAACGCTTCGAAAAAGGTAAGGGGGGATTCAAAAATTATGGATGTGCATCAGAGCACATTTCAGATATCGTCCTCGCTTGTGGCTCGTTGTTGTCGTGATATTCTTCATCGAAAGCTGGATGCAAAAGCAAAACAAAAAACGACTGCTACAAAGTCTACTGCTTTATTTTGTGAGCAATAGAAAATAACAATTCGCCTAGTATTTGAATAATTTCGATTTTTTTTTGATTTTTATCCACTCTTACTGAGCTCTTGTCTCCTTTCCGAGACGCATTTTTTAATTCACCGGCGTCGAATGAACTGTGGAAACAATTTGATTCCTCTCTTAAAAAAGTGAGAATAGGTGCCACCTCCTTCAAGTTTAAAAAAAGGTGGCACAAATCATGATTCATAAATTCTTGAAAAGTATGTTTTAAGAAGTAAAGTTGAAGACTATCACTATCAGTCTATGAAACGTTACTTTTGTCTCTTATTATGTAAGTGAGTAATAATCGCAACTCGAAACGCAACTTCACGGTCGACTGACAATAAGCAGACGTGTTGGAAAAATGAACGATCTTTGTCCGCGCTCTAAGAAAACTAATGAAAGCATAAACAGAGAGTATATGATGGAAATTTCGAGAGCATCAAGCAGTTTTTGCACATTACTGGCCAACCTAACAAATCTACGGAGACATAAGTACTATCTGCGTTCCAGTCTACCGAATTCCGCTAAATGCTCTAGTCAATTTATATCGAATAGATCTCTGAATTGTTGGAACTCTCTTCCTCATACCATTTTCCCAATGAAACTTTCATCCCGGTCCTTTAAGAATAATCTTGCCTCTCTCTCATTTGAAAAACATTTTTTTTAATTCTTCTAACTATTAACACTACTATATGATTGATTGTATAAGTGGCTTTCGTCCTTCAATAATAAACATAAAACTTATAAACTTATTAAAAAAAAAATTGTTTTTCAATTTTTATTTTATGTGGCTCTGTGTGTTTGTTTGGGTGTTTGTCGTCATTTGACTCACCTCTTTTTATTTAAAAACACACTTTCCTCTCTATTGTTTTTTCGATTGAGTTGCATCATGAAAACAGGAGTCCGCAAACACTGTGATCACATAGCCGCGCGCAAATAAGTGGGCGGGGTCTCAATTTTTGTTGATGCAACTCGATTGAAAGCACAATAAGTAATTAAACCCAACCCTTTTTCAGGTTTTACCTTCCCATGGATCGTTGACCTGTCTGTACAAAAATTTTACTGAATAATGTATCAATCAGGAAAAAACAAAAACCGTACATAAGCTGATATAATGATATTCTCCGTTACCACTGTATTCCCTATCCTTCATTCTGTAATTGCTGTTCTCGGTATGGCATTCAATGCGATTTTGATCTATTTGGCGCTTTGTAAGACACCAAAAGTGCTTCGATCGTATGCAACTCTTATCGTCAATTTTGCCTTCACAGACTTTTCTGCGTGTATTACTGATCTACTTGTTCAACAGAGAATTATTCCGGCGGGACTGACACTTGGATATGTTTCGAGTGGAGTGTGCAAGTACTTTGGTCCGCGGGTTTGTTATACAATGTGAGTATTTTGTGCAGAGGTTTTTTTTTTGAAAATTTTACTTTTTTTTGCGTTTATGTCTCTTCGCACAAAATAATTTGAAAATTGCGATAGATCTCCGATATGAGCACCGATATTGTCTTTTCAATCGAGTTTCTCAATAAATCAAAACATGAACATGAAACCCCGACCATTTTTATTCACGTGAATGCTCATTTCTAGTGTAATTTGCATAATTTCATTAAAAAGTGGGCAGGGTTTCATGCTTTGATCTCTTTAGCAACTCGATTGAAAACACAGTGCGTTATTTTTTTGTTAAAGGAGGTGCCAACTATTTTGGGAAAGTGGCTTGCAATGTACATAGTATTGGATGGGGAATTCATGAATATCACATCGTAATCGCACAAAAAAATTTCTCTGATTTTTGCCAATTTTTACAACAAAAAAAAATGGAAGAACCACGGGGAGTACACGAAGTCGAGACGTGGTCGACCGCCGGCCTAGAAATCCGGGCGCGCTGGCCTAGGAAACCTAGACTTCGTGTACTCCACGTGGTCTTATGTTTTTTTGTTGTAAAAATTGGCAAAAATCAGAGAAACTTTTTTGTTGATTTCGATTTACAATCACAATTTTTTTTTTTAAACTCAACTTTTTTAGCTACAGCCTAATGCTACACTTCCACGTTCACACACTTTGGTCGCTACTCCTCTCCTTTTCCTACCGATACTACATCCTTTTCAACGCTTCTCCACCTCGTCAAACTCTTGTATTTATACTCTTAATTGTCTACATTCCATCAATGATTCAATGCATCTCATTTCTATACGCTCAAAGTGATCCGAACGAGATTGCTCAGATCCTGGAGACCCGATTTCCAGACTATAATATGACGGGATTGTGCGTGACAGGAACTATAAATATTGTCAGTTTCTCTGCACTTTACACCATTTTGCATATGACGCTTCCAATAATTCCTGTTTATATTATCATTTTAATTCTGAGAAAAAGGATTATCGAAAAGTTGAGTTTTCCAGGAGTGAACTTTGCGAAGGATACCAAAAATTTGCATACACAGCTTTTGATGGTGAGTTGAAACCGTTGTGATAATCAGAAACTGTGCAAGCGGTAATTATTTAGGCATTAACCTACCAAGCCGCCATTCCCGGTTTTTATCTATTCAGTGTTGCTTCATATACAATTGGCCAAATTGGATTGTACAACCATCCAGATATTGAATATTTCACATTCACTTCTTTACTTCTTATTCCATTTTTATCCCCACTTGCCTCGTTTATTTTCGTGTCTCATTATAGGATAATTCTGAAAAATGGGGTTTTTAAACTTTTAAAAATCGAATCACAAAAGATTTCTTCTGTTCCATATGTTTGTCAGGCCCATGTTGTTGGATGATTAAAACGTTTGTATGTATACATTGGCACCTTTCTTCTCTATAAAGGTACCGTAAAACCTGTATTAGACTTGCATGCAAGTCTATTGTTCAAAGGCCTCGCCAGGGTGCAAGTCTATTAGAGGGGCAAGTCTAATAAAGGGTGCAAGTCTATTGTTCAAACCTCGAAAAGGCTAGGTATTGTCGGCCCGCCAAAATGGTCAAACGCGTTCCACGAAACCTAGTACTACGTGGATTTTATTTTGGTTTCTAAATTGTTTCATTTCACGTGTAAATTCAACGTGAAATAAAACAATTTGGAAACCAAAATGAAATCCACGTAGAGTATTGAGTTCAGCGAAGCGCGTTTGACCGACGTGGTGGGCCGATAATAGTTTTTTTTCTTTAAAAATTTTATGTCAGAGAGCTTTCGGGTAAATCGGCTAATTGCCGCCTAAATAGCGGCCATTCGACGGCGATTCGCCGTCGAAGTCGGCGAATCTGCCCACGGACATTGACATATTCCATTTTCGATTTTTGATCCTTCTACTGCTGAATGTTTTGTCTCGAAACTCCATAATTTTTAGCCGCTTTATAGTTATTCGTTGTGCAAGCATAGTCGACCACCACTTTTTTGAAATCTAATGCGAAATTTAGTATTTTTTTCCGACATTTGAATAAATTCAATTAAGTAGCTGAAACACAAAAAAACAGGAAAAAAACATAAACAATTAAAAAAAAATTTGAAAAATTGAAGTGAAAGTACGCAATTTTTGCCGCAGTTATTGCGTATGCAGAGGGGCAATTTTATTAAAGGGGCAAGTCTATTAGAGGGTGCAAGTCTATTGTTCCAAGGCCTCACTCGGGTGCAAGTCTATTAGAGGGGCAAGTCTAATAAAGGGGCAAGTTTAATACAGGTTTTACGGTATTTTTTACCCTTTGAAAAATGTACGTCTTGGATTAGAGCTATTTCGGATGTTTCCCCTCGGACAGCCTGTGATTAATTGAATAGATTAAACACGGAAAAAAAGCTTTTTGAGAGCTGAAAAGCTAAAGATACATGCATAAAAGGCGATTCAACACTGATAAATAACATGGTAAAATCAAAGAACATTCAAAAACAGGTACCTTTTTGACCTTTTGTTTTTTCTATTGTGTTCTTTTGCACTCTTCGCTATTGTTGATCATTACAATTTTTATTTTATTTTTGATTTTATGTAAAGCCTTTTTTTGGTGCAAAAATAAAGGTACATTAATGGACCTATTCAAAGTACTGTAGAAAAACGGAAAAAATGACAAAAAACTGGGAGAAAACTCGGAAAATGCTCCGATTGGTCTGAAATTTTGGGAGAAACTGTCAAAAATGCTTCCGGACTTTCTCAGAAAATTTTGGACCGAAATATCGATTAAAAAAAATATTGATTTTTTTTCTGAAAATTTTCTAAAATCGATATTTCGGTCCAAGATTTTCTGAAAAAGTCCGGAAGCATTTTTGACAGTTTCTCCCAAAATTTCAGACCAATCGGAGCATTTTCCGAGTTTTCTCCCAGTTGTTTGTCATTTTTTCCGAATTTCTACAGTACTTTGAATAGGTCCATAAGTATGTAAAAAATTGCAAAATAGATAAGAAAGAAAAATTGAAAGGCAGTTATTTATTTATTTAAATGTTTACCGCTCGCTGTTTTGTGTGGCAAGAGATTTACGATTGTATGCTAGTTTATTTAGTTTATAGTTTTCCTACCGGCCAAAGCTAAACCCTACGTAAAGGAAAACGCGCCCTATCGCATTCTCTGCGTCTCCACAATAGCGTTCTGGCAAGTTTAGCTAAACGTGTGCAAAAATGGAGACTCAGAGATGCGAGAAATTCTATTACAAAAAACTCAAAACGTAGTCCCAAACACGACGTGTTTGCTGAAACATCTTGAGATCGAAGAAATAAATTTTAGCATCAAAATATGTGATGTTCATTTATATTGCTAAAATTTCCTCACTAGATTAATAATGAGAATGACCCCACCGAACAATGTGACATGTGGCGCTATTTTGACTTCAATTCCAATATTTTCGTTCTTTTTTTTTCCGTTTCTCTACGATTGACTTTTGGCTTCACAGTCTTTTCTGGTTTAATTTAAATTTAAGCTTACAATTATTAATATATGAGAATAAAATGATTGTGAGTTTTAAAAACTTTAAAAATCTCTATTTCTCTCTTCACAAGTTTTTCCTGATAACAGAGTGCCAAGTGGTAAACATCCATGTTGTTTTCAATTTCTTTGCAGTTGCAGACAACCTCCACCCTTTATATTTTTTGAGCGCTATTTCTCTACTATCGCTTTTGAAAGTTGTGTAACCGGTATTCTCGACGATGGCTCACTGTAAAACACCTGAAAAGTTTTTCCCTGTAATCAAGTCGGTTGCATTGCCCAAGGGAACTTTTGCGGTAAGTAAAGAAACTGGTTTTTTTTTTCATTTTGTTAACTAGAGGTTTCAGAACAAAATTGCATTCGTAACGGGCGGAGGAACTGGCCTTGGAAAAGCCATTGCCACCAATTTTGCTCATCTCGGAGCCAGTGTCGCTATTGCCGCCAGAAGATTGGATGTTCTTGAAAAGACTGCCAATGAGATTCGCACCAACACCGGTTCCACTTGTGAGGCTTTTCAAATGGATGTGAAGGATCCTGTCAAAGTGGCCAAGGTTTTAGACGACGTGGAGCAAAAACTCGGTCGCACTCCGGACATTCTCATCAACAATGCTGCCGGTAACTTCATTATGGCTACAGAACGTCTTTCTCCAAATGCCTACGGTACTGTTATTGATATTGTTCTCAAGGGAACCCTCAACGTCACCACTGAATTAGGACGTCGTTGCATTCGTCAGAAACAAGGCGCCAGAGTGTTGAGCATCAGTACTCTGTATGCTAAAGCTGGTGCACCATTTGTGGTTCCATCAGCTGTGGCCAAAGCCGGAGTTGAGAACATGTCAAAGTCGCTTGCCACCGAGTGGGCGAAACATGGTCTTCGATTCAACGCCATTGCTCCGGGAATCATTCAAACCGAGGGCGCATTTGGCCAATTGTTTGCTGGAAGCACCGAAGACGCTGTGAATTCGATTAAAAAAACTGTACCAGCTGGAAGATTGGGTCAACCCGAGGAAATTGCGAATCTAGTGACCTTCATGTGCTCTGACTATATGTCCTGGTTGAATGGAGCGGTGAGTCTAGTCCACAAATAATCACGGCGTGTTGGGGACTACGTTTCAGAAAACTTTTTTGAGATCAAATTTTTGTGCGCCAATTCTCGCCTCTCCGTGTCTTCATTTTTGCAAACTTTTTGCTACACTTGGCAGAATACCACTGTCGAGACACAGACACATGCAAAAAAGCACGCTGTGATAATGTATGTACCTAGTTATTGTCTTTTCAAACGAGTTTCAGCACGAAACCATGCATCTGCTATCCCTTTCTGGTCTGCGTCTCTTCAAATAGCACTGTGTTCGCGTGGACGCCCACAAATAAGTGGGCGGGGTTTCTTATTCTCATGCTGCCTACAGCGCGATTGAAAACAAAATATTATTATTGGTGAAAAATTCAGATCATAGACTTGGATGGAGGCCAGCAACACTTGAACCATGGCTCGCACATGGGTCCATTCCTTCACGAGTGGGACCAAAACAAATGGGAAGAAACTGAGAATTTAATTCGTGGACGATCCGGAAAGGGTAAAAAGGGTAAAATGTAAATTTTGTATTGTATTTATTCAATTTCTTTCCATGTCATGTATATAAATATATTTTAACATTCTCTCTCTCTGCACGTTTTTGAAAAATATTGGAAATCGGTCGCGAAAAATGAGTAAATTGGTTTCGCGCTCTATTTATAACGGGGCGTGTTGCGTTGTTTCGGAAAGAGTGGGAGAGAGAAAGAGAGAGAAAATAAGTTAGACAGTCAGACCAAAGGAGATACTGGGGGAAAAACAAAGATAAGCAAAAAACAAAAAAAAAAACGACACTTCTCACGGCGTGCTGGCTGGAACGTTATTGTCCATGCGTTCCGCTGAGTGTCTGCGTCTCTCCGGCGAGAGTTCGCTACAAAAAACACAGTATCCTCGCACTCTGCTTGTCTGCGTCTCCTCTTCGTATCAGTTTAACGCAGAAAAACGCTGCGCAGCTAAATGCGACCACGCTTAGGCGAGAATTTTTTTTTCGAAAAAAAAAGGCCGCGCAGTTCCGTGACTCCTTTGCATCGGTGGCGTGCAAAACCAATACAGTCCGTTCCATAAGTATAGCGCCCCCCTTGAAGTAGTCTGTCTTGGCACTCCCGGGCAAAACTGCAACATGGGACATTAAAAAACGGATTCAGCATGCAAAACTACTCCGGAAATATCCGTTTTGTGATATTGTGCCTGAAGACATCCATGAAGCAGATAGATGTATGAAAAAATGGCTCCTGCAACCGTAACATAAGTATAGCGCCCCCCTCGGAAATTTCTTAAAAATCCCTATTGATGAGGAAATCTGTGCCTGGATTTTTTCAATTTTATGCTTTATGCGCTTTTAAATAACATGTGGTTATAGTTCTCATATTTTTGTCTATATTGTGAATAATTCAACCATGCTTCGTGGAAAACACTTTTCTGGCGCCGAACAACTCCAAATTGACGCCTGCAAAACAACCGGAAGATCAATTTGAGTAAATACACAACACTCGAAGTGTTCAAAGACGTGAATCAACAATTTTATTAAGAATCCGAGCCGTTATAAGAAGTCTACGAAGTCTGGAGCACCACCAAAGAGACAAGGTGAAACATCATACGACATGTTTCGAACTCAATAAAGACTTGCATTGCTATGAATCGAGAGCTGAACCGCGATGCTTTCAAACAGAGGATCTGGAGAGCCAATGAAATGGATCCAAACCCTGTCCAGTAAGTTATGAAGCCCGCTCCACGTCTCACCGATCCTTTCAAGGTCCGTGATTTTGAGTGCGTGCGTAAAAGTTTTTCCACAAACTTGAATGAGGTAAATGTTGGTAGCTAGTTGCTACAAAACTCGAATCAGGAACTTAGATCATCTTTTCTAGGGTTAAAAGCTTAAATGAAGACGGTTCGGATTGTTACAGTACCTATGTTCATTATGCCTGATAAAAGGAGTATTTTCACTTGCTTGATAGTTGGACCTAACGTTTGTCTCCACTCGGATGATCTTTTCCGAGTATGAGGAAGTCATCGAGAACCACCTATTACTATTCCGACGTCTTTTCAACCGGTATTGTTTGGTTTTTCAGCGAAAAATGCTGCAATCCGTGTGAGTATCTAGACTCTGGACTGGTTTAAATCTAAAAATGTCGACGTTTTTCTATGTTCTGGGTGTGCACACGTCTTGAATCTTATGGAGAACACCTGAGAAAAGCTTGTGCAAAGATTTTCTGCCCAGAGTAGGCAATAAAACTTCGTCAATGTTATGAAAACTGGACCTTTGTACGAGTGGAAGAAAAAAGAGCATGAATTCGTGAACAAGATCATCCAGTACATTCCAAAGCCTATTAATTGTATGCCAAATTGCGTTTACAATTTGGTTACGTCTAATGAACGTCAATAAAGTATTAATTTTATTATAAATCTTGATTTTTTGGAAATTTCCGAGGGGGGCGCTATACTTATGTTACGGTTGCAGGAGCTATTTTTTCATACATCTATCTGCTTCATGGATGTCTTCAGGCACAAAAGTTATTTCCGGGGTACTTTTGCATGCTGAATCCGTTTTTTTAGGTTTCATGTTGCAATTTTGCCCGGGCATGCCAAGGCAGATTACTTTGAGGGGGGCGCTATACTTATGGAACGGACTGTATACAAGGTCGCATGCGTCTGAAAATGCTTAAGATCGCAATAAGAACGCTTCGAAAATTATGAACTTTGCTTTACATTACATAGAGCGACATTTTACGCGGACACCACGTGTTTGCTGTGATAAATGTGTTTTCGCCCCCCCCCCCCCTTGAACATAACCAAAAATTAAAAGAAAATTACCTGACCATTCACATTGACAACCCAAACAGAAAACACAACAACTTACCTACCTATATACGTGATCTCTCCTCTACTGCTATCATTTTATCACAACTTTTCCTGCCTATGTATTTCGGCGTTCCGTGTAGTATGCTACAATTTAGCCACCAGTTAACTGTCTGTGTCTCCTAACTTTCCACTCTCTCGTCATTATCAATATATAAATACAGTCCAGTTCTAATTCGTTCGATCGACACTGTTTACTTCTCAACGATGGCTCACTGTCAGACACCTGAAAAGTTTTTCCCGGTCGTCAAGTCCGATGCATTGCCAAAGGGCACTTTTGCTGTAAGTTTTCGGCTGATAGCCATCGAATTCGGTGTATGCGTCTAATGAATTTGGTGCTCGGTCCGAACTCGATGGCTTCTAATCTTTTTCAATGAATATTATCCGTTTTCCATGACTATTAGCCACATATTATGAATTCAATCTTCTTTCCGGTTTCATGCGGAAAATCCAAGTCTCTGCTTTTTCAACTGAATGCAATGAAAATAGCTGAGTTGGTGTGACAACTCGTGGATTTTTCATTTCTCAAATAAACTATGGGGTATGCAGAATATTTTTACACATAAAAACGGCAAGAAAATTTAATTGATAATAGCTGCCCGTAACCTCCCAAGAAGGATTGGCAATGGGCAGGTGGGAAGGCTGAAAAATGCTTAAAATGTGATATCTGCCACTAGTGCCAAAAGAAGTGGGGCTCCCCATTGCCAACCCTTCTCCGCAGTTTCAAAAAACCCATGAGAATACCCAGAATTAGAAATTCAAAATAAGTTGAAGGGAATAGCCATCAGCGCGCGGCCCGAGCTCGTTCGATGATGGCTTTCAGCCATTTTCAAGGGCGAAAACTTCCCTCCAAAAATGGATAAAAATCGTTTGCATTTCCAGGGCAAACTTGTATTGGTAACTGGCGGTGGAACTGGTCTCGGAAAAGCCATCACCACCACTTTTGCTAATCTTGGAGCCAGTGTCGCCATTGCTGCCAGAAGACTAGATATTCTTGAGAAGACTGCCAGTGAGATTCGCAACAAGACCGGAGCAGTTGTCGAGGCTTTCCAAATGGATTTGAAGGATCCGGTCAAAGTTGCCAAGGCTTTTGACGATATCGAACAGAAATTCGGCCGCACTCCTGATATCCTAATCAACAATGCTGCTGGAAACTTTATTATGGCTACAGAGCGTCTTTCTCCAAATGCCTACGGTACTGTTATCGATATTGTTCTCAAGGGAACCCTTCACGTCACCACTGAATTCGGACGTCGTTGTATTCGTAAGAAGCAGGGAGGCAATGTGTTGAGCATCAGTACCCTGTACGCCAAGTCTGGTGCCCCATTTGTTGTGCCATCTGGTGCCGCGAAAGCAGGAGTGGAGAACATGACCAAGGCTCTTGCCTCCGAGTGGGCAAAACACGGTCTTCGGTTCAACGCGATTGCTCCTGGACCAATTCCAACCGAGGGAGCGTTCGGCAGACTTTTCGCTGGAAGTCTCAAGGATTCGAATGATGTGATGAAGGTTGGAGTGCCGGTCGGAAGATTGGGTCAACCGGAGGAAATTGCTAATCTTGTCAGTTTCATGTGCTCTGACTACATGTCTTGATTGAATGGAGCGGTAAGTAAAGTCCATGAAGGGTTTAGTTATTGTTGTTGGAAATTTTCAGATCGTTGACTTTGATGGAGGACAACAACACTTGAATCATGGCTCGCACATGGGACCATTCCTTCACGAGTGGGATCAAGATCAGTGGCAAGAAACGGAGAATTTGATTCGTGGAAGAACCGGAAAGGATAGAAAGAGCAAAATTTAAAGTGTATTTATTTTATTTGATTGCCTTTGATTTCATTAAAATTTTAATTGGTATTTAAATAATCTCGTAAATTTGTGTTCAATGCATGAATCGGTCGCGCTCTAATGCCAAATTCATAATAAGGCCTGCGTCGGAACGTCGGATCGTGGTAACTGTCGGATCGTGGTAACTTCGCTCGTTAGGACATAATAGTATAAGCGCTGCAATCTCGCTCCAATCGCACAGTGATCTGCGCAAGTGAGATTCCGAGAAAAAAAAAGCGCGCTCTCTTCATTTTCTGCACTCTCTCGTTGCCAACGTGGCCACAGCAAATGGAGCGAATTTACAGCGCTCCGCACTGAGAATAGCACCAATCGTTTAAATTTTCAAAATCCACAGACTCAAAAGCAGACCTCCAAGGCCTGCATCGAATAGCTAAAAACGAATGTTTGGGTCAATTTTTCTTCTCAAATTTCTAGTTTACCATAATTTTCTGTTGTTTTTTTGTTTTCAAGCGGTCTATTTTTGGTGGAGGTTTATAGTTGGATGCTTTGGATATTTGTTTGTGAAATCGGGCAAAATGTTAATTTTCTCCCTACGAAATTTGTTACTTTTTCGCCAATTTCCCTCGATTTCATTTTTTAAAGCGATTTTGCAATTAATTTTAATATCGTTAGCAAAACGTAGGTACGGGGTGCCGACGACTGCCCTTTTTTTAAAGACTTTTTTGCCACCGACGCCCACGCGCTGCGGTTGCGTCGCGTGACAACGCTCTCTCGCATCCTGCGTTTGCAGCGCCGTAGCGTTCAACACCTCGTGCAGTTTTTCTCAAAAAACTTTCAGTTTTTTTGTTCACAGACTTTGAGACACAAAAAAAAGAAGACGTGCGCAATTACAATGAGTCAGTTTCGCTCCCGATTTTTGTTCCGCTGACGTCTTTTCTGTTTACAACTCGATGAGTTTCACATACGTAATAATGAAGCCGGACAGCAAAAAAACGGATTTCAAAATAGAATATTAAATTTCTCATTAAATTGCTCTGTTTATCAATTATTAAGCAACCATTTTTAATTATTTACCAGCCCGCCGACTCATTTTAAAAATTCAAAACTTCCGCCAAGAAAAAAATGGATAAAATGAAAATGACGCGAAAAACGCCCACATTTAATCCATTTTAATTCGTCCCAAGAGCTCTGTCGGTGCATCGTAAAACGGTGAAAGACGAAACAAAAAAAGAATAACGAAACGAGACGAGACAAAACGAAACGAAATGAAGCGAGCCGAGCCGAAATGCACTCGTTTAAATGGATTAACGTATTGTTCTTGCTCATTTCAGAGCTCAAAGAAGGCTCGTTTTTTTCTATTGTTTTTGCCTCTGAAATTAGTCAAAAAATCAGTGTTCACGCTGTCTATAAAAGCTGGGTGTTGTTGGCTTTTTTGTTAATTAAAGTGATGCCATTTTGCGCTTTTTTATGGCGATTTCCCGACAGAGGTGATGCAAGTTACTTACCATTATGTTTTACGGCGAAATGCAGTTTTTGATGTTCTGTAAGTCTATGTAGGTCTCGCAGCGAAAAACTGAATGGTGTTTATCGTTGCTGCGAAACCTGCGGAAGCGTCGTAACTGAATTTTGCTCGTGAACAAATATTTTTGTCTCAACTGGTAAAAGTAGTGGCCTATAAAATAGAAGCAAACTCACAGCTGAAATCAGTGTTACCGTAACCCTTTTCAACAAAACTCAGAAAAATCCATTAAATTCGTTTATTTATTTTATTGAATGCTCACGGTCACTTTCATTTCAGCTGTGTCCGATCGTGCTGAGTTTTAATTGGAAAAGTTTTCATTTTCTAGGCCAAATCAGGCACTAGTTGTGACGTGCGTAAGATTATTAATACTTTTACTGTTTCTTGAGCTTATTTTCTGGAAAATAACTGAAAATTCGTGATGGCCGTATGTATTTTTTGAGCCTATATTTAAAAAAAAACCGGTTTTTCCTATAATCTAAATTGTAATTTTAGGAGGTTATGGGCCTTTAAATACAGTAAAAACGATTGAATTTTTTTTTGTTTTTCAATAAACTTCAAAGTCTAAATATTCGCTTTTTTTTAAATTTTTAACGAAAATTTTTTAATTTTTAAAAGCCTTTTTTTTTTCGAAAAAACTTAAAAAACGCATAATTTTTATAACAAAAAATGTGTTATGCGCCTTTAAATACAGTAATCCATCCATTTTCGGTATTATTTTCGTCAAAAAATCGTTTTTACTGTGACTTTGCTCAAAAATGACTAGAACTTAAAAAACAATGCTCAAAATTAACGGAGGTTATGTTCAAAATTACCTAATAAGATCCATAATTGCTGTGGCCTAGAAAATGCAAACTCTTCCACGTGTAAGTTCAGCATGATCGGACACAGCTGAAATGAGTGTGGCCGTAATCCTCCATTCAAAATTCTTCACAAAAACTCAGTTGAATTCATTGAAATTTTTGAAGGAATGAATGATTACGGTCACACTCATTTCAGCTGTGGAAGATTTTGCATTTTCTAGGCCCCGCTGTCACTAGATGAGACAATAGTTATGCGCCTTTAAATACGCTGAAACTGAACCGGTTCCAAATTATTTTCAAACGGAAATTTTCAAAGAAAAAGAGCAGGTGAATGAGTAAGGGATTTCGGTGTTTCTAAAAGTTATTCACCTGTCATTGGTGAGTAATACTCACAGCCTGTTTTTTTCTCGAAAAAACGCTACCTAATTTATTATTCAATTTCACGTTTTATCTGGTTCTTGACGTCTTCTATTCTCAGATTTATTACGTTTTATTGAAGAGAAAAAGTGAGAGAGTGAGAGAAATGCGTTCTTCATAATGATGGCAATTCCTGAAATAATGTGCTCAAATGAGCATGACCAAATTTGTCAGTCTTTGACCTAGAAAGCACCGCCCACCATTACTTCAGGGTATGAAGTTTTGCTCAGTTTTGGTTTGGAAAAAGTTTCATTTTCATCATTTTAATTTCGCTCCGAGCATTCTATAAACTTCGTCTCATTGATGATGATCATTTTTCACTTATTAAACTTATTTTCTTCCAGATGCGATTCCTTGGCCTCTTCTCCCTTTTCTTTTTGTTCGCCGTTTTCGCGCCAAGCCTGGCTATATTTCGTTCATCTTCACGGGTAAGTGACAACCTTGTTTCAAACGCTTGATTGCCGCCAAAGCCCAACGCGCGGCGGTTGCGTCGCGTGTCAAAGCTGTTTTTTGTCTGCGTCTCGTCGCTTAAAAGCGTTCTGTCTCAATTGGCACACGGTGTGTTCTCAGGTCTCTGCGTCTCCATTTTTGCACGCGGCTCTGAACGGCACACCAGCGTACGCAGAAAACCGTGATCCGCATTACCTTCGGTACTTGAAGAACGGATCAACTTTGTAATCTTTGTGTTAGCTAGACTTGGCAGAACGCCACTGTGGAGAAGCAGACACAGCCAACGAGACGCATTTTTCTTCACGCACATAGGTGCACCACACACAAACTGCAAGCTTTCTTTCTGACGAGTTCAACGAAGCGCACTTTCACCCCTCCCCCCGTGTCGATTCCTAAAAAACGCCAAGACAATTCCAGGGAATGACGTCGATCGACGAGAACAGCGGTGACGTCATCTGGGTGCCAATCCCGCGAGAAAGTCTTCAAGAGGACGGAGCACCGCGCAAGTGTCTCTTCTGTAGAGGTGGACGGAAATGATTTTTTTTCATTATTCGTTGAAGTTTTGAATTAATGTCCTCTTTTTGGTGTCCCCTAATGAATGACTCGAGCAGTGATTTTATTTTATTTATTTTCAACACAAAAAATACCAGTTTAAATGAAAAAAAAATGATCTGGCAAACCGAATCGTTTCTTTGGGCGGAGTATCGTAGTGCATCGATATTTCGCGGGCCATTTTTCGCATCTCTATTTTTGCACGCGTTTCGCTAAAATTGGCAGAACGCCACTGTGGAGACGCAGAGAATGCAATAGGGCGTGTTTGCCTTTAAGTAGGATCTAGCACGCCGTGTTATGGGGTTATTTATCGAAAATCCATAAGACAAAAAAGCGTTACCTAATTAATACAAAAAAACAAAACGATTTGCCAGTTCATTTTCAAATTATCATCTTCTGAATCCGAGCATTCCGATGCTTCCCATAACGACTCCTTCTGTTGCTCCACGCAAGAATTTTTTCGCATTACTTTCTCGATGCGGCATCATCTGAAAAATTTGTCAGGTCTTTTGTGTATAATGTTGTTTTTCTGTGTGCCGGTAAAAAAGAATACGGCTCTTCGAGAATCAGACTGTTTTTTCAAGGGGGAAATTTCGAAAAACGGGGAACAAGCTCCGCCCTTTTTGCTAGTCCGTGGCACGAGTTCTGTACAGGAAATGGCGATGGATGCAGTTGACACTTTTTAATTGATAGATTGTTTCCGGAAAATGAGTTTACATGTGCATGGAGTACTGGCAAGTGCCCTGCTGAAAATGCGCTCCATTGATAATACGCGCCGCAATAGACTGCATGAAATTTTGGCACTGTTCCGATGCAAACATTTAGAAAAGAGAAGAGGCGAAGAAGACTAGAGAAAAAAAGAAACTAGACGGAGAAGACGAGAGATTAGAGACGCGTCGCGCGTGTTTTTTGCGCCAAAAAACCGTGTTAAAAAAAGGCAGTCGCCAGCACCCCGTGCACATGTTTCTCTGCACCTCTCCCCTTCTTCGTCTTCTTCGTACGAAAATCAGCATTTCCCGAATATATTTTTTCAGAAATCAGAAGCCGTATACAAGAAAGTGGTAAACTGTTTGCATGATGGGGTTGAGAGACGCAGACAAAAAACATTTCGAAAACCGTTTTCCTGACGTTTACCAGTAACATTTAGACCACAATATTCAAATATTTACTTGTGATTTAATTTTGTGTTTTCCAACGAGTTGCATCATGAAAACATGAGCCGGCTATCCCTTTTTCGTCTGCGTCTCTTAAAACAGCACTGTGTTTGCGTGCTCGAACACAAATAAGTGGGCGGGGCGAGTTTCGCGTTCTCATGTCGCAACTCGATCGAAAACACAATAAAGGCGCACGCTCTCAAAGAAAAATACTCACCCCAACTTCAGCTCCAACTCCACCTCCTCCACAGCACGATCCACCTGTGCCCATCATTGGATATCCGCCTGGATACCCACCACCGTATCCCGGATAGCCCATACCGTAGTTACCATATCCGGGATATCCGCCGCCTATGGCTCCTTGAGTGAAAACTGGCACAAAAACTGTTTGTTGTCGAGGCACGCCCGCATTCAGATAACTCTGATAGAGCGACGGATTGTAGTATTGTGAGAGACAAATGAGTGGAAGGACGAGAAGACGAATTGGTAACTGCATGACCGGTGCGGTGCGGTGCGGGTGAGTACGAGAATAAAGACGTGTGGGGAAATGAAAATACGTGACCTTCTTTTTCAGCCGTCCGTCCCGTCCCGTCCACTTGTGAAATTTCAAGTGGTTCAAAAGTAGCGATGGTTGTGGTTTTTGAAATTTAAGTTTGATAAGTTTTTTGTTCTCTACTCTCCCCTTTTTTCTTATTAAATTTGAATTTTGATCGAAGAAAACCGGGAGTGAAAATTAAAAATGGCGAAAGAAAACTGGAAAAAAACAAAGTAACAAAAACGAGTAATAATGCACCAAATCGACTGTAAATATCTTGATTTCAAACCGCGCAGTGTTTGCAGACAACGCAAATTTGCGGACTTTTAATTTTTGGTTTTTGGGATGAGTTTTCTCGGTTATTGTGTTTTCAATCGACTTGCGACCTGAGAACGCGAGACTCCGTCCACTATATTTAAAGAGACGCAGACAGAACGGTGAATGCACACTTGCGTTTTCATGTCGCAAGTCGATTGCAAACACAATGTTTGTTACTTTTTCAGGTTATATGAGTTAGAAACCGTGGTGAATTAATAAAAAATTCAAGTTCGTATTCAAAATTGCGTTATTCGCTATTGGACGTCCCAAAATTGTTCCAAAAGGAGACAGACCTGCACGGAAATATATAAACACGGAAAAACAAATAGATATTTAAGTAAAATTTACAAAACAAAACAAAACAAAAAAAAATTCGGCATTTTTTAAATATGAATGCGAAGAAAAAAATTGCAACGAGCACGGAGTAATGGCGACTGCCTTTTTTTCAAACGATTTTTTTTGGCGCGGGAACACGCGCGACGCTCTCGTCTTCTCCGTCTCGTATCTCTTTTCGCTCGTCTTCTCCGTCTCGTCTCTTTAATAAATGTTTGCATTGGCACAGTGCCCATAAATTTTGCCGTCGAATGCGGCGCGTGCGAGCGTGCGCGTGTTATCAATGGAGCACGTTTGCACCAGGTCACTCGCCATTACTCCGTGAACGAGTTTAGGTTTTTTTTTTCATTATTTTCAAATCTTGATTGATTTTTTTTTGTTGCTATTTTTTGGTATATATTTGAATAGTTTAAGAAAAATGCGATTCCGGTGAAAAATGGAGAAAAAACCGAAAATAAAATATTATTCAATTTGAAATACCGCCGTTTTGAAATTAAAAAGTCCCATAGAGCGCGTTTGCATTGTTTTTCGTCAGCTTTTGTGAAATATTTACGCCGCGTCGCATTTTATCTTTTAAAATATTTTTTTTCGTTTCTTTTTCTTTCCTTTTTCAAAAAATATTGCATTTTTGAACATTGTTTTGAAAAATATTTAAAAAAATATATCGGCAAAAAGCTAAATATCTCGCCAGGACTGTTGGAAATACCTTTTTCGCGAAAAAAATTCGGCGCTATGCGGGTTGGGGGAGGGGGGGGGGGGGCACGGAGTAATGGCGACTGCCTTTTTTTCAAACGATTTTTTTGGCGCGGGAACACGCGCGACGCTCTCGTCTTCTCCGTCTCGTCTCTTTTTTGGCTCGTCTTCTCCGTCTCGTCTCTTTTCTAAATGTTTGCATTGGCACAGTGCCCAAAATTTTTGCCGTCGAATGCGGCGCGTGTTATCAATGGAGCACGTTTGCACCAGGTCACTCGCCATTACTCCGTGGGGGGGGGGGCCACACGCTGACGCATATCGACAGCACTAAGCGAGAGGTGAGTAAATGCGCTCCACCTAATGGCGCGAATTTGTATCTTTTACTGTCGTGCACCGTTATTTTTCTCTCTGCGCATTGATTTTCTTCTATCCCGTCTCCGTTTTCACCACTTCCGTTCAAAAATTAACAAAACAATTTTAATTTGGGGGCCACTCAAAAATATTTTTTGTTTCGTTTTTATTGGCGATTTTGCATTGCTTTTGATTTGTTTGATATCTTTACTATCTTTACTATCTTTCTTATATATAAAAACCCAGATCGGGATGTCTGTGCGCGTCCGCACCTGCCTTTTTGCAAGAAAATGCAGTGGGCAAAACACGAACCCGTGACATTTGGATTTGTATTCAAGAGCACTACCGACTGAGCCACAGAGGACAGAGATCTTCCAAAAACCGAGTGCGTATAAATGAATGAGGAAGAGTGGAACGCAAAAAAATAGAATGTGGCGACGAAGTCGCCAATAGGCTGCGTCAGCAGCCGCGCAGGACTGCGCAGCAGGCTTGTTACTAATAAAATTTTTCTGAGTGTCTGTCTGTCTGTGTATCGGTATGTTCGCGGTGCTGGCGCAGTCCCCAGAAGTCCGTGGAAGGCTAAAAGTGGAAATCTGAGTCTCCTGAATGCCGCGATGATGCCCGTCTTTTCCAAATTTTGATATTATTTTTTTTTGAAGGGTACTTTACTGTCAGGCCGGCCGGTCCACATTTTTTTTCTTCTGCACATTTTGCTTTGCTACAGTCGAAAGGAAATCCGACAGGTAACTGTGGGTCGGCCGAAATCTCATTGCACAGGGAGATTTATTCAACCTGCGCCGTGTCCAAGTGGTTAGTAGTCTAGGCTGGCGTGTGGAGGTCGGAAGTTCGAGTTTTACTGTCGTTTTTTCTTTTTTGTAACTGGTTTTTTGTTTAGTATGTGTCAATTCAGCCTACAAAATTAGGTGTAGGTACGTTTCATCACATTTTTAAGCAATTTTTTGAATTTTATTTCGAGTTTTTGTTTTCCTCTCTGTTTTCGTTTCTGAGCGGTTATGGAAAACAATTTCGCACATATTTCTGTTATTTTAATTTAATGTAAAAGAGAAGTTTAATTGATTGTTCTGCATTAATCCGCCCAGAATGCACGTTTGCATTGCACTGAGATAATTAAAATTTTCAGGAGAATAGGTTTACTAATGAGTTTTTACTGAGCTACTGTAGGCTCATGCGACGATTTTCGTCAAATTCTGACTGAGGAAATATTGAGAAAGTGGCCAACTCTATTTAAACAATATTCTAAATTGTTACTCATTTTGAAACTATCCATACAAACCAGGGATGTGCGTGAAATTATTTTTGTCACGGATCCGTGAAAACGTGAATTCGCGGTTTCGAAGAACCGTGAAAAACCGTGAAAACCGTGAAACCCGTGAAAAAACAAATTTTCAAAAATTGATCAAAGTATTGTGTTTTCAATAGAGTTGCATCATTAAAAAATGAAATACAGAACTCACCGAAACAACTGTGTTTCATTGGTTTTGGTTAAACATGACAAACTCAGAGTCTAGAAGTGTACTAACAAAGGTTTAGAAGTCTACTATCGATTTCAAAATACTTGTGTTATACTTTTTTTACCTGAATCTCATTCTAATAGTGTTGTGTGTTGTTAGATCACACAAAGATATTATTATTTTTGATCTTAGTTTCAAGCGGCAGCGCGAACTATTTTGTCTCTCGTTGTCTGCGTCTCTCGCTAGTGATCAACTCCTATTCATTATGTTATTATTGTAACTCTTCCCGCTATTACTGCTACTCGATTGGCGAGTAGTCTTTATTGCTATTATACCCATATTCCCCCAATACACCTTCCTGTAGCCCTTATTGTAGTGAAGTGCGCCCAGGTTAATACCGGCACGGAACTAATAATAAATTGTGTTAAGTATTAACTTTCGTTATACTTTTGACAACACAACATTGGCGATCAGGATAAAGTAATACAAAATTTTATTTTGTATTTTCCGAACTTCAAGCAAACCAGAAAGCTTCTGCGTTTTGTTTTGAATTCTTTCGTTTTTTCTTCTTTTTTTTCTCTGTATTTGCCGAACGCAATCGAGAAATTTAAAAATGAGCAAAGAAAACGAAGAGTTCATGCTCAGAATGATGCGAATGTTCGAAAAGCAAATCGAACAGCATCAGGCAGCGATGACTGCTCTCGTCCAGGCGATGACAAGCAAGTCAAACGACGAAAGTCGAGCAGATATGACACCGACAACTTCGGGTGTGTCTCAGACACAGCTCATGAATGACATCGGTAGTCGTGTGGCGATGTTTCAGTTTGATCTTGAAACAGAAAAGACTTTCTCAAAGTGGTACGCTCGTCACGAGGCGGCGTTCACGGTGGAAGGGAAAGATCTCGAGGACAAGAGCAAAGTCTCGTTGCTGATGAGCAAAATGTCAGATGAAGTTTACGAGCAATATTCTAAAAGAATTTGCCCGCGAAAGCACACTGAAGTGGAATTTGATGAGACAGTCAAAACACTAGAACAGATGTTTGACATCAAGAAGAGCTTGTTTTCGCACCGTTTCGCGTGCATCAACATTGCTCGAGATGATGAAACACCTGTGGAATACACGACCAAAGTCAATTCCATGTGTGAGTCAGCAATGTTGCAGGACATTGATGCTGAAGGGTGGAAAGTGTTTTTCTGGCTCAAAGGCTTGGATGCGTCGCGAGACAAATCAGCCCGCACATATTTTATCAGATATGTTGAGCAGAAATGGGAAAAGAAAGAGCCCGTTAACGTTAATGACCTCTGCGAAGAATGGAAAAAGTTGCTTCGGCAGAATAGCGTCGTTCAAGAAATGGAACAGGTGGACAAAGCCGTTAGAGCTTTACACACCAAGAAAGATTTTAATCGGAACCATAAGAAATTGTGGAACCGTGAGCAGTCAAATGGCAAAGTTGACGAATGTTGGAATTGCGGCAAGGTAGGGCATAGAAAACCCGACTGCGTGCAAAGACTGACAAAGTGCTTAAAATGCCAGAAAACCGGACACTTGTCCAAATACTGCAAATCTAAAGGTTCCAAGAAGGCGCAGAGTATGGTAGTCATTGAAAGTGCTGCTGCAGAAGACGTTGAAGTTAATGCGGTGAGGCAATACGTTATGGTGGAAGTGAACGATCAGTTGATTGAGTTTCAACTCGATACTGGATCGGATATCACACTCATCAGTCGGAAGGACTGGATGAAGGTTGGTGAACCAGAATTGGAGAAATGTCCAATGAAGGTGAAATCTGCAAGTGGAAATGAGGTTAAGCTGTTGGGTAGAGCCAAAGTGGACTTCATGCTGAAAGGATCTGCGGCATCCGCTTTTGTTCACGTACGAGAACACGGAAATTTGTTAGGCCTTGACTGGATATCAAAGTCATCCGAAATGACCTACCACATGAACATGATGGTCAATGAGCTGAAAAGTTCTGACACTGAGTCAATTAGAAAGGAACTGAAGGAAAAATTTCCGGAAGTTTTCCTAGAAGGTCTGGGTACGTGTACAAAAGAGAAGGCGGTACTGACTGTGAAAGATAAATCTTCACCGGTTTTTATTGGAAAGCGTCCAGTGCCATATGGAGCTTTAGAAACGGTTGAGCAGGAGCTGGATAGACTGGAAAGTCTAGGCGTCCTCAAGAAGGTTAATCACAGTTCGTGGGCAGCGCCGTTAGTGTGTGTGAAAAAGAAAGACACTGGTGCATTAAGAATTTGTGCTGACTTCAAAACAGGGCTAAACGCGGCACTGGAAGATGAAGATCACCCAATTCCAACACCGGAAGATGTGTTCGCGACACTGAATGGTGGAACTGTTTTCTCGACAGTAGATCTGAAAGATGCTTACTTTCAAATTGAATTGGCTGAAAAATCCAAGCCGTTGCTGACGGTAAACACCCACAGAGGCTTATACCAATACCAAAGACTTCCGTTCGGAGCCAAGACGGCACCAATGGTATTCCAGCGGATCATGGATAAAATGATAACTGGATTGTCTGGAGTTACTGCGTACCTAGACGATGTGATCATCGTAGGTCGTGACGAGAAAGAACACAATGAAAACTTGTTCGAGTTGTTTCAACGAATCGCTGAGTATGGATTCCGGGTGAAGCTCGAAAAGTGCAGGTTTCTTGAGAGAAGGATAAAGTTCCTTGGGTTTATAATCGACCGAAGTGGTCGTAGACCTGACGAAGAGAAAGTTCAGGTGATCAAGAACATGTGTGAGCCAAAGGACCAGAAAACTCTGAGAAGTTTTATGGGGATGGTAACGTATTACAGTGCGTTCATTCCTAAAATGAAAACTTTGAGAGGACCTTTAGACAAGCTCCTAATGAAAGATGCGGAATGGAGGTGGACTAAAGTGGAGGCGGAGTCATTTCAGAAGTTGAAGGACGTGTTGTCTTCAGACTTAAATCTCACCCACTACATGCCAAAGATTCCGATAGTAGTTGCAGCAGACGCGTGTGACTATGGAATTGGCGCGGTTATTAGTCACCGATTCGCAGACGGTACAGAAAAACCAATTGCCCATGCAGCCCGTTCTCTGAATTCTGCTGAAAAGAATTATTCGCAGATTGAGAAGGAGGGTTTGGGGTTGATTTTTGCTGTTAAAAGGTTCCATAAGTACTTGTTTGGTCGGAAGTTCTTGCTAAGAACTGACCACAAGCCACTGCTGTCCATTTTTGGAAGCAAGAAGGGAATCCCGGTGCATTCGCAAAACCGTTTGGTTAGGTGGTCTACGATTCTTCTGGCTTATGATTTTGACATAGAGTACGTCAAAACTGATGAATTCGGACAAGCTGACGCTTTGTCGCGGATGATTCAGAAAACGCCACTTGAGAATGAAGATATTGTCATTGCTCAGGTTGAGGAAGATGTAGAAGAGGTGCTGTATGCAGCCGTCCGGAAACTTCCAATCCGTGTGAAGGATATTCAGGAGGAGACTTGGAAAAGTAGTACTCCGAAGGAAGTAATTAATTGTGTTTCTCGGAATAGTTGGCCGAAGAAACCAGAAGGAAAGTTGAAGCAGTTCTTTGACATAAGATCTGTACTTTCAGTTGTTCAGAACTGTTTAATGTTCAAGGAAAGAGTTGTTATTCCAGAAGCACTGCAGAAAGCTACGCTTAGGCAGTTGCATGAAGGACATCCAGGAATAGTAAGGATGAAACAACTAGCTCGATCATTTGTCTACTGGCCAAGAATGGATAGTGACATTGAAAAGTTGGTGGCAGCTTGCACCACGTGTCAAATTCACGGAAAGACTACACGGAAAGTTCCGTTGGAGCCGTGGACGACACCAGATCGAGTGTGGCAGAGAATCCATATTGACTATGCTGGGCCGGATAACGGACAGTATTATCTAGTCGTTGTTGATGCCAAATCCAAATGGGCGGAAGTAACGATAGTTAAGTCGATATCGAGTGTCTCTACGGTACGAACACTGAAAAGTATTTTCAGTACCCATGGTTATCCCGAAACACTGGTTTCTGACAACGGAACGCAGTTTGTTTCAAGAGAATTTGCATCCATGTGTGAGGAGTATGGAATTGAGCACATTCGCTCGCCCGCTTTTCATCCACAGTCAAACGGTCAAGCCGAGAGATTCGTTGACACGTTAAAAAGAGGATTGAAAAAGTTAAAAGGGGAGGGAAGTGTAGACACAGAAATAATGTCGAAATTCCTACTCTATTACCGGTCAACACCGTCTAATGCTCTTGGAGGTTTGACACCGGCTGAAGTTCATTTGGGACGACGTCTCAGAACTAAAATGTCTCTGATGATTCCGAAGTTAAAGCTTAACACAGGAAGTCAGAAGTCTTCGTTGATGAAAGATCAGTTCGATAAGCATCACGGTACGAAGCCAAAACACTTTTCTATTAATGAGAGTGTATACGCTAAAGTTTTCGAAAGAAACGCTTGGTCGTGGAAACCTGCAACGGTTGTCCAAAGACAAGGTCGCGTAGTGTACATGGTACGCTTGAATGATGGTCGTGAACGAGTGGTTCATGCAAACCAGCTGAAGCTGCGAGTGGAGCAAACGGACGAATGCAAGGATGAGTTGTGGACAACGACAATGTTTGATATTTTCGAAGTGCCATTGCCACAGGAGACGTCTACACCTATGTCAGTTACAACGCCTACATTTGCTACTCCATCTCGTGAGCAACAACAGCAAGGATTGTCAATGCAGCAAGGACATCAATCTCGTGCACAAGCTAGGATGCCATCATCAGCTCAGTTCAGTCAAAGGTCGCAGCAACATCAGTCACCAGGAGTAGTGCCAGTCAGAAGAGGGAATCGTGTTCGTAAGCCAGTCAACCGATATGATCCGTCGAATTGATATCGTGGATAATTGAACCCTCATTGCTTTATCTGACCCAAGTTTAATTCTAACATAGGGAGGTGTTGTGTGTTGTTAGATCACACAAAGATATTATTATTTTTGATCTTAGTTTCAAGCGGCAGCGCGAACTATTTTGTCTCTCGTTGTCTGCGTCTCTCGCTAGTGATCAACTCCTATTCATTATGTTATTATTGTAACTCTTCCCGCTATTACTGCTACTCGATTGGCGAGTAGTCTTTATTGCTATTATACCCATATTCCCCCAATACACCTTCCTGTAGCCCTTATTGTAGTGAAGTGCGCCCAGGTTAATACCGGCACGGAACTAATAATAAATTGTGTTAAGTATTAACTTTCGTTATACTTTTGACAACACAACAAATAGTTAATCACTCCTCAGGGGGTACCCGCTTTTAGATTTGTGTGGTTGCGAACTGCTACAAAAAAGAACTGTGCGGTTTAGACTCAATTTTCTTGAGTCTGTTATTTTATTCCTGTCTTTTCAATCATTTTAAATATGATTATTGTCGGCCCGCCAAAATGTTCAAACACGCTCCGTTAAACTCAACGCTATGCGATTTTCATTTTGGTAGGCAAATTATTTCAGTTCACGTATATTGTGAAAACAAAAAAATTGCAACGCGGTGTTTGCGTACTTTTAAAATTCAAATGAAAATGGGAACAAATCTCTTCATTTCCCATGCTATTTCGGCTCCCCGACGATTCGAAACCCGACGCTTCGAAACCGCGTCAATTCGCCACTCACGTCGATATTGATACCGCGACCTTTCGAAACCCGTCAATTCGAAACCGCGACAAACAGACACCGTGTGCTTTCGCAACCCGTCGACTCGCAACCCCGACATTCTGAAACCCGACTTTTCGCAACCCGGCATTTCGCAACCATTTTTTTCGGTTTTCAGAGGTTGAGAAGTCTGAAATTTTTTTTTACATTTTTCACGTGACATATTTAATGAGTTGAAAAAAATTTGACCAGAGGCTCTTGCCAACCATGCAAACCGCCATATTAATTATTTATACGATTGATCTTTGCTGATTCAGTGTGATAACCGGTGAGTATACAGTTCAGAAAATTTTTTTTTGCCGTGCACAATGAATTTTTTCCAATGTAAATAGGTATTTCAGATTTCGCACAGAAGAAATTTGAAAAATTCGAGCAAATGTAATTTTTTCCTGAAGTATTTTACTACGATTTCATCCTATCGCAACTTACACTTACAGGATCAGAACTTCCTAGAGCTATTCGAGAAGCTATCAAACATTCTTCAAATGTGGAACTTCACCCAAAGCATACTTATTTTATGTATATGTCATTACTTTTTTATCTTGCCAAATATTGGTTGTAAAATGTCTTGTTGCGAAATGCCGGGTTGCGAAAAGTCGGGTTTCGGAGTGTCGTTGTTGCGAGCTGACGGGTTGCGAGAGCGCGCGGTTTTTATTTGTCGCGGTTTCGAATTGACGGGTTTCGAAAGGTCGCGGTATCAATATCGACGTGAGTGGCGAATTGACGCGGTTTCGAAGTGTCGGGTTTCGAATCGTCGGGGAGCCGCTATTTCTCTCATTGCCATTTGAATTTCAAAAGTACGCAAGCACTGCTTTGCAATTTTTTTGTTTTCACAATAAATTCAACGTGAAATGAAATAATTTGGAAACCAAAATGAAAATCGCATAGCGTTGAGTTCAGCGGAGCGCGTTTGACCATTTTGGCGGGCCGACAATAGATAGACAATGTTTACAAAGGAAAAAATAACACTCTCTCAGGAAAATTGAGTTCGAAACCGCACAGTTATATTTTGTAGAAGTTCTAAACCGCCCAGTTCTAAAAGCTAGTATCCCCTTTAATGTACAACTCATTTCAAAAACACTGTAAATTGTTGAAATGAAAAGTAAGTAAAATTACCGTAAAACCTGTATTAGACCTGCCCCTCTAATAGACTTGCACCCGAGCGAGGCCTTGGAACAATAGACTTGCACCCTCTAATAGACTTGCCCCTTT
Source organism: Caenorhabditis japonica (assembly GCA_963572235.1). Lineage (NCBI taxonomy): Eukaryota > Metazoa > Nematoda > Chromadorea > Rhabditida > Rhabditidae > Caenorhabditis > Caenorhabditis japonica. The sequence goes on from OY754346.1 coordinate 18,933,207, forward strand.
AATAAAATTGCCCCTCTGCATACGCAATAACTGTGGCAAAAATTACGTACTTTCACTTCAATTTTTCGAATATTTTTTTAATTAGTGATTTTTTTCAGTTTTTTTTTGTGTTTTAACTACTTAATTTAATTTTTTCAAATGTCGGAAAATGATGAGGTCAATACTGAAGTTCCTGCCGGAAAAAGGACTAAATTTCACATTAGATTTCAAGAAAGTGGTGGTCGACTATGCTTGCACAATGCATAACTGTAAATCAGCTGAAAAATATGGAGTTTCGAGGAAAAACATTCAGCAGTGGAAAGATCAAAAATCAAAAATCAAAAATGAAATCTAATGTGAATATGAAATTTCGGTAAATGGTTCAGCAAAAAAAAAAACGACGTATGGAAGGTGGAGGAAGACACGTAGTAGATAAGGAGATTGTTAACGATCTGGCGGAATGGATTTGGTAACTCCGCCAGAGGAAACTCCGTGTTACTAGATCGATGATACAATCCGTTAGCCGTTAGCCGAAAATTCTCTGACATGAAATTTTAAATAAAAAACTACCTAGCCTTTTCAAGGTTTTAACAATAGACTTGCACCCTTTATTAGACTTGCCCCTCTAATAGACTTGCACCCGGGCGAGGCCTTTGAACAATAGACTTGCATGCAAGTCTAATACAGGTTTTACGGTATATGTTTCTCTGCCCAAATTACATCAATTTTTAACTGGTCCTTGCTTTGATGGCCTACAGTACCTTTAAATGGAGTCGTACAAATAAGTGTTCAACTAGTGAAATGTAGTCTAGAATTTAAAAGTTAAACATGATAATGTTGAAACCTTAATTATATTTTTATTTTTACTAAAAAAATTAATAATTCCGGGGAGACAAGGAAGAAATCAATGCGCAGATAGAAAAATAACGGTGCACGACAGTGGAAGATTTCAAATTCGCGCCATTCAATGGATCGCATTTACTCACCTCTCGCTTAGTGCTGTCGATATACGTCAGCGTTTTAACTCATTTACTACCAAGCAAAAATATGTGTTAACCTTTCAAAGACGATTAAAGAGAGCTAGGCTGAAGCATTTGTTGCTTTCTTCGTGTGTCTATCAAATCATATTTATTATCCATGCATGTCTTGAGTAGAGTACATCATATCAAACGCAAAAAATAGTGGGTTCCAGAACGCGAAACATGTTTCCTCCCAGCTCCCTCCGGTCGCCCATTTTAAATGTGTCACACATGCTTCCGGCGCGTTAAAGACCGAAATATCCGGACAACGATGATTTTCATATGAAATTTAGCTTGAATAGAAAGAAAAACTCGAGACAAATGACGAGAAATCGGACAGCAACGCGTCATGTCTTGCTTATCCATTTTATTGAAAAAACCACCGGAGCATTTGTTGGCAAAAAAACAGTTATCAATAATTTTTTGGATAAGGAGTCCCAGAGAGGTAATAATAAAAATGTAGTAAATGAGTTATATCTTTTTGTCGGAAAAGGCGATCTAATCACGGAGTATCGAACGTCTGCCACACTGGACGGAACAAGAAAACCCGGCCAAAAACAAGAAGAATCGACTACAGAGTGTGTACGTTCAACTGCAGATCGGTTGCCACCGATGACCGACTTGCAGAGCTGCTAGAGGAGACAAAAACGATCAAGTACGACATTATCGGACTGTCGGAAACAAAGAGAGCAGCTGAAACACACATGATGCATCGAGACGGGACCGGAGTTTTCTTAGGAAAACGGAACACCACTTCCGTGTCAGGAGGGGTCGGCTTTATCGTCAATAGCACCCTCCTGCCGAAGATCCAAGAAATCAAATTTCTCAACCACAGGATCGCCTACTTGACTTTCCAAGTAGACCGGCGACTGAGCTGCACCGCCTTCCAAGTGTATGCTTCAGTTGCCGACTCTGATCCGGAAGAGTTAGCTGATTTCTATGAGAGCTTAGAAGAAGCCTACACTGCTTGTCGCAGTAGATACAAACTAGTTGTGGGTGACTTCAACGCTCGAATGGGTCCTAGGCAACACACGGAACGGTTAATTGGACCACACTCAATGGAACCGCGCAACGAAAGCGGCGAACTACTCGCGACCCTTTGTGAATTGAACCGCCTATGGCACATGAACACACAATTCGGAAAGCCATCACATAGACGTTGGACCTACATCAGTCCCAACAAGTTACAAAAACATGAAATTGATCACATCCTGGCCAATGGGAAGTTTGTCACTGATGTCTCGGTCGTCCCATCGATCACAACCGGAAGCGATCATCGTCTGCTCCGTGGAAACCTGCACTTCAACACCAAGATCGCAAGATTGGAGCAGGTCAAACGGAGAAAGCCCCCGAAACGAGTATTGGACCCGGCTGTTGCTCACGCAATCACTGCCACTGCAACAATCACCCCGAGCGCTGACATCGATCTGGACTACATCAACCTCATCGCAATGCTCAAGGAACTCCAAGATCAAGCAGTCACTCAGCCATCCAATCACTCCACCAACAGACTTTCGGGAACTACTCGGCAGCTTCTCACCAAACGACGTTTTATGGACAGATCGGACCCCAACTTCAAGTCACTGTCAAACGAATGTCGAGAAGCCGTCAAGAAAGACCATGAAGAATTCGCCAAAGACCGCCTACTGCAAGCCGCACAGAACAAGAAAAGTATGAAGAAAGTCGCAAGGGACATACAAGAATACAAGACCTTCATCCCTTGCCTCAAATCTTCAACAAGCGGCACAAGAATCACTTCTCGGACCGAGATGGAGAAGGAGATCCAACAGTTCTACTCGAAACTCTTCAGAAGTAACCGAGGACCTCCCGTGATTGCATCACCCATCGGAATGGAAATTCCACCACCGTTCCTTCCAGAAGAAGTTCGCGCTGCCTTTCGCTCATTTCGGAACGGAAAAGCAGCTGGAGATGACAAAATCACTGCCGACTTCCCCAAAAGCTGTCACGACAACGTCATCTTCCTCCTAACGGACAGATTCACTAAGTACCTGCAGAGCGGGAAAGTTCCGGAAAAATGGAAAACTTCTGACACCACCCTGATCTTCAAGAAAGGGGACAAAGAAGATTTGGAGAATTATAGGCCTACCTGCCTCCTCCCCGTGCTCTACAAGGCATTCACAAAATGCGTGCTGAATAGAATACGGACCACACTCGAGGAGGCCCAACCAGTCGAGCAAGCAGGATTCCGCCGATCATTCTCTACGATCGACCACATCCACTCAATACAGCGCCTACTCGAGGTTGGACGCGAGTACCAGCAACCACTCACACTTGTCTTCATAGACTTTCACAAAGCCTTCGACAGTGTTGAACCACAGGCAATCTGGGAAAGCCTGAAAAGTCAAGGCGTCCAGCCTGCCTATATTGCCCTACTACAACAGTGCTACACCAACTGCACAACCACCATCACTCCATTCCACAAGAAAATCGAAATTCCGATCACAAGAGGAGTTCGCCAGGGAGATCCCATCTCGCCGAACCTCTTCTCAGCATGTCTGGAGAGCGTCTTCAACAAGATGTGATGGCAGCACCTGAGAGGAGACGAAGACGACGAGAACGACAAAGCCAAACTCTTGCCCGGAATACGAATCAATGGCCAAAATCTCACGCACTTGAGATTCGCCGACGACATCGTTCTGGTCGCCAGCAACCCCAAGGCGGCAAGCCTGATGATTCAAGAATTGGTTGAGATGTGTGGAAAAGTAGGACTCCGAATGAATACTAACAAGACCAAAGTTATGAGAAACAAATTTGCCAGCCAAAGCCCGGTCAACGTAACGCTTAACAACGTTACTACCTGCATCGAAGAGGTCAATGAGTACGTCTACCTCGGTAGGCTACTCAACCATAACAACGAACTGGAGCCGGAACTTCACCGAAGACGCCGAGCAGCATGGGCTGCGTTCAACAACATCAAGAACACCACAGATGCCTTGTCTTGCCCGCGAATCCGAGCTCAACTCTTCGATTCCATCGTTTTACCGGCTCTCACGTATGGCTCTGAAGTCTGGACCTTTACGCAGGCACTTTCCGAAAGAGTCAGAGTGACCCACGCAGCATTAGAAAGACGATTAGTCGGAATCTCACTATCGGAACAGCGTCAGAGGAATCTGCACAGGGAAGATATCCGAGCACAATCGGAGGTCCGAGATCCCCTACTAGTCATCAAGAAAAAGAAGCTTGGATGGTCCGGACACATAATGCGAAGAAACGATGGCAGATGGACGAGGCTTGTGCAAGAATGGTATCCCATAGGCGAGAAGCGACCCGTTGAAAGACCACGGATGAGATGGTGCGACTCCCAACAGAAGGAAATATCATTATTTGATGGCGAAAATCTCGAAACACACTGGTCAACAATCGCCAAGGACCGATCGGCTTGGAAAGCTGTGATCCGCGACCACATCAGGTGATCGAAGAACGGATCGACTAAGTAACTACAGTGCTGGCCATAAGTTTATATAAAATTGGTTTTTTCAAGATAACATGGCTCATACTTGAAGGAGGGTAATGAGATTTTTTTTCTCATGTTTATGAGGGTAAATTGCGTTAATTAAAAAATAATTTCAGAAAAAAATCAAATGTTTGAAAAATTACAACAATTTATTCGAAAAAATGGAAAAACCAAGAAAGTGACAACCTGTGAAAAATGAAGTAGGAAAGCTCCGATTGGTAAGTTAATGACCGGGAAATGATTGAAAATGATTTAATATTTTGTGGCAAAGCCTTTTGCATCAATTACTGCCTGGCAACGACGCGGCATGGAATCCAGTAGAGTATCCACAACAGAGAGTGGGATAGTCTTCCATGCAGCCTCCAATTGAGCAAATTTCTGGTACACGTTTCTGGCTCGGACCCCTTTAAGACGACGTTCCAGTTCCTCCCACTAGTGCTCGATCTGATTCAAGTCGGGGGACTGGCTGGGCCAATCCAAAACGTCCACCCGACGACGATGGAACCAGTTGCGCACATGGAGAGATGTGTGCTTCGGATCATTATCCTGCTGTAAAACATAGGCTCGGCCTACATTTCGGAGCGCCCATGGTCTCATTGTTTTCTCCAGGATATCCTCATACTGAAAGCGATCCATAATTCCCTGGATACGTCGAAGTGGCCCCATGGAGCCAGCCGAGAAGCATCCCCAGACCATACACGATCCTCCTCCGTGCTTGACAGTTGGAAGCTGGTACTTGGGGAGGTATCTGGCTCCAACAGGTCGACGAATCCATGCGTTTCCATCACTTCCAAACATGTTAAACTTGCTTTCGTCTGACCAGATATGTTTGGCCCACTCAGCACGCCCCCAGTTGAGATGGGCTCTGGCCCAGGCGACACGTGCTCTTCTATTCTTCTCGCTGATGAATGGTTTACGAACTGGACGTCTTCCATGGAGTCCGTTGGCTTGTAGGCGTCTCTTGATGGTTCTTCTAGGTGGCGCTGGTTCGACTGGAGAGGTCACAACCATTTGAATGTCGGTAGACGTTCTTCTGGGATCCTCCCGTGCAGCTCTCAGGATGTTCCGATCCATACTACGGCTACCAGTGGATTTCGTTCCAGTACAAGATTTCAAAAGGTTCTAGTTATTAAAAAACATGTTTTTTTAATGTACCTGAGCCTTGCATCTTCTGATAATTGCGTAGATTCCAGGCAAAGAGAGCTGAAACTGCCTGGCAAGATCTTTGTTAGTTTGCCATTGTTCATGACCTCGCAAAATGGCTTTTTTGATGTCTGTTAAGACGCATTTGCTTCCAAAAGGTTTAGCCATCCTGAAAAACCATAAATATTTGTAACTGAGCACAAAATAAGTTATCACATCAAAATCACAAAAAATCATGAAAACTTGCAATAGTGAAAAAAACGAAAAAATAAAAATTTCCAAAAAAATTTTTGTAATGATGCAAATTTTTAGGCTACATATTTCCGTAAGTGTGTTTAGCACATACCGTAGCAATTTCATGACCCTCCTTCAAGTATAAACCATGTTATCTTGAAAAAACCGATTTTATATAAACTTATGGCCAGCACTGTAAGTAACTAAGTAATAATTTTTTGGATAAGGAGTCCCAGAGAGGTAATAATAAAAAAGTAGTAAATGAGTTAAATGTGAGAAAAAGTATACTCGGTATAAAACGCTGATAACTCGCTTTAATCGAACAAAGAATTTCGCATGCATTTGGAGTGAGGTTTAGAGAAATCAGAACAAAACATCGGCCACGGCTCTCTCAATTTTCTGCACTCTCTCGTTGCCAACGTGGCCGCGTCCACCACTGTGCGAAGGAAGCGCGTTTGCGGCGCTCCGTACTAAGAATAGTAAAAGAGATAATGTAGTAAATGCGACAAAAGTAGTAAATTAGTTAAATTTAAAAAAAGGTAGTAAATGAGACGCGGTAGTAAATGAGATTCGGTAGTAAAAGAGAAAAGTAGTTAATGATCCGGTAGTAAATGAGTATTTGCCAGAATATTGAGCCCATTCGGCTGAAAATTTGAAAAAATATTTTTTTTCCGTCATTCCGATTTTTTTATATTTTGTCCGCATTTCTCCACCGATTTCATTACGCGACCTCGTAAATTGTCGAATATACCTGTGTGAACAAACGTATCCACGGTGTCCCGGACGGGAAAAGCGCCGCTAGGAATAATTGCTGGCGCATCTCTCGTTCTCTCTCCCTCACCACTGCAGCGCAGCTATTTTTTCAACGGGAATTTGTTTCTTTTTTGATTTTCAGCAAAACTAGACCACTTTTTGAAAATCTGTCATTAAAATATATTCTTCAGGTCAAATGCTTCATTGTTATTACAAAAACAACACGATTGGTGCAGAATTGACGGAGGAGATGCATTTTAAAAAAATAAGTACAGAATTTGACTAAAAACTCAATTTTCTGCAACATAATAATGCATTTGAAATGTCTCCCTTGTGCAGAATTTTCTCGCGAACATTTTAATACCACGACCAGCTCGAAACGTGCGAATTCGGTTTTTTTCTCGATGTTTCAACATTTTAAAATGCATCTCCTTCGTCAATTCTGCACCAATCGTGTTGTTTTTGTAATAAAAATGAAGAATTTGACCTGGAGAATATATTTTAATGACAGATTTTCAAAAAGTGGTCTAGTTTTGCTGAAAATCAAAAAAGAAACAAATTCCCGTTGAAAAATTAGCTGGGCTGAGGTGGGGAGGGAGAGAGAAGAGAGTGCAGACAGTTAAAGAAATTTTTCCACTTTGGGACACCGTGGTATCTAGAAAAAATAACAAAAATGTTTCTAATTGAAAAAAAATTGAGAAAACCGCGCGCCAAGGCACGCGAAGTGCGTCAAGTTTACTGGCGCTTACCCGCTTTTGGGGGCAGTGCGCGAGACTTTGAAGAAGAAAATAAAAAAGATAAGACGTAAATGTAACTGTTTTATTCGGCTCTTTGAAATAAAACAATACATGTAAATAATAACAAAAAAAAATAACAATATGAATATCAACAAAGTGATTATTTGGCAGCGACAAGCCAATTGGAAATGTGGAAATTGATATTTCTAGGAGTGACAGAGGTGTTCCGTTTCTTGGCAGCCCTCTCCAAGTCATCAAGATATTTCGACTCGATGCGGTCGTACGCATCCTTTGCATTCTCCATCACGTGTCCCATTAAAATCCACGGCTTCCTGCAATCAATCACAAATTCTACAATTTTCTCGTCTCGTTCAACACAAACTGCTCGCCGACCGTTTATTCCCACACTTTTAATAAATCGATTACGACCGATAGAGATAGAGGGAGGACGGTCGCTACTCCCGCATCCCATCAGAGTGACAATCAAAAAAAAAAAACTATTTTCCGGCCGGTACCATCACAAAAAGACATTTTATGGGGTTATTCACGAAATGGAAAAAATGGCAAAAAACGGCAAAAAACTGCGCGAAAACTCGGAAAATGCTCCGATTGATCTGCAATTTTGGGAAATAAGGGAAAAAACTTTCCCGGACATTCCCACAAAATTTCTGACAAAAATATCGATTTTAAACATTTTCAGAGAAAAAAGCAATATTTCTTAAAATTCGATATTTTGGTCTGAAATTTTGTGGGAATGTCCGGGAGAGTTTTTTTCCTTATTTCCCAAAATTTAAGATCAATCGGAGCATTTTCCGAGTTTTCGCGCAGTTTTTTGCCGTTTTTTGCCATTTTTTTCCATTTCGTGAATAACCACATTACATTCTTTCATTTCTTCTTTTTTTTTCTATTTACAATTTCTCATTTTGTGTCGTTTAGCCGTGGTCGTTTTTATGCCGACGAAATCAGCGACAACTTTCAGCGCATTGTTCGTTGGCGACTACTGGACCAATAATGATAATCGGTAAAATTACAGTACTGAAGGGGGTTTCACAAACAAGTTTTCCCATTAGTAAATACTATCGACGCGCCAAGACGGTCAAACGCGCTCCGCTGAATTTAGTACTTCGTGATTTTCATTTAGGTGTCTAAATTATTCAATTTCACGTTGAATTTACACGTAAAATGAAATAAATTGGAAACCAAAGTGAAAATCACAAAGTACAAATTTCAGCGGAGCGCGCTGATAAAATAATAACTTTGAGAAAAGTTAGGATCAAACAGATGTTGTGCCACAAGCTGCAGGCTTGTCCATTCATAAAAATTTTACCAGTCGTTCACGTGACTGCGTCTAGCCACGAGAATCGAAAGGCGCATGCCAAAACTTCTATAAGTTAGTTCAACTATGTAAAACTAGAAAAAGTGAGAGCTAGCCGTGGCAGAGACGATTTCTTGGACTACATTAAAACCGCTAAAAAATTTCGGAAGAAGTTACTAAATTCCGTAGAAACGAGGAAGTCAAACTGCTAGAGTCCTCAGAGGTGAGCCGATTCCGTAAAAAAGCAAAGTACCCTTTGAAGCCGAAAAACTTAAAAATACCAACACTGGCAAACCCACAGGGGATCCTATCAGTTACTAATGCAGAAAAGGCGGAAATCTTGGCGGAGAGCTTTGAATCTCAATATGTAAACCCACCACTGCTGAACTTTGAGCTCCCACCAAATTTCAAATCGCCACAAGAAATACCATGGGTCACAGACGCTGAGATGCACGCTGACGTATATCGACAGCACTAAGCGAGAGGTGAGTAAATGCGCTCCATTGAATGGCGCGAATTTGAAATCTTCCACTGTCGTGAACCGTTATTTTTATCTCTGCGCATCGATTTCTTTCCTTTCTCCCCGGCTCGTACATGAATTATGTATTTTTTCTTTTTCAATAAATTTTTTTTGTCGTAGACGCTTTGAATATGGGTTTCTAAGCATTTATCGATGCACGGAAAGTTCAGCGGCAGCGCTCCGAAAACATACAGTGGCGGAATTTGACACCTCCAAATGCTCGTCTAGTGGAGCGCACTTGCATACCTCCTCCTTTGGCGCCGATCATATAAACGCCCATCGCGGGCACTAAGAATGTGTACTGTGATGGTCTACTGGTCTACATTTTCGATCGCCGATCCGGAGGCCTGGGTTCAATACCTCTTGGTGCACTTTTTTTTTGTTTTCTGTTTTCAACCACAGATTCAAAGCAAGCTTCCGCCCAGCTCCCTCCGGTCGCCCATTTTCAAGGTTTCACGCATGCTTCCGGCGTTTTGCCGCTGAACTTTCTGGATAAAAGTTACTTGCCGAAGGATTTAAATAAAACTAACGAATTTAAAGTAGTTCGAAAAAAAAAAAAGAAAATTTTAATTTTTTTTTCAACGTTCTACCAACACGCAAATGTAATTTTTTGTGGTATCCGAAACAAAAATCCATAAGATTTAGTCTGAGCAGATACAAAAGAATAAAAAAAATAAAAACCGCGTAAGGGGATCGAACCCACAACCTCCAGATTGCACAGGTTTTGCGCGATAGGCCTATAATGGACCTATTCAAGAGAGAAAAAAAAAGAAAAAAAAGAAGTTTTTTCTGATGCAGGAACGGCAAAAAAAGAAAAAAAAGGAAGAGAAAAATTCATTTTCTGCCGATGATAAAGTAGTCATACGTGGCGAGACCCATTCAAATATACCGATGCGCCTTTAATGAACCTATTCAAGAGAGAGAAAAAAGGAAAAAAAAGAGGTTTTTTCCGATTCAGGAACGGCAAAAAAAGAAAAAAAAGGAAGAGAAAAAAGGAAGGAAATTGATTTTTCTCCTCCTTTTTTTTCTTTTTTTGCCGTTCCTGCATCGGAAAAAACTTCTTTTTTTTCTTTTTTTTTCTCTCTTGAATAGGTCCATAATAGGTTGAGGCCAAATATAGGCCTATTATAAGCTTATAATACGCCTATCGCGGGCGGCAGCGCCTACCCTCCTGTAATAAGCTTATCGCGGATGCGGTGTGCGGCGACCGCGGTAGGCCTATTTGTAGGTCTAGCGGCGTGACGTCAGGGCGACGCAAACGCGCTCGACGGCTACACTATCTCGGTAGAGACGCCAGCACTCATCAGAAAAAAAAACACTTTTTTTGTCCTAAATTAATTTTTTTCCGGCTCATTTCAGCTGTTTTTCGTTTTTCAGATTTTAAATATTTTTTATCTTTCAATAAATAGAAATATTCTTGTTTTTTTCCCTGTAATGGCGCATTCGCAAGGATTGACACTTCGCGATAAATTGTGAGACAATAATTATCTTCATTTCTTTTGCTATTCTTTTTATTTTTGTTTAAAAAAGACATAATTTTGTTTACCAAAAGTGTCAATCTTCGCCAATATGTGATAAAGCCGGCCAAACTAGAAATACGTTGGTGGGCCGAGAAAGGGGTGTAAATAAAAATATTTTTATTTATTGTTGCACAATAAAAACGTGCACGCGTTCTTCTTACAAATATTTTTCTTCATTTCATATATAGTGGATTCGTGGCGGAGTGACAATTTTTTCACGTTTTTATTCGAAAAATGAAGAAATAACTGAAGAAATGAAGAGATTTTTCGTCTCCCATTTTCACGTGAATTGTCACTCCGCCACGAATCCATTATATAATTATATAAATAATGGATTCGTTGCAGAGTGGCAATTTTTCACGTTTTTTTTTCAAAAAAAAATGAAGAGATTTTTCGTCTCCCAGTTTCACGTGAAAACTCACTCCGTCACGAATCTATTATAAATAAATAAAATTCAAATTTCTCATTTTTCAGGCGGTACTGCAATCACGGATCGTGGATGTTCACGAGGAGCTGCGAAACGGACATGTAATGTAAGTATTATGTTTTGACAAAATTGCAAAATTTCCTGCATTGTCCGAAGAAAAAAAATCTTGGAATCCCATTTTTCCTATAATGGATTCGTGATGGAGTGGCATTTCACGTGAAACTGGGAGACGAAAAATCTCTTCATTTCTTCAGTTATTTCTCCATTATTTCGAATAAAAACGTGAATTCGAGTGTCACTCCGCCACGAATCTATTATACTGTCAAACGTTATGGAGTTATGCACGAAAGGGCGAAAAAAAACAGCAAAAACTGCGCAAAAACTTGGAAAATGCTCCGAATGACCTGAGATTTCCGGAAATAAGGACACAGATACTCCTGGATAGTGTGCGCTACCGGTAAAGATTTGACGACTTAACCGGTAAATTTGGCAAATTTTGTCGATTCTTTACCGGTAAATTTACCGAAAGATGGGTTCACCGGTAAAAAAATTTTCGATAACGCACACTACTACTGGATATGCTCAGAAAATTTTGGACCGAAATATCTATTTTAAAAAATATTGAATTTTTTCCGAACAATTTTGAAATCGATATTTTGTTCCAAAATCTTGTGGGCAAACATTTTTGTTCTTATTTCCCAAAATTTCAGATGAATCGGAGCATTTTCCGAGTTTTCTCGCAGTTTTTTTTGCCATTTTTTGTCATTTTGTGCATAACCCCATAACGTTTCACAGTATAATAGATTACAGAATACTACAGAAATTAGAAACTTTTCGCCGCCTAATAAGGCGTTTGGTCACTGGCAGTGTTCAGAACGCCGATTTCGATGGAAAATTACCGTCGAGATGTAGCCAGTACGCCGATTTTAGCAGCAATCGATCGATTTTTGCAACAAGTTGTAGAGTTTGAGGCAACTTGACACAAATTGCCAGGGCGATTTGTTCCTAAAATCGGCAAATTGCCGCCAAGATCGGCGTGCTGGCCGCACCTCATTAGTACATCGTTTTTAGTCGGGCACTGAATAGGTTATGACTTTTTTTTCTCATTTTTATCATCAATTTTTATTTCAGATCGAGGCGAGTGACCTAAAGGAGAGCGAGCAGAACCGTGGATGCCATTGGACGATATTGGACATTGGACGAATTTGTAAGTTTTCAAATTTTTTAAAAATTTGGCGAACACAAGCAATAGTCACCAAAAGTAGCAAGCTTGTATAAAGTAAAAAATATGACCAAAATTCGAATAAAATATTCAGCTCGGCGATGTACAGCCGCAAGTGCAAATTTGCCTGTTTCCACACCAATTTGTAGGAAAACGCATCAAAAACAAGCCTCACTTGCTTTAGAATTCTTCCATCTTTTACGCTCCGAATTCAAAATTTTCAGTAAGGTTAAAAAAATATCTTTAAAAAAAGAGACCCACACGACGCAGTCACGTGATTTTTCCATGTGTTTGCCTGCTCCCCACGACGCAGTAATAGAACTTTAAAAAACATGCGAAATAATCGAAATTCACTAAAAAAATGGAAATATGCGATTTTATCATGCAAACTTCAGTTGATTTTTTGTTTGGAGAAAAATAGGAAAAACTGCGCTCTGCATAGATTTTCTCCAGATAAGCTTGTCTCCATGGTCACATGGGAAAACCTATTTAAAAACAAACTACGTGTTCGCCAACTTTTAAAAACTTTGAAAACCCAAAATAATGTTCTACATTCTTTTTCTGATATATTTTATACCCATTCTTCTCCTTTTTATTGTTTGTACTATTCGATTCGTTAAAATTGCAATAAATTTTATTCTGTTTCAACAGTTTTTCGTTTTTTTAACAAGAAATGGCTCGAATGGGAGCACTTTTGAGCATGCGGGTGAGTTTGGAGGCGTTTGATAGCCCTATTACAAGCCTACCCTCGAGTTAGGAATAACCGCGATAGGCCAATTATAGGCTTACAATAGGCTTATTGATGACCGCGATAAGCCTATTATAGGCGAAAGTCAACCGCGATAAGCCTATTATAGGCCTATTATAGGCGACGAGCCGCGATAAGCCTATAATAGGCTTACTATAGGGTCCTTCGCGGGTACTCGATAGGCCTATCGCGCAACCTATTATAGGCCTATCGCGCAAAACCTGTGTGGCGTCCTCAAGCTCTCACCACTAGGCCACCGCTGCACACATTCTGAGTGCCCGCAATGGCCGTTGATATATGAGCGGCGCGCGACGCGAGGAGGTATGCAAGTGCGCTCCACTAGACGAGCATTTGGAGGTGTCAAATTCCGTCGCACACGAAAACATGTTTGACATTTTTCAAATTGGCGACCGGAGGGAGCTAGCTGAAAGCATGCTTTGCGAGGGGATTTTTTGTGATTAAAAGCCTAAAAAAATAAGAAAGTTACCGGGAGCCGAATAAACACTCAATAGGATCAAAGCAAGCTTCCGCCCAGCTCCCTCCGGTCGCATATTTTAAAAGTATCACAAATGCTTCCGGTGTTTGCCGCTGAATTTTCCGGGCGAAAATAAATGCTAAATGAGATAAATATATAAAACAAATCAAAAGCGATGCAAAATCACCAATAAAAACAAAAGAAAAAATGTTTTTTGAGTGGCCCCGCAACTCCATCTGCCCGAAATTAAAATTTTTTTAGTTAAATTTTGAACGGAAATGGTGAAAACTGAATCGGGATAGGAGGAAATTAGTGCACAGAGAAAAAATAACGGTTCACGACAGTGGAAGATTTCAAATTCGCGCCATTCAATGGAGCGCATTTACTCACCTCTCGCTTAGTGCTGTCGATTTACGTCAGCGTCTGAGATGCTCAGTATGATGTTAAAGTGCAAAATCTCCTGCTCCCAGACGCCCGATAACGTCCCCTATAAGTTTCTGAAAATAATAGCACATCTTATCAGTAGCCCACTAGCACAACTATGCAACCTTTCTATGATGAGAGGCGAGTGCCCATCGCTCTGGAAAGAGTCCATAGCAGGATTGTGCGGAAACGGAAATCGGCATTGCCGGATTTCCGAAATTTCCGACATTTTTCGGAGACGATTTCCGTCGAAAACGTTTCCGAAACAATTTTCGGAAAAGCTTTTCCGACGGAAATATTTCCGAAAAAACTCGGAAATTCGGAAATAGGCAAAAATGACTAAAAACCGGCCCATTGGTGAAAAGTTCGAGACCTACCACGATGGTTCTTCCAATTTTTCGGCATTTGCTTATATTTTTTTTCCTAACTGTTTTGAAAGCTTGAAGCAATTGTGTATGTTATCATCATGCTAAATGTTTAGTTCACCTTGAAATCAGGCTTTTCGAAGCTTCAAAAGTTGAGAATCAGTAATTTTGCTCTCTGGCAATCGTCAATGGATTAGAACGATAATTCTTGAAAACCAATCATTACGTAAATTTTATGTTTTTTTTATTTTCCTTTATTCTGGCACCTGAAAATTTAAAAGGCTGAAGTTTAGGAAAGGGGCGGAGCCTAATTTTGAAGTTCAGGAGGGGAAAATGTTTTTAAACAATAATAACTGATTTCCAGAGTTCTTTTAGAGAAGTAAAATCACGCGAAATTTGGAAAAAGGGCGGAAACCATTTTTAATGTTCACGTGGTTTGCGAGGTGACAAGTTTTAAAAACCAGCAATATTATACTAGTCTTATGTTTTAGTTGCTAATCTTTTGTTCCATGATAAAATGATTGATTAAATTAAAACAAAAAAAAACAATTGAATTTTTAGTATTTCCGAATTTTTCCGAATTTCCGATTTTTTTTTCGGAAACGAAAGTCGGAAAGGAATTTTTCCGAATAATTTTTCGGAAACAAAATTCCGTTTCCGACTTTTCCGACTGACCGTTTCCGCACAAGCCTGGTCCATAGTCATCCCATTGAAAAAAAAAGAGAAACCCACGGTACCAACAGACTTTCGCCCAATAAGTTTAACCTCACAGTTATGTAGAATATACGAGCGCTGCCTCTTAAAGAAAATACTGCAACACTTATTGTGTTTTCAATCGACTTGCGACATGAGAACGCGAGACTCCGCCCACTTTTTTGCGGGCGACCACGCCAACACAGTGATATTTGAAGAGACGCAGACAGGTAGCGCACAAATGAGTGGGCGGAGTCTCGCGTTCTCATGTCGCAAGTCGATTGAAAACACAATAGATAAAATTAAATTGTGGAACAATGATCCACACGGGTTTCGCCCCAAAAAATCCACAGTAACATGCATGTTAGAAACTGTTTTGAATTGCGTTTCCCATTTCAGGGATTTGCCCAAACATGTCCCGAATGCCATAAACTCAATAACACAAAGTTCGGTGCTACTTATCGTTTATTTGTTTATTTGCATGGCTCAAGTTAACCTCAAATTTTAGGCCTCTTGAGTCTGACGTGCTATACTAAATGATTAATATATACATAAAAAGGTAACACACGGTGTCCAGGATTTGAAATGTGGGCGGAGCCTAATTTGCTGGCGCGTCAGCAAACTCCCATGGCGCACTTTCGGTGCTTGCGCATTTTTCGACTCTCGCATTTTATGTTATTGATTTTATTGTTTTTCTTTCAGTAAAACCTGTTTTTCTTTCTAAAATGTATGTATTTTATCTTTTAATACCATATAATTAGAGACCGCAACGCGGGTGGGCGGGGCGAGTGAAATTTTTCTCACTAGATTCGCTTCGCCACCTTTACCGTCCTGTACTGCGGCTCCTGGCTATTGGATCGATAAAAATTTTATATGTTCTTATGTAATCAACTGCGTAGAACACAATGGTAATATTCATTTTTCTTCAAATAATTCAGTTTTTGAGAAAAATACGGGAAACGGTCGGAATTTTCGAAGCGATTCGAGAAAAACGGAAAATATGGTGTTACGCAGGTCCGTAGCGCACGTTTTTATGAATGATATTGATAGATCTTGACACGCTGAATCGTTTTTAAAAAAAAAATAAAAAATTCGTTCTTGCAAACATCCTGAAATTTTCAGTCAAAGTAGCACAAAATTTTGTGAAAATTTTTCAGCGATGAGCTATGTTTTTTATTATTTAATTGCATAATACACTTCATTTTATGTTTGTAATAAAAATTTCAGACACTTTCTGCGATTCTAAGTTAGTTTTTTTCTCATCCAAAAGCCCAAGTCTCAACGAATTTGGTAGTTTTTCCGCTTTTTCGGTATTACGCAAGGCCGTAGCGCAGGAGTTCTCATTACCATCGAATTCTACGCAAAATTTGGCATCGATACTCAAAAAAAATCGAAAATCGCTACTTGCAAACATATTTTTTTAATCGGTTTTGTATCATTTCAAAAGGAGTTTTTATGGAAATTTGTGAAAAAATCTTGTTAAAAACATGACAAAACAATTTGATAGACTGCTGCGTAGTGTACGACTAAAGGGGTTCAGTTGGGAAGGCTCTGCGTGGTGTAGTGGTTAGAGTGGATGCTTTGCAAACATTTTGGCCCGGGTTCGATTTTTGTGCAGTTTGAAAATTTTTTGCGCAGGAATTTTTCGAAGTTTAATGATGAATTCTCATTGTAAAATGGTTTTTTTTGTTCATTGGATGTTATTTTGCGTATTTTTAGAACAAATTTACGTTTATTTCTTTCATTTTTTCTTCAAATTGAAAGAAAAAGGTGAAATTTCCTGTATTTAAATAAATTTTGTCTGAAAGTTGAGAATAAAGTGACAAAAAGTATTGAGAACAATTAAAAAGTGATATTTACAAAAAAGATAAGCCCAATTTTGCAAAATAATAAACTTCCATCGTGAAAATCTCATTTTTTTTCAAAGCCTCTAGAAATCGATTTCTTACACTTTAAATCGACAAATTTATGATAATTAAGTGATAATTAAATATAAGAACGATATGTTTTCCCATTCTTCTCATTTTAGATCTTTTTCGCAACATTATTCACCCTTTGAAGCCGAGCAAATAGAGTGGGAATCAAAGTGCGCCGAAAGAATGCAGCGAAAACCCCGCCCACCTTTTCGCGCCGCGGCAACTCGCTGTGAGAAAATCAGTAGTAATAAGGAGCGCACAAAAATGGCTGTAACTCGGCTCATACTGAATTTTTTTCGGAAAAAATTTGGGAACGTATTTTTATCAAGTGTTGGAACATATTCCAATCGCCAGTTCGTCAAAATTTGGACTTTTGTCAAACACGTTGCGGTCCCTACATATAATTGCCCGAACTTCGCTTTTCGTAAAGATTTATCCTGCAAAAACACCAAAAAACTCAAAACGAATATTTCGAAATGGTGGCTGAACCAAATTCGACGTTCTTAGGCTTAAAAAATTTCTAAAAACCTCTGCTATAATTCCGTTGGAGCACATGTGGGAAAAAAATTAGGAATTTATGCTTTTTTCCCGAAAAACACAAAAAATGCCTCAAAATTTGAATTTCGCGCGAAAAAATCCAGTGGGGCGCGTTTGCTCGGCTCCGCCCACATTTCAAATCCTGGACACCGTGTAACAAGTAAAAAGGTAGAAAAAAAAAAGAGATAAGTGAATATAAAACAAGCGAGCAGCGAACCGAAATTATTTTAGGATTTGTGCGTCGACAGGAGCGTGTGTGGGTCGAGGTGTATGCAAGCAAGTGTATGCGAGTGTTTTGGCGCCACGTTCAAATTGTAGAGGAGCTCTCGGGTCGACGATGGAGCGGCTTGCTTGCGATGATGCTTGTCTTCTTACAATAAAATTGGAATAAAGTGAAAGGATTATGTATGCTGTGAAGGTCTCGATAGGAGATGCTTCTGGTGTCGCCGTATTCGTGATAGAGGCTGTTAATGACTGGACAGAGAGCATAGACAGAGGTGCGCAAGTAGACGTAATAAACTTAGACTACGCAAAAGCTTTTGACAGGGTTACACATGAAATTCTATTAGAAAAACTGGTAGAAGTCAACCTCAATCCGAATCTGATCAAATGGATCAGATCATATCTCTCGAATAGAAAATTTTCGGTTAAGGTCAACAACAAACTATCTACCCAAAAGCACGCGCAGTGCGGCGTCCCTCAAGGATCCGTACTCTCGCCAATACTTTTCGGAATATTTGTTAATGAAATTCCTAGTATTCTGCCAGCTGGCATTAGATGCAAACAATTTGCAGACGACATTAAAATCTACACGACGATTCCAAAAAGTGATCCGCTTGAAGGTTATGCAACTCTGATGCAAAACACGATAGACTCCGTCTGCAAATGGTCTGAAAATTCTAAGCTGGCTCTTAACGATAGTAAAACTCTAGTTATCTCATTAGGCAAAAATCCCCGAACCACAAAATACCAGATCAACAATATTCCCATAAGAAGAGAGACATTGATCCGCGACTTAGGCTTCATGATATCACCAGTGCTCGATTTTTCAAACCACTAGAAAAAAGCTACGTGCAAAGCTATTATTGTTTTAAAAAATTTGTCACCTGGCGAGAGGCGCGAATTCAAAAAATAGGCTCCGCCTTCTCGCCGAAATGTTTTTGCAACTTTGCGCGTGCCAATTTGCAATCGCGGTGCGCGCGATTTTATGCGTTGAATTTCCGTTCCTTTATTAACAAATATCCAATTAAGAAAATTAAAAACTCACTTTAAATCAACAGTTGCCGAATTCGCTTCAAAATATAAATTATCATGAAGGTTTCCAGAAGAAATTGAAAGGCACTGGTCAACAATTCGACGCATAAAATCGCGCGCACCGCGATTGCAAATTGGCACGCGCAGAGTTGCAAAAATATTTCGGCGAGGAGGCGGAGCCTATTTTTTGAATTCGCGCCTCTCGCCAGGTGACAATTTTTTTAAAACAATAATAAGTTTGGCATCTTCCAAATATTTAATCACTACGGTAGTAATAATCCCCGTCTCATGACACTTTTATACAAAATCTTCATTAGACCTATTGTGTTTGCGACATGAGAACGCGAGACTCCGCCCACTTATTTGTGCGCTACCTGTCTGCGTCTCTTCAAATATCACTGTGTTGGCGTGGTCGCGCCCAAATAAGAGGGCGGAGTCTCGCGTTTTCATGTCGCAAGTCGATTGAAAACACAATATATTAGAGTATGAAACTGAAATAAGCAACCCAACAAGAAAACTAGATTGTAAAGCCGTTGAAACGGTTCAAAATGCATTTACGAGAAGACTATACAGCCGTATAAAAGGGAGATACCTAACTCCAAACGACCCCGACTACCTAACAGCCCCCCAACGTAACTCATTATTCAATCTTTCATCGCTAGAATCGAGAAGACAAACTTCCGATAGAAAACTTGTACTAAAAATGATTTGGGGTCAAATAGACATTGACACAAGCCCTTTTTTCACTTATGAGAAAAACACCCGCACGCGCGCAAAAAATAAATTCAAATGGAACCACTACAAAACTAAAATACGTATTATCGGCCCGCCACGTCGGTCAAACGCGCTCCGCTGAACTCAATACTACGTGGATTTCATTTTGGTTTCCAAATTATTTTATTTCACGTTGAATTTACACGTGAAATTAAAAAATTTGGAAACCAAAATGAAACCCACGTAGTATTGAGTTCAGCGGAGCGCGTTTGACCATTTTGGCGGGCCGACAATAGAAACTTTTTTGTTAACCGCACGCTCTCTTCATTCAAAATGTGACCACTGATTATGACCGGACGTTTACGCACAATCCTTCATCTTTTCTCCCCCAAAATGTGTTATTCTCACGTTTACTCTGACCATATTTCCTGTCTATTTTTTTACCATTTCGTTTTCTTTATTTCCACTTATACATTTCTTCTGTATTATTTTCTTTTCACGTACCGCAATGGGCGTATACAAATAAATAAATAAATCCATAATACCAGGTGAACCGCGCGCGGGCCCATCAGGTAGGGCTTAAAAACAAATTCCCATGTCTGACTGTCTGAATACTGATGGTACGTCATGTTTACAATTGTTTTGCTCGTTTGGTGTAAACAACAAAAAAACGCAAACATAAAGTTACTTTAGACGCACCTTTTTGTCTTTTTTTGCGTTTTTTTTCCATAAAAATTAGCCGCGTGCCCTGGTAAACTCGACCACACGGGTCAAAAAAGTGAATTACATTTTTGTTTTCTTCTTTGAGAAATGGTAAACTTTAATGTAAAACAGACTTGTTCATTAGATTTAGCATAGCCAATTTCATTTAAAGAGATAGTTTTGAGTATCATAATTCAATCCCGGGCCTCCTTATGGGGTTGTTCACGAAATGGCAAAAAATGGCAAAAAAACGGCAAAAAACTGGGCGAAAACTCGGAAAATGCTCCGATTGACCTGAAATTTTGGGAAATGAGGGAAAAAACTCTCCCGGACATTACCCCAAAATTTCAGACAAAAATATCGATTTTAAGCATTTTCAGAAAAAAAATCAATATTTCTTAAAAATTGATTTTTGTCTGAAATTTTGGGGTAATGTCCGGGAGTTTTTTCTCTCATTTCCCAAAATTTCAGATCAATCGGAGCATTTTCCGAGTTTTCGAGCAGTTTTTTGCTATTTTTTGCCATTTCGTGAATAACCCCATTACAAGCCTGTAAACATGCGCGCGCGAACTGGAGAGAAAAATCATCTGACTCCGCCCATTTCTTTGCGCTCTCTAACTATATAAAAATGATTAAAATAAAGAAAAAATTACAAAAATACGTGTTCAATGCAGCCAGGTGTTTGGTATTTTTCAAAAACATATTCATCTCATTTAATCGGTAGGTTAAAAATCAAGTTATTTTTCGCCATATTTCTCCTCGAATCTTTCCGTAGCGTCACGTGCATCCTCCATCTCACGGCATCTTCCCATTCCATCATACATCGAACTAAGAGGCTTTGAACCTTTTCCTACCTTGCCCAACTCCTCTGTTCTTTTCCAGACCATTTGCCCTTTCGCTCGTTCGGGAATCGACTCAGGATCGTAGATGCGATTATAAAAGTTCATTCCATAACATTGAGCTGTTTCCATCGCCATCATTTCGGACGGCAACACACTGCGCTTTGGGCGGTTCGGATCGCGTGGCGGGTCACCGATACGTAGGCGTTTCCGACGGATTGGTTCTACACGTCTGTTCATTGGAAACGATTCGTTTGCTGGGTTCGGTTCAATACAAGGATGTAGATCAGGCAGAACAAATCTACGCCGTCTGACCAATTTTCTCTCCACATTCCACCAGTGATGCCACTCGTTGAAATAATGACTGTGCTCAAAAATGTCTTTTTCACAATTCCACAAACGACGAAAGAGCCAGCGTGGCCAACGATTGTCGAGAAATTCCCGACGCTGTTCTATGACAAAGGAAGCGTACATGTTGGAGCGGAATTCCATTTTAACGCGATACTTTCGAAGTGGAGGGAACCACTGAAAATAGAAATGTTATTTTTGAACAGACTGTAATAAACGGTAAACTCACGTTGAACAACAACTCATAATGAACGAAACGCCAGAAGTAGACTTGATTGGCATCAGTTAGGCAACATCTCTTGCTAGCTCTTCCACCATGCACACTATTGTGAATGCCCACATCATCGTCCAATGGTGCAATGACAGCCGCCTGCAGAGCGATAATCAAAGTGCCAGCTCGACCCGATCCCAGAAGACTCATCACAACGGCCGGGAACTTTTCTGACGCTTGCTTGAGTCGTTCGGCAATCAGTACGTAGTTTTCCCAGTACATTGGAGCATTCCGCTTTTCCCAGTCGAACATGCGGAGCATCAGCATTCGTTTTGTTGGCATGCGCTGTAGACAGCTGAAAACAAAATGTCACTTTAAATATGGCATTTCGAGAAGAACATACTGGAAGAGAGTGATCTCAAGCACATATTCCTGTCCGTATTCATCGTACACATCAACAACACTCAAGCACTTCACCTTGTAGTGACGATATTTGTTTCGATTGTACCAACCCACCTCGCCCGCTTTGTCCGGGTAGAATTGAATCGAATAATGAAAGTTACCTGAATTATGAATGAAATCTTTTCTCAAATCAACCCTGATGACTCACTTTCCCAATCCTCGTTGAGATGAATGAAAAATTTGACGTTTGTTTCGTATATCCAGTGCCACAGAATTCCGCACGGATACACAAACGCTGGTGCACTGGCCACAATCAGTTTATTCTTATACTTGTCCATAATCTTATGGAAAACAAAATCATACGGATACATCCACGCAGCATCGTAAAAGTCGCAATCGTCCCAAAAGTCTTTGGTCATCCGCACCCGACACCAATCGTGGGTGTATTCCGGTGGTTGAGTGCGATATTTATGCTCAAATGTGTCTTGAAAATGAGACTGAATGTAGTTATCGATTGGTTCGGCTTGCTCGTAGCCCAATGCAACAATCCTTTTCTCCGTAGGGACATCCATCTCGTAACTGTCATCGACGTAACACGTAGCCATTTCCACTGAAATAAATAACATTAATAGTAGTGAAATATAAAAAATGAGGACTCACAGGGTGTTCTCTTTGCTTTTGCCTCTTCGTATGCAGCCTCTTTTATTGCCATTTCCGCGAACCACGCATCTGCTATAGCCTTGTTAATGGCACGTCTTCTGTCGATTTCTGGCTGCGTTCTTGCCATCTCCTCCCTATATTTCTTAGTACGGGCAACAATCTTCTCCTTTTCTATCAAAAACTCTTCGTGTTCCTCCTCTCGTTGTTTCCGTCGTCTCTCCACCGCCGCCTCATTCCTCATCCTCTCTTTCCACTCCAGATAAGCTTTTGTCAAGAATTGCTCGCACTCAAGCCCATAATAATACTCAATTAGAAATTGGTCGCGTGCCTCTTCTAAGCCTTTTTGTCCGAGCATAGTAAGGAGAGGTGTATCCAATACAGTCATCCGATCATATTCATCCTCATCACTTAGGGAAGCAGTTCTGTCCATTGAATCCATAGAATCGGTGAAGGAAGCCTGTGAGTAACTATCGGTAGTTTCAGAATGGTACTGAGTAGAATCCGATTGAGTGGAAAGCGTGTTGGTGTTAATTGAGCGAAGATCGTCAGAATTGTCTGGATCATAGTCAATAAGCGGCTCAGGCTCAAATTCTTCGAACACTCTGTAAGCTTCTCCGTCTGGTTTAACAGCATTCTTTTCGATGGGCCGCTCGACTATAGGCGCCGGTGGATATTCTGCCTTACGTCTTCTCGTATTCTCATCTTCGTCCTCTCCTATTTCGTTTGGTCTGACGTTCACTGGAATATACATAGCTCGCCGTTCCAATATAATTTTGAGGATTTCTTCATCCGTCATTACTCTTTGCTCATTCTGCTTCTTCGGCTTTTCTTGTTCTTCTACGACACCTTTTTCCTTGTTTTTCTTTTTCGTCTTTTCGCTTTCCTTTTTACTTTTTCTTTCCGTTCCCTCCTTTAATTCTTTCTCTTCCAACGTCTTCGTTTCCTTCTCGTCATGTACTGAATCCTCGAAACTCCCAGATTCCGCGGTTATTTCGTTGTCGGTAGAGCTGTCGGTAGCGCTTTCGGCGGTATTTGGTATTAGTGGATCACACTCGTCTGAAAAATGAAAAAAAAAACATTGAAAAAGGAACCATTAACTAATTTTATACCTCCACTTATACTTTTTTCGCTTGGAGTTGGGCTTACTGGTTTTGGACGCAGTGAAGGAAAGCTTTTGTAGCAACATAGCCACACCAATACGGGGCCCGCGACAACGACCACCAAAACGCCGGAGACAATCGAAACGATTAACCTGAAAGAAATTTTTTTAAAAGTTAGCTTAACTTGAAAATAATTTACCACCAGCTCATCTCATCAGGTTTTTCTGAGAAGAAAGTTGTGAAAAAGTTGTCTGCTTGTCCTAGTAACGTCCCGAGTGTGCCATTTTGACGCATGGAAGCGTATTGTAATCCTTCCAGCTTGATGAGGCTTTGCTCGGCGTTTAAAACGTTTTCTGACTGTCCGACCCTTGATGATTTCAAATAATTAATTGCGGAAACCATGGATGAGAAGTTGAATTCCGGAATTTTAATAGAATCCAGAAAGATTAACGTTTTCCCGAACGACCTCAAATTGCCCTCTGGGAGAGTTGAATTCGAAGAAAGAGATTTGATTACTGGCAAACGACTAGACAGAGATTTGTTGAAAGATGAGATATTGCTCCATCCAGAACCAACTAGTTGTTTCTCATTGGCTGACAAACTATCAATGAACTTCATCAATTTTTCGCCATCTGTTGCCAAGTTTTGAAAATCTTGATTCAGGTCCTTTCTTTGAAAAAAACGCATAGTACGTCCAGTGTACGCTAATTGAAACGTTAAATTGCGAGCTGAAGAAAATCCTGATAGCCGATTTGATCCTCCTGTTTTATTCATTTCCAGTTTCAGACTATCCTCCAACAACATCGATTCGTTCATTTTGGATTTCACCGAAACCAAAAAAACTGAAATTCGATCGATAACCTTACGTTCTTTTTCGGAAAGTGAAGGTAAGGAATTTAACAGTTTAACGAGATTTTCTACTGCCATAATTTCAGACTTCACATTTTGTGGAATTTCGATTAAGCTGCGAATGCTGGCGACGTTTATATCCGTGAGAGTGTTGTTAAATCCCACAATCGTTTTAAAGTATCCTGTGGTTGCATTTTTAGCGCTTACGAGAAGATCCAGCTTGTTTTGGAGAAATTTAAGATGCTGCGAATATTTTGAAATATTCAATTCATTTTTCAAGAAATTGAATTTGTCTTCGTCTTTTTTCAGCTTTCTGTAATCCTCGTTAATGTCTTCTAATTCTTTCGTCGAAAACTGAGCAATTTGAGGCGCGTCGAGAAAGCCTGCCAGCTGAGCTTTGAAACTTGTGAAAGGCTCCGAAGAGCCCAAAAGTTGTTTGAATTCATCCAAGACTGTGGAGTTTACATCGACAATTGCTCCCAAGTTTGCAAAAGTGCCGTTCACCTTCGACAACGAGTCCGATACGTCCACTGGGTTGGCCTTATTAATGATTCTCAAAGAAATCAGACTTTTCCGGGTTGTATTCGCGTAAATTTCTCTGTCCCATTCTATCGATATTTGTTCTAGTGAGCTAAGCTGACTTTGAAACTTCTTCATAGGTTCTAATACTTTTACCAACCCACTCACAGGCTTTCCTCCATTTAAAACTTCTTTGATCCAATCTTCTTCGAGATTCTCAAACAGCTTTGCCAAATCTTTTGATCCATTAGGAAATCCAACAAGCAACTTCTTATCATATCCGAAGACACTTGGTGCAAGTATTGTGTTTATGTCATCTAACATCTTAGTGATCTGATATTTGTTTTTCGCATCCAACCACGACTTGATAGTAGAGATGGATGACAATAAACTGACCAAACTTGTTTTCAGATTGTTGAGAAACATTTCGCTGGTCAGTAGCTGGTACTGCTCGAAATCAACGACGAAAGAACGCAAATCCTCCAAAGTGACGAAATTCTGGATGCTGATGTTTTTGTCCTTTAATGTAGGTAAAAGTAAAGTATGTGCAGATACCATCGGCAAATAGAAATGTGGAAAAAGTTTAACAGCCATATCGAACTTCGGATTGGAAGAATTAATCTCCTGGGAGAGATTATTGAGGCTCTTGACTGATTGACCAACTGAAGATGATATTGTGTCCAAATCAATATTGAAATCATTCAAAGACGAAAACATTTGGCTGATGGAAGACGATTGTGAAGTAGAGTCGCCAAGAAACAAAACTTTCTTCAACTTTTCAGTGGTTTTATTGATCGTCTGTGCTGGTCGAGCAGTTATCAAATCGACAGTCTTCACAGTCTTGCCAGCGATACGAAAGTCCTTTTCATTGATGTTATCGAGCAGAGTCGAATTCCTCACATCTAATGCTTCAGCCATTATCTCTTTCATCGTTACTGATCCGTCATCAAATTCATTCTGAAGTGAAATCGCATTCATCAGACGAACTAGAGCGGCCGTTTTTTCCTCGGATGTATTGAGAGTATTCAGATTCTTGCTTGGCTCATTTTCAGACTTGGAGAACCACGAATGGAAGAATATAAAAATCCCAATGGCTAGCAAAAAAAGTACAAAACAGAATACTTTAAACATGTAGCCATTTGTTTCCATGAACGTACCAGCATCCATCGTTTTCGTGAGCAGTTCTCTTTTCTCATTTTCTGTAGGACTGGAGTCGCTCAGTTGGCCTGAAATTAGTTTCACTGTTTGAAAAATTTAATCAACTCATAGATCCCCCACACGACAGGAGCCCCCGCATGTTGGAATAGCATCCCTACCAATTGAAAAGCGGGGGATTTTATCAGTACGGGTGAATATCACAACTACCAGATTATTTTCCGACCGATAATGCAAGGAGGCATCAGATTTACGGGGACATCAGGGGGGGGGGGGCAACGAGATCCTGGGGGGTATTCAAAATATCCTAGGGGCATCTGCCAAAAACTAGGCATTTTTCCAGAACTAGTGAATCACTTAAACATTTGAAAAATTAATGATGTTATTCACGCTTGGGAAAATCACCCTCCTGCACATCGCACTCCCATTTTCCTTTTCAAAAATTCATTTACAAAACAATTTGCAAAAATGTTAAAGAAATGACGTGAACGATCCAACGACCTTCTGCACATCAGCCGAAACTCTATTCCACTTTATTATTAATACACTGCTTTCAGTGCTTGAAATTATTAATGATAAAGATGATTACGATTCAAAACATTTTTAGACGCTTTTTTTAAAAGCTAAATCGAAAAAGGCTCCTAGGAAATTTCACAGTCGGAGCTCCATACCTCAAACTTTAATCCACTAAATTTTTAGGAATTTCCGAAAACCCGACCATATGTAACTCCCTTGTAAGAACGTATCAATTTCCGGGAAGTTCAAAAAAAAAACGCACGGGGCGCATTTGACCCTTTTCATTCGGGCGACCGGAGGGAGCTCGGCGGAAGCATAATATGTTGGTCGCTTCACATTTCGGAAAATAATTTTATTGGAAAACAAGCCTGCAGCTTGTGGCGACTAAGTCGCCTTCGTCAAATATTAATTTTTACTGATTTTTGTTTTTTTTTTTTTAAATAGAAATGGCAATCATTTCTTTTCCCTATTCCTTTCAAGTTCTTGTGACCATTGTGGTATGTGTGTAGTGGTTAGCACGTTTGAACGTCAATCGAAAGGTCGCGAGATCGAGTTTTGTCGACTGCAAACTCGTATGTGAGACACACAAACAAACACACAGACTAATCTAAAAATTTTCTATATAAGAAAGATAAATAAATTCGCATATTGCCTAATTTGGTTTCAGCTACACTGCTTTTGAAGCAATCTTTTTTTTTAAATTTTATTCGAAAACATTTTTTTAGTTGAAAATTTGCAACAGATGCTCCCTAAGGATAATTCGAATGCCCCTTGGAACAAGACCCCCTGGGATCCCGAAGCCTTCAAGATAGCCGATTGGTTGACCCCTAAGATAGCGATGCACCCTGATGACCCTTAATTCCGATTCCAATATAGCCACCCACTACAACATAGGAGCCCACGCTATTGTAAAGGCACCCATGACCATTGAGTGGGGGTTCCATCCATACGTTTCTAAATTGGCACCCGCAGAAAATTTCAGTTATGATGTGCCTATACAATAGCGTGGGTTTTTATATTGTAATGGTGGCTATACTGGAAAATTTAGAATAACCACCCTTGCACTCCAATTTGCGCACCCACATCCACGGGCTATAGAATAGGCACTCACAAGCTGATATTTGCAACTCAATATACTCGGTATAAAACGCTGAAAATACGCTCCAATCGAACAAAGAAATTCGCATGAATTTGGATGGAGGTTTAAAGAGATCAGAGCAAAACATCGGCCACGGTCTCTCAGTTTTACGCAGTCTCTCGTCGCCAACGTGGCCGTGTTCACCATTGTGCGAAGGGAGCGGGTTTGAAGCGCTCCGTATTGAGAATAAAACAATCAATCATTTCAGATGAGGCATTCATGGTCATGCTATAGCTAGGGACCGCAACGTGTTTTTAAAAACTGATATTTTCTAGAATTTTCTTGTATCATTACATTCTACATCCAATTTTAAGACTTTTACCGAAAAATTAACCAAAAAGAGATATTCGCTGTCGAGTTACATCCGTTTTTATGCTCATTTTCAGTTTACTGATTTTCTTCCCCCTGGTGGGGCGTGGCCTCATTTGCAACAATGTGCGCACCTTTCTGCTGGATTGCTCAGGTATCGCGAGTCAAACTTTTTCAAACCTTTTTATGTAACAAATAAGCATTGCTTCAAAAAGTTTCAAAATGGGTTAGAATAGTTTAAAAATGGCTTAGAAAAGTTTAAACGTGTCTTGAAAAAGATTGATGTTAGCATGAAAAGGTTTGAAAAGTATTAGAACGTCTTGAAAAAGTTTAAACGTGTCTTGGAAATGTTTTAAACGTTTGAAAAAGTTCAATAATGGCTTTATTGTTACTCAGAAAAGCTTCAAAAAGTTTGACTCGATACCTGAGTGCTAGGTGAGAAGTTTACCACACGCCTACACCGCCACAAAACTACACACGCCTCCTCGCCCTCGCTGCCAGTCAAAAATTGAGCAATTTTTGTCAGAAAACGGAGAAAAAACCTCAATGGGGGAATGTAGAGGTTTCATTTTTTAACGACGTAAATTAAAAAAAGGCTCTCAATCCGAACCCGCCAAAAAAAAAGAGCAAAAAACGAATTGGGCAGAATAATCGACATGCCACGCCCCCATCACTTTGAGGTGCCTAGCTATCAGTGATGAGCGGAATTTCCGTTTCCGTTTCCGTTTTCCGTGACGTTTTTGGGAGAGTTTTTTCCGTTTCCGTTTCCGCGGAATAAAAAATTATTTTCCGTTTCCTTTTCCGTTTCCGTGAAAGTATGACTGTTTTTCCGTTTCCGTTTCCGTTATCCGCATTTAGACGGAAAATGTTTAGCTTGAAATATCTGATGTTGTCCATGTGTACTTCACGCAGACGACACTCCAAAAATGCTCGTAGTTTACCGTAAATCGACAACTGTTTTTTTTTGTTTCGAAAATTTCAACTTCCTCCGCGAGACCCTGACAAAACAGGGGAAAACCACGAGACCGGGGAAGACAAAACGACGGAAGACAAAACCGGGGAAAAAATGGACAAAACCGGGGAAAAGTTGCAAGTCTGCGGCGCACTTTTTCAACACTTCCAGTATAAAACATCGTGCAGCGGTTGCAAAAGGGGGCGGAGCCTCTTCCCCGGTTTTGTCCATTTTTTTCCCCGGTTTTGTCTTCCCTGGTTTTGTCTTCCCCGGTCTCGTGGTTTTCCCTTGTTTTGTCAGGGTCTCTCCTCCGCTGAACCATTCAAGTTTTGGAGACAGAATCAGAATGTTACGCGGCTCAAATCTATGGCCCAAAAGCTTCTAGCTGTGCCAGCCACTTCGGCTAAAAGTGAACGACTCTTTTCAATCGCCTGTCAAATTTTCGTTCCCAAACGAAATCGTATTGGGGAGGAAGCCCTGTAGAAGTTTTGATTTTGCTCACTATTTTCGGCCCGCCAAAATGGTCAAACGCGCTCCGCTGAACTCAACGCTATGCGATTTTCATTTTGGTTTCCAAATTATTTTATTTTTTTTATTTTTTATACGTGAAATAAAATAATTTGGAAAACAAAATGAAAATCGCATGACGCTGAGTTCAGCGAAGCTTTCCGTTATTTTCCGTTTCCGTTTCCGCTTTTTTCCGTTTCCGTTTCCGTTTCCGTGAATGATAAAATACGTTTTCCGTTTCCGTTTCCGTTTCCGCAGAATTAGAAATATGTTTCCGTTTCCGTTTCCGCGTTCCGTTTTTCAGAAAAACGGGTTTCCGCTCATCACTGCTAGCTATAGCGGGTGAAATGGGTGCCTTTTTTGATAGATGTGGGTGCCTATTCTGTAATAATCCCTCAGTGTTTTCACGAGACGCACGGCCTCCCAGCATGCCAGGCAGTGCAATCGCGCTCCACTGAGCTCGCTCCGCTCCTTTTGGCGCGAACTTTAGTTTTTTCAAATTTGTTTTTAACAAGGAATCGATTGGTGACATCTGATTTTATTGAAAATGAGTTTTGAAGCTGAAAATCGCAAAAAAGTGAAATCACTTTCGGAAAATAGAGATTTTCGAAAAGTTGTAGGTCGAACACGCATCTTTTTTTTGTGATTCCGGTACATTTTGATACGTAGAATTTAATTTTACAGCTCATTTTTCTCCATCGTGCTGAGAAATTTTTCTGCACGCCTTCAAACTTGCATGAAAAATTGCGTAAATTTTTCAGCGATGACCCCCATTTTTTATTTTTTAAATATGTTTATTAACTCTCTGACATTTCCTAAAACAATTTTTAGATCAATCGGATAACTTTAAAGCAAAAAAAGTGAAGATAGAAAGTTACCTGTTTTCTGAAAAACACGGTTTTTTGCGGTTTTCACTCTTTTCCCAGTCGAACACGCATGTTTTTATTGGATAATCGTATTCTACGTTAATATTACTATCAAATCCACATTAATACTTTTTACACTAGGGACTGTAAAGGGGCAGAAAATCGTGTCGAAAACCCAAAATCCCCTCTTTTTCGGAGTTTCTATATACAAATCAGCATTGTGGTGGAGTGTATTTATAGTCTAGGCATACGCGCATTTGTATACGGACTCGACCGAGCTCACAAAATGTGTCGCGGTGACGCAGTGGTAGAGCGCCGGGATGGTGATTTTGATGCCGCATGTTCGAGTTTTGTCGAATAATAATTTTTTTTCAATGTTTTTTTTCTTGAAAAATACATATTTTTATAGAGGAAATTTTTGAAAAAAGTCACAATTTTTCTTAATTGTTAATAAAATCCAGCAATCCTTCAAATCCATTATTTTTTAGATTTTTCAATGGATCTCACATATTTCTTTCGTTAATGGACAGATTTACGAAAATGTTGGCAATTTCATGATTGGAAAAAAAATTTTAATTTGCTATTCACTATTTATCTGCTTAGCCAACAAAAATTACTATTTTCAACGGATTAATGCCATGCAATCTTCAGCAGGGGCCACCAGAAAATGCGCGCCGCGCGGCCGCAAACAAGCTCCACCCCCATAGCCAAGAGAAAATCAGTACTTCGAAATCGCGACTTTAAACGTCTGAAACTCGAGAACTAGCGGGAATTTCGATGAGAAAATTTGGGAATGTACTAACATTGAGGCGTATTATCAATTCAATAGTCTTGCCGGCTACAGTAAGAAGTGGCGCGAAACATCGAGGCTCCGCCCCATCAGATCTTTTCAACTGAATTCAACTTAATTCAACTGAACGTAGATCAAAAAATGTGAGCGGGTGTGTCACCGCAGACATGTGTCGCTATGTCTGCATCTATTATAAAACTTTCGCGGGCGCATATGGTAGCCGGCAAGAATATTGAATTGATATACTCGGTATAAAATGCTGATAACTCGCTTCAATCGAACTGGATTTGTAGTTCCCTTGTTAATAATCGTCTGTCAGATACTCTAAAACGATGTTTTGGTCGATAGACCATTTGCAGAAAGTCTTGGACCATCCGCTGGGAGACGCCATTTCCATTGCGCTGAGGGGGCTGATGCATGAAATGAATGAGACAAAAACGCAAGTTGCACAAAATGAATAACACCATAACAAGAGTTCTCAACATTTGGCTCAATTTTGAAAAAAAAATCAACAAGTTAACCAAAAATTCAACAAAAAATCATTTTTGAGCAGTTGTCGGCACTTAAAAGTAGCGACACATAGAAACACGTTGCTTTTCCCAGATTTTTCGCAAAACCTTCTGACGGGAAAATGTATCGGATAATAAATTCGGAAATTAAAAAAATTCGAAAGATCCGTTTCCGATTCTAACCAAGCCTGTTATTCGTTCCACAATGGTTAATCGAAAGTTTCGGCGGAAGAAAAGCCACCAAAAAGGATGTATAATTTTTTATTTACCGAATTTTTTAGGCAAAATGATTGAAGAAGCTAATTATTTAAAATAGTTAATTCTTCATTTTAATTATCCCGCAATCATAATGATGTACTTTCAGGTCACCGATCGACTGTTTCAGCTTCAACGCAGTGACCGCTCCACAATTTTTTCTCAATGTGTGTTTTAATACTATTTATAATTATTTTTGGGTTATTATTAATAAATGGATGTTTATTGAATGCTACAAAGGCAAAAAAAACATTTTCTAAGAGAAAATTTGTCCAAAGTCCAATGAGAGGAGAAGAACCGATTTGACAAAAAGATTTAAAATCCAAACAGGATCCACATTTTGACCCGAAACTAAAACGTGCATGCTATATGCCCAGGCGTACATGCGCATAAGCGTGCACGCGGATGCATTAACAACTTTTCAAAATTTCCCTATGAGTTCCACGCAGCGCGCTATATGCTTCAACCGCATTTTACCTGTGGTTTGCAAGAATTCTGCGCGAGATAATCGTTCAATTTGAAGATCACAAAAGGAAAACGCCTCATAGACTGATCGCAAATCAAGAGTTTTACCACTGCGCCACACCGCCACTCTAGCGGGCTGCTTCCTTTTCATACATATGGTCGCCGCCTCACTGCCTCCTCGCTGTCGCTGCCAGATGAAATTGATGCTGATTCATGTATAAAATGTACAAAATTTACCCAGAAAAGTGAAAAAAACCTAAAAGGGGGATTATAAATTGAAAATCTGTTAAAAGGATTTAGTCAAAAAAAGGCTGTAGAATCCGAATCCGTCGTAAAAACAGTGGGACTCAACTGGCATCACCCTCAAAATTGCAAAAAACGAGACAATTGGTTTGAGCCGATTATATTAGGAGGTAGGAAAGTACATTGAAGTGCTTCGAACGCTCTAAATTTTTGGCCTGGATATTCTAATTTATTTTTCTATTGTTTTTTTAAATAAAAACTGAAACATCACTTAAAAATTCAAGATAAATTTCCTCCACTTTGACTGAAAAAAAAAAACCTAAAAGGGGGAACTAAAACGTAAAATCCAACTGCATATTCGAATTGAGCGCATAAAAAACTATAGGAATCAATAATAAAAAGAGTGGAAAAACATGGAAAGACCCTAAAACAAAAAACATGGAAAGACCCTAAAACTTCGATTTTCGAACTTTCGCTTCGTTTCGTTTTTCGATTTCGGCTGGAGTTAATAATTATTCGCCAAATCTGATATCACCAATTGATTCCCCGTGGTCGATTAGCCAAGTGAGCATTTTAACATGAATGTTTATACCAATAGTATCCGCGTTCCGAAATCGCAATATTGCCCCACGATCCAAAAACGTACTGGGTAGAAAAATTGAAACGCCCCCGCCCACCTCACTTTGCGGTACCTAACTATAGCGAGTCAAATGAGTACCTACCGTAAAACCTATAATAGAAGAACCCCTATAATTAAAGGACCCCTATTATAGAAGGACAGTCTTAGGCTGCCATTGAAAAATAGAAAGACACCCTATAATAGAAGGACCCCTATATTAGAAGGACCCTACACTAAGAACATCCCTGCTTTTTTAAACGTTTGTTTCCAAACTTTTCTTTTTTTTAATCTTTGTTTTCTAGTTAAAAATAAAGGGTGAAAGGTGAAAGGGTGAAAGGGTGAAATGAAACATTCAAAATTCCGTCGGAAAATGGGAAGAGAAAATTACAAAATCTGAAATTCCCGTCGGAACTCGGAAGAGAATGTTTATTCCCAGAAAGCCTGTACACTATGGAATTCGAGAAAAACGCAGTGACAGGTGTTAAGAAAAGAAATATCACAAAATCAGTTCATGAGTTCGGATGAGCGTTTGTTTGATAGACGCCAAATTTGATAAGAACTTATTGGATTTAATTCAAAATCAAAGAAAAGAAAAAAATAGAGGCAGCAGAAAAATGATCCAAAGGCAGTCTATTTGATGTCAAAGAACCGAAATTTTACGGTAAAAATATTTTTGAAATGTATTGTTTGGAACACATTTTTTCAGGGTAGTACGGTATGGAACTCGCACGGAACAGAACTGCTACGGAATAGAACTGCGCGGAATATAATCGGCTGAAATAGAACTGTACTAAAAAAACTGTAGGGTATCGAATTAAACCTCACAACCAAATCTCAGGCGGTCCCCCATTTTTCAGTCACCGAACGGCTGGTTTGATGGTTTCTTTTCGTTAAAAATGGTTCCTTTAAAAATAGTTTCTTCCTTTATCATGCTCCGAAAATTAGAAGCACACCCTATAATTGAAGGACAACCTATATTAAAAGGACATCATTTGAGGGGGGCTGAGAATAGAAGGACATGTCCTTCTATTACAGGTTTTACGGTATTTTGGGGAAAATTCCAGTATAGCCACTTACTACAATATAGGTACCCACGCTATAGTATAGCCACCCACATAACTGAAAAATGGGATTTTTGAGATTTTCTGTGGGTGGCTATTTTGAAATATATGGGTGCTTTTACTGGAATATATTATTACAGTTTAGCCACCCACTCAGTGTCAATGGGTGGCTATACTGGTTTCCTAGAGAATCTTTCAGAATAGCCACCCATATATTTCAAAATAGGTACCCACATCAACGGGCTATAGAATAGCCACCCATCATTTCAGAATAGCCACCCATAATTCCAGAATAGCCACCCACTCGGCGCTGACTGTGGGTGGCTATACTATAGTGAGTCAAATGGGTACCTATTTTGAAATATATGGGTGGCTATTCTGTAATTATCCCGTATTTTGAAATATATGGGTGGCTATTGTGAAAACAAAAAAGTTGCAACGCGGTGTTTTCGTACTTTTGAAAATTCAAATGGCAACGAGAGAAATTGCATGGGAGATGAAGAGATTTGTTCCCATTTTCGTTTGAATTTTAAAAGTACGCAAACACCGCGTTGCAACTTTTTTGTTTTCACAATATTCTGTGATTATCCCTAACCTAGGACTACATTTTACTAGTTGTTAACATTTTCGTATAGCTATAGCCGGCGAATACATCATCAACCTCGCTCTACTGCAAAACTCGGGTATATTCAAAAAGAGTCCCCCCCCTAATTCAAGTAGAGTCCCCCAAAAGAGACCTTAGAAAAGCCCCCCACTCAGAAATTTATATGCTGCCCACTTGTTAAATAACAGTCCCCCACTTATTCAATAATAGCTCCCCACCCAGATGCTCCAATCACGGCTGGGGACTCATTCAAAATCAGTCCCCCACCATTCAAAATGTCTCCCCCATCGTCCAATATCCCCGCTTTTGGGGGCAGTGCGCGAGACTTTGAAGAAGAAAATAAAAAAGATAAGACGTAAATGTAACTGTTTTATTCGGCTCTTTGAAATAAAACAATACATGTAAATAATAACAAAAAAAAAATAACAATATGAATATCAACAAAGTGATTATTTGGCAGCGACAAGCCAATTGGAAATGTGGAAATTGATATTTCTAGGAGTGACAGAGGTGTTCCGTTTCTTGGCAGCCCTCTCCAAGTCATCAAGATATTTCGACTCGATGCGGTCGTACGCATCCTTTGCATTCTCCATCACGTGTCCCATTAAAATCCACGGCTTCCTGCAATCAATCACAAATTCTACAATTTTCTCGTCTCGTTCAACACAAACTGCTCGCCGACCGTTTATTCCCACACTTTTAATAAATCGATTACGACCGATAGAGATAGAGGGAGGACGGTCGCTACTCCCGCATCCCATCAGAGTGACAATCAAAAAAAAAAAACTATTTTCCGGCCGGTACCATCACAAAAAGACATTTTATGGGGTTATTCACGAAATGGAAAAAATGGCAAAAAACGGCAAAAAACTGCGCGAAAACTCGGAAAATGCTCCGATTGATCTGCAATTTTGGGAAATAAGGGAAAAAACTTTCCCGGACATTCCCACAAAATTTCTGACAAAAATATCGATTTTAAACATTTTCAGAGAAAAAAGCAATATTTCTTAAAATTCGATATTTTGGTCTGAAATTTTGTGGGAATGTCCGGGAGAGTTTTTTTCCTTATTTCCCAAAATTTAAGATCAATCGGAGCATTTTCCGAGTTTTCGCGCAGTTTTTTGCCGTTTTTTGCCATTTTTTTCCATTTCGTGAATAACCACATTACATTCTTTCATTTCTTCTTTTTTTTTCTATTTACAATTTCTCATTTTGTGTCGTTTAGCCGTGGTCGTTTTTATGCCGACGAAATCAGCGACAACTTTCAGCGCATTGTTCGTTGGCGACTACTGGACCAATAATGATAATCGGTAAAATTACAGTACTGAAGGGGGTTTCACAAACAAGTTTTCCCATTAGTAAATACTATCGACGCGCCAAGACGGTCAAACGCGCTCCGCTGAATTTAGTACTTCGTGATTTTCATTTAGGTGTCTAAATTATTCAATTTCACGTTGAATTTACACGTAAAATGAAATAAATTGGAAACCAAAGTGAAAATCACAAAGTACAAATTTCAGCGGAGCGCGCTGATAAAATAATAACTTTGAGAAAAGTTAGGATCAAACAGATGTTGTGCCACAAGCTGCAGGCTTGTCCATTCATAAAAATTTTACCAGTCGTTCACGTGACTGCGTCTAGCCACGAGAATCGAAAGGCGCATGCCAAAACTTCTATAAGTTAGTTCAACTATGTAAAACTAGAAAAAGTGAGAGCTAGCCGTGGCAGAGACGATTTCTTGGACTACATTAAAACCGCTAAAAAATTTCGGAAGAAGTTACTAAATTCCGTAGAAACGAGGAAGTCAAACTGCTAGAGTCCTCAGAGGTGAGCCGATTCCGTAAAAAAGCAAAGTACCCTTTGAAGCCGAAAAACTTAAAAATACCAACACTGGCAAACCCACAGGGGATCCTATCAGTTACTAATGCAGAAAAGGCGGAAATCTTGGCGGAGAGCTTTGAATCTCAATATGTAAACCCACCACTGCTGAACTTTGAGCTCCCACCAAATTTCAAATCGCCACAAGAAATACCATGGGTCACAGACGCTGAGATGCACGCTGACGTATATCGACAGCACTAAGCGAGAGGTGAGTAAATGCGCTCCATTGAATGGCGCGAATTTGAAATCTTCCACTGTCGTGAACCGTTATTTTTATCTCTGCGCATCGATTTCTTTCCTTTCTCCCCGGCTCGTACATGAATTATGTATTTTTTCTTTTTCAATAAATTTTTTTTGTCGTAGACGCTTTGAATATGGGTTTCTAAGCATTTATCGATGCACGGAAAGTTCAGCGGCAGCGCTCCGAAAACATACAGTGGCGGAATTTGACACCTCCAAATGCTCGTCTAGTGGAGCGCACTTGCATACCTCCTCCTTTGGCGCCGATCATATAAACGCCCATCGCGGGCACTAAGAATGTGTACTGTGATGGTCTACTGGTCTACATTTTCGATCGCCGATCCGGAGGCCTGGGTTCAATACCTCTTGGTGCACTTTTTTTTTGTTTTCTGTTTTCAACCACAGATTCAAAGCAAGCTTCCGCCCAGCTCCCTCCGGTCGCCCATTTTCAAGGTTTCACGCATGCTTCCGGCGTTTTGCCGCTGAACTTTCTGGATAAAAGTTACTTGCCGAAGGATTTAAATAAAACTAACGAATTTAAAGTAGTTCGAAAAAAAAAAAAGAAAATTTTAATTTTTTTTTCAACGTTCTACCAACACGCAAATGTAATTTTTTGTGGTATCCGAAACAAAAATCCATAAGATTTAGTCTGAGCAGATACAAAAGAATAAAAAAAATAAAAACCGCGTAATGGGATCGAACCCACAACCTCCAGATTGGCGTCCTCAAGCTCTCACCACTAGGCCACCGCTGCACACATTCTGAGTGCCCGCAATGGCCGTTGATATATGAGCGGCGCGCGACGCGAGGAGGTATGCAAGTGCGCTCCACTAGACGAGCATTTGGAGGTGTCAAATTCCGTCGCACACGAAAACATGTTTGACATTTTTCAAATTGGCGACCGGAGGGAGCTAGCTGAAAGCATGCTTTGCGAGGGGATTTTTTGTGATTAAAAGCCTAAAAAAATAAGAAAGTTACCGGGAGCCGAATAAACACTCAATAGGATCAAAGCAAGCTTCCGCCCAGCTCCCTCCGGTCGCATATTTTAAAAGTATCACAAATGCTTCCGGTGTTTGCCGCTGAATTTTCCGGGCGAAAATAAATGCTAAATGAGATAAATATATAAAACAAATCAAAAGCGATGCAAAATCACCAATAAAAACAAAAGAAAAAATGTTTTTTGAGTGGCCCCGCAACTCCATCTGCCCGAAATTAAAATTTTTTTAGTTAAATTTTGAACGGAAATGGTGAAAACTGAATCGGGATAGGAGGAAATTAGTGCACAGAGAAAAAATAACGGTTCACGACAGTGGAAGATTTCAAATTCGCGCCATTCAATGGAGCGCATTTACTCACCTCTCGCTTAGTGCTGTCGATTTACGTCAGCGTCTGAGATGCTCAGTATGATGTTAAAGTGCAAAATCTCCTGCTCCCAGACGCCCGATAACGTCCCCTATAAGTTTCTGAAAATAATAGCACATCTTATCAGTAGCCCACTAGCACAACTATGCAACCTTTCTATGATGAGAGGCGAGTGCCCATCGCTCTGGAAAGAGTCCATAGCAGGCTTGTGCGGAAACGGAAATCGGCATTGCCGGATTTCCGAAATTTCCGACATTTTTCGGAGACGATTTCCGTCGAAAACGTTTCCGAAACAATTTTCGGAAAAGCTTTTCCGACGGAAATATTTCCGAAAAAACTCGGAAATTCGGAAATAGGCAAAAATGACTAAAAACCGGCCCATTGGTGAAAAGTTCGAGACCTACCACGATGGTTCTTCCAATTTTTCGGCATTTGCTTATATTTTTTTTCCTAACTGTTTTGAAAGCTTGAAGCAATTGTGTATGTTATCATCATGCTAAATGTTTAGTTCACCTTGAAATCAGGCTTTTCGAAGCTTCAAAAGTTGAGAATCAGTAATTTTGCTCTCTGGCAATCGTCAATGGATTAGAACGATAATTCTTGAAAACCAATCATTACGTAAATTTTATGTTTTTTTTTATTTTCCTTTATTCTGGCACCTGAAAATTTAAAAGGCTGAAGTTTAGGAAAGGGGCGGAGCCTAATTTTGAAGTTCAGGAGGGGAAAATGTTTTTAAACAATAATAACTGATTTCCAGAGTTCTTTTAGAGAAGTAAAATCACGCGAAATTTGGAAAAAGGGCGGAAACCATTTTTAATGTTCACGTGGTTTGCGAGGTGACAAGTTTTAAAAACCAGCAATATTATACTAGTCTTATGTTTTAGTTGCTAATCTTTTGTTCCATGATAAAATGATTGATTAAATTAAAACAAAAAAAACAATTGAATTTTTAGTATTTCCGAATTTTTCCGAATTTCCGATTTTTTTTTCGGAAACGAAAGTCGGAAAGGAATTTTTCCGAATAATTTTTCGGAAACAAAATTCCGTTTCCGACTTTTCCGACTGACCGTTTCCGCACAAGCCTGGTCCATAGTCATCCCATTGAAAAAAAAAGAGAAACCCACGGTACCAACAGACTTTCGCCCAATAAGTTTAACCTCACAGTTATGTAGAATATACGAGCGCTGCCTCTTAAAGAAAATACTGCAACACTTATTGTGTTTTCAATCGACTTGCGACATGAGAACGCGAGACTCCGCCCACTTTTTTGCGGGCGACCACGCCAACACAGTGATATTTGAAGAGACGCAGACAGGTAGCGCACAAATGAGTGGGCGGAGTCTCGCGTTCTCATGTCGCAAGTCGATTGAAAACACAATAGATAAAATTAAATTGTGGAACAATGATCCACACGGGTTTCGCCCCAAAAAATCCACAGTAACATGCATGTTAGAAACTGTTTTGAATTGCGTTTCCCATTTCAGGGATTTGCCCAAACATGTCCCGAATGCCATAAACTCAATAACACAAAGTTCGGTGCTACTTATCGTTTATTTGTTTATTTGCATGGCTCAAGTTAACCTCAAATTTTAGGCCTCTTGAGTCTGACGTGCTATACTAAATGATTAATATATACATAAAAAGGTAACACACGGTGTCCAGGATTTGAAATGTGGGCGGAGCCTAATTTGCTGGCGCGTCAGCAAACTCCCATGGCGCACTTTCGGTGCTTGCGCATTTTTCGACTCTCGCATTTTATGTTATTGATTTTATTGTTTTTCTTTCAGTAAAACCTGTTTTTCTTTCTAAAATGTATGTATTTTATCTTTTAATACCATATAATTAGAGACCGCAACGCGGGTGGGCGGGGCGAGTGAAATTTTTCTCACTAGATTCGCTTCGCCACCTTTACCGTCCTGTACTGCGGCTCCTGGCTATTGGATCGATAAAAATTTTATATGTTCTTATGTAATCAACTGCGTAGAACACAATGGTAATATTCATTTTTCTTCAAATAATTCAGTTTTTGAGAAAAATACGGGAAACGGTCGGAATTTTCGAAGCGATTCGAGAAAAACGGAAAATATGGTGTTACGCAGGTCCGTAGCGCACGTTTTTATGAATGATATTGATAGATCTTGACACGCTGAATCGTTTTTAAAAAAAAAATAAAAAATTCGTTCTTGCAAACATCCTGAAATTTTCAGTCAAAGTAGCACAAAATTTTGTGAAAATTTTTCAGCGATGAGCTATGTTTTTTATTATTTAATTGCATAATACACTTCATTTTATGTTTGTAATAAAAATTTCAGACACTTTCTGCGATTCTAAGTTAGTTTTTTTCTCATCCAAAAGCCCAAGTCTCAACGAATTTGGTAGTTTTTCCGCTTTTTCGGTATTACGCAAGGCCGTAGCGCAGGAGTTCTCATTACCATCGAATTCTACGCAAAATTTGGCATCGATACTCAAAAAAAATCGAAAATCGCTACTTGCAAACATATTTTTTTAATCGGTTTTGTATCATTTCAAAAGGAGTTTTTATGGAAATTTGTGAAAAAATCTTGTTAAAAACATGACAAAACAATTTGATAGACTGCTGCGTAGTGTACGACTAAAGGGGTTCAGTTGGGAAGGCTCTGCGTGGTGTAGTGGTTAGAGTGGATGCTTTGCAAACATTTTGGCCCGGGTTCGATTTTTGTGCAGTTTGAAAATTTTTTGCGCAGGAATTTTTCGAAGTTTAATGATGAATTCTCATTGTAAAATGGTTTTTTTGTTCATTGGATGTTATTTTGCGTATTTTTAGAACAAATTTACGTTTATTTCTTTCATTTTTTCTTCAAATTGAAAGAAAAAGGTGAAATTTCCTGTATTTAAATAAATTTTGTCTGAAAGTTGAGAATAAAGTGACAAAAAGTATTGAGAACAATTAAAAAGTGATATTTACAAAAAAGATAAGCCCAATTTTGCAAAATAATAAACTTCCATCGTGAAAATCTCATTTTTTTTCAAAGCCTCTAGAAATCGATTTCTTACACTTTAAATCGACAAATTTATGATAATTAAGTGATAATTAAATATAAGAACGATATGTTTTCCCATTCTTCTCATTTTAGATCTTTTTCGCAACATTATTCACCCTTTGAAGCCGAGCAAATAGAGTGGGAATCAAAGTGCGCCGAAAGAATGCAGCGAAAACCCCGCCCACCTTTTCGCGCCGCGGCAACTCGCTGTGAGAAAATCAGTAGTAATAAGGAGCGCACAAAAATGGCTGTAACTCGGCTCATACTGAATTTTTTTCGGAAAAAATTTGGGAACGTATTTTTATCAAGTGTTGGAACATATTCCAATCGCCAGTTCGTCAAAATTTGGACTTTTGTCAAACACGTTGCGGTCCCTACATATAATTGCCCGAACTTCGCTTTTCGTAAAGATTTATCCTGCAAAAACACCAAAAAACTCAAAACGAATATTTCGAAATGGTGGCTGAACCAAATTCGACGTTCTTAGGCTTAAAAAATTTCTAAAAACCTCTGCTATAATTCCGTTGGAGCACATGTGGGAAAAAAATTAGGAATTTATGCTTTTTTCCCGAAAAACACAAAAAATGCCTCAAAATTTGAATTTCGCGCGAAAAAATCCAGTGGGGCGCGTTTGCTCGGCTCCGCCCACATTTCAAATCCTGGACACCGTGTAACAAGTAAAAAGGTAGAAAAAAAAAAGAGATAAGTGAATATAAAACAAGCGAGCAGCGAACCGAAATTATTTTAGGATTTGTGCGTCGACAGGAGCGTGTGTGGGTCGAGGTGTATGCAAGCAAGTGTATGCGAGTGTTTTGGCGCCACGTTCAAATTGTAGAGGAGCTCTCGGGTCGACGATGGAGCGGCTTGCTTGCGATGATGCTTGTCTTCTTACAATAAAATTGGAATAAAGTGAAAGGATTATGTATGCTGTGAAGGTCTCGATAGGAGATGCTTCTGGTGTCGCCGTATTCGTGATAGAGGCTGTTAATGACTGGACAGAGAGCATAGACAGAGGTGCGCAAGTAGACGTAATAAACTTAGACTACGCAAAAGCTTTTGACAGGGTTACACATGAAATTCTATTAGAAAAACTGGTAGAAGTCAACCTCAATCCGAATCTGATCAAATGGATCAGATCATATCTCTCGAATAGAAAATTTTCGGTTAAGGTCAACAACAAACTATCTACCCAAAAGCACGCGCAGTGCGGCGTCCCTCAAGGATCCGTACTCTCGCCAATACTTTTCGGAATATTTGTTAATGAAATTCCTAGTATTCTGCCAGCTGGCATTAGATGCAAACAATTTGCAGACGACATTAAAATCTACACGACGATTCCAAAAAGTGATCCGCTTGAAGGTTATGCAACTCTGATGCAAAACACGATAGACTCCGTCTGCAAATGGTCTGAAAATTCTAAGCTGGCTCTTAACGATAGTAAAACTCTAGTTATCTCATTAGGCAAAAATCCCCGAACCACAAAATACCAGATCAACAATATTCCCATAAGAAGAGAGACATTGATCCGCGACTTAGGCTTCATGATATCACCAGTGCTCGATTTTTCAAACCACTAGAAAAAAGCTACGTGCAAAGCTATTATTGTTTTAAAAAATTTGTCACCTGGCGAGAGGCGCGAATTCAAAAAATAGGCTCCGCCTTCTCGCCGAAATGTTTTTGCAACTTTGCGCGTGCCAATTTGCAATCGCGGTGCGCGCGATTTTATGCGTTGAATTTCCGTTCCTTTATTAACAAATATCCAATTAAGAAAATTAAAAACTCACTTTAAATCAACAGTTGCCGAATTCGCTTCAAAATATAAATTATCATGAAGGTTTCCAGAAGAAATTGAAAGGCACTGGTCAACAATTCGACGCATAAAATCGCGCGCACCGCGATTGCAAATTGGCACGCGCAGAGTTGCAAAAATATTTCGGCGAGGAGGCGGAGCCTATTTTTTGAATTCGCGCCTCTCGCCAGGTGACAATTTTTTTAAAACAATAATAAGTTTGGCATCTTCCAAATATTTAATCACTACGGTAGTAATAATCCCCGTCTCATGACACTTTTATACAAAATCTTCATTAGACCTATTGTGTTTGCGACATGAGAACGCGAGACTCCGCCCACTTATTTGTGCGCTACCTGTCTGCGTCTCTTCAAATATCACTGTGTTGGCGTGGTCGCGCCCAAATAAGAGGGCGGAGTCTCGCGTTTTCATGTCGCAAGTCGATTGAAAACACAATATATTAGAGTATGAAACTGAAATAAGCAACCCAACAAGAAAACTAGATTGTAAAGCCGTTGAAACGGTTCAAAATGCATTTACGAGAAGACTATACAGCCGTATAAAAGGGAGATACCTAACTCCAAACGACCCCGACTACCTAACAGCCCCCCAACGTAACTCATTATTCAATCTTTCATCGCTAGAATCGAGAAGACAAACTTCCGATAGAAAACTTGTACTAAAAATGATTTGGGGTCAAATAGACATTGACACAAGCCCTTTTTTCACTTATGAGAAAAACACCCGCACGCGCGCAAAAAATAAATTCAAATGGAACCACTACAAAACTAAAATACGTATTATCGGCCCGCCACGTCGGTCAAACGCGCTCCGCTGAACTCAATACTACGTGGATTTCATTTTGGTTTCCAAATTATTTTATTTCACGTTGAATTTACACGTGAAATTAAAAAATTTGGAAACCAAAATGAAACCCACGTAGTATTGAGTTCAGCGGAGCGCGTTTGACCATTTTGGCGGGCCGACAATAGAAACTTTTTTGTTAACCGCACGCTCTCTTCATTCAAAATGTGACCACTGATTATGACCGGACGTTTACGCACAATCCTTCATCTTTTCTCCCCCAAAATGTGTTATTCTCACGTTTACTCTGACCATATTTCCTGTCTATTTTTTTACCATTTCGTTTTCTTTATTTCCACTTATACATTTCTTCTGTATTATTTTCTTTTCACGTACCGCAATGGGCGTATACAAATAAATAAATAAATCCATAATACCAGGTGAACCGCGCGCGGGCCCATCAGGTAGGGCTTAAAAACAAATTCCCATGTCTGACTGTCTGAATACTGATGGTACGTCATGTTTACAATTGTTTTGCTCGTTTGGTGTAAACAACAAAAAAACGCAAACATAAAGTTACTTTAGACGCACCTTTTTGTCTTTTTTTGCGTTTTTTTTCCATAAAAATTAGCCGCGTGCCCTGGTAAACTCGACCACACGGGTCAAAAAAGTGAATTACATTTTTGTT
This sequence comes from Caenorhabditis japonica, assembly GCA_963572235.1. Lineage (NCBI taxonomy): Eukaryota > Metazoa > Nematoda > Chromadorea > Rhabditida > Rhabditidae > Caenorhabditis > Caenorhabditis japonica. The sequence goes on from OY754346.1 coordinate 18,978,079, forward strand.
TTCTTCTTTGAGAAATGGTAAACTTTAATGTAAAACAGACTTGTTCATTAGATTTAGCATAGCCAATTTCATTTAAAGAGATAGTTTTGAGTATCATAATTCAATCCCGGGCCTCCTTATGGGGTTGTTCACGAAATGGCAAAAAATGGCAAAAAAACGGCAAAAAACTGGGCGAAAACTCGGAAAATGCTCCGATTGACCTGAAATTTTGGGAAATGAGGGAAAAAACTCTCCCGGACATTACCCCAAAATTTCAGACAAAAATATCGATTTTAAGCATTTTCAGAAAAAAAATCAATATTTCTTAAAAATTGATTTTTGTCTGAAATTTTGGGGTAATGTCCGGGAGTTTTTTCTCTCATTTCCCAAAATTTCAGATCAATCGGAGCATTTTCCGAGTTTTCGAGCAGTTTTTTGCTATTTTTTGCCATTTCGTGAATAACCCCATTACAAGCCTGTAAACATGCGCGCGCGAACTGGAGAGAAAAATCATCTGACTCCGCCCATTTCTTTGCGCTCTCTAACTATATAAAAATGATTAAAATAAAGAAAAAATTACAAAAATACGTGTTCAATGCAGCCAGGTGTTTGGTATTTTTCAAAAACATATTCATCTCATTTAATCGGTAGGTTAAAAATCAAGTTATTTTTCGCCATATTTCTCCTCGAATCTTTCCGTAGCGTCACGTGCATCCTCCATCTCACGGCATCTTCCCATTCCATCATACATCGAACTAAGAGGCTTTGAACCTTTTCCTACCTTGCCCAACTCATCTGTTCTTTTCCAGACCATTTGCCCTTTCGCTCGTTCGGGAATCGACTCAGGATCGTAGATGCGATTATAAAAGTTCATTCCATAACATTGAGCTGTTTCCATCGCCATCATTTCGGACGGCAACACACTGCGCTTTGGGCGGTTCGGATCGCGTGGCGGGTCACCGATACGTAGGCGTTTCCGACGGATTGGTTCTACACGTCTGTTCATTGGAAACGATTCGTTTGCTGGGTTCGGTTCAATACAAGGATGTAGATCAGGCAGAACAAATCTACGCCGTCTGACCAATTTTCTCTCCACATTCCACCAGTGATGCCACTCGTTGAAATAATGACTGTGCTCAAAAATGTCTTTTTCACAATTCCACAAACGACGAAAGAGCCAGCGTGGCCAACGATTGTCGAGAAATTCCCGACGCTGTTCTATGACAAAGGAAGCGTACATGTTGGAGCGGAATTCCATTTTAACGCGATACTTTCGAAGTGGAGGGAACCACTGAAAATAGAAATGTTATTTTTGAACAGACTGTAATAAACGGTAAACTCACGTTGAACAACAACTCATAATGAACGAAACGCCAGAAGTAGACTTGATTGGCATCAGTTAGGCAACATCTCTTGCTAGCTCTTCCACCATGCACACTATTGTGAATGCCCACATCATCGTCCAATGGTGCAATGACAGCCGCCTGCAGAGCGATAATCAAAGTGCCAGCTCGACCCGATCCCAGAAGACTCATCACAACGGCCGGGAACTTTTCTGACGCTTGCTTGAGTCGTTCGGCAATCAGTACGTAGTTTTCCCAGTACATTGGAGCATTCCGCTTTTCCCAGTCGAACATGCGGAGCATCAGCATTCGTTTTGTTGGCATGCGCTGTAGACAGCTGAAAACAAAATGTCACTTTAAATATGGCATTTCGAGAAGAACATACTGGAAGAGAGTGATCTCAAGCACATATTCCTGTCCGTATTCATCGTACACATCAACAACACTCAAGCACTTCACCTTGTAGTGACGATATTTGTTTCGATTGTACCAACCCACCTCGCCCGCTTTGTCCGGGTAGAATTGAATCGAATAATGAAAGTTACCTGAATTATGAATGAAATCTTTTCTCAAATCAACCCTGATGACTCACTTTCCCAATCCTCGTTGAGATGAATGAAAAATTTGACGTTTGTTTCGTATATCCAGTGCCACAGAATTCCGCACGGATACACAAACGCTGGTGCACTGGCCACAATCAGTTTATTCTTATACTTGTCCATAATCTTATGGAAAACAAAATCATACGGATACATCCACGCAGCATCGTAAAAGTCGCAATCGTCCCAAAAGTCTTTGGTCATCCGCACCCGACACCAATCGTGGGTGTATTCCGGTGGTTGAGTGCGATATTTATGCTCAAATGTGTCTTGAAAATGAGACTGAATGTAGTTATCGATTGGTTCGGCTTGCTCGTAGCCCAATGCAACAATCCTTTTCTCCGTAGGGACATCCATCTCGTAACTGTCATCGACGTAACACGTAGCCATTTCCACTGAAATAAATAACATTAATAGTAGTGAAATATAAAAAATGAGGACTCACAGGGTGTTCTCTTTGCTTTTGCCTCTTCGTATGCAGCCTCTTTTATTGCCATTTCCGCGAACCACGCATCTGCTATAGCCTTGTTAATGGCACGTCTTCTGTCGATTTCTGGCTGCGTTCTTGCCATCTCCTCCCTATATTTCTTAGTACGGGCAACAATCTTCTCCTTTTCTATCAAAAACTCTTCGTGTTCCTCCTCTCGTTGTTTCCGTCGTCTCTCCACCGCCGCCTCATTCCTCATCCTCTCTTTCCACTCCAGATAAGCTTTTGTCAAGAATTGCTCGCACTCAAGCCCATAATAATACTCAATTAGAAATTGGTCGCGTGCCTCTTCTAAGCCTTTTTGTCCGAGCATAGTAAGGAGAGGTGTATCCAATACAGTCATCCGATCATATTCATCCTCATCACTTAGGGAAGCAGTTCTGTCCATTGAATCCATAGAATCGGTGAAGGAAGCCTGTGAGTAACTATCGGTAGTTTCAGAATGGTACTGAGTAGAATCCGATTGAGTGGAAAGCGTGTTGGTGTTAATTGAGCGAAGATCGTCAGAATTGTCTGGATCATAGTCAATAAGCGGCTCAGGCTCAAATTCTTCGAACACTCTGTAAGCTTCTCCGTCTGGTTTAACAGCATTCTTTTCGATGGGCCGCTCGACTATAGGCGCCGGTGGATATTCTGCCTTACGTCTTCTCGTATTCTCATCTTCGTCCTCTCCTATTTCGTTTGGTCTGACGTTCACTGGAATATACATAGCTCGCCGTTCCAATATAATTTTGAGGATTTCTTCATCCGTCATTACTCTTTGCTCATTCTGCTTCTTCGGCTTTTCTTGTTCTTCTACGACACCTTTTTCCTTGTTTTTCTTTTTCGTCTTTTCGCTTTCCTTTTTACTTTTTCTTTCCGTTCCCTCCTTTAATTCTTTCTCTTCCAACGTCTTCGTTTCCTTCTCGTCATGTACTGAATCCTCGAAACTCCCAGATTCCGCGGTTATTTCGTTGTCGGTAGAGCTGTCGGTAGCGCTTTCGGCGGTATTTGGTATTAGTGGATCACACTCGTCTGAAAAATGAAAAAAAAAACATTGAAAAAGGAACCATTAACTAATTTTATACCTCCACTTATACTTTTTTCGCTTGGAGTTGGGCTTACTGGTTTTGGACGCAGTGAAGGAAAGCTTTTGTAGCAACATAGCCACACCAATACGGGGCCCGCGACAACGACCACCAAAACGCCGGAGACAATCGAAACGATTAACCTGAAAGAAATTTTTTTAAAAGTTAGCTTAACTTGAAAATAATTTACCACCAGCTCATCTCATCAGGTTTTTCTGAGAAGAAAGTTGTGAAAAAGTTGTCTGCTTGTCCTAGTAACGTCCCGAGTGTGCCATTTTGACGCATGGAAGCGTATTGTAATCCTTCCAGCTTGATGAGGCTTTGCTCGGCGTTTAAAACGTTTTCTGACTGTCCGACCCTTGATGATTTCAAATAATTAATTGCGGAAACCATGGATGAGAAGTTGAATTCCGGAATTTTAATAGAATCCAGAAAGATTAACGTTTTCCCGAACGACCTCAAATTGCCCTCTGGGAGAGTTGAATTCGAAGAAAGAGATTTGATTACTGGCAAACGACTAGACAGAGATTTGTTGAAAGATGAGATATTGCTCCATCCAGAACCAACTAGTTGTTTCTCATTGGCTGACAAACTATCAATGAACTTCATCAATTTTTCGCCATCTGTTGCCAAGTTTTGAAAATCTTGATTCAGGTCCTTTCTTAGAAGAAAACGCAAAGTACGTCCAGTGTACGCTAATTGAAACGTTAAATTGCGAGCTGAAGAAAACCCTGATAGCCGATTTGATCCTCCTGTTTTATTCATTTCCAGTTTCAGACTATCCTCCAACAACATCGATTCGTTCATTTTGGATTTCACCGAAACCAAAAAAACTGAAATTCGATCGATAACCTTACGTTCTTTTTCGGAAAGTGAAGGTAAGGAATTTAACAGTTTAACGAGATTTTCTACTGCCATAATTTCAGACTTCACATTTTGTGGAATTTCGATTAAGCTGCGAATGCTGGCGACGTTTATATCCGTGAGAGTGTTGTTAAATCCCACAATCGTTTTAAAGTATCCTGTGGTTGCATTTTTAGCGCTTACGAGAAGATCCAGCTTGTTTTGGAGAAATTTAAGATGCTGCGAATATTTTGAAATATTCAATTCATTTTTCAAGAAATTGAATTTGTCTTCGTCTTTTTTCAGCTTTCTGTAATCCTCGTTAATGTCTTCTAATTCTTTCGTCGAAAACTGAGCAATTTGAGGCGCGTCGAGAAAGCCTGCCAGCTGAGCTTTGAAACTTGTGAAAGGCTCCGAAGAGCCCAAAAGTTGTTTGAATTCATCCAAGACTGTGGAGTTTACATCGACAATTGCTCCCAAGTTTGCAAAAGTGCCGTTCACCTTCGACAACGAGTCCGATACGTCCACTGGGTTGGCCTTATTAATGATTCTCAAAGAAATCAGACTTTTCCGGGTTGTATTCGCGTAAATTTCTCTGTCCCATTCTATCGATATTTGTTCTAGTGAGCTAAGCTGACTTTGAAACTTCTTCATAGGTTCTAATACTTTTACCAACCCACTCACAGGCTTTCCTCCATTTAAAACTTCTTTGATCCAATCTTCTTCGAGATTCTCAAACAGCTTTGCCAAATCTTTTGATCCATTAGGAAATCCAACAAGCAACTTCTTATCATATCCGAAGACACTTGGTGCAAGTATTGTGTTTATGTCATCTAACATCTTAGTGATCTGATATTTGTTTTTCGCATCCAACCACGACTTGATAGTAGAGATGGATGACAATAAACTGACCAAACTTGTTTTCAGATTGTTGAGAAACATTTCGCTGGTCAGTAGCTGGTACTGCTCGAAATCAACGACGAAAGAACGCAAATCCTCCAAAGTGACGAAATTCTGGATGCTGATGTTTTTGTCCTTTAATGTAGGTAAAAGTAAAGTATGTGCAGATACCATCGGCAAATAGAAATGTGGAAAAAGTTTAACAGCCATATCGAACTTCGGATTGGAAGAATTAATCTCCTGGGAGAGATTATTGAGGCTCTTGACTGATTGACCAACTGAAGATGATATTGTGTCCAAATCAATATTGAAATCATTCAAAGACGAAAACATTTGGCTGATGGAAGACGATTGTGAAGTAGAGTCGCCAAGAAACAAAACTTTCTTCAACTTTTCAGTGGTTTTATTGATCGTCTGTGCTGGTCGAGCAGTTATCAAATCGACAGTCTTCACAGTCTTGCCAGCGATACGAAAGTCCTTTTCATTGATGTTATCGAGCAGAGTCGAATTCCTCACATCTAATGCTTCAGCCATTATCTCTTTCATCGTTACTGATCCGTCATCAAATTCATTCTGAAGTGAAATCGCATTCATCAGACGAACTAGAGCGGCCGTTTTTTCCTCGGATGTATTGAGAGTATTCAGATTCTTGCTTGGCTCATTTTCAGACTTGGAGAACCACGAATGGAAGAATATAAAAATCCCAATGGCTAGCAAAAAAAGTACAAAACAGAATACTTTAAACATGTAGCCATTTGTTTCCATGAACGTACCAGCATCCATCGTTTTCGTGAGCAGTTCTCTTTTCTCATTTTCTGTAGGACTGGAGTCGCTCAGTTGGCCTGAAATTAGTTTCACTGTTTGAAAAATTTAATCAACTCATAGATCCCCCACACGACAGGAGCCCCCGCATGTTGGAATAGCATCCCTACCAATTGAAAAGCGGGGGATTTTATCAGTACGGGTGAATATCACAACTACCAGATTATTTTCCGACCGATAATGCAAGGAGGCATCAGATTTACGGGGACATCAGGGGGGGGGGGGGGGGGCAACGAGATCCTGGGGGGTATTCAAAATATCCTAGGGGCATCTGCCAAAAACTAGGCATTTTTCCAGAACTAGTGAATCACTTAAACATTTGAAAAATTAATGATGTTATTCACGCTTGGGAAAATCACCCTCCTGCACATCGCACTCCCATTTTCCTTTTCAAAAATTCATTTACAAAACAATTTGCAAAAATGTTAAAGAAATGACGTGAACGATCCAACGACCTTCTGCACATCAGCCGAAACTCTATTCCACTTTATTATTAATACACTGCTTTCAGTGCTTGAAATTATTAATGATAAAGATGATTACGATTCAAAACATTTTTAGACGCTTTTTTTAAAAGCTAAATCGAAAAAGGCTCCTAGGAAATTTCACAGTCGGAGCTCCATACCTCAAACTTTAATCCACTAAATTTTTAGGAATTTCCGAAAACCCGACCATATGTAACTCCCTTGTAAGAACGTATCAATTTCCGGGAAGTTCAAAAAAAAAACGCACGGGGCGCATTTGACCCTTTTCATTCGGGCGACCGGAGGGAGCTCGGCGGAAGCATAATATGTTGGTCGCTTCACATTTCGGAAAATAATTTTATTGGAAAACAAGCCTGCAGCTTGTGGCGACTAAGTCGCCTTCGTCAAATATTAATTTTTACTGATTTTTGTTTTTTTTTTTTTAAATAGAAATGGCAATCATTTCTTTTCCCTATTCCTTTCAAGTTCTTGTGACCATTGTGGTATGTGTGTAGTGGTTAGCACGTTTGAACGTCAATCGAAAGGTCGCGAGATCGAGTTTTGTCGACTGCAAACTCGTATGTGAGACACACAAACAAACACACAGACTAATCTAAAAATTTTCTATATAAGAAAGATAAATAAATTCGCATATTGCCTAATTTGGTTTCAGCTACACTGCTTTTGAAGCAATCTTTTTTTTTAAATTTTATTCGAAAACATTTTTTTAGTTGAAAATTTGCAACAGATGCTCCCTAAGGATAATTCGAATGCCCCTTGGAACAAGACCCCCTGGGATCCCGAAGCCTTCAAGATAGCCGATTGGTTGACCCCTAAGATAGCGATGCACCCTGATGACCCTTAATTCCGATTCCAATATAGCCACCCACTACAACATAGGAGCCCACGCTATTGTAAAGGCACCCATGACCATTGAGTGGGGGTTCCATCCATACGTTTCTAAATTGGCACCCGCAGAAAATTTCAGTTATGATGTGCCTATACAATAGCGTGGGTTTTTATATTGTAATGGTGGCTATACTGGAAAATTTAGAATAACCACCCTTGCACTCCAATTTGCGCACCCACATCCACGGGCTATAGAATAGGCACTCACAAGCTGATATTTGCAACTCAATATACTCGGTATAAAACGCTGAAAATACGCTCCAATCGAACAAAGAAATTCGCATGAATTTGGATGGAGGTTTAAAGAGATCAGAGCAAAACATCGGCCACGGTCTCTCAGTTTTACGCAGTCTCTCGTCGCCAACGTGGCCGTGTTCACCATTGTGCGAAGGGAGCGGGTTTGAAGCGCTCCGTATTGAGAATAAAACAATCAATCATTTCAGATGAGGCATTCATGGTCATGCTATAGCTAGGGACCGCAACGTGTTTTTAAAAACTGATATTTTCTAGAATTTTCTTGTATCATTACATTCTACATCCAATTTTAAGACTTTTACCGAAAAATTAACCAAAAAGAGATATTCGCTGTCGAGTTACATCCGTTTTTATGCTCATTTTCAGTTTACTGATTTTCTTCCCCCTGGTGGGGCGTGGCCTCATTTGCAACAATGTGCGCACCTTTCTGCTGGATTGCTCAGGTATCGCGAGTCAAACTTTTTCAAACCTTTTTATGTAACAAATAAGCATTGCTTCAAAAAGTTTCAAAATGGGTTAGAATAGTTTAAAAATGGCTTAGAAAAGTTTAAACGTGTCTTGAAAAAGATTGATGTTAGCATGAAAAGGTTTGAAAAGTATTAGAACGTCTTGAAAAAGTTTAAACGTGTCTTGGAAATGTTTTAAACGTTTGAAAAAGTTCAATAATGGCTTTATTGTTACTCAGAAAAGCTTCAAAAAGTTTGACTCGATACCTGAGTGCTAGGTGAGAAGTTTACCACACGCCTACACCGCCACAAAACTACACACGCCTCCTCGCCCTCGCTGCCAGTCAAAAATTGAGCAATTTTTGTCAGAAAACGGAGAAAAAACCTCAATGGGGGAATGTAGAGGTTTCATTTTTTAACGACGTAAATTAAAAAAAGGCTCTCAATCCGAACCCGCCAAAAAAAAAGAGCAAAAAACGAATTGGGCAGAATAATCGACATGCCACGCCCCCATCACTTTGAGGTGCCTAGCTATCAGTGATGAGCGGAATTTCCGTTTCCGTTTCCGTTTTCCGTGACGTTTTTGGGAGAGTTTTTTCCGTTTCCGTTTCCGCGGAATAAAAAATTATTTTCCGTTTCCTTTTCCGTTTCCGTGAAAGTATGACTGTTTTTCCGTTTCCGTTTCCGTTATCCGCATTTAGACGGAAAATGTTTAGCTTGAAATATCTGATGTTGTCCATGTGTACTTCACGCAGACGACACTCCAAAAATGCTCGTAGTTTACCGTAAATCGACAACTGTTTTTTTTTGTTTCGAAAATTTCAACTTCCTCCGCGAGACCCTGACAAAACAGGGGAAAACCACGAGACCGGGGAAGACAAAACGACGGAAGACAAAACCGGGGAAAAAATGGACAAAACCGGGGAAAAGTTGCAAGTCTGCGGCGCACTTTTTCAACACTTCCAGTATAAAACATCGTGCAGCGGTTGCAAAAGGGGGCGGAGCCTCTTCCCCGGTTTTGTCCATTTTTTTCCCCGGTTTTGTCTTCCCTGGTTTTGTCTTCCCCGGTCTCGTGGTTTTCCCTTGTTTTGTCAGGGTCTCTCCTCCGCTGAACCATTCAAGTTTTGGAGACAGAATCAGAATGTTACGCGGCTCAAATCTATGGCCCAAAAGCTTCTAGCTGTGCCAGCCACTTCGGCTAAAAGTGAACGACTCTTTTCAATCGCCTGTCAAATTTTCGTTCCCAAACGAAATCGTATTGGGGAGGAAGCCCTGTAGAAGTTTTGATTTTGCTCACTATTTTCGGCCCGCCAAAATGGTCAAACGCGCTCCGCTGAACTCAACGCTATGCGATTTTCATTTTGGTTTCCAAATTATTTTATTTTTTTTATTTTTTATACGTGAAATAAAATAATTTGGAAAACAAAATGAAAATCGCATGACGCTGAGTTCAGCGAAGCTTTCCGTTATTTTCCGTTTCCGTTTCCGCTTTTTTCCGTTTCCGTTTCCGTTTCCGTGAATGATAAAATACGTTTTCCGTTTCCGTTTCCGTTTCCGCAGAATTAGAAATATGTTTCCGTTTCCGTTTCCGCGTTCCGTTTTTCAGAAAAACGGGTTTCCGCTCATCACTGCTAGCTATAGCGGGTGAAATGGGTGCCTTTTTTGATAGATGTGGGTGCCTATTCTGTAATAATCCCTCAGTGTTTTCACGAGACGCACGGCCTCCCAGCATGCCAGGCAGTGCAATCGCGCTCCACTGAGCTCGCTCCGCTCCTTTTGGCGCGAACTTTAGTTTTTTCAAATTTGTTTTTAACAAGGAATCGATTGGTGACATCTGATTTTATTGAAAATGAGTTTTGAAGCTGAAAATCGCAAAAAAGTGAAATCACTTTCGGAAAATAGAGATTTTCGAAAAGTTGTAGGTCGAACACGCATCTTTTTTTTGTGATTCCGGTACATTTTGATACGTAGAATTTAATTTTACAGCTCATTTTTCTCCATCGTGCTGAGAAATTTTTCTGCACGCCTTCAAACTTGCATGAAAAATTGCGTAAATTTTTCAGCGATGACCCCCATTTTTTATTTTTTAAATATGTTTATTAACTCTCTGACATTTCCTAAAACAATTTTTAGATCAATCGGATAACTTTAAAGCAAAAAAAGTGAAGATAGAAAGTTACCTGTTTTCTGAAAAACACGGTTTTTTGCGGTTTTCACTCTTTTCCCAGTCGAACACGCATGTTTTTATTGGATAATCGTATTCTACGTTAATATTACTATCAAATCCACATTAATACTTTTTACACTAGGGACTGTAAAGGGGCAGAAAATCGTGTCGAAAACCCAAAATCCCCTCTTTTTCGGAGTTTCTATATACAAATCAGCATTGTGGTGGAGTGTATTTATAGTCTAGGCATACGCGCATTTGTATACGGACTCGACCGAGCTCACAAAATGTGTCGCGGTGACGCAGTGGTAGAGCGCCGGGATGGTGATTTTGATGCCGCATGTTCGAGTTTTGTCGAATAATAATTTTTTTTCAATGTTTTTTTTCTTGAAAAATACATATTTTTATAGAGGAAATTTTTGAAAAAAGTCACAATTTTTCTTAATTGTTAATAAAATCCAGCAATCCTTCAAATCCATTATTTTTTAGATTTTTCAATGGATCTCACATATTTCTTTCGTTAATGGACAGATTTACGAAAATGTTGGCAATTTCATGATTGGAAAAAAAATTTTAATTTGCTATTCACTATTTATCTGCTTAGCCAACAAAAATTACTATTTTCAACGGATTAATGCCATGCAATCTTCAGCAGGGGCCACCAGAAAATGCGCGCCGCGCGGCCGCAAACAAGCTCCACCCCCATAGCCAAGAGAAAATCAGTACTTCGAAATCGCGACTTTAAACGTCTGAAACTCGAGAACTAGCGGGAATTTCGATGAGAAAATTTGGGAATGTACTAACATTGAGGCGTATTATCAATTCAATAGTCTTGCCGGCTACAGTAAGAAGTGGCGCGAAACATCGAGGCTCCGCCCCATCAGATCTTTTCAACTGAATTCAACTTAATTCAACTGAACGTAGATCAAAAAATGTGAGCGGGTGTGTCACCGCAGACATGTGTCGCTATGTCTGCATCTATTATAAAACTTTCGCGGGCGCATATGGTAGCCGGCAAGAATATTGAATTGATATACTCGGTATAAAATGCTGATAACTCGCTTCAATCGAACTGGATTTGTAGTTCCCTTGTTAATAATCGTCTGTCAGATACTCTAAAACGATGTTTTGGTCGATAGACCATTTGCAGAAAGTCTTGGACCATCCGCTGGGAGACGCCATTTCCATTGCGCTGAGGGGGCTGATGCATGAAATGAATGAGACAAAAACGCAAGTTGCACAAAATGAATAACACCATAACAAGAGTTCTCAACATTTGGCTCAATTTTGAAAAAAAAATCAACAAGTTAACCAAAAATTCAACAAAAAATCATTTTTGAGCAGTTGTCGGCACTTAAAAGTAGCGACACATAGAAACACGTTGCTTTTCCCAGATTTTTCGCAAAACCTTCTGACGGGAAAATGTATCGGATAATAAATTCGGAAATTAAAAAAATTCGAAAGATCCGTTTCCGATTCTAACCAAGCCTGTTATTCGTTCCACAATGGTTAATCGAAAGTTTCGGCGGAAGAAAAGCCACCAAAAAGGATGTATAATTTTTTATTTACCGAATTTTTTAGGCAAAATGATTGAAGAAGCTAATTATTTAAAATAGTTAATTCTTCATTTTAATTATCCCGCAATCATAATGATGTACTTTCAGGTCACCGATCGACTGTTTCAGCTTCAACGCAGTGACCGCTCCACAATTTTTTCTCAATGTGTGTTTTAATACTATTTATAATTATTTTTGGGTTATTATTAATAAATGGATGTTTATTGAATGCTACAAAGGCAAAAAAAACATTTTCTAAGAGAAAATTTGTCCAAAGTCCAATGAGAGGAGAAGAACCGATTTGACAAAAAGATTTAAAATCCAAACAGGATCCACATTTTGACCCGAAACTAAAACGTGCATGCTATATGCCCAGGCGTACATGCGCATAAGCGTGCACGCGGATGCATTAACAACTTTTCAAAATTTCCCTATGAGTTCCACGCAGCGCGCTATATGCTTCAACCGCATTTTACCTGTGGTTTGCAAGAATTCTGCGCGAGATAATCGTTCAATTTGAAGATCACAAAAGGAAAACGCCTCATAGACTGATCGCAAATCAAGAGTTTTACCACTGCGCCACACCGCCACTCTAGCGGGCTGCTTCCTTTTCATACATATGGTCGCCGCCTCACTGCCTCCTCGCTGTCGCTGCCAGATGAAATTGATGCTGATTCATGTATAAAATGTACAAAATTTACCCAGAAAAGTGAAAAAAACCTAAAAGGGGGATTATAAATTGAAAATCTGTTAAAAGGATTTAGTCAAAAAAAGGCTGTAGAATCCGAATCCGTCGTAAAAACAGTGGGACTCAACTGGCATCACCCTCAAAATTGCAAAAAACGAGACAATTGGTTTGAGCCGATTATATTAGGAGGTAGGAAAGTACATTGAAGTGCTTCGAACGCTCTAAATTTTTGGCCTGGATATTCTAATTTATTTTTCTATTGTTTTTTTAAATAAAAACTGAAACATCACTTAAAAATTCAAGATAAATTTCCTCCACTTTGACTGAAAAAAAAAAACCTAAAAGGGGGAACTAAAACGTAAAATCCAACTGCATATTCGAATTGAGCGCATAAAAAACTATAGGAATCAATAATAAAAAGAGTGGAAAAACATGGAAAGACCCTAAAACAAAAAACATGGAAAGACCCTAAAACTTCGATTTTCGAACTTTCGCTTCGTTTCGTTTTTCGATTTCGGCTGGAGTTAATAATTATTCGCCAAATCTGATATCACCAATTGATTCCCCGTGGTCGATTAGCCAAGTGAGCATTTTAACATGAATGTTTATACCAATAGTATCCGCGTTCCGAAATCGCAATATTGCCCCACGATCCAAAAACGTACTGGGTAGAAAAATTGAAACGCCCCCGCCCACCTCACTTTGCGGTACCTAACTATAGCGAGTCAAATGAGTACCTACCGTAAAACCTATAATAGAAGAACCCCTATAATTAAAGGACCCCTATTATAGAAGGACAGTCTTAGGCTGCCATTGAAAAATAGAAAGACACCCTATAATAGAAGGACCCCTATATTAGAAGGACCCTACACTAAGAACATCCCTGCTTTTTTAAACGTTTGTTTCCAAACTTTTCTTTTTTTTAATCTTTGTTTTCTAGTTAAAAATAAAGGGTGAAAGGTGAAAGGGTGAAAGGGTGAAATGAAACATTCAAAATTCCGTCGGAAAATGGGAAGAGAAAATTACAAAATCTGAAATTCCCGTCGGAACTCGGAAGAGAATGTTTATTCCCAGAAAGCCTGTACACTATGGAATTCGAGAAAAACGCAGTGACAGGTGTTAAGAAAAGAAATATCACAAAATCAGTTCATGAGTTCGGATGAGCGTTTGTTTGATAGACGCCAAATTTGATAAGAACTTATTGGATTTAATTCAAAATCAAAGAAAAGAAAAAAATAGAGGCAGCAGAAAAATGATCCAAAGGCAGTCTATTTGATGTCAAAGAACCGAAATTTTACGGTAAAAATATTTTTGAAATGTATTGTTTGGAACACATTTTTTCAGGGTAGTACGGTATGGAACTCGCACGGAACAGAACTGCTACGGAATAGAACTGCGCGGAATATAATCGGCTGAAATAGAACTGTACTAAAAAAACTGTAGGGTATCGAATTAAACCTCACAACCAAATCTCAGGCGGTCCCCCATTTTTCAGTCACCGAACGGCTGGTTTGATGGTTTCTTTTCGTTAAAAATGGTTCCTTTAAAAATAGTTTCTTCCTTTATCATGCTCCGAAAATTAGAAGCACACCCTATAATTGAAGGACAACCTATATTAAAAGGACATCATTTGAGGGGGGCTGAGAATAGAAGGACATGTCCTTCTATTACAGGTTTTACGGTATTTTGGGGAAAATTCCAGTATAGCCACTTACTACAATATAGGTACCCACGCTATAGTATAGCCACCCACATAACTGAAAAATGGGATTTTTGAGATTTTCTGTGGGTGGCTATTTTGAAATATATGGGTGCTTTTACTGGAATATATTATTACAGTTTAGCCACCCACTCAGTGTCAATGGGTGGCTATACTGGTTTCCTAGAGAATCTTTCAGAATAGCCACCCATATATTTCAAAATAGGTACCCACATCAACGGGCTATAGAATAGCCACCCATCATTTCAGAATAGCCACCCATAATTCCAGAATAGCCACCCACTCGGCGCTGACTGTGGGTGGCTATACTATAGTGAGTCAAATGGGTACCTATTTTGAAATATATGGGTGGCTATTCTGTAATTATCCCGTATTTTGAAATATATGGGTGGCTATTGTGAAAACAAAAAAGTTGCAACGCGGTGTTTTCGTACTTTTGAAAATTCAAATGGCAACGAGAGAAATTGCATGGGAGATGAAGAGATTTGTTCCCATTTTCGTTTGAATTTTAAAAGTACGCAAACACCGCGTTGCAACTTTTTTGTTTTCACAATATTCTGTGATTATCCCTAACCTAGGACTACATTTTACTAGTTGTTAACATTTTCGTATAGCTATAGCCGGCGAATACATCATCAACCTCGCTCTACTGCAAAACTCGGGTATATTCAAAAAGAGTCCCCCCCCTAATTCAAGTAGAGTCCCCCAAAAGAGACCTTAGAAAAGCCCCCCACTCAGAAATTTATATGCTGCCCACTTGTTAAATAACAGTCCCCCACTTATTCAATAATAGCTCCCCACCCAGATGCTCCAATCACGGCTGGGGACTCATTCAAAATCAGTCCCCCACCATTCAAAATGTCTCCCCCATCGTCCAATATCAGTCCCCCGCTATTCAAAATTAGTCCCCCACCATTCAAAAACAGTCCCCCAACATGATCGTATTTTCCGGTGGGTTTAAGAAAAGGCCCCCATTCAGTCGTCAAATAAAGTGCATTAGCATTAAAGAAGAGCCCCCCATTTTTGCGTCATTTTGAATGCATTTGAAGATTCCCGTTCTCTGGGCCAAATCCCAAAATTTTTTATTTACTTTTTCAAGTTTTAAACTATTTTCCATCATTTTTTTTATTGTTTTCTTTTATATAAGAAGCAAAATGTGACAAATGCGGAAAACAAATGGCACTTCGAAGCCGCGGATCATCTTACGATGTATGAAATTTATATCAATTAAAAATCAGATATTTTGAAAATATTTGTTGCATTCCAGTGGCGATGCCGTGTATAAAAATCTCCAAATATTTGTAACTTGTTTAATTGGATAATTCTGCTAAAAACGCTTAGAAAATTTAAAAGCCTGTGACGAGTATTAGATGGTGGGGGACTGATATTGAATGGTGGGGGACTGATGTTGAATGGTGGGGGACTGATTTTGAATATTGGGAGACTGATTTTGCATGGTGGGGGACTGATATTGAATGATGGGGGAGACATTTTGAATAGTGGGGGACTGATATTGAATGATGGGGGAGGAATTTTGAATGGGGGGCTCTAGAGGGGGGGGGAGCTCTTCTTTAAGAATACCAGGTTCTTAAAAAACAACCCCCCACTTTACACTAATGGGGGTTGATTTTTGAATAGAGGCGTTCAAATATAGCCCCCGGCGTCAGGTAGAAACCCCCACCCATTTAGTACTGAGTGGGGGGCTCTCCTAAGGTTGAATACAACGTGGGGGGATCTATTAAGGTGGGGGGGCTTTATTGAATTAACCCCAAAACTCTTGTAAAATAGTGTTGCACTTGCAAGACTAATGAGGTTATTCATTTCATACATTTTGCATTTGTTGCCAAATTTTCCTTATTCATTTCATGCAGAAAACGACATTTTCTGCAGCAGAAAATTGCATTTCGTCGAACTGCAAATTGCAGAAAACTGCATATAGCCGAACTGCAAAATGCACTTTTAGTCATTTTCTGCATGAAATGAATAACACCACCATTTGTCTTGCATTTTCGCGTGTTTTTTGTGACAAAAAGTGCATTTTGCAGTTCGACGAAATGCAGTTTTCTGCCGCAGAAAATGTCGTTTTCTGCATGAAATGAATAAGAAAAATTTGACAAAAAATGCAAACTGCATGAAATGAATAACCCCATAACTCGAATACTAGTTTTTATACTTCTTTTTAACAGAAAATGACGTATCCACAACGAATTGCAAGTAAAATTTGATTTTTCGCTTCAAAAAAGGTGCATTACACTGTTGAAAATTGAAAAGTGCCGTAGAGCGAGGCTGATGATGTATTCGCCGAGTATACTTTCAAAAGTACTGTAGATCGCAGAAGTAAGGAATATCTAAAAATATATGCATTTTTGCACAAATTGCATCGATAATTGAGGAATATCACTTCTGCGATATACAGTACCTTTGAAAGTAGTCATACAAAAAAGTTATCAACTAGTAAAATGTAGTCCTAGGTTGGAAGGTTCAACACAAACATTTTTAGTAGTGCACTTTCAGAGTTCGTGGCACACACTCAAAATTGGTCATTTCGAACAGAAAGCAGTAAAACGAGCATTCTTTTTTGGCCGGTTTGAAAAATCGGCAAGAGTGAAGATCAACTCCCCATCAAAAAAACATGTAACACGGAAAGTTCACGTAAAAAAGATAGGTGTGCATACGCGTGACCCCAAAAAGTGGAAAACTTAGCGGTGCCGCGCCACGTGGCAGTCCTTTCCAGTGCTACTCAACCAATGTCAATGCACAATCGAGGAGACGGAATCGATGTGCAAAAAAAAAAACAAAAAATGCGCACAACTAAAAACAGCAGTTCCCCACATAGTTTCCATTGTCTTGGTCGCCATAACTGAATTCGGGGTACCACCAGTGTGAATTTTTGGGTGGGGAGTTAAAATTCCAAGTGGGGGGCTAATATTCTATTGGTGTGTTCACAAGCCCCTCCTGTAAACATGTTCCCCCCAAAATCAACAGTGGTGAGCTGTTATTCATGAACTTACACTCCCCAAATCGGTAAAATAGCCCCCCGGAAAATATCGTGTACCTGAGCTCCCCGAAAAATATTAATTTTTGCAACAATGTGGGGAGTCAAACTCCCTTTTTGGGGAGCTTTATTCCACTTGTGGGGAGTCATATGTGGGTGGGGGCTTATGTTCACATTCGCCGAAAAACCCAAGATAGCGATGCCCCCTGATGACCCCTAAACCCGATGTCTCCTTGCATTATCGGGCTTATTTTCCAATGGCGGGAAAATTCCAGTATAGCCACCCACTACAATATAGAAACCCACTCTATTGTAAAGGCACCAACAAAACTGAAAAAAATGGTATTTTCTACGGGTGCCTATTTTGAAACACATGGGTTCTCTTACTGGAATCTATTATTACCGCTAAGGAACCCACTTAGTGGTCATGGGTGGCTATACTGGTTTCCTATGGAATCTTTCAGAATAGCCACCCACAAGCTGATATTTGCATTTTAATAAAACGATCTATCATTCCAGATGAGGCACCCATTATTCCAGAATACACACGCATTTGCGGCGTCGACTGTGGGTGGCCATGCTATAGTGGGCCAAATAGGTACATTTTTCGATAGATGTGGGTGCCTATTCTGTAATAATACCCCCGTGCCTTCACAAGACGTACCAGAATTCTCGTCATCCGTCGTTTCCTTGGCCAGTTCGCTACTTTCATTTTCCGAAGGACTGGAGTCGCTCAGGCACGATCGAGTGCGTAACAAACTTTTTTCTGAAATTAGTTCCATTGTTTGAAAATTCTGATATAGCCCCCCACACGACATAAGCCCCTCATGTGGAATACCACTCCCACCCATTGAAAAGCGGGTGCTTTAAAAATTTCTTCAAAGCCCCCCACAATTGAGTGGGAACGTTTATTCAAATCTCTGGTAAGCTTTGATAGACAGGTAAAAATATTTGTTTATTTAAACTTGTGGCCAGTGGCTTCACGGGACGTACCTAAATCCTCGTCATCCGTCAATTCCATGAGATATCCGTTTTCGTCAATTTTCGGTAGACTGGAGTGGCTCTGAGTCGATTGTGTACGTAACAGCGACCGGCCTGAAATCAGTTTCATTTTATGAAAATTTTGATCAACTCGTAAATGGGAAAACTCTGATATAGCCCTCCGCCACCCTCCCCCAAACACGACAGGAGCCCCGCACGTGGAATAGCATTGAAAAGCGGGGGGTTACACTGCACTTTGCATTGAAAGACTCGCTTCAAAAACCAGAAAAAAGATTGTCAATAAAGCGCGCTTGCACCGCGCCTGCGTCTCGTTCCTCGGCACTCTCTCGCTCACTTTTTGGAACATATGATTTTCACAGTTTAACGTGTGATTCGAAAAAAAACATCATTTAATTTGGCGAGAAACCAAAGAAACCATAACCAGCGAGGGTTTTAATAAAATGTTCTCACTTTCAAAGTACTCGTATTATACTTTCAAACCGTAATTGTATGTGCTGTTCAGAACACTATTTTCCCGCGCTTGTTATTTTAATCCTCTCTTTCCGATCAGTTCAAAGATCAGATAGACAAGGAAAATTATTATAATGGCTATTACTGCGTCACGAAAACCTGTCAGAGGAGAGCGCGCGACGCTGCTGTGACTCTGCTGTGACTCGGCTGTGACCACCACTTTTCGCGGCGAGACCACAGCGCTCCGCTCTGACTGCTTTTCGCGACGCAGTAATAGCACAAGAAGTACACCACATATTATTTTAAACGGCTCTCGGACGTTTCGAAAGTGCGAGGAATTTCCCTTAAAATGCTTTTTAAAATGAATGTGTGAAATACCGCGTCGACAAAATCCAAAATCCGTCACACTTTCGAAATGTCTACTTTCGAAACGTCCGAGAGCCGAAACGTCCGTCCGAGAGATTTTTTTTCAATTTCCTAAGACGTCCGAGAGCCTTTTAAACTTGTGGCCAGTGGCTTCACAATACGTACCAGAATCCTCGTCATCCGTCGTTTCCGTGAGCAATTTGCATGTTTCCTTTTCGGTAGGACTGGAGTCGCTCAGATTCGATGCAGTACGTAACAGCGGTTGGTCTGAAATCGGTTTTATTGTATGATTAAAAAGACGCAATCGAATGTTCCCGATACTTTTCGTACCCGAAACATGTGTCTCGTCCTTCACCTGTGTCACCCCAGCATGCCGAAAAAATAGCTCACCTGTTTCCGAAATGGACTGTTGAACTATGTTCTTCACTTTTGACGGGTCTCGGGGATCGCGTCGCTTCACTAAAAATATTAAAATATTAATGGGGTTTTTTTAACATCAAAAAATCATTTTTCAAAGCCTGAATAATCTTATGATAAAAAGTAATATACACTTACTTGTTCTTTGTTTGAACATCAGCAGAAGAAGCTCCAGAAAAATCACAGTTCAATGAATAACAGTTTTTTATCCAACTCTCATTTGAAAGGTGACACGTGGTGATCAGATAAGATCAGTTCAAAAAAATAAAAGTTCACGCAAATGTCAGTTTTTATTTATTTTTTTTTTTCAACTTTATAATATAGACGTAAATATTACTTATTGTCGGCGTGATCGGTGCCCTACGATAGGAATGAGGGCATATCGCGTTGGCAAATGTGGAATTATATTTTCAAAACGGAGAACTGCAAATTCGTTGCTTTTGTAAAGTGGAGGACGCGGCCACGACTAGAGAGTGCAGAAAATTGAGAGAGTGGCCAAAGTTTCGCTTTATTTTTTATTTCTGAATATCACTCCAAATGAATGTGAAATTCCCGGTTCCAAAATATGATTCTTACCGTTATATACGCTGTTTTGATGCTTTTTATGTCTCCGTCTCATCACGTTTTAAGCCGGCTTCTCTTTCACTCTCTCCTTCTCACACGCTATTTGTATGCCTTTTTTTCTGCGTATTTCGCCCTTGTTTGGTGGTCAAGTGGTTAGCGCGTTTATTTTATAAGCGAGAGACCCAGTTTCAAGTTCTTTGGTGGTCCAAATTACTTTTTTTTTGCGTACCATTTCCTCAAAAACAAAATTGCAGAAAAGGCCGAAAAGCAGGTGATCAGAGAAGTTCTACACGAAATTTGAATGAACTTGTAGAGGCTACCCCGAATCAGAACTGTCCCGTATCAGAACCATTTAAAAAAAGAGTCAGTAGCTCACCATTCCTTGAGTTTGTGAGAATTTATTTATTTATTTCGAAGTGTTACGTATTTTGCACAGAAGCATGCGGTTTTGCTAACTTTTATATACCGATTTCGATACGAAAACGTTCTGAAAAAGAACTGTTCTGATTCAGCACAGTTCTGATATGGGAACGTTCTGATTCGGGGTAGCCCACCGTACGCAACTTGAAGTTTATTCAGATTTCTGCATAGGGTTAAAAACATCACAAAAAAAAACGATTTTTCCTGCACTGAATAAAAATAGAATGTACATATACAGGGTGGCCGATAAGTATAGGACGCTCGCTTTCAGCGTTCCCTGGCACGGTGCCAAGGGATATTTTCGAAAAATTTCGAAACTTTTCGAAAGTCCAGAGACTATATAAGTAAGCTTCTCAGTCATTTGTTCTCACTTCTCCATATCGCCGAGCTATGAAAAGTTCTCCTCATCGTCCTTCCATTGAACTCTTGTTCAAGAGAGGCCTCGGAAGTGCTGAGATCGCTCGACGCCTTCAAATTTCGTCTTCGACGGTTCGAAACGTTGTCGGCACATTGCTGGTGGTCCATTTATCCTTCAACAAGACTGGGCACCGTCCCATGGCTCGAGATCGACATTGGCCGTCTTGGAGGCGCATTTCCCTGGATTCCTGGACAAGAACTTGTGGCCTGCTTCCAGCCCGGATCTCAATCCGATGGATTTCAGCGTTTGGGGCATGTTGGAAGGGAAGATCGCGGGAAAAGTTTTTGCTACTGTCGATGACTTGAAGGCCGCTCTCGAGGTAGCATGGGCTTCGATCGACGACGGATACCTGCGGCGCACTGTCAATTCGGTGAAGAAACGTTTGAGAGCCTGTGTCAAAGCTCGTGGATCCAACTTCGAAATTCTCTTGTAAAATCAAATTTTCTGCTTATTTTTTGTTGTTTAATAAAGGTTGTTCTCGAAAAATCCTCAAATTGAAAAAATGGGAGCACTTTCAAAACGTCCTATACTTATCGGCCACCCTGTAATATCGGCCCGACACGTCGGTCAAACGCGCTCCGCTGAACTCAATACTACGTGGATTTCATTTTGGTTTCCAAATTATTTTATTTCATGTTGAATTTACACGTGAAATGAAAAAATTTGGAAACCAAAATAAAATTCACGTAGTATTGAGTTCAGCAGAGCGCGTTTGACCATTTTGGCGGGCCGACAATATATGCAAGCCTGATCTGGCGCAATGACAGAAAAAATAGTTAAACGTGAACACTGATTGAACTTGACCCTGACCCAAGATATTGAAAAACAAATAATTTATCCTCAGAGTCGCGGCGTAGCAATGCACGAAACGATGCACGCGTTGGGTTTGAGTCACCAGCATCTTTGACTCGATAAGGATAAGCATAGCAAGGTACTGTATTTACTTTACAAGGGAACCTTTTATATATATATATATATATATATATATATATATATATATTCTTTATTCATTCACACTCAATTGAAAAAAAAATACCGGGGATACATTCCAATACATAAGCGGTTGGGCGTGAAGAAAAAGAGAAGGAAGATCGCGATCCACCCCGCAAGAGGCACATCGGGATTCATGAGAAAACTGTAGTAGATCAAAAAAAAAAGAAGAAAATCAGAGAAGAGAAAAAATAGGTTAAAATAAGAAAAAAAACGTGTGTAAAAGTGTACATTATAATAAAAATTTAACAATGTATGGGAGAATAAAAGTGCAAAAATTTTTTGTTTAGAGGGAGGGGGATACATTCATAAACGGGAAATATTAGCATCAAGAAGGTTGCGAAATTCTGAAGGAGATAAAAAGCAGGAGCAGTTCCGGAGAAGAGAATTCCAAATAGGAACAGTTTTAGCAAAGAAGTGCGTGGAGCATCTATCAATCCTGACTAAGAGCATTGGTCTGCGAGAAGATCTAACAAAAGAGACATACTCAGTGAGATGGGGGAAATGTGCAGTATTAGTAACCAACCAGAAGGTTGTAGACGGCTATCGCACGAACCTATTCAGTGCAGCAAAAAAAAACAGTTTTTGGGGTTTTCAACCCGATGCATTGCGCAAGAACATTTGAAATAAGAACTACCGTACTCAAATTGAAAAAAATTCTTCGGGTCGCGTCCTGGAATTTGAGTATTCTAATGCGTTTTCCAATACTATAATGGATTCAAGGAGGAGTGACACTCGAATTCAAGTTATTATTCAAAAAAAAAGAAGTAACCGAAGAGATTTTTTGTCTTCCACTTTCATATCACTCCGTCACGAATCCATTATAAAAACTCATAACGAAAAGTCGTCTTCACTCATTAAGTTATCTGGAATCGTTATTTATTCCATTGTTTCCTTCCCTCTAAACCTGTAGTTAAAAGTTCACTTGTTCTGGTTTCAACAACATGTTTTGGTTTGGATGGATAGTTTCAAAATGAGTAACAATTTAGAATATTGTTTAAATAGAGTTGGCCACTTTATCAATAACTCCTCAGTCAGAATTTGACGGAAATCGTCGCATGAGCCTACAGTAGCTCAGTAAAAACTCATTAGTAAACATATTCTCCTGAAATTTTTAATTATCTCAGTGCAATGCAAACGTGCATTGTGGGCAGTTTAATGCAAAACAATAAATTAAACTTCTCTTTTACATTAAATTAAAATAACAGAAATATGTGCGAAATTTTTGTCCATAACCGCTCAAAAACGAAAACAGAGAGGAAAACAAAAACTCGAAATAAAATTCAAAAAATTGCTCACAAATGTGATGAAACGTACCTATACCTAATTTTGTAGGCTGAATTGACACATACTAAACAAAAAATCAGTTACAAAAAAGAAAAAACGACAGTAAAACTCGAAATTCCGACCTCCCACACGCCAGCCTAGACTACAAACCACTTGGACACCGCGCAGGTTGAATAAATCTCCCTATGTGTGCAATGAGATTTCGGCCGACCCACAGTTACCTGTCGGATTTCCTTTCGACTGTAGAAAAGCAAAAAGTGCAGAATAAAAAAAAATGTGGACCGGCCGGCCTAACAGTAAAGTACCCTTCAAAAAAATGATATCAAAATTTGGAAAAGACGGGCATCATCGCGGCATTCAGGAGACTCAGATTTCCACTTTTGGCCTTCCACGGACTTCTGGGGACTGCGCCAGCACCGCGAACATACCCATACACAGACAGACAGACACACAGAAAAATTTTATTAGTAACAAGCCTGCAGCTTGTGGCGACTAAGTCGCCTTCGTCAAATATTTGTTTTTACTGATTTTTGTTATTTTTTAAATAGAAATGGCAATCATTTGTTTTCCCTATTTCTCTCGAGTTCTCGTAACCCTTGTGGTATAGTGGTTAGCACGTTTGAGCGTCAATCTATATGTCGCTGGATCGACTTTTGTCGACTGCAAACTCGTGTGTGAGACACACAAACAAACACACAGACTAATCTAAAATTTTCTATATAAGAAAGATAGTAAAGATCGATATAAAAGAAGGAGTTGAGATTTGAAACGGGTGTGCCTTAAGGAAGGTAAATTAAGAATTTCTAGACGGTGTTCATAAGAGGAAAATGGAATGTTGCACCGCTGCAACACCCGACGTGTATAAAAACGAAGAGATTGTTCAAGTTTACTAGCTAAGACGCCACTGGGAGAAGGAGAATAAATTACTGAGCAATATTCAAGAAGAGGTCTAACATACGTGCTGAATAAATGAGCATAGAATTTGGTGGACTGAGAAGAAAAGCATTTCAAAAGTTGTTTAGCGCGCAAGAGAGCAAGAGCAGCGATTCGGGCAATGTGCGGTTTGAAAGAGTGGTACTTAAAACCGTGCAAAACCAACCATACAGTTTGAAAGAGGAGGTTTTGAAACCTATAATCCCGTTTTCAAAACCTGCTTACGAGACCTCTGAGGTGCTGAAATTTCAGTCCAAAGTTCGGCCATTTTTAACTATAGAATCCATATTTTTACTGTACCATCTTCCCCTGGCCCCGCATTTTCCCTTCCTCGACACACGCGTGGGATGGCCGCTTCCGCTTGCCGTTTGAAAACATGGAAGCGTGGCGCAGCGGGTAATAGAGATGGTTGTAGACGAGGTGTTGCAAGTTCGACCTCCACTATCATGTTTTATTTATTTTTTCTTATTTTTCAATTCTCGAAAAGTTTTCCGCACTTTTATTGCCCATAATATGAACATGCAACATCTAGTTTTCAATTTCGGAATTCCGACGGAAATTCGGAAATGAAAATGAAAAACACGGAATTCCGTCGGAACATCGGAAGAGAAAATTACAAAATCGGAAATTTCCGACGGAACATCGGAAAAGAAATTTTTATTTCCGAGAAAGCCTGCTCAGAACCCTTAAAATCTCTGGTTTCTCCCTCAACATAAAAAAAAACTCGCAATAAATAGAGATCGCACTAGAGCAACAATGCACAGGGATGGAAAATCGTCAAGGACCGTACCAATGGATAACAGCCGTTTGACAAAAGCGGCAACTCTCGACAGCGGAACCGCCTTCTTTCGAATCGCCAACATCGTTTCCAGCGTTTTCGCCGCCATTATTATTTGATTTTTTCGCTGCTCCGGTCGCTTTTCGAATGGCAATTGGTTGAGAACACGATACGCGAGTCGGTAGAATTTCGACGGATCAATGTTCAAGAGTTGTCCGTCGCCCGACAAAATTACAAAAACCGTGTTAATGCAATGAAGTTGATCCAGAGTTTTCAAGTGCTCATTCTGTACCATGTTCTCCATCGTCGACACAATGTCCTCGTAGAATTCAATGCTCAAAAAGTGTGCAAACTTGCTGAGCCCCTCGAGAACCGGCTCCAATAGTGTCGAGTTTGGATTTCGTTTCAGAATAGAGAAATATGTCTGGAAGGCGTGCTTCATCGATTCGGTCGCATGCTTTGTCTTCTTGGTCAGCGACTCTTCCGCTTCAACTTCCAAAAGATCCGCTTCAAGTCTCTGCAACTGCTTCTTGTCTTTTTCGCCGTTTTGCTCGCTCTCTCCTTTTTAATCTGATATTTTTTGGCAATAAGCGCACCCTTTCCCGACTTTTTATCCTCGTTCTTCACTTCCGTGATATTCATAACGAGTAATGTTTTGAGAAGCTCTGGCGGCACTCGACCCTTTCGCTTTGTGACCAAACTAGAGATGGAACGAGCGGTGGATAGTGTGATTTTCAGATGGATATCCTCTTTGAAAACTGTCTTTAAAGCCTCGCAAACTTTTCTGATAACTGTATCGTTTTGGCGAGTGACAGGCGAACAAGACTGGAGATAATGTTTGTGGAGTAGTTGAAGTGTGGAGCGGAGACGACAATTCTGGCCAGCGCCTGTTAAATTACATGTTAAAAACATTTTTTTTTTCGTCGCGACACGGTGTCCAGGATTTGAAAAGTGGGCGGAGCCGAGCAAACGCGCCCCACTGGATTTTTTCGCGCGAAATTCAAATTTTGACGCATTTTTTATGTTTTTCAGGAAAAAAAACATAAATTCTTACTTTTTCCCACATGTGCTCCAACGGAATTATAGCTGAGATCTTTAGAAATTTTTTAAGCCTACGAACGTCGAATTTGGTTCAGCCACCATTTCGAAATATTTGTTTTGAGTTTTTTGGTGTTTTTTCAGGATAAATCTTTACGAAAATTGAAGTTTGGGCAATTTAATGGTATGAAAAGATACAATACATACATTTTACAAAGAAAAACAGGTTTTACTGAAATAAAAAATTCGAGAGTCGCAAACTGCGCAAGCACCGAAAGTGCGCCATGAAAGTTTGCTGACGCGCCAGCAAATTAGGCTCCGCCCACATTTCAAATCCTGGACACCGTGTGCGAGTAAATACTCTAATAGAATTGCATGGAATAGTAAAAAATCAGAGCAATTTTTGCCATTCATATGAATAACCCATGTTTCCATGCGAATTCGAGTCGGTCAAAGCCCCGCTTACATTTAAATTCATCTTGAAAAACTGCCAAAATTTCTCAACCTCCGCACAAATATTTGGATAATGTTCCGATTGCCCTCAAACTTTGGGGAATAATGGCAAAAATATTTTTTCTCTAAAAATTTTACTAGAAAAGCACTTTTTGGTATTCTCAGTACGGAGTGCTGCAAACGCGCTCCCTTCGCACAGTGGTGGACGCGGCCACGTTGGCGACGAGAGAGTGCAGAAAATTGAGAGAGCCGTGGCCGATGTTTTGCTCTGATTTCTCTAAACCTCACTACAAATGCATGCGAAATTCATTGTTCGATTGGAGCGAGTTATCAGCGTTTTATACCGAGTATACATTTTGAGAAATTCAGAAAAAATTAGGGTAATACTAGATTTTTTGGTGAATTTTTTAAAATATTGAAAATCCGCAACACGCAGGTCGCTGAAAATGTCGATGGGTGGCGCAACTGGGTGCGGCGGGAGCAGTGATACAAGGAGGCTATGGGTTCGCTCCTAAGACCTAGTACACTTTTTTGCAAAATTTTGACGTGTATTTTTCGGAGCCTTAATGCAGTCCAGAAATTTTTTAAAAAACATTTTGCGTGAATTTTCTAGTCCTCCTCATCCTAATTAAGGGCCTAATCTTAAAAAATTGTTTTTTTTTCAACATTTTTTCGAATTTTTATCCATCTGGCATTTTTTTTTCCCAAAAAAGCGAAAAAAACCGAACCAAATAACATGAACTTGCTCTCCTCACTACAAAACTCGTTCCCACTGACTTTGAGTCTTTGAGAATTTACGGTATTTCATTTATCAAGAAATGTAACTTAATGGGAATGCGTTTTTACTTACGAGGAGCTGGCAGATTCTCTGACGAGTTTTCGTGAAATATTCCGAATATTTCGTACCAGCCGAACATTTTGTGCTAGATTTCATCTGAAAATTAAAAAAAAATTCATCGAATTCAAATGATTGTTAACGAAAAATCGATAAATGTACCCACCTAATTGCAAAATTAGTATTTAAAAACATAACAATCAAGATAATGTTACATGAAAAGAAAAAAAAAACCCATAAAAATAAAAAAATAGAATGAGGAATCATCAAATTATGCGCAAAAAATGTTAGTATTTGCTGACGCGTTTTGCGATACAGGTAAAAAAAAGAGGTCCATATATTGTGTTTTCAATCGACTTGCGACATGAGAACGCGAGACTCCGCCCACTTATTTGTGCGCTACCTGTCTGCGTCTCATCAAATATCACTATGTTCGCGTGGTCGCGCCCAAATAAGTGGGCGGAGTCTCGCGTTCTCATGTCGCAAGTCGATTGAAAACACAATAGACCCCGAAATTTTCCAAATTAACCCGGAAATTTTCCAGATAGATTTGAGTTTTCTAAATTAACCCAAAATGAAACACCTGAGCACCCATCGATATTTTCAGCGACCTGCGTGTTGGTAGACTTTTAGGCTGGTGTAGCAAAGGCGACCGTGTGGAATGTAGGATTTTCCAAGTAAAAATGTGCTCGAAACAAATAGAAAAAGTTTGATGGCTCATAAACACTTTTCTGAAAACATTATGCGGATTTCTAATATCTCAAAAAATTCACCAAAAAATCTAGTATTACCCGTATTTTTTTTAAAGAATTTTCCAAAATGTACCAAAAAGTACTTTCCTAGTTAAAATCGATATTTTGGCCTGATATTTTCTGGGAATTTCCGGGTGTATTTTTGCCATAATTCCTCAAAGTTTTAGGCCCACTGGGGCAGTTTTATTCGGTGCACTTCTATTAGAGTATTTTATTTTAGTTACCTTAACAGATAGAATTCCCATTTTGAACGTGAAAGTGGTCTCGTCTTTATGCCTATCTTTTCCTACCAATTCTGAAAAAATCAAGCAAATTTTTGTGTCAATTTAGTGAACAAATGCAAACCTACCCTAATCTTTCGTGTATAAGGCTGGATTGTGCGGATATTGGCAACTTCATAGCTATTAGCCGTTGAAAATGGCAGATAGGCTCTAATTATCAGCGATCGGTGCATAAGAAGAAATTTCGTGCCTGAGCAACGCACGGCCTCCCAGACTCCCAACGCGCCAACCAATCACTGACGCTTTTCTGGTGTTGGCGCGTTACTCGACGCTGCGCCTTTGAGCGCTCTGATGCTCTTGTGTGCGGTTTTCTCATGAAATAATACTTGTTTAACAAGTATTATATGCGGAAACAAAGTAGAGAAACGTTTGAAAGAGCAAAAAGTGAGGAATAGCGTCGAAAAACTCACAAAATCACCGATTTAAATGGAAACTAGCCATTTCTACGAGAAACAATTAAAATGTTCATTGAAATCAGCCATTTTCGAGCAAAAATAAGACAATTTCAAAACAAATCACCGCGATTAGATTTGAGCCAGAAAAATTATGGTGAACTTTTTTTTTAATTTGGGAAAATGGAAAAATATTTTTTGGCGGAAATTAGGCAATATGTGGCTGATTATGACTAAACTGAATGAATTTGGTCTGGAAAACTCATTTTTACAAAGAAAAAAGTAGGATTTCATATCAAAAAAAAGGAAGAACAAATTTGGCAAACGAAATGAAAATCACGAAGTACGGAGTTCAAATGAATTCAATGAAGCGCGTTTGACCGTCGCGCCGCTCCGGGCTGAACATTCGGAGACAAAAAACAGACAAAATATGACCAAATTCATAATAGCACGGCCAGAAATGAAAAAAAGATGGCCATAAATGCAGAAATTTCCCATTTTTTTTCTAAATCGCACAGTTGAATTTAGAAAAAAAGGGAAATTTCTGCATTTATGGCCACCTTTTTTTCATTTCTGGCCGCGCCATAAGAAGAAAGTATTTTTAATTCAATTAATAACTTCAAACTGCATCTCCTTCTCCTACAGGAGTTCAAATTCTTAATTTTAACGCTTATTCGAAAGGTTTCACCTTATTCTTTATTTCGCCGAGAACTTCATCAAAAAATATTGGAAAGACAAAATATTTGACGATAAGTAAATTTTCAGTACTAAATTGTAAGCATATTTGAAAAAACGAAAGTTCGCGCCAAAAGAAGCGGAGCGAGGCCGTGCAACGGATATTTGGCACACGCCCCGAAATGAACAGCTAATAGCCTTGTTCCTCAGAATTTGTTTTCGTGTGTCATCCACGCAGAAATTAAACCGGCCTTATACACAAGAGAATAGGGTAGATTTTCTGTACGAACACAGCAGAAAACTAAATGACTCACTGTTGGAAAGCTTTTCGCGCAACTGCAGTTACTTTAGATGGTAGGGAAGAAGAGATTCTTCGAAATTCTCCAAATTCCTCGTCTCTTTTTTCTGTTTTTGAGCCTTTTCTTCGGCAGACTGCTCGCGAATCGCATATCCCGGAATGACGTCGAGAAGCACTTGAAGGGTACTGGCCATTGCGAGTTTTTGAACAGGCTCTCGCACAAGCCCATGGATTTTCTCACCGTTGCACAGATTGTAGAGATCGCGGAGACGAACGACCTAGGAATTCAGAGGTTTATTTTTAGAAATTACATAAAATGCCGTCGAAAATAAAAAAAAATGCATTATTCAAAATTCCCTACTATTTCTTGGAATTTCTATGGGTTATTCATAAAATGGCCAAAGAAAAGCAAAAAATTGGGAGTTATCCCTCCTTACAGTCGGGTTAATTATATTTTCCCCGTCATAAAATCTCGTTAGTACAAACATTTATTAATTCAAACTGGGATCGTAGTGGTATTTGCTGATCGTAGTGGTATTTGGCGTTAGTGAAACAATCAGCAGTAGGCCAGGCCGTACTGCGCAAGTAGGCAATAGGTTAATGTAACAAAAACTCGAAAAAAAAAAACCGTAAATAACACAGACAGAAATGGGTATAGTCAAAACAATCAAAGACGACAGTGAGTTAACAAAACAAGGCGGTAAACGACCGAAAGAGTTTGAAAACAAAAGGCTAAGGATGGAATGGCGAGACTGCAACAAGGTTGTAAAATTAATCTGATGAAAGATGATTTGGTGACGGGGGCAAGAAAAAACTGCGGATGGCTTTTTGGGAAAGGAAGGAGACATAGGTAGGGGGCCATCAAAAAATTAGCCGGAAAGGTTATGCGATGAGCCGCACCAAGAATAACTCTAAATGAACAACGAAAACAGACCACGGTCAATTAACATTCTGCTGCTCGACTGCAGCTTCCGACATCTCTTGGTGCTGATCCGACCATCGTCCCGAAGTTGGCTCGACGTCGGCGCACGGCTCCTGAGCCTTTGCGGATGGCAATATCGGGTTGTTGAGATCCACGCCTTGCGAATCCGGCACATCCACCAAGTACCTCTGCAGTCCAGCTTCTGACCTCCAGCGCCCTCTATTCCTTATCTCCTCGAGGGAGCGGCCGTTTCTTCTTAGTTCGTTTGCAGCCCCTTTCCTTAGGGAGTGATGGGAGCAGTCCTCTATCCCTGCCTTGAGCAAGACGGACTTGGTTATCGATTGGATTGCTGATGGGGAGAGTGCCTTGTTGTTGTTGAGGTTTGGGAATACGTAGATGCTGCGACCGCTTATTCGGACCCTCCACTTTGCGAGTAGAATCCCGACGTCTGATCCTTGCTGGCACTCCACGAATGTTCTTCTTCCTCTTGCTTCCTGGTCGTTCTTGGCTCTTCTGACGAAAACTTCCAATAAATCACCTTTCTGTTCTATATCTTCCCACCTGAGATTCGCCGCCTCCTCCGACCTCAAGAGCGCCGACCATGATAGCAAGGCTATCAGCGCGTCCCTTTCGGATTTGACGTCTCTCGCTTCCTTTGCCGTCTCCAGAATCGCCAAAATGTCCAATTTGGTGACCTCTTTGCGCGGAGTCCTCACGTCCACTTCCTCTCGTTTTTTCGCTTTCACCAGAGCTGTGGCCAGAGCGTTTTCCGTAGCTTGAAGAGAGTTGTGGGACATTTGGAAGGCGGCAACGGCTTGCGACATTGAGCTGCTCCCCACGGTTTTGTTAATGTGCGCCAGATATAGGAGAAGTGATGGTTCACCATCTGGAAATCCCGTATCGTGCAGCCAACGGAGTCTTCTTTTGTTGGCGTTTTCGTACGCTTTCACCGTGTTACCAGCTCTCGCTAGTTCTGGTGCGTTCAGGATCGTTGTCCACAGTTCTCTGCCTCCGTCCCCAGCCAATTCTTTCAGCCGATCCAGTAGGTGCTTTCTGGCTCCTCCTGCAAATCTCACAATGTTTATCATATCATAACCGGGTGGGTGGGTGGGGCACACGCCGAAACCACGTAGAATGCCTTTTTTAGCGCGGTCCTGTCCACTTTACATTCGCTCGTTGCGGGACCCATGGGATGTGAAGGTCCCTGCGCCTTTAAGCTTTTATCTCGTCGTCTCACCTTTCTCTCACCGCTTCTTTTTTTGTCATTTCTTTGGGGAAAATCATAAATTATCCCTCCTTACAGTCGGGTTAATTATATTTTCCCCGTCATAAAATCTCGTTAGTACAAACATTTATTAATTCAAACTGGGATCGTAGTGGTATTTGCTAGAACTATACAAAGCCTGGGGCTATTGTGAGAAATCTAACAGTCCCACAAGAAAAGGCGATCTTGTGAAATTAGAAGCCATCGCTTCGCAGAACTTAGAACCCTCTCCGGGTATTATAATCCTAGAGTTGACAGGATAGATTCTACGCTCTCGTATTTCGTTTTTAAATTCCCCCTTCTCATTAGTGATTGCTTGGTATGATACATGTCCGCGCCATATGGGGACCCCCAAAATCCCTTTTAACTTCCACTTTTTTGCCTCATGAACTAGTCTCGGAACTAGATTCGGAGGTGGCACCCACCAGTGTAAGTCCCTTCTTTGCGATAGGACATCGATATAGTCGAAGACGTTAGCTCCACTGGAACCGCGTGTCGGGAATCTGGAATAAAACACTTCTGTTTTGGTATTGTCGCTGTCCGCGAACCAGTCTACCCCAATAGTACCCCATCTTTTCTGGGCCCAGTTAAAAACTTCCTCTCCTAGTCCCCAATCATCAAAATCAAATGTTCTACTGGCTAGATCGGCATCTTCATTCTCTTTTCTAGGTATCCATAAAAATTTCGTATTTCCTATTTTTTCAAAATTCTGCCATATGTTTTCCGCAACGGTTTGCAGGTCTGGTTTCATCGAGCCTTTATTCAAAATTGCTACTGCGGCTTGGCTATCTACAAAGATTTTGGTATCGCCTTTCAGCCAGCCTGCCATCCCTTTTGCCGCCATTTCTACTGCTTTAAGCTCTCTCATCGCGCTAGACTCTTTTTGGAATTCCTCGTTTCCGCGCTTAGAGATTCGCCATTTCTGTCTACCTTTTTTGTCTTTCAGCACGGCGCCCATTCCTATTGCCGAAGCGTCAGTGTACAATTCCCAGACTGGGTTGAAACTCTCTTCAAAAGTATTAACTGGGTCTTCTCTGATTCTATCGCGCCAGTATAACAGCTCTTTAACCTCACCTGGAGTCTTCGTGATCCTAACTTTTTGGCCTGTTTCTGAAGATTGAGCTTCGGCCACCACCTCCATCATCCTTCGTGCTCTCGCCACACCAGTTGGCCCTGCAATGACAGTCATTGCTGATAGTTGACCTAACAACTTCATACGGTCCAGGACCGTTGGAGCCTGGCTCCTATACAAACACTCTATAGCCTCTTCCACCTTCTTTCTTCTCTTAGCTGTTAACTTAACTGTTCCTGCGACCAGGTCGCCCTGTAAGCCCAGCCAGCAGAAGCTGCTCTGGGGCACCCAGTTACATTTTTCCTCTGCCAAGCAGACTCCAGCTCTCTCTAAATCACCTTTTACAATTTGTTTCGCTCTCTGGGATTCTTCCCACGATTTTGCTAAAACTAAGCCATCGTCCAGGTATAGCCACACCCAGATGCCTTCCGCGCGCCACTTCGTAACTAGTGGTCGAAAGAGTTTTGTGAACAGCCATGGGGCTGTTGAGAGGCCAAACGGTAGCGCTTGAAATTTGAAAAATGGGGGAGCGGGCGGATTTTTAAACGAAAATGACAATAAGTCCGAACTCTTTTCGTGCACCTTGACGTGGTGATACCCCGACCGGAAATCGAATGTCATTGCCCATTTTGCTTCGGCTAAAAATTGCCACGCTGATTGCCAATTTTCTAATTTGAAAGAAGGTGGCGAGAGGAGTTTATTAAGGCTTCTTAGATCTAAAATCAGCCTCTTTTTCTCACCTGACACAACCACGTGCAGCGGTGACACCGCTTCTGGGCTATTCGTCGCCACGACCACACCTGACTCGATAAGTTTATTCATTTCTGAAACTACGAAATCATTATGCGCTTTTACTGACTCTCTGGGTCCCTCTGGTTCTATATTCACATTTTCCACCGGAATACGATAGCCGTTTTTTACCATATCTAGGATCCACCCTTCTCCTACCAACGCTTCCCAGAACTCCCCGCAGCGGGTGAGCCTTTCGGGAAAAATCATACCTTCTGGCGTGGCAGTTGGCTGCGAAGTGGCCGACCTGATGACATTGAAAACATCTTGGATTCTTTGGTGTAGAGTTGACGTAGCTCTTGAATGTTCCACCGGTGGTTCTCGCCTGGGCAAATCCACGAGCTCCGAATTGGCGGCGTTCGGAGCTCTCCCCTCGAAACCAATTCGTGGGTCTTTGCGGTGGACTTGCTTTTCTTTTTCTTGCATTGTCCGATAACAGTCTTGACATTATCATCATTTGCATCGCCTCAGAGCTGCCTCCTGCACCGGCTCCTGTCGCGGCCGTGAGTGTGGACACTTTTTCAATCATTTTCAGAGCTTCTGGATCGGTATCGAGGAGCACTAGATCCGCGTTTCGCCTTCTTAGCCATTCCGTTGCTTCCTTTACTTCCACAGGAGTTGTCGCTTCTGGTATTTCAGCGAGCTTGTTGAGGACCTTGATGTTCAGGTTGAGTTGGACTTGAATTCCTTTACTCGACACTACCGGGGCTCTTTCTTCTTGCTTCGCGATTGATTTCAACTCGGGCTTAATAGCCTCCACTAACATCCTCACTAGTTCTTGATCAGGTGAGCTCATCTCGGCGAAGTCGATCTGTAATTACTGTCTAAGTTTACTTTATTTCCGGTACCCACAATGACGGAATTATTTAGTAAAAACTGTTCGCTCGAAATGACAACATTTTGTATATTAGAACTGTATTGAGAATAAGCAGAATCAGATAAAACGTATGTGCGTAACCACATAATCCATGAATTAAATTTTAACAGACGGAACAGATTTTTTTTTTTTTTTTTTTGAAGTACACCTGCTAGTCCCTTTCCTCTCACTGTCTTATGTCAACAGTGTTTCTTCATACCACGGTACAAATAACTAAAGTTTTACCCCCAAAACGGGCAAGCCAGTAAGCAAGACATCAGTAAAAAACCCGGTAACGCAAAAGAGATTAAGAAAAAAAGATCACATTATAGCCTCACGGAGACATACCAAAACGAGAGAAAAACAAAAAAGAAAGAAAAAGAGAAAAAAAAAAACAGAAGAGTCGATCGATAATACTAGGATAGGATATCTTACGCCACCACGATTCGCAACGTTACATATTACGAGCATCTCATAACATTGACATAATACACCCGAATCGTAGATCGAAATACTTACACGAATACGCAATTCTATTTTATATTCAATGCTCTAAATTAATCTAATTCTATTTACTCATCCATATTCGAAAACCAAATAGAATTTAGATTAAACGTAAATTTAGTTATACATAATCATTCAATGGACTACTTTACTTAATTAACAACTCACTTATGCGCAAATCATCTATTTAATCAACAAAAAACATTCAAAATGCGAAAAAATGCGAAAAAACCGCAAAAAACACGAAAATCACACGCCGAAACCACGTAGAATGCCTTTTTTAGCGCGGTCCTGTCCACTTTACATTCGCTCGTTGCGGGACCCATGGGATGTGAAGGTCCCTGCGCCTTTAAGCTTTTATCTCGTCGTCTCACCTTTCTCTCACCGCTTCTTTTTTTTGTCATTTCTTTGGGGAAAATCATAAAATAATGCTTCGATTGGTATGAAATTATGCGGAATATTTAAGAATTTACTATTAATTTTTGTAATTTTTCCCTTTTTGGCATTTTTATGACTAAAAATCATTATGGACCTATTCACAAACCATGTTTTGGTCCAAAATTTGCTGAGCGTGTACAGGTGAATTTTTTCCAATATTTCCCAAAATTTCAGGTCAATCGGAGCATTCTCCGATTTTTCCCGCAATTTTTTTTTCCGGTTTTGTGAATAGGTCCATATGTCGGGGCGCGGCGCGGCAAGACCCACGCAACGTCGCAGAGGTTCTTCCTCGCGTCGCGGTAATAATAAAGCCGTTGTATTTAATTTAAGTTAAGTGTTGGTAGTTTAACAATAATGGGGCTATTCAGGGTCGGAAAAAAATGTGTTTTTTTTTCCTTATTCACGACGAATTTTTTGGTGCCTCCAAGCCAAGAGCAAATAGTGGGCGGAGTCTGGTTGCAATATGCGGGCACGGTTTTTCAGTACAGGAAAAAAAAGCAAATTTCGCCTTTAAAAAGCGAATTCTGATCAAAAAATTCAGTTTAACGAATCGCGAAGCGCATATTTTCAATTTGGCGACCGGAGGGAGCTGGGCGGAAGCTTACTTTGATCATTTTAAGTGTTCCAATCGGCTCCCGGTAACATTTTCTCAACTTTTTTGTTCACCTTTAGACTTTTAATCACAAAAAATCCCGTCACAAAGCATGCTTCCACCCAGCTCCCTCCGGTCGCCAAATTGAAAATTGTCACACATGCTTCCGGCGCGTTGCCGCTAATTTTTCCGTGCATCGATAAATGCTTAGAAACTCAATTAAGGCGCTATGCGGGTTGAGGGGGGCCACCCAAAAAAATTTTTTTTTCACTAATTTTTTTTGCACTTTTTTTGTTGTTCACGCTTTGAATATTCGTTTCTGAGCATTTATCGATGCCTGGAAAGTTCAGCGGCAACGCGCCGGAAGCATGTGTGACACTTTTCAAATTGGCGACCGGAGGGAGCTGGGCGGAAGCATGCTTTGCGGGATGATTTTTTGTGATTAAAAGTCTAAAGATGAGCCTAAAAAGATAAGAAAAGGTTACTGGGAGCCGATTAAACACTCAAAAGGGTCAAAGCAAGCTTCCGCCCAGCTCCCTCCGGTCGCATATTTGAAAAGTATCACACATGCTTCCGGCGCGTTGCCGCTGAACTGTCCTGGCTAAAAAATAATGCAGAATGAGATTAATATATGAAACAAACCAAAAGCGATGCGAAACCGCACAAAGAAACGAAAAAAAAAATTTTTTTTTGGGTGCCCCCCCCCCCCCCCACCAACCCGCATAGCGCCCATATTAAAACCGTTTCTGACAAAAAAAGCAAAAAAAAAATTATTTTTACAAAAAAAATTAATAATTCCGGGGAGACAAGGAAGAAATCAAACTCTAACGTGAATCGCCGACACGAATTGGGAGCCGCTGCAAGTGCGCCCTATTGCACACCTCAAATGCGCGCGAGATTCAAATTTTGAATATTATCGGCTTTGCAGATGTGAAATCAGTGCGCAGAACGAAGTGTGTACCGCAAGAAAAAGAAAATTTTTCGACAAAATTTGCGAAAAATTTATCCAGGAATCTGTCAACAAACCTTTTTTAGCCAAAATGCTTAGTATATGAGCCACTTACATAAAATATGACAATGGGGACATTAAAAAATAAGCTCCATGTCTTGTTTGCCGTTTTATTTGGAAAATTCATCACTCAATTTTTCGCAAAAAAATATTTAATAACTTGCCGACATAATTTAACTGGGTGAAAGAATGCATTACGGATTGGAGGCCACTGATGTCTCGATTACCCGGGGCGGATAACAGAAAACCTGCTCAAAGAATGCTTCCACCCAGCTCCCTCCGGTCGCCCATTTGATGGTGTCACATATGCTTCCGGCGCGTAGCCACTGAACTTTCCGGTTATGAAAAAATACTTGGAACGCAAATCCGGAGCGTCGAGGACAAAAAAGGGCAAAAAACGAAAAGGGAAAAAAAATTCGGCAGCCCCCAACCCGCATAACGCCACAAAATATTAATTAATTTATAAAATTCACATAAATAAAGAAATAATCAAGTTTCCTGCGGTGTTTCTCTTTTTTTTCGACTCTGATTCTCATTTGCATAACCGAAAAGTTTCAAAATTTGAATCTCGCGCGCATTTGAGATGTGCAATAGGGCGCACTTGCAGCGGCTCCCAATTCGTGTCGGCGATTTACGTTAGAGTAGAAATCAATGCGCAGATAGAAAAAAAACGGTGCATGACAGTGGAAGATTTCAAATTCGCGCCATTCAATGGAGCGCATTTACTCACCTCTCGCTTAGTGCTGTCGATATACGTCAGCGTTTTAACTCATTTACTACCAAGCAAAAATATGTGTTAACCTTTCAAAGAGGATTAAAGAGAGCTAGGCTGAAGAATTTGTTGCTTTCTTCGTGTGTCTATCAAATCATCTCGGTAAACGCCTGTAACTGTTACGCAGATCTAAGAGGCTATAGCAGCTTTTGCGCATGACTTAGAGCTCCTTTCAGATTTTAAACAGCCTTTAAACCCAGTAGCAGATGTTATGCAGACATTGAAGGCTGCAACACCTGTTAAGCAGATCTTAAAAAGGCTGCAGATGTTACGCAGATCTTAAACGCGACACGCGCCGCACCTGGCGACACAAAATCATTGGCACCGCCCGTCTGTTTTCTGCTTGTTTTTTTTCCGTTTTTTCGTCGGTATTTTTCTTTTTTTTTGTAATTTTTAATTATTTTTTTACTCCGTGGTAAATTAAAAGATGAAAAAAGACATTCTCGTCACGAATTTCACATTATAGAGCGCAAAACAATTTTTTTTCTTCCTTTTTTTCAAATAAAAACGCGTTTTGCGTCTTTTTGTTTTCACATTTTTATGTTTTTCGGTAACGTGGAAGGTTAATTTATTTATTTCAAAAAATATTTTCGAGGAAAAAAAAAGAAATTGTGATTAATAAATAATAAGAAAATCATTTTTGCGCGAATATTTAAATAGATACAAGCCTACTGGCTTAGTCGCCACTCTTTCTCACGTTTCACTCTTTCTCATTCATTTATAAGCACTCTGTTCTGCAGAAATTTCTGTCCTCTGTGGCTCAGTTGGTAGTGCGCGTGATTAAAAATCCAAATGTCGCGGGTTCGGGTTTTGCTCAACCCAAAAAAACTTCTTTTTTTTTTCGTTTTTTTTGTGCGGTTTCGCATCGGTTTCTGATTTATTTCATATATAAATCTCATTCCGCATTGATTTTTTGTCCGGAAAGTTCAGCGGCAACGCGCCGGAAGCATGTGTGATACTTTTCAAATATGCGAAAGTGTCACACATGCTTCCGGCGCATTGCCGCTGAACTTACCGTGCATTGATAAATGCTCAGAAACGCATATTCAACGCGTGAACAACAAAAAAAAGTGAAAAAACAATTTTTGGGTATAATTTATGTCAAAAATGCTCAAGTTTCGGTCGGAAATCAATATTTCAGTGCGCTATTGAGCATTTTTGCGATTGAAATGCACCCGCGCGCCACCGATGACGCGCCGCGTTTTTTATAACCGTCTAACTTCTATCTCTCTCTCTCTCTCTCTCTTTCCCGCAGAGCGCCAAATAAATTCCTAATTTCCAGAGCAAATGGGTAAAGACAGAGAACCCGTCGACCAACAACACCATCCACCACCCGCCACGCCACCGGTGCCCAGTCAACACTCGCGAGAGATCCCAAAATGCAGGCTGCACGAGTTCGCCTGCCAGTTGGAGTTTACAAGGCGTTTGAGGTTAGCGTAAGTTGTTTGGACGTGCGTAAAGCTTAAAATAACAAAAATAAAAAAATATATCGTTCAGCGCGGCTCCGAGGGTGAAGCATTGTTCCGTCAGGTGACGAGCGACTTGTCGATCGAAGAACGCGAATACTTTTCTTTCTGCTTCTACGACAAAGAGGAAGGCATCAGACACTGGTTGTATAATGATAAGAAGATATTAAAGCAATTGAAAAGTTGGTTGCTTTTTTTTTTGGTTTTCTGATGATTCCCAGTTGATTTAAAAGCCCAAAACAAACTTTACAGACCTTCCCCAGGAGTTCTCTTTCGAGGTCAAATTCTACCCGACAACACCCACCACTATTGTCGACGATCACGCACGATACTACGTCTTCCTCCAACTCCGCCGTGACATTCTCACAGGACGCCTTCCAGCCACCGCCGACACTCATGCCCTTCACGGCTCTTTTGTTGTTGAGATGACAATAAAGTGTATTAAATGCTATTTCTTTTTTTAAATAAAAATTATAATTATAAAAGTATGTTTTATTTTCTAATAGAAAAGAGAAAAGGAACGAAAAGCAAAGTGAAAGCAGTAGTAGCCCCTCAGTTGCGCAGCTTTTGAGCAGATCTTTAGCAGAAACCCATAGCGCGTAAATTAACAGTTGCGTAAGAGCTGCGTAAAAGTTGCCAAAGTCTGCGTAACAGTTGCAGGCGTTTACCGAGATATTTATTATCCATGCATGTTTTGAGTAGAGTACATCATATCCAACGCAAAAAATAGTGGGTTCCAGAACGCGAAACATGTTTCCTCCCAGCTCCCTCCGGTCGGTGTCACACATGCTTCCGGCGCGTTAAAGACCGAAATATCCGGACAACGATGATTTTCATATGAAATTTAGCTTGAATAGAAAGAAAAACTCGAGACAAATGACGAGAAATCGGACAGCAACGCGTCATGTCTTGCTTATCCATTTTATTGAAAAAACCACCGGAGCATTTGTCGGCAAAAAACAGTTATCAATAATTTTTTGGATAAGGAGTCCCAGAGAGGTAATAATAAAAAAGTAGTAAATGAGTTATATCTTTTTGTCGGAAAAGGCGATCTAATCACGGAGTATCGAACGTCTGCCACACTGGACGGAACAAGAAAACCCGGCCAAAAACAAGAAGAATCGACTACAGAGTGTGTACGTTCAACTGCAGATCGGTTGCCACCGATGACCGACTTGCAGAGCTGCTAGAGGAGACAAAAACGATCAAGTACGGCATTATCGGACTGTCGGAAACAAAGAGAGCAGCTGAAACACACATGATGCATCGAGACGGGACCGGAGTTTTCTTAGGAAAACGGAACACCACTTCCGTGTCAGGAGGGGTCGGCTTTATCGTCAATAGCACCCTCCTGCCGAAGATCCAAGAAATCAAATTTCTCAACCACAGGATCGCCTACTTGACTTTCCAAGTAGACCGGCGACTGAGCTGCACCGCCTTCCAAGTGTATGCTTCAGTTGCCGATTCTGATCCGGAAGAGTTAGCTGATTTCTATGAGAGCTTAGAAGAAGCCTACACTGCTTGTCGCAGTAGATACAAACTAGTTGTGGGTGACTTCAACGCTCGAATGGGTCCTAGGCAACACACGGAACGGTTAATTGGACCACACTCAATGGAACCGCGCAACGAAAGCGGCGAACTACTCGCGACCCTTTGTGAATTGAACCGCCTATGGCACATGAACCCACAATTCGGAAAGCCATCACATAGACGTTGGACCTACATCAGTCCCAACAAGTTACAAAAACATGAAATTGATCACATCCTGGCCAATGGAAAGTTTGTCACTGGTGTCTCGGTCGTCCCATCGATCACAACCGGAAGCGATCATCGTCTGCTCCGTGGAAACCTGCACTTCAACACCAAGATCGCAAGATTCGAGCAGGTCAAACGGAGAAAGCCCCCGAAACGAGTATTGGACCCGGCTGTTGCTCACGCAATCACCGCCACTGCAACAATCACCCCGAGCGCTGACATCGATCTGGACTACATCAACCTCATCGCAATGCTCAAGGAACTCCAAGATCAAGCAGTCACTCAGCCATCCAATCACTCCACCAACAGACTTTCGGAAACTACTCGGCAGCTTCTCACCAAACGATGTTTTATGGACAGATCGGACCCCAACTTCAAGTCACTGTCAAACGAATGTCGAGAAGCCGTCAAGAAAGACCATGAAGAATTCGCCAAAGACCGCCTACTGCAAGCCGCACAGAACAAGAAAAGTATGAAGAAAGTCGCAAGGGACATACAAGAATACAAGACCTTCCTCCCTTGCCTCAAATCTTCAACAAGAGGCACAAGAATCACTTCTCGGAACGAGATGGAGAAGGAGATCCAACAGTTCTACTCGAAACTCTTCAGAAGTAACCGAGGACCTCCCGTGATTGCATCACCCATCGGAATGGAAATTCCACCACCGTTCCTTCCAGAAGAAGTTCGCGCTGCCTTTCGCTCATTTCCGAACGGAAAAGCAGCTGGAGATGACAAAATCACTGCCGACTTCCTCAAAAGCTGTCACGACAACGTCATCTTCCTCCTAACGGACAGATTCACTAAGTACCTGCAGAGCGGGAAAGTTCCGGAAAAATGGAAAACTTCTGACACCACCCTGATCTTCAAGAAAGGGGACAAAGAAGATTTGGAGAATTATAGGCCTACCTGCCTCCTCCCCGTGCTCTACAAGGCATTCACAAAATGCGTGCTGAATAGAATACGGACCACACTCGAGGAGGCCCAACCAGTCGAGCAAGCAGGATTCCGCCGATCATTCTCTACGATCGACCACATCCACTCAATACAGCGCCTACTCGAGGTTGGACGCGAGTACCAGCAACCACTCACACTTGTCTTCATAGACTTTCACAAAGCCTTCGACAGTGTTGAACCACAGGCAATCTGGGAAAGCCTGAAAAGTCAAGGCGTCCAGCCTGCCTATATTGCCCTACTAAAATATTGCTACACCAACTGCACAACCACCATCACTCCATTCCACAAGAAAATCGAAATTCCGATCACAAGAGGAGTTCGCCAGGGAGATCCCATCTCGCCGAACCTCTTCTCAGCATGTCTGGAGAGCGTCTTCAACAAGATGTCATGGCAGCACCTGAGAGGAGACGAAGACGACGAGAACGACAAAGCCAAACTCTTGCCCGGAATACGAATCAATGGCCAAAATCTCACGCACTTGAGATTCGCCGACGACATCGTTCTGGTCGCCATGAACCCCAAGGCGGCAAGCCTGATGATTCAAGAAATGGTTGAGATGTGTGGAAAAGTAGGACTCCGAATGAATACTAACAAGACCAAAGTTATGAGAAACAAATTTGCCAGCCAAAGCCCGGTCAACGTAACGCTTAACAACGTTACTACCTGCATCGAAGAGGTCAATGAGTACGTCTACCTCGGTAGGCTACTCAACCATAACAACGAACTGGAGCCGGAACTTCACCGAAGACGCCGAGCAGCATGGGCTGCGTTAAACAACATCAAGAACACCACAGATGCCTTGTCTTGCCCGCGAATCCGAGCTCAACTCTTCGATTCCATCGTTTTACCGGCTCTCACGTATGGCTCTGAAGTCTGGACCTTTACGCAGGCACTTTCCGAAAGAGTCAGAGTGACCCACGCAGCATTAGAAAGACGATTAGTCAGAATCTCACTATCGGAACAACGTCAGAGGAATCTGCACAGGGAAGATATCCGAGCACAATCGGAGGTCCGAGATCCCCTACTAGTCATCAAGAAAAAGAAGCTTGGATGGGCCGGACACATAATGCGAAGAAACGATGGCAGATAGACGAGGCTTGTGCAAGAATGGTATCCCATAGGCGACAAGCGACCCGTTGGAAGACCACGGATGAGATGGTGCGACTCCCTACAGAAGGAAATATCATTATTTGATGGCGAAAATCTCGAAACACACTGGTCAACAATCGCCAAGGACCGAATGGCTTGGAAAGCTGTGATCCGCGACCACATCAGGTGATCGAAGAACGGATCGACTAAGTAACTAAGTAACTAAGTAATAATTTTTTGGATAAGGAGTCCCAGAGAGGTAATAATAAAAAAGTAGTAAATGAGTTAAATGTGAGAAAAAGTAGTAAAAGAGATAATGTAGTAAATGAGACAAAAGTAGTAAATTAGTTAAATTTAAAAAAAGGTAGTAAATGAGACGCGGTAGTAAATGAGATTCGGTAGTAAAAAAGAAAAGTAGTTAATGATCCGGTAGTAAATGAGTATTTGCCAGAATATTGAGCCCATTCGGCTGAAAATTTGAAAAAATATTATTTTTCCGTGATTCCGATTTTTTTATATTTTGTCCTCATTTCTCCACCGATTTCATTACGCGACCTCGTAAATTGTCCAATATGCCTGTGTGAACAAACGTATCTAGAAAAAATAACAAAAATGTTTCTAATTGAAAAAAAAATTGAGAAAACCGCGCGCCAAGGCACGCGAAGTGCGTCAAGCTTACTGGCGCTTACCCGCTTTTGGGGGCAGTGCGCGAGACTTTGAAGAAGAAAATAAAAAAGATATGACGTAAATGTAACTGTTTTATTCGGCTCTTTGAAATAAAACAATACATGTAAATAATAACAAAAAAAATAACAATATGAATATCAACAAAGTGATTATTTGGCAGCGACAAGCCAATTGGAAATGTGGAAATTGATATTTCTAGGAGTGACAGAGGTGTTCCGTTTCTTGGCAGCCCTCTCCAAGTCATCAAGATATTTCGACTCGATGCGGTCGTACGCATCCTTTGCATTCTCCATCACGTGTCCCATTAAAATCCACGGCTTCCTGCAATCAATCACAAATTCTACAATTTTCTCGTCTCGTTCAACACAAACTGCTCGCCGACCGTTTATTCCCACACTTTTAATAAATCGATTACGACCGATAGAGATAGAGGGAGGACGGTCGCTACTCCCGCATCCCATCAGAGTGACAATCAAATTTACTGTCAGAAAGCGACAAAGATTCGAAAAAAAAAATGCTCATTATGCATGCAACACCCTGAATTGCCAGAAAAACTCGAATCTTGTCGACTTCATTTCGTGAAATCGTATTCCCACGAGTAGCAGGTTAAAACACTGACAAGGGAAGTGTTTGATTCCTCCTAATCTAGAATTTCCCAAAATTTCAGCATAGGTGCTTTCGACTATGCTGATTCCATTTCTGCAATAAAAACCGGCTAAATGCTCACGTGAGCCAAGTTATGAGCTCCTAAACTTTTCCTATGGTTAAGCATTTTTTGCGTCAACCGAATAGTGTACTAGAACCGATACTGCAGAAAACATCCACAGGTAAACCGGCATGAATGAATTGAGTCTGAATGGTGGCCCAATAGGCGGTAATGCGCGAATGGTGCCTGTACGGTGAAGGAGCAGGAACCATTCAGACGCTGATGTTCGAATAATGTGCGAGACACCGCTGAATGAGGAACGATGCGCGAGGCGAGAGAATCGAAGTTATTGGTGAGCCACCGATGTGCGAATAATCGATTGTACAATGCGGCCTCATAGTCAACG
Source organism: Caenorhabditis japonica (assembly GCA_963572235.1). Taxonomy (NCBI): domain Eukaryota; kingdom Metazoa; phylum Nematoda; class Chromadorea; order Rhabditida; family Rhabditidae; genus Caenorhabditis; species Caenorhabditis japonica. The sequence goes on from OY754346.1 coordinate 19,022,889, forward strand.
CTAGCGCGTGATCTGATGCAATTTTCTTTTTTTTTTATTGATTGCAGAACTAAACTTTATTCACCCAATTCATGTCCAAAATCATAATTTTTCAGTTTATTTCGTGTGAAGCATCATGGACAATGTTTCTCTCAAATGTGCTCACTCAGTAGGTGAAACAAATTTATTATTTTGTTCTTTTTGTTGTTGTTGTAAGATTAAATAAAAAAAATTTCAGACTTCAACTCTTCAATTTTCCGGGCACAATGACAACGGCACTGCGAAATCTGGAACATGAGCTAACAGGAGAGGTGAAAATTGAAACAGTGAGTTTTTTTTCTCGATTTAAATTTAAAAGGAATCGAAGTTCACAAACGCCAGTTTTTCAAAAAAAGCATAACGAGCAAAAAACCAAAATATCTTCTTTTTTTCCATAGAAAAAAATTAAGTAACATTTAATTTTATAATGACTGTGGGATATGCTGATGAACTAGTCATTTTATTCCTATGCTAAAGTACATTTGAATGCCGTAAAATGTTAATTAATTAAAATTCAGCTTTGCATAGAAATTAGTCGTCAGAAAAGTTCACCTGCATAAGCCAATAATCCCTTTAAAATTCAATTTTACTTAATTTTTTCCTTTGAAACAATACATGCAATTTTTTTTTTCGAAGAGGCGTTTGTGCAACAAGTTGTTCCGAAACCTGTCACCTTTAGCGACGTTTTCTCGGGTAATTTTCAGTATGCTGCTTCGCGAAATGGCAAGCTGCTGCGAGAAACAGCAGCCGTGCCGTGCCGCCTGTCAATGGCATCACTGCTTGGCAGCTGGCTCGTGTGCCGTGTACATGCCGAAAATTACCTGATTTAGCGTTAAATTTTTGGAAAACTTTTGATATTTTTTTTCGAATTTACTGGTAAAAGATCTAGAAATGTGTGTCCTTGGCCGGATTATGGAAACAGGACGATTTAAACGATCTTATTTTGAAACGTCCAAAAGCCAGGAAATGAACGTATTGTAGCATATAACCATTGGCGTTTGGAGTTTTTGACAGTTTCCTTATATGGCGAAAAATTTAAAATTTTGAGGTTTCGGAAAGGGGTTATTCATAAAAATAAAGATGCAATTTTAAACTGCATCTTATTGTGTGTTCACGAACGAGGTTTGCAAACGACGCTCCGATGTTCCGCAATTTTTCCACTGTTCCGCAGTATTCGCTGCGAGACCTCACAAGGGAAGTCTTTTCACAAACCATATTGGAATTCTCTGAAACTTGGTGGGCTAATAGAACCTATCTCTGGCTACAGCGTCAAAAAAATTTAGCTGCCGAACTTCAAAAATAAGCTCAAAAAGTTGCTCCAAAGTTCCGGCTCCCCCCTCCGGCACTTCTCTCGTTTTTATCACGACCCTCCAGAGGTGAAAAAATCAACGAAAGGGAGGCGCAGTGGTAGAGTGGGGGGAAGCAGAAAAAAGGTCACGGGTTCGAACCCTCTTGTGGTAAAATTTTTTTTGATATTTTTTATAAGTGTGGGAAACAGGGGTGGGACCAAAAAAATATGTTTTTTTGGGTGATAAAAAATTTATTTTTTTGATGGTGAGGGTGAGAAAAAATTTCTGTTTCACGGTTCTGCTTCGGGACAGTTCTGATGCGGGAACGTTCTGCCTTGGGGTAGCCCCGTCCAAAAACCTTCTTCGCCTCCGCGACTCTACAAAAAAAACCAAAAAAAAAGTATTGCCTACGTCACATTGTCAAAAAAGAAATCAAAAAAAGTTAAAAATTTTTTCTCACTCAAAAAAAAATATGTTTTTTGGTTCCACCACTTTTTCCCATACTTAAAAAAAAAATTTTTACCACATGAGGATTCGAACCCGTGACCTTTCTCCTGCTGCCCCCCCACTCTACCACTGGGCCTCCCTTTCGTTGGTTTCATCACCTCTGGAGGGTCGTGATAAAAACGAGAGAAGTGCCGGATTGGGGAGCCGGAACTTTGGAGCAACTTTTTGAGCTTATTTTTGAAGTTCGGCAGCTAAATTTTTTTGACGCTGTAGCCAGAGATAGGTTCTATTAGCCCACCAAGTTTCAGAGAATTCCAATATGGTTTGTGAAAAGACTTCCCTTGTCAGTGATAAACTGCGGAACATCGGAGCGTCGTTTGCAAACCTCGTTTGTGAACACATAATATTTCGAAAAAAATTTGGTTCAATCAATAAAAAATAAGGCGATTTTTATTATTATGAGAAACCTCTTTAAATCAATAAAATATTAAATAAAATGATTTTTTTTTGCAGCGACGGCATGTGCATATCGCCGACAATTGGTCAAATGCAGAAAAGTCAATCGGAACGAGTTCGAGTACCTATTCAACCATCGAGTTTAAATACTAAACTACTTGCTTCAGTTAGGCAAACTTTTACTATTTCCTAATGCTTTTATTTTTCTAATTGTGGTAAACATTTAATAAATGTATTCGATTCAATATCGAGATCAGTATATTTAAGGAGAAACGAGAGAAACTCGAGCATTGAAAAGCCGCGGATGCGTGAAAAGTGAGCCATTGAAAAACCGCTAATTCCAACGTTGGTGGTTCCGTCACTCGAGCATCGAGCGGCGCACCAGTGGACCACCATTCGGCCATGCCGGTTTACCTGTGTCGGTTGGTTGGTTGAGTGGTTCGGTTGCAGGGTTCAAGTGGGGAGGTCACGGGTTCAATTCCTGCTCATGCGAATCTTTTTTTGCATTTTTTTTGTGTGATTTTTTCAGCCAGTAAAAGTCAGAAAAATCGGTTAAATTTACTTTTTTTCAGATTTTGAGTGAATATTCCGGCTGCAAACAGCTTCGAGAGTGCATTTATGACAAAAAATTAAACAATTTTTTTTTTGATTTGGCGACATTTTGAGCCATTGAGCACATGCAAAATTTTTTTTTTCAATTTTTTTCAATTATCGTTTTTGATCTGTTTTTTAACCTGTATCCGCGTGAACTCTTCTTTTTGGTATACTATTTGGATGTACCCGTCTGTCTCTTGGTGACCTTGTAAGAACTGTTTCTTGATGACCTTCTTCTTGTTGGTTCAACAAAATAACGATCCGATCAGCCAAATTCTGATTCCAACAATCCAATTTTGGCTTTTTCGGCTCATCCTTGATTACAGTAGTAGCGTAGGCCAAAATAACAAGCTTGGAAGACATAATTACCTACAAACAACTGGGAAATTCGGTGTTTTATATCCAGTTTCTCGCTTTTCCAGTTCATTTAGAACAATCAAAAGGTTTACGCGGATACAGGTCAAAAACAGATCAAAAACGATAAGTCAAAAAAATTGAAAAAAAAAATTTTTGCATGTGCTCAATGGCTCAAAATGTCGCCAAATCAAAAAAAAAATTGTTTAATTTTTTGTCATAAATGCACTCTCGAAGCTGTTTGCAGCCGGAATATTCACTCAACATCTGAAAAAAAGTAAATTTAACCGATTTTTCTGACTTTTACTGGCTGAAAAAATCACACAAAAAAAATGCAAAAAAAGATTCGCATAAGCAGGAATTGAACCCGTAACCTCCCCACTTGAACCCTGCAACCGAACCACTCAACCAACCAACCGATGTTTTCTGTAGTATTGGTTCTAGTACACTATTCGGTTGACGCAAAAAATGCCTAACCATAGGAAAAGTTTATGAGCTCATAACTTGGCTCACGTGAGCATTTAGCCGGTTTTTATTGCAGAAATGGAATCAGCATAGTCGAAAGCACCTATGCTGTAATTTTGGCAACTTCTAGATTAGGAGGAATCAAACACTTCCCTTGTGAGTGAGTTCCACAAATTCAAAAATATAATTAAGGTTTCAAAATTATCATGTGTAACTTTTAAATTCAAGACTACATTTCACTAGTTGAACACTTTTTTGTACGACTCCATTTAAAGGTACTGTAGGCCGTCAAAGCAAGGACCAGTTGAAAATTGATCGACAGAAAAACATAGAATTTTACTTACTTCTCATTTCAACCATTTACAGTGTATTTGAAAAGAGTTGTACATGAAAGGGGATACTAGTTTTTAGAACTGGGCGGTTTAGAACTTCTACAAAATATAACTGTGCGGTTTAGAACTTAATTTTCCTGAGAGAGTGTTATTTTTTCCTTTGTAAACATTGTCTATCTAATCATATTTAAAATGATTGAAAAGACAGGAATAAAATAACAGACTCAAGAAAATTGAGTCTAAACCGCTTTTTCTTTTTTGTAGCATTTCGAAACCACACAAGTTTAAAAGCGGGTACCCCTAAAGAGTGATCAATTTTTAAAATGAAATTCAGGTAAAAAAGTATAACACAAGTATTTTGAAATCGATAGTACACTTCTAAACCTTTGTTAGTACACTTCTAGACTGAGTTTGTCATGTTTAACCAAAAACAACGACACACAGTAGTTTCGGTGAATTCTGTATTTCATTTTTTAATGATGCAACTCTATTGAAAACACAATACTTTGATCAATTTTTGAAATTTGGGTTTTTCACGGATTTCACGGTTTTCACGGTTTTTCACGGTTCTTCGAAACCGTGAATTCACGTTTTCACGGATCCGTGAAAAAAATAATTTCACGCACATCCCTGGTGCTGACGCAACTTTTTTATTTACTTTTTTTTGACATCTCAGCCTGTTTTTAGTCCTATTTTCGTCCTTTTTCTTCCTTTTTTCGCCCTTCGACTTCAGCTATTCATCAGAAATGAAGGTACTGAAGAGACGAAGAATTATTGAATGTAAGTTCTCCAAATGGTTTCATCTATAATGGATTCGTGGCGGAGCGACAATTTTTTTCATGTTTTTATTCGAAAAAATGAAGAAATAACTAAAGAAAGGAAGAGATTTTTCGTCTCCCAGTTTCACGTGAAATGTCACTTTGTCACGAATCCATTATATTGTCAGCCGGTGGCGACTGTCAACAACTTTTCACCGAACTCTGTACTTAAGGAATTTCATTTCGGTAGAAAAACTATTTCGTCGGCGTTCTTTCATTTTTTTTGTAGGAAATATTTGTTTTCTTAATAAAATCCTTAATCGCAATAAATTCGAAAGCTTTGGCGAAATTTTTCCGCACATAGGTGCTACGTCTCTTCATAATAACTTTAAAAACCAAAAAAAATATTTTTTTTATAACCAAGCCCGATAAAATTGAAATTTCCGCTGATGAAAAAGTTTATTATGAGATGAGAGAGTGCAGACAGTGGTAGAAATGTTTTCGGGATGACGATTCCGGTAAAATGGAGTCGTGACGGAGTGAGATTTCACGTGAAACTGTGAGACGAAAAATCTCATCATTTCTTTATTTTTTCTAATAAAAGCGTGAAAAAAATTGTCACTCCGCCACGAATCCATTATAATCTTGTAGAAAATGAAATAAAATTATTCTTCCAGCATTTTCAGCTTTTTGTGCGCGGCTGAAGGATCTGAAGATGGACGACTCAATAGCGAAAGCGATAGCAGCGAAGAAACCGAAATTCGAGGTTTGCTCAGGGACGACGATTCCTTTATGGGGTTATTCTCGAAACCAGCAAAAAAAGAAAAATATAGAAAAAACCAGCAAAAAATTCGGAGAATGCTTCGATCGATCTGAAACTTTGGGAAATCATTTAAAAAATACGTCCAGACATTCCCTGAACATTTCGGACCGAAATATAGATTTTAAAAAATATCGATTTTTTCTGAAAATGTTCAAAATCGATATTTTAGTCTGAGAATTTCAGGGAATGATCGGAAGTATTTTTAAATGATTTGCCAAAGTTTCATATCAATCGGAGAATTCTCCGCATTTTCGCTGAATTTTTTTTTGCTGGTTTCGAGAATAACCTCATTAATTTTGTAGAAAAAAAAAGGATTTTCCAGCTTTCTCAAGCTTATTGTGCGTGGATGGAGGAGCTGAAGATGGAAGATTCAATCAGTGGGATGATAGCGAAAACGATAACAGCGAGGAAACCGAAATCTGAGGTTTGCTCAGGGACGACGATTCCGTTAATTTTGTAGAAAAAAGGATTTTCCAGCGTTGTCCTCAAGATTGTTTTGCTCGGATGGAGGAGCTGAAGAAGGACGGTTCAATGAGTGGATGGATGATAGAGAAAGCGACAACAGCTTAAATTCGGAAATTCGAAGTTTGTTCGATTACGATTCCGGTAATTTTTGTGAAATCTTTTGTGAAAACAAAAAAGTTGCAAAGCGGTGTTTGCGTAGTTTTAAAATTCAAACGAAAATGGGAACGAATCTCTTCATTTTTCATGATATTTCTCTCAGGTATCGCGAGTCAAACTTTTCTGATCCCTTTTCAAACTTTTTCAAACCTTTTCATGTAACAAATAAGCAATGCTTCAAAAGGATTAAGTATGGCTTGAAAAAGTTTGAGGACGGCATGAAAAGGGTTGAAAAAGTTTAAAAGTTTGAAATTCTAAAATTGTTCCGATTTTGTTTCTCAAAAAGCCTGCTGCGCAGGCTAATGATGGCTGCTGAATCAGCATTATTGATTGACGCCTTTCACTGTATTTCAAACTTTATTCCGGTAACAAAAAAATATACGTATAAAGGCAGTAAGATATAAGACAAAAAAATTCGCAAAGTAATTTCGGCGGATGTTGCCTGATGCTTCCTTGTGCTCGGTTGTTCTTTTTTCCGTTGAAGAAGACGCCACCAGCCGATGTTGAGGAGCCCTGTAAATAATACATTTTTTTTTCTCCAATTTTTATGCTACGTACAAAGTTTTTAAACAATTTCTAAAATCAGAATTTTTATACAGTCCAGTGATGGAAACACTTTAAGTTCTAACAGTGTGCTACATTTCAAACTTATCCGATCTCAGAAAACGATTTACTCCGCAAATCTCACACGGATGTATACTCGGCGAATGCATCATCAGCCTCGCTCTACTGTACTTTTCAGTTTTTATTTTACCTGCAATTCGTCGTGGATACGTAATTTTTCGTTAAAAAGAAGTATATAAACTAGAATTCGAGTTAATCTTGCATGTGCAACACTGTTTTACAGGAATTTACCAGTAGAGCGAGGTTGATGATGTATTCGCCGACTATACTATTACGCGCAATTGTGGTAAATAATGTATTTAGTGGCAAACCACTTTTTTGCTGTGATATTGTGAAAAAATTCCATGTTTTTTTTATTTGGAAACGGAATTATAGTTTGAAAATTACCTTATCAGTTTTTTTCTACAAATAAATTACTTTTTAGAACAATAAAGGGAGTAAAAAATCAAAATATTATTTTTTCAATACAAAAAAAAATTAAGCAAATTTCAATTTTAAAATGATTATGGGCCTATTATTGTTTTAAAAAAGTTGTCACTCCCAAAGCCGCGTGACCTTTAAAATTAGGCTCCTCCTCTTCACGCGAAATTCCACCTTTTTAAATTTTCATGAACAAAAAGTGAAGGAAAATAAAAATTTCATGAAATTCGCGTGAAGAGGCGGAGCCTAATTTTAAAGGTCACGCGGCTTTGGAGGTGACAACTTTTTTAAAACAATAATATGCAGATGAACTTTCCTGTCATTTCTTCCTGGATACTTTTCAACGCAGTTCAGGAAAAGTTCATCTGCGAAGGCCCATAATCAATTTAAAATTTAATTTTACCTAATTTTTATATTGAAAAGGGAATATTTTGAATTTTTGTTCGCTTTTAATGTTCTAAAAAGTAATTTAATTCTTGGGAAACAATGTTTTTGTGACGAACTGGCGTTTGTGCACTTTTTGCTTATTTTTTAAAAGAATTCTGGAAAAAAAAATACTCACCTTTTCACTTTTCACCTCCACTGTTAACGCGATATCGATATGCCCGGTTTCATGATGTCTGGTTACGAGATGCCTGGTTTCAAGATGTCGCGGAACCTTAAAAACGCTAAGTTCATTTAGTATTGTGTTTTCAATAGAGTTTCATCATGAAAACAAGAAACACCCACCTTTTTCACGCGAATATCAAATTTTAGTACATTTTGAATTTTTGCATGAAAAAAATGGGCGAGGTTTTACGGTTTGATGTCGCAACTCGATTAAAACCACAATATTGTGTTCCCAATCGAGTTGCGACGTCAGGAGGTCAAACTCCGCCCACTTTTTTCAAGCGAACATTAAATTTTAGTGCATTTTTAATGTTTGCGTGAAAAAAGTGAGCAAGGTTTCACGTGTTGGTGTCGCAACTCGATTGAAAACACAATACTTACAAATATTTATCAACGCTTAATAATAGTAAAGATAAAGATGAGAAAAATCAAAGACTCAAAATTTTCAACAAAAAGAAACAACAATTGCCTAAAATCGCCCGAAGATCGGGTATTTTAAGCAACGTTTTGAGTAATTTTGAGTAAGTTTAATTTTTCCAGGAAAATAAAAATTATGAGATGAGAAAATAGAAAAAAAAATTAAGAAAAAACTGCGCAAAATAATTTTCGAAAATATGAAAACGCGCGCACGCGTTAGAAGAGTCTGACCTCTCTTATTTTTGCACACTCTCATTTAGTACGCAGTTCCCAAACTGCGGAACTGACGACAATTTGTAAACCGTATACGGCCGCAAGCGAGGTTTGAAAAGGTTTGAAAAAGTTTGAAAAAGTTTAAAAAAGATTTCCAACTTGTGCCGGCAACAAAAGTTTGAAAAAGTTTGAATAGCGCTCAGAAAAGTTTGACGAGCGACGTTTGTCTTGAAAAGGTTTGAAAAGGTTTGAAATGCGATCAGAAAAGTTTGACTCGATACCTGAGCTCTCATTGCTATTTGAATTTTCAAAAGTACGCAAACACCGCGTTGCAATATTTTTGTTTTCACAATATTATGGGGTTATTCATTTCATGCATTTTGAATTTTTGGAGAAATTTTCCTTATTGGGCTATTCACGGAACTAGCAAAAAATGGAAAGAAAACCAGCAAAAAATTCAGCGAACATTCGGAGAATGCTCCGACCGATCTGAGACTTTGGGAAATAATTTATAAAAATACCGGCGGACATTTCTTGAAAATTCCAGACCAAAATATCGATTTTTGCACATTTGCAGAAATAAAAATCGATATTTTTAAAAGTCAATATTTCGGTATTCTGGCAATGGCCGTGAGTATTTTTTTAATTATTTTTCAAAGTTTCAGACCAATCTGAGCATTCTCCGAATTTTCGCAAAATTATTTGATTGTTTTTTCTATGTCTTGCTTTTTCTCAATGATGGGCGTGTATTTCTCAAAGATAGGCGTGATCTTTTGTATTAATTGGCTTCTTTTCTGCTGCAGAAAATTTCGTATTCTGCATGAAAGCAATAAGGAACATTTTACAAACAATAGAAAATGCATGAAATGTATAACCCCATTAGTGTTTAAACAGTTGTCGCAAGCTCGAAAGAGCTACCAGAATGGCACTTTCCGCGCCCAGTTGAAAGAAGCTCTGTTAGTTTATCTTCAGTTTTTTGTAACATACGAGGAATTTCAGCAATGAGCTGCGTCACTCGACATTCGTCCCACCTGCCAATGCACTGGATCACGGTAAATTCGTCTACCGAAAGGTGAGAGTTCTGTAGTTCGCTAAATAACCTCAAACGAGTTTTTTTCAGAGAGGATCGGCTGCAAAACATTGCCGAGTAGCTCTAGAGAGCGTGGAAGCGTCGTGCGGAAAGGAGCTCGCAGTTGGAGAGGCGATCACTCAACTGGCGGATGAACCGGGGCTTAAAAAACGAACATGGAATGGTTTTGATGGGCCAGCGAGCGCGTGCCACAAGACAGGACGGGAGGAACAGGAGGATGAATATTGAGGTTGTATATCAATTTTTAATGTCAATTTGGAACATTATCAAATAGTGCACGGTTTGAGCGTCATTTGATTAAAAAAAACCATGATTCTCTGCTGAATTTTCCGAAAACAAAAAAAAAAATTTTTAACTAATGGGGTTATTCACGAAATGGCAAAAAAAGGCAAAAAACTGCGCGAAAACTCGGAAAATGCTCCGATTGACCTGAAATGTTGGGAAGTGAGGGGAAAAACTCTCCCGGACATTCCCACGAAATTTCAGACCAAAATATCGATTTTTAAGAAATTATGCTTTTTTTTTCTGAAAATGCTTAAAATCGATATTTTTGTCAGAGAAATTTTGGGGTAATGTCCGGGAGAATTTTTTCCTTTATTTCCCAAAATTTCAGGTCAAACAGAGCATTTTCCGAGTTTTCGCGCAGTTTTTTGCCGTTTTTTGCCATTTTTTGCCATTTCGTGAATAAAAATCAATTGCAACAGTTGCTTAATTTATATGTGTTCACGAACAAGTGGGCTCAATGTTCCGCAGATTTTCACTGCCGTCACGCAGCGAATATTCGTTGTAGACCCTACTCGATTGTGAACACGTTCTAGTTAAGAATTGCTAAAATTGATTTTTCATTTTTATTTTTTAATGACAATTTGGGAAATTTGCTAGTCTTTAGTTTAAAAACCCTTTTTTGGAAAAACCATCAGAGGAATGATGGTTTTTTTTTATCAAATGACGCTCAAACCGTGCACTATTTGATAATGTTCTAAATTGACATCATTGTTAATTAACTGTTGTTGTTTTTGTTGAATAAAATTTTATACATTTGAACGAATGGCACTATGATACACATTATACGAATGATACAAAACAGAGAAGCAAAAATAAGCAGGGTTTCAGCAGCTTGCCGTACTTCTTTTCGGCAAGCTGCCCATCGAAACGGCACGCTGCCGTGAAAAACGGCAAGCTGCCGCGCGAAACGGCAAGCTGCCCCGCGAAACGGCAAGCTGCCGCTGGCAGGTGGCACCCCTGCCGATTCGCGCAGCAGCTTGCCGTTTTTCACGGCAGCGTGCCGTTTCGAGGGGCAGCTTGCCGAAAATTACCTGAGGCAGTGCTCGATTTTTCAAACCACTAGAAAAAAGCTACGTGCAAAGCTATTATTGTTTAAAAAAATTTGTCACCTGGCGAGAGGCGCGAATTCAAAAAATAGGCTCCGCCTTCTCGCCGAAATATTTTTGCAACTCTGCGCGTGCCAATTTGCAATCGCGGTGCGCGCGATTTTATGCGTTGAATTTCCGTTACTTTATTCACGGCCTCCCAGGCCGCCAGGCAGTGCAATCGCGCTCCACTGAGCTCGCTCCGCTCCTTTTGGCGCGAACTTTATTTTTTTCAAATTTGTTTTTAATTTAGTACTGGAAATGTACTTATCGTCAAATATTTTGTCTTTCCCATAATTTTTTATCGATAAAATTCTCGGCGAAATAAAAAGGAGTGTGAAACCTTTCGAATAAGCGTTAAAATTAAGAATTTGAACTCCTGTAGGAGAGGGAGATGCAGTTTGAAGTTATTAATTAAATTAAAAAGACTGTCTTCTTATGAATTTGCCTATATGTTGTCCGTTTTTCGTCTTTGTATTTTCGGCCCGGAGCGACGCGACGGTCAAACGCGTTTAATTGAATTTAATTGAATTCCGTACTTCGTTATTTTCATTTCGTTTGCCAAATTTTTTCTTTCTTTTTTTTGTATGAAACTCTACTTTTTTCTATGTAAAAATGATTTGTCCAGACCAAATTCATTAATTTTTGTCATAATCTGTCACATAGTGCATAATTTTCGCCAAAAAAATAAGTTTCCATTTTTCGAAATTAAAAAAAAAGTTCAACTTCATTTTTCTGGGTTTTTTCTGGTTCAAATCAAACCACGGTGATTTGCTTTAAATTTGTGTTATTTTTTGCTCGAAAATAGCTGATTTCAATGAAAATTTTAATTGTTTCTCGCCGAAATGGCTAATTTCCAATTAAATCGATGATTTTGTGAGTTTTTCGACGCTTTTCCTCACTTTTGCTCTTTCAAACGTTTCTCTACATTATCTCCGCATATAATTCTTGTTAAAAACTTATTATTTCACGAGAAAATCGCACACAAGAACAACAGAGCGCTCAAAGACGCGCCGTCGAGTTGTGCGCCAACACCAGAAATGCGTCAGTGATTGGTTGGCGCGTTGGGAGTCTGGGAGGCCGTGTTTATTAACAAATATCCAATTAAGAAAATTAAAAACTCACTTTAAATCAACAGTTGCCGAATTCGCTTCAAAATAACAATTATCATGAAGGTTTCCAGAAGAAATTGAAAGGCACTGGTCAACAATTCGACGCATAAAATCGCGCGCACCGCGATTGCAAATTGGCACGCGCAGAGTTGCAAAAATATTTCGGCGAGGAGGCGGAGCCTATTTTTTGAATTCGCGCCTCTCGCCAGGTGACAATTTTTTTAAAACAATAATAAGTTTGGCATCTTCCAAATATTTGATCACTACGGTAGTAATAATCCCCGTCTCATGACACTTTTATACAAAATCTTCATTAGACCTATATTAGAGTATGAAACTGAAATAAGCAACCCAACAAGAAAACTAGATTGTAAAGCCGTTGAAACGGTTCAAAATGCATTTACGAGAAGACTATACAGCCGTATAAAAGGGAGATACCTAACTCCAAATGACCCCGACTACCTAACAGCCCCCCAACGTAACTCATTATTCAATCTTTCATCGCTAGAATCGAGAAGACAAACTTCCGATAGAAAACTTGTACTAAAAATGATTTGGGGTCAAATAGACATTGACACAAGCCCTTTTTTCACTTATGAGAAAAACACCCGCACGCGCGCAAAAAATAAATTCAAATGGAACCACTGCAAAACTAAAATACGTAGAAACTTTTTTGTTAACCGCACGCTCTCTTCATTCAAAATGTGACCACTGATTATGACCGGACGTTTACGCACAATCCTTCATCTTTTCTCCCCCAAAATGTGTTATTCTCACGTTTACTCTGACCATATTTCCTGTCTATTTTTTTTACCATTTCGTTTTCTTTATTTCTACTTATACATTTCTTCTGTATTTTTTTCTTTTCACTTACCGCAATGGGCGTATACAAATAAATAAATAAATCCATAATACCAGGTGAACCGCGCGCGGGCCCATCAGGTAGGGCTTAAAAACAAATTCCCATGTCTGACTGTCTGAATACTGATGGTACGTCATGTTTACAATTGTTTTGCTCGTTTGGTGTAAACAACAAAAAAACGCAAACATAAAGTTACTTTAGACGCACCTTTTTGTCTTTTTTTGCGTTTTTTTTTCCATAAAAATTAGCCGCGTGCCCTGGTAAACTCGACCACACGGGTCAAAAAAGTGAATTACATTTTTGTTTTCTTCTTTGAGAAATGGTAAACTTTAATGTAAAACAGACTTGTTCATTAGATTTAGCATAGCCAATTAAAAATTTGCAAACATCCGAGAAAAGTTAGAAGACCAAGAATATAAAGAGGTTTGCTGAAAATAAAAATATTATAATTCAGGATTCTTTTCAAAATCGAGTCAATCTCAAGTTTCAACCGCAATAACGTGGACATGATTCATTGAAGGAATTGTCTCAAGTTTATCAGTTCTGGTTCAGAAAGACATAGAACTATTCGATGCTCTCGTACTGTCGGTCCGCCAAAATGGTCAAACGCGCTCCGCTGAACTCAACGATATGCAATTTTCATTTTGGTTTCCAAATTATTTCATTTCACGTATTAATTCAACATGAAATGAAATAATTTGGAGAGCAAAATGAAAATTGCATAACATTGAGTTCAGCGGAGCGCGTTTGACCGTCTTGGCGGGTCGACAATATTTATTCTTAAAGAATGCTCCTAGTTTTTTTTTGGCCGTGCTCTTTTATGTCGAGTAATAAAAAAACTTTTTTTTTGAAACAAATACATTTTTTTCTTTCTTTTATTTTAATTCAAAAAAATAAAGAACATTTCACGCGGGTTTTTTCCTTCGCCCGGGCTTCGGACGGCCCTTCGCTAGGGCGGGTCGGGCGGGCGAAAAACGCCCGACGTGGAAAGCCTAGTTTTGAGTATCATAATTCAATCCCGGGCCTCCTTATGGGGTTATTCACGAAATGGCAAAAAATGGCAAAAAACTGGGCGAAAACTCGGAAAATGCTCCGATTGACCTGAAATTTTGGGAAATGAGGGAAAAAACTCTCCCGGACATTACCCCAAAATTTCAGACAAAAATATCGATTTTAAGCATTTTCAGAAAAAAAATCTATATTTCTTAAAAATTGATATTTTTGTCTGAAATTTTGGGGTAATGTCCGGGAGTTTTTTCTCTCATTTCCCAAAATTTCAGATCAATCGGAGCATTTTCCGAGTTTTCGAGCAGTTTTTTGCCGTTTTTTGCTATTTTTTGCCATTTCGTGAATAACCCCATTATAGTTTTGAGTATCATAATTCAATCCCGGGCCTCCTTACAAGCCTGTAAACATGCGCGCACGAACTGGAGAGAAAAATCATCTGACTCCGCCCATTTCTTTGCGCTCTCTAACTATATAAAAATGAGTAAAATAAAGAAAAAATTACAAAAATACGTGTTCAATGCAGCCAGGTGTTTGGTATTTTTCAAAAACATATTCATCTCATTTAATCGGTAGGTTAAAAATCAAGTTATTTTTCGCCATATTTCTCCTCGAATCTTTCCGTAGCGTCACGTGCATCCTCCATCTCACGGCATCTTCCCATTCCATCATACATCGAACTAAGAGGCTTTGAACCTTTTCCTACCTTGCCCAACTCATCTGTTCTTTTCCAGACCATTTGCCCTTTCGCTCGTTCGGGAATTGACTCAGGATCGTAGATGCGATTATAAAAGTTCATTCCATAACATTGAGCTGTTTCCATCGCCATCATTTCGGACGGCAACACACTGCGCTTTGGGCGGTTCGGATCGCGTGGCGGGTCACCGATACGTAGGCGTTTCCGACGGATTGGTTCTACACGTCTGTTCATTGGAAACGATTCGTTTGCTGGGTTCGGTTCAATACAAGGATGTAGATCAGGCAGAACAAATCTACGCCGTCTGACCAATTTTCTCTCCACATTCCACCAGTGATGCCACTCGTTGAAATAATGACTGTGCTCAAAAATGTCTTTTTCACAATTCCACAAACGACGAAAGAGCCAGCGTGGCCAACGATTGTCGAGAAATTCCCGACGCTGTTCTATGACAAAGGAAGCGTACATGTTGGAGCGGAATTCCATTTTAACGCGATACTTTCGAAGTGGAGGGAACCACTGAAAATAGAAATGTTATTTTTGAACAGACTGTAATAAACGGTAAACTCACGTTGAACAACAACTCATAATGAACGAAACGCCAGAAGTAGACTTGATTGGCATCAGTTAGGCAACATCTCTTGCTAGCTCTTCCACCGTGCACGCTATTGTGAATGCCCACATCATCGTCCAACGGTGCAATGACAGCCGCCTGCAGAGCGATAATCAAAGTGCCAGCTCGACCCGATCCCAGAAGACTCATCACAACGGCCGGGAACTTTTCTGACGCTTGCTTGAGTCGTTCGGCAATCAGTACGTAGTTTTCCCAGTACATTGGAGCATTCCGCTTTTCCCAGTCGAACATGCGGAGCATCAGCATTCGTTTTGTTGGCATGCGCTGTAGACAGCTGAAAACAAAATGTCACTTTAAATATGGCATTTCGAGAAGAACATACTGGAAGAGAGTGATCTCAAGCACATATTCCTGTCCGTATTCATCGTACACATCAACAACACTCAAGCACTTCACCTTGTAGTGACGATATTTGTTTCGATTGTACCAACCCACCTCGCCCGCTTTGTCCGGGTAGAATTGAATCGAATAATGAAAGTTACCTGAATTATGAATGAAATCTTTTCTCAAATCAACCCTGATAACTCACTTTCCCAATCCTCGTTGAGATGAATGAAAAATTTGACGTTTGTTTCGTATATCCAGTGCCACAGAATTCCGCACGGATACACGAACGCTGGTGCACTGGCCACAATCAGTTTATTCTTATACTTGTCCATAATCTTATGGAAAACAAAATCATACGGATACATCCACGCAGCATCGTAAAAGTCGCAATCGTCCCAAAAGTCTTTGGTCATCCGCACCCGACACCAATCGTGGGTGTATTCCGGTGGTTGAGTGCGATATTTATGCTCAAATGTGTCTTGAAAATGAGACTGAATGTAGTTATCGATTGGTTCGGCTTGCTCGTAGCCCAATGCAACAATCCTTTTCTCCGTAGGGACATCCATCTCGTAACTGTCATCGACGTAACACGTAGCCATTTCCACTGAAATAAATAACATTAATAGTAGTGAAATATAAAAAATGAGGACTCACAGGGTGTTCTCTTTGCTTTTGCCTCTTCGTATGCAGCCTCTTTTATTGCCATTTCCGCGAACCACGCATCTGCTATAGCCTTGTTAATGGCACGTCTTCTGTCGATTTCTGGCTGCGTTCTTGCCATCTCCTCCCTATATTTCTTAGTACGGGCAACTATCTTCTCCTTTTCTATCAAAAACTCTTCGTGTTCCTCCTCTCGTTGTTTCCGTCGTCTCTCCACCGCCGCCTCATTCCTCATCCTCTCTTTCCACTCCAGATAAGCTTTTGTCAAGAATTGCTCGCACTCAAGCCCATAATAATACTCAATTAGAAATTGGTCGCGTGCCTCTTCTAAGCCTTTTTGTCCGAGCATAGTAAGGAGAGGTGTATCCAACACAGTCATCCGATCATATTCATCCTCATCACTTAGGGAAGCAGTTCTGTCCATTGAATCCATAGAATCGGTGAAGGAAGCCTGTGAGTAACTATCGGTAGTTTCAGAATGGTACTGAGTACAATCCGATTGAGTGGAAAGCGTGTTGGTGTTAATTGAGCGAAGATCGTCAGAATTGTCTGGATCATAGTCAATAGGCGGCTCAGGCTCAAATTCTTCGAACACTCTGTAAGCTTCTCCGTCTGGTCTAACAGCATTCTTTTCGATGGGTCGCTCGACTATAGGCGCCGGTGGATATTCTGCCTTACGTCTTCTCGTATTCTCATCTTCGTCCTCTCCTATTTCGTTTGGTCTGACGTTCACTGGAATATACATAGCTCGCCGTTCCAATATAATTTTGAGGATTTCTTCATCCGTCATTACTCTTTGCTCATTTTGCTTCTTCGGCTTTTCTTGTTCTTCTACGACACCTTTTTCCTTGTTTTTCTTTTTCGTCTTTTCGCTTTCCTTTTTACTTTTTCTTTCCGTTCCCTCCTTTAATTCTTTCTCTTCCAACGTCTTCGTTTCCTTCTCGTCATGTACTGAATCCTCGAAACTCCCAGATTCCGCGGTTATTTCGTTGTCGGTAGAGCTGTCGGTAGCGCTTTCGGCGGTATTTGGTATTAGTGGATCACACTCGTCTGAAAAATGAAAAAAAAAAACATTGAAAAAGGAACCATTAACTAATTTTATACCTCCACTTATACTTTTTTCGCTTGGAGTTGGGCTTACTGGTTTTGGACGCAGTGAAGGAAAACTTTTGTAGCAACATAGCCACACCAAGACGGGGCCCGCGACAACGACCACCAAAACGCCGGAGACAATCGAAACGATTAACCTGAAAGAAATTTTTTTAAAAGTTAGTTTAACTTGAAAATAATTTACCACCAGCTCATATCATCAGGTTTTTCTGAGAAGAAAGTTGTGAAAAAGTTGTCTGCTTGTCCTAGTAACGTCCCGAGTGTGCCATTTTGACGCATAAAAGCGTATTGTAGTCCTTCCAGCTTGATGAGGCTTTGCTCGGCGTTTAAAACTTTTTCTGACTGTCCGACTCTTGATGATTTCAAATAATTAATTGCGGAAACCATGGATGAGAAGTTGAATTCCGGATATTTAATAAAATCCAGAAAGATTAACGTTTTCCCGAACGACCTCAAATTGCCATCCGAAAGAGTTGAATTCGGAGAAAGAGATTTGATTACTGGCAAACGACTAGACAGAGATTTGTTGAAAGATGAGATATTGCTCCATCCAGAACCAACTAGTTGTTTCTCATTGGCTGACAAACTATCAATGAACTTCATCAATTTTTCGCCATCTGTTGCCAAGTTTTGAAAATCTTGATTCAGGTCCTTTCTTAGAAGAAAACGCAAAGTACGTCCAGTGTACGCTAATTGAAACGTTAAATTGCGAGCTGAAGAAAACCCTGATAGCCGATTTGATCCTCCTGTTTTATTCATTTCCAGTTTCAGACTATCCTCCAACAACATCGATTCGTTCATTTTGGATTTCACCGAAACCAAAAAAACTGAAATTCGATCGATAACCTTACGTTCTTTTTCGGAAAGTGAAGGTAAGGAATTTAACAGTTTAACGAGATTTTCTACTGCCATAATTTCAGACTTCACATTTTGTGGAATTTCGATTAAGCTGCGAATGCTGGCGACGTTTATATCCGTAAGAGTGTTGTTAAATCCCACAATCGTTTTAAAGTATCCTGTGGTTGCATTTTTAGCGCTTACGAGAAGATCCAGCTTGTTTTGGAGAAATTTAAGATGCTGCGAATATTTTGAAATATTCAATTCATTTTTCAAGAAATTGAATTTTTTTTCGTCTTTTTTCAGCTTTCTGTAATCCTCGTTAATGTCTTCTAATTCTTCCGTCGAAAACTGAGCAATTTGAGGCGCGTCGAGAAAGCCTGCCAGCTGAGCTTTGAAACTTGTGAAAGGCTCCGAAGAGCCCAAAAGTTGATTGAACTCATCCAAGACTGTGGAGTTTACATCGACAATTGCTCCCAAGTTTGCAAAAGTGCCGTTCACCTTGGACAACGAGTCCGATACGTCCACTGGGTTGGCCTTATTAATGATTCTCAAAGAAATCAGACTTTTCCGGGTTGTATTCGCGTAAGTTTCTCTGTCCCATTCTATCGATATTTGTTCTAGTGAGCTAAGCTGACTTTGAAACTTCTTCATAGGTTCTAATACTTTTACCAACCCACTCACAGGCTTTCCTCCATTTAAAACTTCTTTGATCCAATCTTCTTCGAGATTCTCAAACAGCTTTGCCAAATCTTTTGATCCATTAGGAAATCCAACAAGCAACTTCTTATCATATCCGAAGACACTTGGTGCAAGTATTGTGTTTATGTCATCTAACATCTTAGTGATCTGATATTTGTTTTTCGCATCCAACCACGACTTGATAGTAGAGATGGATGCCAATAAACTGATCAAACTTGTTTTCAGATTGTTCAGAAATATTTCGCTGGTCAGTAGCTGGTACTGCTCGAAATCAACGACGAATGAGCGCAAATCCTCCAAGGTTTTGAAATTCTGGATTCTGCTGTTGTTTTTCTTTAAATTCTTTACATGTATTTTATGTAAATTAAGGAATGGGAGAAAGAAATCTGAAAAGTGTTCAACAGCCATATCGAATTTCGGATTGGGAGAATTAATCTCCTGTGAGAGATTATGGAGGTTCTGGACTGATTGACCAACTGAAGATGATATTAGGCTAAAATCAATATTGAAATCATTCAAAGACGAAAACATTTGGCTGATGGAAGACGATTGTGAAGTAGAGTCGCCAAGAAACAACACGTTCTTCAACTGTTCGGTGGTTTTATTGATCGTCTGTGTTGGTCGATCAGATATCAAATGGACTGTCTTCACAGCCTTGCCAGCGACACGAAAGTCCTTTTCATTGATGTTATCGAGCAGAGTCGAATTTCTCACATCTAATGCTTCAGCCATTATCTCTTTCATCGTTACTGATCCGTCATTAAATTCATTCTGAAGTGAAATCGCATTCATCAGACGAACTAGAGCGGCCGTTTTTTCCTCGGATGTATTGAGAGTATTCAGATTCTTGCTTGGCTCATTTTCAGACTTGGAGAACCACGAATGGAAGAATATAAAAATCCCAATGGCTAGCAAAAAAAGTACGAAACAGAATACTTTAAACATGTAGCCATTTGTTTCCATGAACGTACCAGCATCCATCGTTTTCGTGAGCAGTTCTCTTTTCTCATTTTCTGTAGGACTGGAGTCGCTCAGTTGGCCTGAAATTAGTTTCACTGTTTGAAAAATCTAATCAACTCATAGATCCCCCACACGACAGGAGCCCCCGCATGTTGGAATAGCATCCCTACCAATTGAAAAGCGGGGGATTATATCAGTACGGGTGAATATCACAACTACCAGATTATTTTCCGACCGATAATGCAAGGAGGCATCAGATTTACGGGGACATCAGGGGGGGGGGGGAGGGCAACGAGATCCTGGGGGGTATTCAAAATATCCTAGGGGCATCTGCCAAAAACTAGGCATTTTTCCAGAACTAGTGAATCACTTAAACATTTGAAAAATTAATGATGTTATTCACGCTTGGGAAAATCACCCTCCTGCACATCGCACTCAAGTCTCTCCGCTTCTGTATTATATCTGTATTTTATCATAGAAAATTACCAATAACACTCGCAGATTCACTCCTACACGGTGTCCCGGACGGGAAAAGCGCCGCTAGGAATAACTGCTGGCGCATCTCTCGTTCTCTCTCCCTCACCACCGCAGCGCAGCTATTTTTTCAACGGGAATTTGTTTCTTTTTTGATTTTCAGCAAAACTAGACCACTTTTTGAAAATCTGTCATTAAAATATATTCTCCAGATCAAATGCTTCATTTTTATTACAAAAACCTCCACTAAAAACTCAACTTTCTGCAACATAATAATGCATTTTAAATGTCTCCCTCGTGCAGAATTTTCTCGCGAACATATTAATACCACGACCAGCTCAAAACGTGCGAATTCGGTTTTTTTCTCGATGTTTCAACATTTTAAAACGCATCTCCTCCGTCAATTCTGCACCAATCGTGGTGTTTTTGTAATAAAAATGAAGCATTTGACCTGAAGAATATATTTTAATGACAGATTTTCAAAAAGTGGTCTTGTTTTGCTGAAAATCAAAAAAGAAACAAATTCCCGTTGAAAAAATAGCTGCGCTGCGGTGGTGAGGGAGAGAGAAGAGAGTGCAGACAGTTGAAGACAATTTTCCACTTTGGGACACCGTTTCCTATTACTGCGTCGCGAAAACCTGTCAGAGCAGAGCGCGCGACGCTGCTGTGACTCTGCTGTGATTCGGCTGTGACCACCACTTTTCGCGGCGAGACCACAGCGCTCCGCTCTGACTGGTTTTCGCGACGCAGTAATAGAGCAATTTTATCATCTTCATTTTTGCGAAATACTGGCAATAGCCCATAACCCCTCAAATTCTCGGTTTATTCTTGTTTATCAGCTGCCAAATTCGGTAATCTTTCAGAAGTGCCCCCCACACCACTAGTACACCCCCACCACCAGTAGTGCCCCCCACACAGTTAATTTCAGATCCCGATTGAGTGCGGGGGGGCACTTGTGTGAGGGGGTGTTTGTGAAATGTCATCATTACAGAAGTATCCCCCATAACTGAGAGGGGGGTCGATTCTGTAAGCATAGGTAATCTTTCAGAAGCGCCCCCACAACATTTCATTTCCGCCCCCCTCAGGAAAATTACAGAAGAAGCCCCCACCACGGATTTCATCCAAATTTGATAATTCTGCTGGGTTTTTTAGTTTAAAAGTAACTTACATGTTTCCCTGGCGATAAGCTCACATTTATAGATCAATTGGTATAGATATTATATAGATATAGATGGATCTTTATAGGGCCGCACATAAACATGAGAAGCATCGTTTTGCCACGTACGATGGTAAAATGAGAAATAAATTAGAAAAAAGGAATATGAAAATACGTGTATGTCTTGCCACGCATTTAAATGTCACGCTTATATGATATTTTTCTCTTATAAAATATTTTTACGTGAAACTTTATTTTAATCGTGAGGGGGGCTCTTCTGGGGGTTTCCCGTGGGGCCCTGAACTGTAATGTTGGGGGTGCTCTTCTGTAATTTTACCGCCAAATTCCTAACAAGGGAGTTAAATATGGTCGGGCTCTCAGAAATTCCTTAAAATTTGGTGGAATAGTTTGAGGTATGGAGTTTCGTCTGTAAATCGGTTTTTGAATCGTTCACGTCATTTGTTTAACATTTTTGCAAATTTTTTTGTAAATGCATTTTTGAATTACAAAAAAAAAGTTGTATTTTTTTATTTTTATTTCCCATTTTCCTTTTCAAAAATTCATTTACAAAACAATTTGCAAAAATGTTAAAGAAATGACGTGAACGATCCAACGACCTTCTGCACATCATCCGAAACTCTATTCCACTTTATTATTAATACACTGCTTTCAGTGCTTGAAATTAGTAATGATAAAGATGATTACGATTCAAAACATTTTCAGACGCTTGTTTTAAGCTAAATCGAAAAAGGCTCCTAGGAAATTTCACATCGTTAAGCAGACCAGAGGAAAACAATGAGTGGATGGAAGCATCGAATCAACAAATGCAAACAAAGTCAACGAATTCTGGAAGAGAAGACATTTAATTTAATTATGGATTCTGCAAATCGGATGATGTTCTTGTTCCTGACATTTTTCGATGACCAACTTATTGAATTTTGATTATTCACTTCAATAAATTTTTAAAAATCTCCAAGATATCCCTAGATGATTTGGTAGTATTATAATAAGAACACGAAACTTTATAAAATAACTTAGTAATAATGCAAGAAAACTCAGTAATATTACAAGAAAACTCAATAATATTACAAGAAAACTCAGTCATATTACAAGATGCTTCAGTAATATTACAAGATAGCTCAGCAATATTGCAAGAAATCCAATATATTACAAGAAATTCTGGCAATATTATTGTGCCTCACAACATTCTTGTAAATCTTCGCCAATATTACTAAAATTTCTCATAATATTTTTTTTCAATTGCCTGAGATTTTAGAACGATCCTAGACTCGAAAAAAAGATTTGATCACAAAAATTCAAAACTATGGCTAAAAATGTCGGCAAAAAAGAAAGAAAAACAAAAAATTGACAGCGTACAAGTAATTATTGGCCAATTTTGATAAACTTTGTTTTAAAAACATTCTAAAAAATTTTACTTCCATTCAACAGAGCGATTTTTGAAAAAAGGGAACGAGAAAATGCTAAAAAATGGATTTTAATTATCTACTTCGAAAAAAAGTGAGCGAGAGAGTGTGCCGAGATAAGAGACGCAGGCAGGCGTGGCGCAAGTGCGCTCTATTGCCAATTTCCTCTGAATTTTGAATCTAGTCTCCCCATGCAAGGTGCAGTGAACCACCCTTGCACTCCAATTTGCGCACCCACATCCACGGGCTATAGAATAGGCACTCACAAGCTGATATTTGCAACTCAATATACTCGGTATAAAACGCTGAAAATACGCTCCAATCGAACAAAGAAATTCGCATGAATTTGGATGGAGGTTTAAAGAGATCAGAGCAAAACATCGGCCACGGTCTTTCAGTTTTACGCAGTCTCTCGTCGCCAACGTGGCCGTGTTCACCATTGTGCGAAGGGAGCGGGTTTGCAGCGCTCCGTATTGAGAATAAAACAATCAATCATTTCAGATGAGGCATTCATGGTCATGCTATAGCTAGGGACCGCAACGTGTTTTTAAAAACTGATATTTTCTAGAATTTTCTTGTATCATTACATTCTACATCCAATTTTGAGACTTTTACCGAAAAATTAACCAAAAAGAGATATTCGCTGTCGAGTTACATCCGTTTTTATGCTCATTTTCAGTTTACTGATTTTCTTCCCCTGGTGGGGCGTGGCCTCATTTGCAACAATGTGCGCACCTTTTTGCTGGATTGCTCAGGTATCGCGAGTCAAACTTTTTCAAACCTTTTTATGTAACAAATAAGCATTGCTTCAAAAAGTTTCAAAATGGGTTAGAATAGTTTAAAAGTGTCTTGAAAAAGATTGATGTTAGCATGAAAAAGATTGATGTTAGCATGAAAAGGTTTGAAAAGTATTAGAACGTCTTGAAAAAGTTTAAACGTGTCTTGGAAATGTTTGAAACGTTTGAAAAAGTTCAATAATGGCTTTATTGTTACTCAGAAAAGCTTCAAAAAGTTTGACTCAATACCTGAGTGCTAGGTGAGAAGTTTACCACACGCCTACACCGCCACAAAACTACACACGCCTCCTCGCCCTCGCTGCCAGTCAAAAATTGAGCAATTTTTGTCAGAAAACGGAGAAAAACCGGGAATGTAGAGATTTCATTTTTTAACGACGTAAATTAAAAAAAGGCTGTTGAATCCGAACCCGCCAAAAAAAAAGAGCAAAAAACGAATTAGGCAGAATAATCGGCATGCCACGCCCCCACCACTTTGAGGTGCCTAGCTATAGCGGGTGAAATGGGTGCCTTGTTTGATAGATGTGGGTGCCTATTCTGTAATAATCCCTCAGTGTTTTCACAAGACGTACCAGAATCCTCGTCATCCGTCGCATCCGTGAGCAATTCGCTTTTTCCATTTTCCTTTGGACTCGTGTCGCTCAGACTCGATAGAGTACGTAACAGCGGTTGGCCTGAAATTAGTTTCCTTTTATGAGAATTCTGAACAACTCGTTGATGGGAAAACTCTGAAAAATTGTCAATAGAGCCCCCTCACTTCGCGGTCCCTAGCTATAGCGGGTGAAATGGGTGCCTTTTTTGATAGATGTGGGTGCCTATTCTGTAATAATCCCTCAGTGTTTTCACGAGACGCATGGCCTCCCAGCGTGCCAGGCAGTGCAATCGCGCTCCACTGAGCTCGCTCCGCTCCTTTTGGCGCGAACTTTAGTTTTTTCAAATTTGTTTTTAACAAGGAATCGATTGGTGACATCTGATTTTATTGAAAATGAGTTTTGAAGCTGAAAATCGCAAAAAAGTGAAATCACTTTCGGAAAATAGAGATTTTCGAAAAGTTGTAGGTCGAACACGCATCTTTTTTTTGTGATTCCGGTACATTTTGATACGTAGAATTTAATTTTACAGCTCATTTTTCTCCATCGTGCTGAGAAATTTTTCTGCACGCCTTCAAACTTGCATGAAAAATTGCGTAAATTTTTCAGCGATGACCCCCATTTTTTATTTTTTAAATATGTTTATTAACTCTCTGACATTTTCTAAAACAATTTTTAGATCAATCGGATAACTTTAAAGCACAAAAAGTGAAGATAGAAAGTGACCTGTTTTCTGAAAAACACGGTTTTTTGCGGTTTTCACTCTTTTCCCAGTCGAACACGCATGTTTTTATTGGATAATCGTATTCTACGTTAATATTACTATCAAATCCACATTAATACTTTTTACACTAGGGACTGTAAAGGGGCAGAAAATCGTGTCAAAAACCCAAAATCCCCTCTTTTTCGGAGTTTCTATATACAAATCAGCATTGTGGTGGAGTGTATTTATAGTCTAGGCATACGCGCATTTGTATACGGACTCGACCGAGCTCACAAAATGTGTCGCGGTGACGCAGTGGTAGAGCGCCGGGATGGTGATTTTGATGCCGCATGTTCGAGTTTTGTCGAATAATAATTTTTTTTCAATGTTTTTTTTCTTGAAAAATACATATTTTTATAGAGGAAATTTTTGAAAAAAGTCACAATTTTTCTTAATTGTTAATAAAATCCAGCAATCCTTCAAATCCATTATTTTTTAGATTTTTCAATGGATCTCACATATTTCTTTCGTTAATGGACAGATTTACGAAAATGTTGGCAATTTCATGATTGGAAAAAAAATTTTAATTTGCTATTCACTATTTATCTGCTTAGCCAACAAAAATTACTATTTTCAACGGATTAATGCCATGCAATCTTCAGCAGGGGCCACCAGAAAATGCGCGCCGCGCGGCCGCAAACAAGCTCCACCCCCATAGCCAAGAGAAAATCAGTACTTCGAAATCGCGACTTTAAACGTCTGAAACTCGAGAACTAGCGGGAATTTCGATGAGAAAATTTGGGAATGTACTAACATTGAGGCGTATTATCAATTCAATAGTCTTGCCGGCTACAGTAAGAAGTGGCGCGAAACATCGAGGCTCCGCCCCATCAGATCTTTTCAACTGAATTCAACTTAATTCAACTGAACGTAGATCAAAAAATGTGAGCGGGTGTGTCGCCGCAGACATGTGTCGCTATGTCTGCATCTATTATAAAACTTTCGCGGGCGCATATGGTAGCCGCCAAGAATATTGAATTGATATATTGTGTTTTCAATCGACTTGCGACATGAGAACGGGAGACTCCGCCCACTTATTTCTGCGCGACCACGCGAACACAGTGATATTTGAAGAGACGCAGACAGGTAGCGCACAAATAAGTGGGCGGAGTCTCACGTTCTCATGTCGCAAGTCGATTGAAAACACAATACTCGGTATAAAATGCTGATAACTCGCTTCAATCGAACTGGATTTGTAGTTCCCTTGTTAATAATCGTCTGTCAGATACTCTAAAACGATGTTTTGGTTGATAGACCATTTGCAGAAAGTCTTGGACCATCCGCTGGGAGACGCCATTTCCATTGCGCTGAGGGGGCTGATGCATGAAATGAATGAGACAAAAACGCAAGTTGCACAAAATGAATAACACCATAACAAGCGTTCTCAACATTTGGCTCAATTTTGAAAAAAAAATCAACAAGTTAACCAAAAATTCAACAAAAAATCATTTTTGAGCAGTTGTCGGCACTTAAAAGTAGCGACACATAGAAACACGTTGCTTTTCCCAGATTTTTCGCAAAACCTTCTGACGGGAAAATGTATCGGATAATAAATTCGGAAATTAAAAAAATTCGAAAGATCCGTTTCCGATTCTAACCAAGCCTGTTATTCGTTCCACAATGGTTAATCGAAAGTTTCGGCGGAAGAAAAGCCACCAAAAAGGATGTATAATTTTTTATTTACCGAATTTTTTAGGCAAAATGATTGAAGAAGCTAATTATTTAAAATAGTTAATTCTTCATTTTAATTATCCCGCAATCATAATTATGTACTTTCAGGTCACCGATCGACTGTTTCAGCTTCAACGCAGTGACCGCTCCACAATTTTTTCTCAATGTGTGTTTTAATACTATTTATAATTATTTTTGGGTTATTATTAATAAATGGATGTTTATTGAATGCTACAAAGGCAAAAAAAACATTTTCTAAGAGAAAATTTGTCCAAAGTCCAATGAGAGGAGAAGAACCGATTTGACAAAAAGATTTAAAATCCAAACAGGATCCACATTTTGACCCGAAACTAAAACGTGCATGCTATATTCCCAGGCGTACATGCGCATAAGCGTGCACGCGGATGCATTAACAACTTTTCAAAATTTCCCTATGAGTTCCACGCAGCGCGCTATATGCTTCAACCGCATTTTACCTGTGGTTTGCAAGAATTCTGCGCGAGATAATCGTTCAATTTGAAGATCACAAAAGGAAAACGCCTCATAGACTGATCGCAAATCAAGAGTTTTACCACTGCGCCACACCGCCACTCTAGCGGAAACCCGAATTTTCATGTACCTACCACAAAAATTACGACTACAGTATCAAAAAGTCGAAAAATCAGCCGCGTCATAATTATAAGACACCCCCAGAAAAATAATGAATTTTTCAACTTTTTTCAACCTTTTTGAACTTTTATCTACTTTTTCACCGGTTTTACTGTTTTTTATTCCTTTTTAAGTTATTTTCTTATTTTTTACCAATAATTGTGTCATATTTGACCACTTTTTTCAAGTTTCACACATTTTTGAGCTTGACTTCAGATTTTAGGTTTATTAACAGAAAAATTAACCGAAACATCAAAGAAAACAAAAAAAAAAACAGAAATTTAATAAGAAGTAGGTCCTCCAAACTTTTGCATCACTTGGCACAGTCTGTTGCTCATGCTTTGAGTAAGGCTCTCGAGGTATGATGACTGGAGCTTGTCCCACTCTTCGGTAACGGCATCCTTGAGCTCTCCTACAGTTTGAAACTGCTTTCCGTGACGATAAACTGCTCGGGCAAGAAGTCCCCAGACATTCTCTATGGGGTTGAGGTCTGGCGAGTTGGTTGGTCAAGCAAGGACTTTGATCTTTTTCGTGAAAAACCAGTTCATTGTCGATGAGCTTTTGTGAATTTCCGCATTATCTTGTTGAAAGGTATGAGTCTTCTTGCGGTTTCCACGGTTGAAAAAGAAGACAATTCGTTTCTGGAGAGTCCTGGTAGTCCATGGAGTGCATCTTACAAGTCACGCATTCCAAGAAAACGAGTGTTGGAAACTCATCTCACGACACATGGCTTATCTAGATCATTGAGGATCCTTGGACGTCCAGTGGGTTTTGCTGAGCCGTGAGCCATTGTATCTCGAGCATAATTTCTTACATATCATCGCGAACGGGTGATTCTTCTGCTCAACTGCAAAGTACTGAATCCAAGTTGAATCATAATGTCCATTTGAGCTAGCTCTTCTGAAGAGAGAGTAGAAGCGAGTCCCATGATGATTGAAATGAGGTGAATAAATGTAACTCATGGCCTAAATCATAATTATCATAATTTCAGCTGGCCTAAAAGTTTTTTCATATGTTCTGCACATCTTAGAATCACTTTAGTCAACCAAAATCCTTGAAGGAGATGTGACGGTGAAAAAGTTGGAAACTTGGAAGAAAGTGGTCAAATATGACACAATTATTGGTAAAAAATAAGAAAAAAACTTAAAAAGGAATAAAAAACAGTAAAACCAGTGAAAAAATAGATAAAAGTTCAAAAAGGTTGAAAAAAGTTGAAAAATTCATTATTTTTTTGGGGGTGTCTTATAATTATGACGCGGCTGATTTTTCGACTTTTTGATACTGTATTCGTAATTTTTGTGGTAGGTACATGAAAACTTGGGTTTCCGGGTTATTTTGGACGCTGAAACAGATCCACCACATGCCGTTTCACAAAAACTTCTAGTTTCGCCCAAACCCCCCAAAAAAGGGGGTGTCTTATAATTATGACGCGCACTGTATAGTGAGTCAAATGGGTACCTATTTTGAAATATATGGGTGGCTATTGTGAAAACAAACAAAAAAAGTTGCAACGCGGTGTTTGCTCACTCAAAATTAATCATTTCGAACAGAAAGCAGTAAAACGAGCATTCTTTTTTGGCCGGTTTGAAAAATCGGCAAGAGTGAAGATCAACTCCCCATCAAAAAAACATGTAACACGGAAAGTTCACGTAAAAAAGATGGGTGTGCATACGCGTGACCCCAAAAAGTGGAAAACTTAGCGGTGCCGCGCCACGTGGCAGTCCTTTCCAGTGCTACTCAACCAATGTCAATGCACAATCGAGGAGACGGAATCGATGTGCAAAAAAAAAAACAAAAAAAAATGCGCACAACTAAAAACAGCAGTTCCCCACATAGTTTCTTGGGCGCCATAACTGAATTCGGGGTACCACCAGTGTGAATTTTTGGGTGGGGAGTTAAAATTCCAAGTGGGGGGCTAATATTCTATTGGTGTGTTCACAAGCCCCTCCTGTAAACATGTTTCCCCCAAAATCAACAGTGGTGAGCTGTTATTCATGAACTTACACTCCCCAAATCGGTAAAATAGCCCCCCGGAAAATATCGTGTACCTGAGCTCCCCGAAAAAAATATTAATTTTTGCAACAATGTGGGGAGTCAAACTCCCTTTTTGGGGAGCTTTATTCCACTTGTGGGGAGTCATATGTGGGTGGGGGGCTTATGTTCACATTCGCCGAAAAATCAGACACATTTATGCAAAATTTTTTTTTTTTTGATCACGATCACGAAGCCCCCAAGATAGCCGATTGGTTGTCCCCCAGATAGCGATGCCCCTGATGACCCCTAAACCCGATGTCTCCTTCGATTATCGGGCTTATTTTCCAATGGCGGGAAAATTCCAGTATAGCCACCCACTACAATATAGAAACCCACTCTATTGTAAAGGCACCAACAAAACTGAAAAAAATGGTATTTTCTACGGGTGCCTATTTTGAAACACATGGGTTCTCTTACTGGAATCTATTATTACCGCTAAGGAACCCACTTAGTGGTCATGGGTGGCTATACTGGTTTCCTATGGAATCTTTCAGAATAGCCACCCACAAGCTGATATTTGCATATTAATAAAACGATCTATCATTCCAGATGAGGCACCCATTATTCCAGAATACACACGCATTTGCGGCGTCGACTGTGGGTGGCCATGCTATAGTGGGCCAAATAGGTACATTTTTCGATAGATGTGGGTGCCTATTCTGTAATAATACCCCCGTGCCTTCACAAGACGTACCAGAATTCTCGTCATCCGTCGTTTCCTTGGCCAGTTCGCTACTTTCATTTTCCGAAGGACTGGAGTCGCTCAGGCACGATCGAGTGCGCAACAAACTTTTTTCTGAAATTAGTTCCATTGTTTGAAAATTCTGATATAGCCCCCCACACGACATAAGCCCCTCATGTGGAATACCACTCCCACCCATTGAAAAGCGGGTGCTTTCTTCAAATCCCCCCACAATTGAGTGGGAATGTTTATTCAAATCTCTGGTAAGCTTCGATAGACAGGTAAAAATATTTTTTTATTTAAACTTGTGGTCAGTGGCTTCACGGGACGTACCTAAATCCTCGTCATCCGTCAATTCCATGAGATATCCGTTTTCGTCAATTTTCGGTAGACTGGAGTGGCTCTGAGTCGATTGTGTACGTAACAGCGACCGGCCTGAAATCAGTTTCATTTTATGAAAATTTTTGATCAACTCGTAAATGGGAAAACTCTGATATAGCCCTCCGCCACCCTCCCCCAAACACGACAGGCATGTGGAATAGCATTGAAAAGCGGGGGGTTACACTGCACTTTGCATTGAAAGACTCGCTTCAAAAACCAGAAAAAAAGATTGTCAATAAAGCGCGCTTGCACCGCGCCTGCGTCTCTTTCCTCGGCACTCTCTCGCTCACTTTTTGGAACCTATGATTTTCACAGTTTAACGTGTGATTCGACAAAAAACATCATTTAATTTGGCGAGAAACCAAAGAAACCATAACCAGCGAGGGTTTTAATAAAATGTTCTCACTTTCAAAGTACTCGTATTATACTTTCAAACCGTGATTGTATGTGCTGTTCAGAACACTATTTTCCCGCGCTTGTTATTTTAATCCTCTCTTTCCGATCAGTTCAAAGATCAGATAGACAGGGAAAATTATTATAATGGCTATTACTGCGTCACGAAAACCTGTCAGAGGAGAGCGCGCGACGCTGCTGTGACTCTGCTGTGACTCGGCTGTGACCACCACTTTTCGCGGCGAGACCACAGCGCTCCGCTCTGACTGCTTTTCGCGACGCAGTAATAGCACAAGAAGTACACCACATATTATTTTAAACGGCTCTCGGACGTTTCGAAAGTGCGAGGAATTTCCCTTAAAATGCTTTTTAAAATGAATGTGTGAAATACCGCGTCGACAAAATCCAAAATCCGTCACACTTTCGAAATGTCTACTTTCGAAACGTCCGAGAGCCGAAACGTCCGTCCGAGAGATTTTTTTTCAATTTCCTAAGACGTCCGAGAGCCTTTTAAACTTGTGGCCAGTGGCTTCACAATACGTACCAGAATCCTCGTCATCCGTCGTTTCCGTGAGCAATTTGCATGTTTCCTTTTCGGTAGGACTGGAGTCGCTCAGATTCGATGCAGTACGTAACAGCGGTTGGTCTGAAATCGGTTTTATTGTATGATTAAAAAGACGCAATCGAATGTTCCCGATACTTTTCGTACCCGAAACATGTGTCTCGTCCTTCACCTGTGTCACCCCAGCATGCCGAAAAAATAGCTCACCTGTTTCCGAATTGGACTCTTGAACTATGTTCTTCACTTTTGACGGGTCTCGGGGATCGCGTCGCTTCACTGAAAATATTAAAATATTAATGGGGTTTTTTTAACATCAAAAAATCATTTTTCAAAGCCTGAATAATCTTATGATAAAAAGTAATATACACTTACTTGTTCTTTGTTTGAACATCAGCAGAAGAAGCTCCAGAAAAATCACAGTTCAATGAATAACAGTTTTTTATCCAACTCTCATTTGAAAGGTGACACGTGGTGATCAGATAAGATCAGTTCAAAAAAAGAAAAGTTCACGCAAATGTCAGTTTTTATTATTATTTTTTTTTCAACTTTATAATATAGACGTAAATATTACTTATTGTCGGCGTGATCGGTGCCCTACGATAGAAATGAGGGCATATCGCGTTGGCAAATGTGGAATCATATTTTCAAAACGGAGAACTGCAAATTCGTTGCTTTTGTAAAGTGGAGGACGCGGCCACGACTAAAGAGTGCAGAGAATTGAGAGAGTGGCCAAAGTTTCGCTTTATTTTTTATTTCTGAATATCACTCCAAATGAATGTGAAATTCCCGGTTCCAAAATATGATTCTTACCGTTATATACGCTGTTTTGATGCTTTTTATGTCTCCGTCTCATCACGTTTTAAGCCGGCTTCTCTTTCACTCTCTCCTTCTCACACGCTATTTGTATGCCTTTTTTTCTGCGTATTTCGCCCTTGTTTGGTGGTCAAGTGGTTAGCGCGTTTATTTTATAAGCGAGAGACCCAGTTTCAAGTTCTTTGGTGGTCCAAATTACTTTTTTTTGCGTACCATTTCCTCAAAAACAAAATTGCAGAAAAGGCCGAAAAGCAGGTGATCAGAGAAGTTCTACACGAAATTTGAATGAACTTGTAGAGGCTACCCCGAATCAGAACTGTCCCGTATCAGAACCATTTAAAAAGAGAGTCAGTAGCTCACCATTCCTTGAGTTTGTGAGAATTTATTTATTTATTTCGAAGTGTTACGTATTTTGCACAGAAGCATGCGGTTTTGCTAACTTTTATATACCGATTTCGATACGAAAACGTTCTGAAAAAGAACTGTTCTGATTCAGCACAGTTCTGATATGGGAACGTTCTGATTCGGGGTAGCCCACCGTACGCAACTTGAAGTTTATTCAGATTTCTGCATAGGGTTAAAAACATCACAAAAAAAAACGATTTTTCCTGCACTGAATAAAAATAGAATGTACATATACGACACGTCGGTCAAACGCGCTCCGCTGTGGATTTCATTTTGGTTTCCAAATTATTTTATTTCATGTTGAATTTACACGTGAAATGAAAAAATTTGGAAACCAAAAGAAAATCCACGTAGTATTGAGTTCAGCAGAGCGCGTTTGACCATTTTGGCGGGCCGACAATATATGCAAGCCTGATCTGGCGCAATGACAGAAAAAATAGTTAAACGTGAACACTGATTGAACTTGACCCTGACCAAAGATATTGAAAAACAAATAATTTATCCTCAGAGTCGCGGCGTAGCAATGCACGAAACGATGCACGCGTTGGGTTTGAGTCACCAGCATCTTTGACTCGATAAGGATAAGCATAGCAAGGTACTGTATTTACTTTACAAGGGAACCTTTTATATATATATATATATATATATATATATATATATATATATATATATATATATATATATATATATATATATATTCTTTATTCATTCACACTCAATTGAAAAAAAAATACCGGGGATACATTCCAATACATAAGCGGTTGGGCGTGAAGAAAAAGAGAAGAAAGATCGCGATCCACCCCGCAAGAGGCACATCGGGATTCATGAGAAAACTGTAGTAGATAAAAAAAAAGAAGAAAATCAGAGAAGAGAAAAAATAGGTTAAAATAAGAAAAAAAACGTGTGTAAAAGTGTACATTATAATAAAAATTTAACAATGTATGGGAGAATTAATGTGCAAAAATTTTTGTTTAGAGGGAGGGGGATACATTCATAAACGGGAAATATTAGCATCAAGAAGGTTGTGAAATTCTGAAGGAGATAAAAAGCAGGAGCAGTTCCGGAGAAAATAATTCCAAATAGGAACAGTTTTAGCAAAGAAGTGCGTGGAGCATCTATCAATCCTGACTAAGAGCATTGGTCTGCGAGAAGATCTAACAAAAGCGACATACTCAGTGAGATGGGGGAAATGTGCAGTATTAGTAACCAATCGATATAAAAGAAGGAGTTGAGATTTGAGACGGGTGTGCCTTAAGGAAGGTAAATTAAGAATTTCTAGACGGTGTTCATAAGAGGAAAATGGAATGTTGCACCGCTGCAACACCCGACGTGTATAAAAACGAAGAGAATGTTCAAGTTTCCTGTGCTGCTATACTCGGCGAATGCATCATTAGCCTCGCTCTACGGTTTTTTCAATTTTCAACAGTGTAGTGCGCCTGTCTTGAAGCGAAAAATCAAATTTTAACTGCAATTCGTCGTGGATGCGTCATTTTCCGTCGAAAAGAAGTATTAAACTAGAATTCGAGTTAATTTTGCAAGTTCAACACTGTTTTACAGGAGTTTTACAGTAGAGCGAGGTTGATGATGTATTCGCCGACTATAGCTCGTATGCGTCCGTGTACGTCTTCGCATACTTGTCGAGTCCATCGATTTCTTCCTGAGTTGGTTCTTTTTCCTTACCCAGCTCATCAAATCCCTTCTCCAGAATCGGCATATTCTTGGTCAATCGATCCGAAGTACTTTGTAACTTTTGTACTTCTCTGGAGATTTGATCCACTTCTTGTCGTAGGATGCACCATGAATTGAAAGGTGTTCTTGTGGTAGAATGTCTTTGTGGTGGTCGTACCTCAAACTTGGGTAATTAAACCTTTTATATATAAGATTAACAAGATATAATGATAACAATAAAAGTATAACAAGATTGATGTTAATAAAGTAACAATAAGAAAAGGTATAAAAAATGGGGAAGAAAAGGAAAGACCGTCTTAACACGACGGTATTGAAACAATATGAATGAGGTGTGAAAGAGGGGGCTCTGTCTGTTGGGAGGGGGGGGGGCGTGGTCAGATGGACACAGACAGAGAATGTTCGGGATAGGAAGTAATGAGGAATGTAAAGGGGGACAGAACGAGATAGTGTGGACAGTCCCATAGAAGTAGCATCTGTCCACGACATCTTCATCCTCCCCCACACAAGCTAGAGAGGCTTGTGCTTGGGAAGATGGAGATGTTGTAACATATGAAAAGTGGGTGTGTGTGTGTGAGTCAGATGTAGAGAGCAAGTACAGAGCTGGAAGCTCAGCATCTGTCCTTGACAAAGTTACTGTTACAGTTTCTCCAACACAAGCAAAAGAGAGCTTGTGTTAGATAAACCGTAACTGTCGTACAAAGTAAGAATAGAGAGAGTGTGGGAAACAGGAGAGTAAAGAGAATTAATATAAAATACACGATAATAATCATCCTTATATATAAAATTCCGTTTGGGTCTGTATTGTCTATTCGCGAAAAAAGCAAGTGCGCTCCACAAATCTTAGTATTTCGTGGATTTCATTTTCGTCGCCAAATTATTTCATTTTACGTTGAATTTATACGTGAAATGAAATAATTTGGCGACGAAAATGAAATCCACGAAGTACTAAGTTTCGTGGAGCGCACTTGCTTTTTTCGCGAATGGACAATAACTGAGTTTCTTGGTGTGTCTGTTTCCAAACTGCATGGCGAGAGCGAACTGAGCGTCCAAGACCAACACAAAAACTCGAACTCGCGTCGTTCGCTTGCAGGGCAAGCGCATAACCGCCTGCGCCACAGGGCACACGCAAGAAATGAATGAAAAATAAATTTAAAAGAAAGTGAAGAAAAAAATTTTTTAGAAATTAAAAGAAATCAAAAGTAGCTTTTGATGCGGCCAGGCTTGTAATATTCTATAATTAAATAAAATACGAGTAAAATCGAGTATAAGATGGTACACGTAATTAATCAACAATAACAACTATTTAAAATTAAGAGCGAAAACGAGAGAGAAATTCAATAATGTGCAAATGGGGGAAAGTATGGGAGATCAAGGTTAAAAAACAGGATATCAACAACAGAGAGTGATTTCTCAAATATTAGTACAAAAAAACGAAACACGAAAATTAATAACAGGCCATTTTTAGAGATAATCGTGGTCGATAAGCGCCGAACAAAACTCTTCCGCTTCTTCTGCCTCCGACTCCGGCTCCGCTCTTTCCACCGACTTGAGACCTTGTGCTTCGGGGCGGTCCACCACGTATCGTGCCAATCCTTTTTGAGACTTCCACCGACCTCGACGTCTGATTTGATCGATATCCATCCCTTATCCTTGAAGAGCGTTGGCAGAACTTCTCCTTAGGTCGTGGTGGCGTGCGTCTTGGATTCCTGCTTTCTCCATTGCTTCCCTTGTGATCTTCAATACGGCTGACGACGTGAGCTTCATCGAATTGTTGAGATTTGTGAACACAAATTCGCTCCGTGCTTGAAGGCGTAGTTTCTGTATCAGTAACCCCAGTGTGCTCGATTCGGCGCAGTCGATAAATGACGATCTTCCGAGTCCCTCTTGATCGTTTTTGGCCCGGCGTATGCGAACTTCAAGCAATCCGTTCTCGAGCGACAAGTCAGACCATCTCAATTCGGCTGCTTCGGACGCGCGGAGCATCACTTTAAAAGAAAGAAGAGTCAAAAAACAATCACGCTCACTTTTTCGGTCACCAATCGACATGTTCACATTGACAATCTGATCGATTTCCTTCTCGGATAATATTTTTGGTGGCTTTCGGACGAGCGCCTCTTCTCTCCGTCTCGCGTTGACGATGTCCGCAATGATCTGATTGAAGGCTTCGCCGAGCGATCCGTTTACCAATTTGTAAGCGGCTGACGTAGTCGCCAGCGAGCTCGCTCCTACGAACTCTGTTTGATTTGCCAAGTACAGAATCAGGGCTTCTGGTCCCGAATCCATTCCCATGCCTTTCATCCACTCCATTCGTCGTTGGTTAGCTCGTTGGTACGACTGTGCTGTTGAGGGTGCTCGACATCTCCAATTTGCACTCACGATAACATCAATCAGTTGTCCCAAATGTGCTTTGTCCGCCGCTTTCTTCTTTATCGACTCGATAGCCAGGAACCGCTCACTTTCTGAAACTGTATATTGCGTTCGCGTAAATTTTCACCACTGGGTGAGAGGGTGGGTAATGCAGTACAACGTAGAATGACGCTCGATCCCAATCGATCGCGAGCGTCACCTCCTACACTTTCGTTGCGAGACCTGCTCGCAGCTGCCTCCCTTTGACACTCTCATTTCTCTCCTCTCTCTCTCGCTTTCTCACTCTCTCATGTCGCGGAAAAACAACCATTTTTCGCGCGCTTATTTATTTTTGGGCCTCATTTGGATGCGTTGCGTGTGTGCGTCCGGGCGCGTTTACTCACTCCCTCCTCATACCCACTCCAATAAGTTCTTATCAAATTTGGCGTCTTTCAAACGACGGCGACCATCCGGCAGACGTCGATAATCAGAACTCATGAACTGATTTTGTGACATATCCTCGCTTTCGTCATGTTGAAATTATATTTTTTAACAAGAAAACAAAAAAAAATGAAAAATTCGGAAACAAACGTTTAAAAAAGCGTGGGTGTTCTTAGTAAAGTGTCCTTCTAATATAGGGGTCCTTCTATTATAGGGTGTTCTTCTATTTTTCAATGGCAGCCTAAGACTGTCCTTCTATAATAGGGGTCCTTTAATTATAGGGGTTCTTCTATTATAGGTTTTACGGAAGTTTTGAGTATCATAATTCATTCCCGGGCCTCCTTACAAGCCTGTAAACATGCGCGCGCGAACTGGAGAGAAAAATCATCTGACTCCAACCATTTCTTTGCGCTCTCTAACTATATAAAAATGATTAAAAGAAACAAAAAATTACAAAAATACGTTTTCAATGCAGCCAGGCGTTTGGTATTTTTCAAAAACATATTCATCTCATTTAATCGGTAGGTTAAAAAAAATCAAGTTATTTTTCGCCATATTTCTCCTCGAATCTTTCCGTAGCGTCACGTGCATCCTCCATCTCACGGCATCTTCCCATTCCATCATACATCGAACTAAGAGGCTTTGAACCTTTTCCTACCTTGCCCAACTCCTCTGTTCTTTTCCAGACCATTTGCCCTTTCGCTCGTTCGGGAATTGACTCAGGATCGTAGATGCGATTATAAAAGTTCATTCCATAACATTGAGCTGTTTCCATCGCCATCATTTCGGACGGCAACACACTGCGCTTTGGGCGGTTCGGATCGCGTGGCGGGTCACCGATACGTAGGCGTTTCCGACGGATTGGTTCTACACGTCTGTTCATTGGAAACGATTCGTTTGCTGGGTTCGGTTCAATACAAGGATGTAGATCAGGCAGAACAAATCTACGCCGTCTGACCAATTTTCTCTCCACATTCCACCAGTGATGCCACTCGTTGAAATAATGACTGTGCTCAAAAATGTCTTTTTCACAATTCCACAAACGACGAAAGAGCCAGCGTGGCCAACGATTGTCGAGAAATTCCCGACGCTGTTCTATGACAAAGGAAGCGTACATGTTGGAGCGGAATTCCATTTTAACGCGATACTTTCGAAGTGGAGGGAACCACTGAAAATAGAAATGTTATTTTTGAACAGACTGTAATAAACGGTAAACTCACGTTGAACAACAACTCATAATGAACGAAACGCCAGAAGTAGACTTGATTGGCATCAGTTAGGCAACATCTCTTGCTAGCTCTTCCACCATGCACACTATTGTGAATGCCCACATCATCGTCCAATGGTGCAATGACAGCCGCCTGCAGAGCGATAATCAAAGTGCCAGCTCGACCCGATCCCAGAAGACTCATCACAACGGCCGGGAACTTTTCTGACGCTTGCTTGAGTCGTTCGGCAATCAGTACGTAGTTTTCCCAGTACATTGGAGCATTCCGCTTTTCCCAGTCGAACATGCGGAGCATCAGCATTCGTTTTGTTGGCATGCGCTGTAGACAACTGAAAACAAAATGTCACTTTAAATATGGCATTTCGAGAAGAACATACTGGAAGAGAGTGATCTCAAGCACATATTCCTGTCCGTATTCATCGTAAACATCAACAACACTCAAGCATTTCACCTTGTAGTGACGATATTTGTTTCGATTGTACCAACCCACCTCGCCCGCTTTGTCCGGGTAGAATTGAATCGAATAATGAAAGTTACCTGAATTATGAATGAAATCTTTTCTCAAATCAACCCTGATGACTCACTTTCCCAATCCTCGTTGAGATGAATGAAAAATTTGACGTTTGTTTCGTATATCCAGTGCCACAGAATTCCGCACGGATACACGAACGCTGGTGCACTGGCCACAATCAGTTTATTCTTATACTTGTCCATAATCTTATGGAAAACAAACTCATACGGATACATCCACGCAGCATCGTAAAAGTCGCAATCGTCCCAAAAGTCTTTGGTCATCCGCACCCGACACCAATCGTGGGTGTATTCCGGTGGTTGAGTGCGATATTTATGCTCAAATGTGTCTTGAAAATGAGACTGAATGTAGTTATCGATTGGTTCGGCTTGCTCGTAGCCCAATGCAACAATCCTTTTCTCCGTAGGGACATCCATCTCGTAACTTTCATCGACGTAACACGTAGCCATTTCCACTGAAATAAATAACATTAATAGTAGTGAAATATAAAAAATGAGGACTCACAGGGTGTTCTCTTTGCTTTTGCCTCTTCGTATGCAGCCTCTTTTATTGCCATTTCCGCGAACCACGCATCTGCTATTGCCTTGTTAATGGCACGTCTTCTATCGATTTCTGGCTGCGTTCTTGCCATCTCCTCCCTATATTTCTTAGTACGGGCAACTATCTTCTCCTTTTCTATCAAAAACTCTTCGTGTTCCTCCTCTCGTTGTTTCCGTCGTCTCTCCACCGCCGCCTCATTCCTCATCCTCTCTTTCCACTCCAGATAAGCTTTTGTCAAGAATTGCTCGCACTCAAGCCCATAATAATACTCAATTAGAAATTGGTCGCGTGCCTCTTCTAAGCCTTTTTGTCCGAGCATAGTAAGGAGAGGTGTATCCAATACAGTCATCCGATCATATTCATCCTCATCACTTAGGGAAGCAGTTCTGTCCATTGAATCCATAGAATCGGTGAAGGAAGCCTGTGAGTAACTATCGGTAGTTTCAGAATGGTACTGAGTAGAATCCGATTGAGTGGAAAGCGTGTTGGTGTTAATTGAGCGAAGATCGTCAGAATTGTCTGGATCATAGTCAATAGGCGGCTCAGGCTCAAATTCTTCGAACACTCTGTAAGCTTCTCCGTCTGGTCTAACAGCATTCTTTTCGATGGGTCGCTCGACTATAGGCGCCGGTGGATATTCTGCCTTACGTCTTCTCGTATTCTCATCTTCGTCCTCTCCTATTTCGTTTGGTCTGACGTTCACTGGAATATACATAGCTCGCCGTTCCAATATAATTTTGAGGATTTCTTCATCCGTCATTACTCTTTGCTCATTTTGCTTCTTCGGCTTTTCTTGTTCTTCTACGACACCTTTTTCCTTGTTTTTCTTTTTCGTCTTTTCGCTTTCCTTTTTACTTTTTCTTTCCGTTCCCTCCTTTAATTCTTTCTCTTCCAACGTCTTCGTTTCCTTCTCGTCATGTACTGAATCCTCGAAACTCCCAGATTCCGCGGTTATTTCGTTGTCGGTAGAGCTGTCGGTAGCGCTTTCGGCGGTATTTGGTATTAGTGGATCACACTCGTCTGAAAAATGAAAAAAAAAAAAAAATTGAAAAAGGAACCATTAACTAATTTTATACCTCCACTTATACTTTTTTCGCTTGGAGTTGGGCTTACTGGTTTTGGACGCAGTGAAGGAAAACTTTTGTAGCAACATAGCCACACCAATACGGGGCCCGCGACAACGACCACCAAAACGCCGGAGACAATCCAAACGATTAACCTGAAAGAAATTTTTTTATAAGTTAGCTTAACTTGAAAATAATTTACCACCAGCTCATCTCATCGGGTTTTTCTGAGAAGAAACTTGTGAAAAAGTTGTCTGCTTGTCCTAGTAATGTCCCGAGTGTGCCATTTTGACGCATAAAAGCGTATTGTAGTCCTT
The DNA here is from genome assembly GCA_963572235.1 of Caenorhabditis japonica. NCBI lineage: Eukaryota > Metazoa > Nematoda > Chromadorea > Rhabditida > Rhabditidae > Caenorhabditis > Caenorhabditis japonica. Next base: position 19,063,642 of record OY754346.1, read on the forward strand.
CCAGCTTGATGAGGCTTTGCTCGGCGTTTAAAACTTTTTCTGACTGTCCGACCCTTGATGATTTCAAATAATTAATTGCGGAAACCATCGACGAGAAGTTGAATTCCGGAATTTTAATAGAGTCCAGAAATATAAACGTTTTCCCGAACGACCTCAAATTGCCATCCGAAAGAGTTGAATTCGAAGAAAGAGATTTGATTACTGGCAAACTACTAGACAGAGATTTGTTGAAAGATGAGATATTGCTCCATCCAGAACCAACTAGTTGTTTCTCATTGGCTGACAAACTATCAATGAACTTCATCAATTTCTCGCCATACGTTGCCAAGTTTTGAAAATCTTGATTCAGGTCCTTTCTTAGAAGAAAACGCAAAGTACGTCCAGTGTACGCTAATTGAAACGTTAAATTGCGAGCTGAAGAAAATCCTGATAGCCGATTTGATCCTCCTGTTTTATTCATTTCCAGTTTCAGACTATCCTCCAACAACATCGATTCGTTCATTTTGGATTTCACCGAAACCAAAAAAACTGAAATTCGATCGATAACCTTACGTTCTTTTTCGGAAAGTGAAGGTAAGGAATTTAACAGTTTAACGAGATTTTCTACTGCCATAATTTCAGACTTGACATTTTGAAGAATTTCTATTAAGCTTCGAATGTTGGCGAAAGTGGTAGTGCTGTTGAATTCGACAATCGTTTTAAAGTATCCTGCGGTTGCATTTTTAGCGCTTACGAGAAGATCCAACTGGTTTTGGAAGAATTCGAGATTCTGTGAATATTTTGATATATTCAATTCTTTTTTCAAGAAATTGAATTTGTCTTCGTCTTTTTTCAGCTTTTGGTATTCCCCGTTAATAATGCCTAATTCTTTCGTCGAAAACTGAGCAATTTGAGGCGCGTCGAGAAAGCCTGCCAGCTGAGCTTTGAAACTTGTGAAAGGCTCCGAAGAGCCCAAAAGTTGATTGAACTCATCCAAGACTGTGGAGTTTACATCGACAATTGCTCCCAAGTTTGCAAAAGTGCCGTTCACCTTCGACAACGAGTCCGATACGTCCACTGGGTTGGCCTTATTAATGATTCTCAAAGAAATCAGACTTTTCCGGGTTGTATTCGCGTAAATTTCTCTGTCCCATTCTATCGATATTTGTTCTAGTGAGCTAAGCTGACTTTGAAACTTCTTCATAGGTTCTAATACTTTTACCAACCCACTCACAGGCTTTCCTCCATTTAAAACTTCTTTGATCCAATCTTCTTCGAGATTCTCAAACAGCTTTGCCAAATCTTTTGATCCATTAGGAAATCCAACAAGCAACTTCTTATCATATCCGAAGACACTTGGTGCAAGTATTGTGTTTATGTCATCTAACATCTTAGTGATCTGATATTTGTTTTTCGCATCCAACCACGACTTGATAGTAGAGATGGATGACAATAAACTGACCAAACTTGTTTTCAGATTGTTGAGAAACATTTCGCTGGTCAGTAGCTGGTACTGCTCGAAATCAACGACGAAAGAACGCAAATCCTCCAAAGTGACGAAATTCTGGATGCTGATGTTTTTGTCCTTTAATGTAGGTAAAAGTAAAGTATGTGCAGATACCATCGGCAAATAGAAATGTGGAAAAAGTTTAACAGCCATATCGAACTTCGGATTGGAAGAATTAATCTCCTGGGAGAGATTATTGAGGCTCTTGACTGATTGACCAACTGAAGATGATATTGTGTCCAAATCAATATTGAAATCATTCAAAGACGAAAACATTTGGCTGATGGAAGACGATTGTGAAGTAGAGTCGCCAAGAAACAAAACTTTCTTCAACTTTTCAGTGGTTTTATTGATCGTCTGTGCTGGTCGAGCAGTTATCAAATCGACAGTCTTCACAGTCTTGCCAGCGATACGAAAGTCCTTTTCATTGATGTTATCGAGCAGAGTCGAATTCCTCACATCTAATGCTTCAGCCATTATCTCTTTCATCGTTACTGATCCGTCATCAAATTCATTCTGAAGTGAAATCGCATTCATCAGACGAACTAGAGCGGCCGTTTTTTCCTCGGATGTATTGAGAGTATTCAGATTCTTGCTTGGCTCATTTTCAGACTTGGAGAACCACGAATGGAAGAATATAAAAATCCCAATGGCTAGCAAAAAAAGTACAAAACAGAATACTTTAAACATGTAGCCATTTGTTTCCATGAACGTACCAGCATCCATCGTTTTCGTGAGCAGTTCTCTTTTCTCATTTTCTGTAGGACTGGAGTCGCTCAGTTGGCCTGAAATTAGTTTCACTGTTTGAAAAATTTAATCAACTCATAGATCCCCCACACGACAGGAGCCCCCGCATGTTGGAATAGCATCCCTACCAATTGAAAAGCGGGGGATTTTATCAGTACGGGTGAATATCACAACTACCAGATTATTTTCCGACCGATAATGCAAGGAGGCATCAGATTTACGGGGACATCAGGGGGGGGGGGGGAAGGCAACGAGATCCTGGGGGGTATTCAAAATATCCTAGGGGCATCTGCCAAAAACTAGGCATTTTTCCAGAACTAGTGAATCACTTAAAAATTTGAAAAATTAATGATGTTATTCACGCTTGGGAAAATCACCCTCCTGCACATCGCACTCAAGTCCCTCCGCTTCTGTATTATATCTGTATTTTATCATAGAAAATTACCAATAACACTCGCAGATTCACTCCTAGAGCAATTTTATCATCTTCATTTTTGCGAAATACTGACAATAGCCCATAACCCTTCAAAGTCTCGGTTTATTCTTGTTTATCAGCTGCCAAATTCCTAACAAGTGAGTTAAATATGGTCGGGCTCTCAGAAATTCCTTAAAATTTGGTGGAATAGTTTGAGGTATGGAGTTTCGTCTGTAAATCGGTTTTTGAATCGTTCACGTCATTTGTTTAACATTTTTGCAAATTTTTTTGGTAAATGAATTTTTGAATTACAAAAAAAAAGTTGTATTTTTTTATTTTTATTTCCCATTTTCCTTTTCAAAAATTCATTTACAAAACAATTTGCAAAAATGTTAAAGAAATGACGTGAACGATCCAACGACCTTCTGCACATCAGCCGAAACTCTATTCCACTTTATTATTAATACACTGCTTTCATTGCTTGAAGTTAGTAATGATAAAGATGATTACGATTCAAAACATTTTCAGACGCTTTTTTTAAGCTAAATCGAAAAAGGCTCCTAGGAAATTTCACAGTCGGAGCTCCATACCTCAAACTTTAATCCACTAAATTTTTAGGAATTTCCGAAAACCCGACCATATGTAATTCCCTTGTAAGAATGTATCAATTTCCGGGAAGTTCAGAAGAAACGCACGGGACGCATTTGACCCTTTTTAATCGGGCGACCGGAGGTAGCTCGGCGGAAGCATAATATGTTAGTCGCTGTTTTTTGTTGTTAAAAATATGTGGGGTAGCCTGAATAGATAATTTGAGGTTACCGGGAACCGATTCCACACTCAAGAGAATCATAACATGCTTCCGCACAGCTCTCTCCAATCGCACATTTTAAAAATGACACATTTGCTTCCCGCGGGTTGCCGCTTCACATTTCGGAAAATAATTTTATTGGAAAATAAATAAATTCGCATATTGCCTAATTTGGTTTCAGCTACACTGCTTTTGAAGCAATCTTTTTTTTAAATTTTATTCGAAAACATTTTTTTAGTTGAAAATTTGCAACAGATGCTCCCTAAGGATAATTCGAATGCCCCTTGGAACAAGACCCCCTGGGATCCCGAAGCCTTCAAGATAGCCGATTGGTTGACCCCTAAGATAGCGATGCACCCTGATGACCCTTAATTCCGATTCCAATATAGCCACCCACTACAACATAGGAGCCCACGCTATTGTAAAGGCACCCATGACCATTGAGTGGGGGTTCCATCCATACGTTTCTAAATTGGCACCCGCAGAAAATTTCAGTTATGATGTGCCTATACAATAGCGTGGGTTTTTATATTGTAATGGTGGCTATACTGGAAAATTTAGAATAACCACCCTTGCACTCCAATTTGCGCACCCACATCCACGGGCTATAGAATAGGCACTCACAAGCTGATATTTGCAACTCAATATACTCGGTATAAAACGCTGAAAATACGCTCCAATCGAACAAAGAAATTCGCATGAATTTGGATGGAGGTTTAAAGAGATCAGAGCAAAACATCGGCCACGGTCTCTCAGTTTTACGCAGTCTCTCGTCGCCAACGTGGCCGTGTTCACCATTGTGCGAAGGGAGCGGGTTTGAAGCGCTCCGTATTGAGAATAAAACAATCAATCATTTCAGATGAGGCATTCATGGTCATGCTATAGCTAGGGACCGCAACGTGTTTTTAAAAACTGATATTTTCTAGAATTTTCTTGTATCATTACATTCTACATCCAATTTTAAGACTTTTACCGAAAAATTAACCAAAAAGAGATATTCGCTGTCGAGTTACATCCGTTTTTATGCTCATTTTCAGTTTACTGATTTTCTTCCCCTGGCGTGGCCTCATTTGCAACAATGTGCGCACCTTTTTGCTGGATTGCTCAGGTATCGCGAGTCAAACTTTTTCAAACCTTTTTATGTAACAAATAAGCATTGCTTCAAAAAGTTTCAAAATGGGTTAGAATAGTTTAAAAATGGCTTAGAAAAGTTTAAACGTGTCTTGAAAAAGATTGATGTTAGCATGAAAAGGTTTGAAAAGTATTAGAACGTCTTGAAAAAGTTTAAACGTGTCTTGGAAATGTTTTAAACGTTTGAAAAAGTTCAATAATGGCTTTATTGTTACTCAGAAAAGCTTCAAAAAGTTTGACTCGATACCTGAGTGCTAGGTGAGAAGTTTACCACACGCCTACACCGCCACAAAACTACACACGCCTCCTCGCCCTCGCTGCCAGTCAAAAATTGAGCAATTTTTGTCAGAAAACGGAGAAAAAACCTCAATGGGGGAATGTAGAGGTTTCATTTTTTAACGACGTAAATTAAAAAAAGGCTGTTCAATCCGAACCCGCCAAAAAAAAAGAGCAAAAAACGAATTGGGCAGAATAATCGACATGCCACGCCCCCATCACTTTGAGGTGCCTAGCTATAGCGGGTGAAATGGGTGCCTTGTTTGATAGATGTGGGTGCCTATTCTGTAATAATCCCTCAGTGTTTTCACGAGACGCACGGCCTCCCAGCATGCCAGGCAGTGCAATCGCGCTCCACTGAGCTCGCTCCGCTCCTTTTGGCGCGAACTTTAGTTTTTTCAAATTTGTTTTTAACAAGGAATCGATTGGTGACATCTGATTTTATTGAAAATGAGTTTTGAAGCTGAAAATCGCAAAAAAGTGAAATCACTTTCGGAAAATAGAGATTTTCGAAAAGTTGTAGGTCGAACACGCATCTTTTTTTTGTGATTCCGGTACATTTTGATACGTTGAATTTAATTTTACAGCTCATTTTTCTCCATCGTGCTGAGAAATTTTTCTGCACGCCTTCAAACTTGCATGAAAAATTGCGTAAATTTTTCAGCGATGACCCCCATTTTTTATTTTTTAAATATGTTTATTAACTCTCTGACATTTTCTAAAACAATTTTTAGATCAATCGGATAACTTTAAAGCAAAAAAAGTGAAGATAGAAAGTTACCTGTTTTCTGAAAAACACGGTTTTTTGCGGTTTTCACTCTTTTCCCAGTCGAACACGCATGTTTTTATTGGATAATCGTATTCTACGTTAATATTACTATCAAATCCACATTAATACTTTTTACACTAGGGACTGTAAAGGGGCAGAAAATCGTGTCGAAAACCCAAAATCCCCTCTTTTTCGGAGTTTCTATATACAAATCAGCATTGTGGTGGAGTGTATTTATAGTCTAGGCATACGCGCATTTGTATACGGACTCGACCGAGCTCACAAAATGTGTCGCGGTGACGCAGTGGTAGAGCGCCGGGATGGTGATTTTGATGCCGCATGTTCGAGTTTTGTCGAATAATAATTTTTTTTCAATGTTTTTTTTCTTGAAAAATACATATTTTTATAGAGGAAATTTTTGAAAAAAGTCACAATTTTTCTTAATTATTAATAAAATCCAGCAATCCTTCAAATCCATTATTTTTTAGATTTTTCAATGGATCTCACATATTTTTTTCGTTAATGGACAGATTTACGAAAATGTTGGCAATTTCATAATTGGAAAAAAAAATTTTAATTTGCTATTCACTATTTATCTGCTTAGCCAACAAAAATTACTATTTTCAACGGATTAATGCCATGCAATCTTCAGCAGGGGCCACCAGAAAATGCGCGCCGCGCGGCCGCAAACAAGCTCCACCCCCATAGCCAAGAGAAAATCAGTACTTCGAAATCGCGACTTTAAACGTCTGAAACTCGAGAACTAGCGGGAATTTCGATGAGAAAATTTGGGAATGTACTAACATTGAGGCGTATTATCAATTCAATAGTCTTGCCGGCTACAGTAAGAAGTGGCGCGAAACATCGAGGCTCCGCCCCATCAGATCTTTTCAACTGAATTCAACTTAATTCAACTGAACGTAGATCAAAAAATGTGAGCGGGTGTGTCGCCGCAGACATGTGTCGCTATGTCTGCATCTATTATAAAACTTTCGCGGGCGCATATGGTAGCCGGCAAGAATATTGAATTGATATACTCGGTATAAAATGCTGATAACTCGCTCCAATCGAACTGGATTTGTAGTTCCCTTGTTAATAATCGTCTGTCAGATACTCTAAAACGATGTTTTGGTCGATAGACCATTTGCAGAAAGTCTTGGACCATCCGCTGGGAGACGCCATTTCCATTGCGCTGAGGGGGCTGATGCATGAAATGAATAAGACAAAAACGCAAGTTGCACAAAATGAATAACACCATAACAAGAGTTCTCAACATTTGGCTCAATTTTGAAAAAAAAAAAATCAACAAGTTAACCGAAAATTCAACAAAAAATCATTTTCTCGGTAAACGCTTGTAACTGTTGCGCAGATCTAAGAGGCAATATCAGCTTTTGCGCATAATTTGGAGATACATACAGATTTTGAGCGGACCTTAAACCCAGTTGCAGATGTTAAGCAGACATTGAAAATTATAGCAACTGTAACGCGGATCTTATGGACCTATTCAAGAGAGAAAAAAAAAGAAAAAAAAGAAGTTTTTTCCGATGCAGGAACGGCAAAAAAAGAAAAAAAAGGAGGAGAAAAATCAATTTCCTTCCTTTTTTCTCTTCCTTTTTTTTCTTTTTTTGCCGTTCCTGAATCGGAAAAAACCTCTTTTTTTTCCTTTTTTCTCTCTCTTGAATAGGTTCATTAAAGGCGCATCGGTATATTTGAATGGGTCTCGCCACGTATGACTACTTTATCATCGGCAGAAAATGAATTTTTCTCTTCCTTTTTTTTCTTTTTTTGCCGTTCCTGCATCAGAAAAAACTTCTTTTTTTTCTTTTTTTTTCTCTCTTGAATAGGTCCATTAAAAGTAGTATATTTTTCAGTTGCGCAGCTTTTGAGCAGATTTTTAACAGAAACCCATAGCGCGTAAATTAACAGTTGCTAAAGATCTGCGTAAAAGTTGAAGGCGTTTACCGAGTTTGAGCAGTTGTCGGCACTTAAAAGTAGCGACACATAGAAACACGTTGCTTTTCCCAGATTTTTCGCAAAACCTTCTGACGGGAAAATGTATCGGATAATAAATTCGGAAATTAAAAAAATTCGAAAGGTCCGTTTCCGATTCTAACCAAGCCTGTTATTCGTTCCGCAATAGTTAATCGAAAGTTTCGGCGGAAGAAAAGCCACCAAAAAGGATGTATAATTTGGGCTGCTTTCAACGCCATTCGGCGGGAGCTCTTGCAGTCTCCTCAGAAGACAAGAATAAGACTTCTCACAACAACTGTCATCCCAGCGATGACTTATGGATGCGAGACATGGACTTCCAAGGAGGCAGACACGAAGAGACTACAGAGAGCGGTTAGCAACATGTTCGAAATTGCCGGATGTGACCCACCAGACATGGAAAAGCAAGTCTTACGAAGAAAACTGAAGTGGGCAGGACACGTATCACGCATGAAATACGACAGATGGGCGAAGATAGTATCAGAATGGGATCCTAGGGGATCAGCACGACCACGCGGTCGTCCTCCGAAAAGATGGGCCGACGACATCAAGGATTCGATCAAAATCTTCATCCACAATGAGGCCCTCAGGGGCAACCTCGGGCACGGCCGCCGAAGAATTGGCATACTCGAGGCAAGACGAGCATGGTCCACTGTCGGAAGGGATCGTGTAACTTGGCGCAGCTTGGTTCGCAGTATCCAGGATGGAAACTGAGGTCGAACCTCACAAGTATCACAAGTAAGTTAATAAATGGATGTTTATTGAATGCTACAAAGGCAAAAAAAAAACATTTTCTAAGAGAAAATTTGTCCAAAGTCCAATGAGAGGAGAAGAACCGATTTGACAAAAAGATTTAAAATCCAAACAGGATCCACATTTTGACCCACATTTTTTTTTTTTCTTTTTTTCTTTTTTTTTTTTCAGAAGGAAAGGCAACGACTTCCACATCGGCTCTCTCAACGTCAGATCGATATCCGATCAATCCAAGGCCGAGGCATTCGACTTGCTAGCTGTCAATAGCGGCTGCAAGGTGATTGCCCTACAAGAGACGAAGAGAAAAGAAGGGGAATGGGTCTTGTCCAGTGGAGCCGAACTGATCTGCACAAGACGCGAAGCTCGCGAAGGAGGACTGGCTTTTTGGATTCACAAAGACTGGCTCGATAGTCTGGTGGAAACGAAGAGAGAGTCGGACCGTATTAGTACGGCGTCGTTCGATTTTCATGGATCTCATCTCCACGTCATCAACGTCTATGCACCCACCTCGGCCGCTAATGAGACCCAGTCGGATAAGTTCTACAAGGATCTGAAGAAAGTATACACACGGCTATCGAAGTGGGACTCGTCGATCATCATCTGCGGAGACTTCAACGCCGTCGTCGGATGCTCTTCAGACGATCTTCCATTTGTGGGTGGACACGGAACTGGTCAAAGAAGTGATAATGGTGATCGGCTGGTGAACTTCGCGTTCTCCAGCAGAGTTTCAATACTTAACACGATCTACCCCAAACGACCCAACCGGAAGTGGACATGGATCAGTCCGAACGGCAAAACGAAGAACGAAATCGACTTCATTCTCACGAACAGGCGAGAAATTGCAGTAGACTGCGAAGTATACTGTGATTATCTCAACTGCAGTGACCACCGTCTTTTGCGCGCGAGATTCCGCTCAACCGCGAAGAAGGAAAAGTCGAGGAAGTTCGCAAAGGCCAAGCGGGCTGGAGGCGAAAGATCATGGGACCCCGTCAGATTCAAGAACACCATCACCGAAATGCTCACGGAAAATCCACCAACATGCTATGAAGAACTCACGGAGTCGATAAGGAGCGCTGCCAGCACAGCTACGCATGCAACTCATCAACTCAGCAGGATTTCCGAAGCAACGAAGAAAATGATGATGTCCCGCTTCCAGATGATACACGCCGGACAGACGAAGAACGCGGATCTAGCGAAAATCAACAACGAAGTTCGAAGATCTTTGGAAAATGATTTGGACAAATGGCGAGAAGTTAAAAGTCTCGAAGCCGCGGTGAAAGGAAGAAGCTTGAAGAAAACGAAGCGAGCACTGACACTCAAATCCTCCCCGTTCACGAATTTAGAACGGCCGGATGGATCAACGACATACAATCGTCCCGAGATCAGGAAGCTAGTTCTCACTCACTTCTCCAATCTGTACGCAGCGACGACGCGAGAGCCACAATCCAGATACAACCATCCAGATGAGCCGGAAATTCTCCAACATGAGGTCGAACACGCAATAGTCACCTCAAAGACGAACATTTCGCCAGGACCTGATCAGATTACAATGCTACAATTAAAGCTGGGAATTGAGAGCATAGCTCCTCATCTCACAGCCGCACTGAATCAAGTCCTCACGAACGGGAGAACACCGGAAGACTGGAAGACGGTGAAGATTTCTCTCCTTCCCAAGACCACGAAACCGAAGAAAGTGAAAGATTATCGTCCGGTTGCGTTGTCCTCAATCGTCTCAAAACTCTTCACAAAAATCCTTACGAGAAGGATCACCGCCAAAAGCGAGGATTACCTGGAAGAGTCACAAGCAGGATTCAGACGTGGAAGAGGATGCGCAGACAACATTCAAGTCGTCGCGCAGATGTGGGAAAAGTGCACCGAATTCAAGATTCCGCTCGTAGCGGTCTTCCTGGATTTCACTTGTGCCTTCGACAACGTTAATTGGACGAAGATATCCCAAGTCCTGAACAATCTTCAAATCGGAAGAAACGTGATTCGGGCCTTAAACAACTCAAACTCTTCGGCGATTGGAGAGCTGAACGTTCTGAACAAGAAGATGAGGTTCAAGATCAAAAGAGGAGTACGTCAAGGTGATTCGTCGTCTCCACTACTCTTCGCGCTGGCTCTTCAGGCGATCTTGGATGAGCTAGACCCAGCACCTTGTGAGGATGATAAGACCGGAATTGACATCAATGGAGAATCAATTCACCGTTTGGAATTCGCAGACGACGTTGTTTTATTCGCGAGCTCTGTGAAAGAGGCAGAAGATAGAGCAAATCGGATTGCAATGGGATGTCCCAAGTACGGCCTCAATATAAACCCGTCCAAGACGCAAATATTGATGAATAAGTACGTCACAAGATCAGATATCGATATTCTGAACACGAGGATTGAAATCTCCCAAAAGGTCAAATACCTCGGAAGAACGTTTGCGGACGACGGATCACTCACTGAAGAAGTCGCTAGAAGGATTCGCGCGGGATGGGCTGCTTTCAACGCCATTCGGCGGGAGCTCTTGCAGTCTCCTCAGAAGACAAGAATAAGACTTCTCACAACAACTGTCATCCCAGCGATGACTTATGGATGCGAGACATGGACTTCCAAGGAGGCAGACACGAAGAGACTACAGAGAGCGGTTAGCAACATGTTCGAAATTGCCGGATGTGACCCACCAGACATGGAAAAGCAAGTCTTACGAAGAAAACTGAAGTGGGCAGGACACGTATCACGCATGAAATACGACAGATGGGCGAAGATAGTATCAGAATGGGATCCTAGGGGATCAGCACGACCACGCGGTCGTCCTCCGAAAAGATGGGCCGACGACATCAAGGATTCGATCAAAATCTTCATCCACAATGAGGCCCTCAGGGGCAACCTCGGGCACGGCCGCCGAAGAATTGGCATACTCGAGGCAAGACGAGCATGGTCCACTGTCGGAAGGGATCGTGTAACTTGGCGCAGCTTGGTTCGCAGTATCCAGGATGGAAACTGAGGTCGAACCTCACAAGTATCACAAGTAAGTTAATAAATGGATGTTTATTGAATGCTACAAAGGCAAAAAAAAAACATTTTCTAAGAGAAAATTTGTCCAAAGTCCAATGAGAGGAGAAGAACCGATTTGACAAAAAGATTTAAAATCCAAACAGGATCCACATTTTGACCCGAAACTAAAACTTGCATGCTATATGCCCAGGCGTACATGCGCATAAGCGTGCACGCGGATGCATTAACAACTTTTCAAAATTTCCCTATGAGTTCCACGCAGCGCGCTATATGCTTCAACCGCATTTTACCTGTGGTTTGCAAGAATTCTGCGCGAGATAATCGTTCAATTTGAAGATCACAAAAGGAAAACGCCTCATAGACTGATCGCAAATCAAGAGTTTTACCACTGCGCCACACCGCCACTCTAGCGGGCAGCTTCTTTTTCATACATATGGTCGCCGCCTCACTGCCTCCTCGCTGTCGCTGCCAGATGAAATTGATGCTGATTCATGTATAAAATGTACAAAATTTACCCAGAAAAGTGAAAAAAAACCTAAAAGGGGGATTATAAATTGAAAATCTGTTAAAAGGATTTAGTCAAAAAAAGGCTGTAGAATCCGAATCCGTCGTAAAAACAGTGGGACTCAACTGGCATCACACTCAAAATTGCAAAAAACGAGACAATTGGTTTGAGCCGATTATATTAGGAGGTAGGAAAGTACTTTGAAGTGCTTCGAACGCTCTAAATTTTTGGCCTGGATATTCTAATTTATTTTTCTATTGTTTTTTTAAATAAAAACTGAAACATCACTGAAAAATTCAAGATAAATTTCCTCCACATTGACTGAAGAAAAAAAACCTAAAAGGGGGAACTAAAACGTAAAATCCAACTGTATATTCGAATTGAGCACATAAAAAACTATAGGAATCAATAATAAAAAGAGTGGGACTCAACATGGAAAGACCCTAAAACTTCGATTTTCGAACTTTCGCTTCGTTTCGTTTTTCGATTTCGGCTGGAGTTAATAATTATTCGCCAAATCTTATATCACCAATTGATTCCCCGTGGTCGATTAGCCAAGTGAGCATTTTAACATGAATGGTTATACCCATAGTATCCGCGTTCCGAAATCGCAATATTGCCCCACGATCCAAAAACGTACTGGGTAGAAAAATTGAAACGCCCCCGCCCACCTCACTTTGCGGTACCTAACTATAGCGAGTCAAATGAGTACCTACCGTAAAACCTATAATAGAAGAACCCCTATAATTAAAGGACCCCTATTATAGAAGGACAGTCTTAGGCTGCCATTGAAAAATAGAAAGACACCCTATAATAGAAGGACCCCTATATTAGAAGGACCCTACACTAAGAACATCCCTGCTTTTTTAAACGTTTGTTTCCAAACTTTTCTTTTTTTTAATCTTTGTTTTCTAGTTAAAAATAAAGGGTGAAAGGTGAAAGGGTGAAAGGGTGAAATGAAACATTCAAAATTCCGTCGGAAAATGGGAAGAGAAAATTACAAAATCTGAAATTCCCGTCGGAACTCGGAAGAGAATGTTTATTCCCAGAAAGCCTGTACACTATGGAATTCGAGAAAAACGCAGTGACAGGTGTTAAGAAAAGAAATATCACAAAATCAGTTCATGAGTTCGGATGAGCGTTTGTTTGATAGACGCCAAATTTGATAAGAACTTATTGGATTTAATTCAAAATCAAAGAAAAGAAAAAAATAGAGGCAGCAGAAAAATGATCCAAAGGCAGTCTATTTGATGTCAAAGAACCGAAATTTTACGGTAAAAATATTTTTGAAATGTATTGTTTGGAACACATTTTTTCAGGGTAGTACGGTATGGAACTCGCACGGAACAGAACTGCTACGGAATAGAACTGCGCGGAATATAATCGGCTGAAATAGAACTGTACTAAAAAAAACTGTAGGGTATCGAATTAAACCTCACAACCAAATCTCAGGCGGTCCCCCATTTTTCAGTCACCGAACGGCTGGTTTGATGGTTTCTTTTCGTTAAAAATGGTTCCTTTAAAAATAGTTTCTTCCTTTATCATGCTTCGAAAATTAGAAGCACACCCTATAATTGAAGGACACCCTATATTAAAAGGACATCATTTGAGGGGGGCTGAGAATAGAAGGACATGTCCTTCTATTACAGGTTTTACGGTATTTTGGGGAAAATTCCAGTATAGCCACTTACTACAATATAGGTACCCACGCTATAGTATAGCCACCCACATAACTGAAAAATGGGATTTTTGAGATTTTCTGTGGGTGGCTATTTTGAAATATATGGGTGCTTTTACTGGAATATATTATTACAGTTTAGCCACCCACTCAGTGTCAATGGGTGGCTATACTGGTTTCCTAGAGAATCTTTCAGAATAGCCACCCATATATTTCAAAATAGGTACCCACATCAACGGGCTATAGAATAGCCACCCATCATTTCAGAATAGCCACCCATAATTCCAGAATAGCCACCCACTCGGCGCTGACTGTGGGTGGCTATACTATAGTGAGTCAAATGGGTACCTATTTTGAAATATATGGGTGGCTATTCTGTAATTATCCCGTATTTTGAAATATATGGGTGGCTATTGTGAAAACAAAAAAGTTGCAACGCGGTGTTTTCGTACTTTTGAAAATTCAAATGGCAACGAGAGAAATTGCATGGGAGATGAAGAGATTTGTTCCCATTTTCGTTTGAATTTTAAAAGTACGCAAACACCGCGTTGCAACTTTTTTGTTTTCACAATATTCTGTGATTATCCCTAACCTAGGACTACATTTTACTAGTTGTTAACATTTTCGTATAGCTATAGCCGGCGAATACATCATCAACCTCGCTCTACTGCAAAACTCTTGTAAAATAGTGTTGCACTTGCAAGACTAATGAGGTTATTCATTTCATACATTTTGCATTTGTTGCCAAATTTTCCTTATTCATTTCATGCAGAAAACGACATTTTCTGCAGCAGAAAATTGCATTTCGTCGAACTGCAAATTGCAGAAAACTGCATATAGCCGAACTGCAAAATGCACTTTTAGTCATTTTCTGCATGAAATGAATAACACCACCATTTGTCTTGCATTTTCGCGTGTTTTTTGTGACAAAAAGTGCATTTTGCAGTTCGACGAAATGCAGTTTTCTGCCGCAGAAAATGTCGTTTTCTGCATGAAATGAATAAGAAAAATTTGACAAAAAATGCAAACTGCATGAAATTAATAACCCCATAACTCGAATACTAGTTTTTATACTTCTTTTTAACAGAAAATGACGTATCCACAACGAATTGCAAGTAAAATTTGATTTTTCGCTTCAAAAAAGGTGCATTACACTGTTGAAAATTGAAAAGTGCCGTAGAGCGAGGCTGATGATGTATTCGCCGAGTATACTTTCAAAAGTACTGTAGATCGCAGAAGTAAGGAATATCTAAAAATATATGCATTTTTGCACAAATTGCATCGATAATTGAGGAATATCACTTTTGCGATATACAGTACCTTTGAAAGTAGTCATACAAAAAAGTTATCAACTAGTAAAATGTAGTCCTAGGTTGGAAGGTTCAACACAAACATTTTTAGTAGTGCACTTTCAGAGTTCGTGGCACACACTCAAAATTGGTCATTTCGAACAGAAAGCAGTAAAACGAGCATTCTTTTTTGGTTGGTTTGAAAAATCGGCAAGAGTGAAGATCAACTCCCCATCAAAAAAACATGTAACACGGAAAGTTCACGTAAAAAAGATAGGTGTGCATACGCGTGACCCCAAAAAGTGGAAAACTTAGCGGTGCCGCGCCACGTGGCAGTCCTTTCCAGTGCTACTCAACCAATGTCAATGCACAATCGAGGAGACGGAATCGATGTGCAAAAAAAAAAAACAAAAAAAAAATGCGCACAACTAAAAACAGCAGTTCCCCACATAGTTTCCATTGTCTTGGTCGCCATAACTGAATTCGGGGTACCACCAGTGTGAACATTTGGGTGGGGAGTTAAAATTCCAAGTGGGGGGCTAATATTCTATTGGTGTGTTCACAAGCCCCTCCTGTAAACATGTTCCCCCCAAAATCAACAGTGGTGAGCTGTTATTCATGAACTTACACTCCCCAAATCGGTAAAATAGCCCCCCGGAAAATATCGTGTACCTGAGCTCCCCGAAAAAAATATTAATTTTTGCAACAATGTGGGGAGTCAAACTCCCTTTTTGGGGAGCTTTATTCCACTTGTGGGGAGTCATATGTGGGTGGGGGCTTATGTTCACATTCGCCGAAAAACCCAAGATAGCGATGCCCCCTGATGACCCCTAAACCCGATGTCTCCTTGGATTATCGGGCTTATTTTCCAATGGCGGGAAAATTCCAGTATAGCCACCCACTACAATATAGAAACCCACTCTATTGTAAAGGCACCAACAAAACTGAAAAAAATGGTATTTTCTACGGGTGCCTATTTTGAAACACATGGGTTCTCTTACTGGAATCTATTATTACCGTTAAGGAACCCACTTAGTGGTCATGGGTGGCTATACTGGTTTCCTATGGAATCTTTCAAAATAGCCACCCACAAGCTGATATTTGCATTTTAATAAAACGATCTATCATTCCAGATGAGGCACCCATTATTCCAGAATACACACGCATTTGCGGCGTCGACTGTGGGTGGCCATGCTATAGTGGGCCAAATAGGTACATTTTTCGATAGATGTGGGTGCCTATTCTGTAATAATACCCCCGTGCCTTCACAAGACGTACCAGAATTCTCGTCATCCGTCGTTTCCTTGGCCAGTTCGCTACTTTCATTTTCCGAAGGACTGGAGTCGCTCAGGCACGATCGAGTGCGCAACAAACTTTTTTCTGAAATTAGTTCCATTGATTGAAAATTCTGATATAGCCCCCCACACGACATAAGCCCCTCATGTGGAATACCACTCCCACCCATTGAAAAGCGGGTGCTTTAAAAATTTCTTCAAAGCCCCCCACAATTGAGTGGGAACGTTTATTCAAATCTCTGGGAAGCTTTGATAGACAGGTAAAAATATTTGTTTATTTAAACTTGTGGCCAGTGGCTTCACGGGACGTACCTAAATCCTCGTCATCCGTCAATTCCATGAGATATCCGTTTTCGTCAATTTTCGGTAGACTGGAGTGGCTCTGAGTCGATTGTGTACGTAACAGCGACCGGCCTGAAATCAGTTTCATTTTATGAAAATTTTGATCAACTCGTAAATGGGAAAACTCTGATATAGCCCTCCGCCACCCTCCCCCCAAACACGACAGGAGCCCCGCATGTGGAATAGCATTGAAAAGCGGGGGGTTACACTGCACTTTGCATTGAAAGACTCGCTTCAAAAACCAGAAAAAAGATTGTCAATAAAGCGCGCTTGCACCGCGCCTGCGTCTCGTTCCTCGGCACTCTCTCGCTCACTTTTTGGAACCTATGATTTTCACAGTTTAACGTGTGATTCGACAAAAAAACATCATTTAATTTGGCGAGAAACCAAAGAAACCATAACCAGCGAGGGTTTTAATAAAATGTTCTCACTTTCAAAGTACTCGTATTATACTTTCAAACCGTGATTGTATGTGCTGTTCAGAACACTATTTTCCCGCGCTTGTTATTTTAATCCTCTCTACCCGATCAGTTCAAAGATCAGATAGACAGGGAAAATTATTATAATGGCTATTACTGCGTCACGAAAACCTGTCAGAGGAGAGCGCGCGACGCTGCTGTGACTCTGCTGTGACTCGGCTGTGACCACCACTTTTCGCGGCGAGACCACAGCGCTCCGCTCTGACTGCTTTTCGCGACGCAGTAATAGCACAAGAAGTACACCACATATTATTTTAAACGGCTCTCGGACGTTTCGAAAGTGCGAGGAATTTCCCTTAAAATGCTTTTTAAAATGAATGTGTGAAATACCGCGTCGACAAAATCCAAAATCCGTCACACTTTCGAAATGTCTACTTTCGAAACGTCCGAGAGCCGAAACGTCCGTCCGAGAGATTTTTTTTCAATTTCCTAAGACGTCCGAGAGCCTTTTAAACTTGTGGCCAGTGGCTTCACAATACGTACCAGAATCCTCGTCATCCGTCGTTTCCGTGAGCAATTTGCATGTTTCCTTTTCGGTAGGACTGGAGTCGCTCAGATTCGATGCAGTACGTAACAGCGGTTGGTCTGAAATCGGTTTTATTGTATGATTAAAAAGACGCAATCGAATGTTCCCGATACTTTTCGTACCCGAAACATGTGTCTCGTCCTTCACCTGTGTCACCCCAGCATGCCGAAAAAATAGCTCACCTGTTTCCGAATTGGACTCTTGAACTATGTTCTTCACTTTTGACGGGTCTCGGGGATCGCGTCGCTTCACTGAAAATATTAAAATATTAATGGGGTTTTTTTAACATCAAAAAATCATTTTTCAAAGCCTGAATAATCTTATGATAAAAAGTAATATACACTTACATGTTCTTTGTTTGAACATCAGCAGAAGAAGCTCCAGAAAAATCACAGTTCAATGAATAACAGTTTTTTATCCAACTCTCATTTGAAAGGTGACACGTGGTGATCAGATAAGATCAGTTCAAAAAAAGAAAAGTTCACGCAAATGTCAGTTTTTATTTTTTTTTTCAACTTTATAATATAGACGTAAATATTACTTATTGTCGGCGTGATCGGTGCCCTACGATAGAAATGAGGGCATATCGCGTTGGCAAATGTGGAATCATATTTTCAAAACGGAGCACTGCAAATTCGTTGCTTTTGTAAAGTGGAGGACGCGGCCACGACTAAAGAGTGCAGAGAATTGAGAGAGTGGCCAAAGTTTCGCTTTATTTTTTATTTCTGAATATCACTCCAAATGAATGTGAAATTCCCGGTTCCAAAATATGATTCTTACCGTTATATACGCTGTTTTGATGCTTTTTATGTCTCCGTCTCATCACGTTTTAAGCCGGCTTCTCTTTCACTCTCTCCTTCTCACACGCTATTTGTATGCCTTTTTTTCTGCGTATTTCGCCCTTGTTTGGTGGTCAAGTGGTTAGCGCGTTTATTTTATAAGCGAGAGACCCAGTTTCAAGTTCTTTGGTGGTCCAAATTACTTTTTTTGCGTACCATTTCCTCAAAAACAAAATTGCAGAAAAGGCCGAAAAGCAGGTGATCAGAGAAGTTCTACACGAAATTTGAATGAACTTGTAGAGGCTACCCCGAATCAGAACTGTCCCGTATCAGAACCATTTAAAAAGAGAGTCAGTAGCTCACCATTCCTTGAGTTTGTGAGAATTTATTTATTTATTTCGAAGTGTTACGTATTTTGCACAGAAGCATGCGGTTTTGCTAACTTTTATATACCGATTTCGATACGAAAACGTTCTGAAAAAGAACTGTTCTGATTCAGCACAGTTCTGATATGGGAACGTTCTGATTCGGGGTAGCCCACCGTACGCAACTTGAAGTTTATTCAGATTTCTGCATAGGGTTAAAAACATCACAAAAAAAACGATTTTTCCTGCACTGAATAAAAATAGAATGTACATATAATATCGGCCCGACACGTCGGTCAAACGCGCTCCGCTGAACTCAATACTACGTGGATTTCATTTTGGTTTCCAAATTATTTTATTTCATGTTGAATTTACACGTGAAATGAAAAAATTTGGAAACCAAAATAAAATTCACGTAGTATTGAGTTCAGCAGAGCGCGTTTGACCATTTTGGCGGGCCGACAATATATGCAAGCCTGATCTGGCGCAATGACAGAAAAAATAGTTAAACGTGAACACTGATTGAACTTGACCCTGACCCAAGATATTGAAAAACAAATAATTTATCCTCAGAGTCGCGGCGTAGCAATGCACGAAACGATGCACGCGTTGGGTTTGAGTCACCAGCATCTTTGACTCGATAAGGATAAGCATAGCAAGGTACTGTATTTACTTTACAAGGGAACCTTTTATATATATATATATATATATATATATATATATATATATATATATTCTTTATTCATTCACACTCAATTGAAAAAAAAATACCGGGGATACATTCCAATACATAAGCGGTTGGGCGTGAAGAAAAAGAGAAGGAAGATCGCGATCCACCCCGCAAGAGGCACATCGGGATTCATGAGAAAACTGTAGTAGATCAAAAAAAAAGAAGAAAATCAGAGAAGAGAAAAAATAGGTTAAAATAAGAAAAAAAACGTGTGTAAAAGTGTACATTATAATAAAAATTTAACAATGTATGGGAGAATAAAAGTGCAAAAATTTTTTGTTTAGAGGGAGGGGGATACATTCATAAACGGGAAATATTAGCATCAAGAAGGTTGCGAAATTCTGAAGGAGATAAAAAGCAGGAGCAGTTCCGGAGAAAAGAATTTCAAATAGGAACAGTTTTAGCAAAGAAGTGCGTGGAGCATCTATCAATCCTGACTAAGAGCATTGGTCTGCGAGAAGATCTAACACAAGATCTAACAAGAGAAAAAAGAGCGCGAATAGGCGTATTCAAAACGTCGTTACTGCGGCGCCGCAGCAATTTTACATATATTTTTTTCTTCTCAGGTATCGAGTCAAACTTTTCTGATCGCATTTCAAACCTTTTCAAACCTTTTCAAGACAAACGTCGCTCGTCAAACTTTTCTGAGCGCTATTCAAACTTTTTCAAACTTTTGTTGCCGGCACAAGTTGGAAATCTTTTTTAAACTTTTTCAAACTTTTTCAAACCTTTTCAAACCTCGCTTGCGGTCGTATACGGTTTACAAATTGTCGTCAGTTCCGCAGTTTGGGAACTGCGTACTAAATGAGAGTGTGCAAAAATAAGAGAGGGCACTCTTTTAACGCGTGCGCGCGTTTTCATATTTTCGAAAATTATTTTGCGCAGTTTTTTCTAAATTTTTTTTTTCTATTTTCTCATCTCATAATTTTTATTTTCCTGGAAAAATTAAACTTACTCAAAATTACTCAAAACGTTGCTTAAAATACCCGATCTTCGGGCGATTTTAGGCAATTGTTGTTTCTTTTTGTTGAAAATTTTGAGTCTTTGATTTTTCTCATCTTTATCTTTACTATTATTAAGCGTTGATAAATATTTGTAAGTATTGTGTTTTCAATCGAGTTGCGACACCAACACGTGAAACCTTGCTCACTTTTTTCACGCAAACATTAAAAATGCACTAAAATTTAATGTTCGCTTGAAAAAAGTGGGCGGAGTTTGACCTCCTGACGTCGCAACTCGATTGGGAACACAATATTGTGGTTTTAATCGAGTTGCGACATCAAACCGTAAAACCTCGCCCATTTTTTTCATGCAAAAATTCAAAATGTACTAAAATTTGATATTCGCGTGAAAAAGGTGGGTGTTTCTTGTTTTCATGATGAAACTCTATTGAAAACACAATACTAAATGAACTTAGCGTTTTTAAGGTTCCGCGACATCTTGAAACCAGGCATCTCGTAACCAGACATCATGAAACCGGGCATATCGATATCGCGTTAACAGTGGAGGTGAAAAGTGAAAAGGTGAGTATTTTTTTTTCCAGAATTCTTTTAAAAAATAAGCAAAAAGTGCACAAACGCCAGTTCGTCACAAAAACATTGTTTCCCAAGAATTAAATTACTTTTTAGAACATTAAAAGCGAACAAAAATTCAAAATATTCCCTTTTCAATATAAAAATTAGGTAAAATTCAATTTTAAATTGATTATGGGCCTTCGCAGATGAACTTTTCCTGAACTGCGTTGAAAAGTATCCAGGAAGAAATGACAGGAAAGTTCATCTGCATAGGCCCATAATCATTTTAAAATTGAAATTTGCTTAATTTTTTTTTGTATTGAAAAAATAATATTTTGATTTTTTACTCCCTTTATTGTTCTAAAAAGTAATTTATTTGTAGAAAAAAACTGATAAGGTAATTTTCAAACTATAATTCCGTTTCCAAATAAAAAAAACATGGAATTTTTTCACAATATCACAGCAAAAAAGTGGTTTGCCACTAAATACATTATTTACCACAATTGCGCGTAATAGTATAGTCGGCGAATACATCATCAACCTCGCTCTACTGGTAAATTCCTGTAAAACAGTGTTGCACATGCAAGATTAACTCGAATTCTAGTTTATATACTTCTTTTTAACGAAAAATTACGTATCCACGACGAATTGCAGGTAAAATAAAAACTGAAAAGTACAGTAGAGCGAGGCTGATGATGCATTCGCCGAGTATACATCCGTGTGAGATTTGCGGAGTAAATCGTTTTCTGAGATCGGATAAGTTTGAAATGTAGCACACTGTTAGAACTTAAAGTGTTTCCATCACTGGACTGTATAAAAATTCTGATTTTAGAAATTGTTTAAAAACTTTGTACGTAGCATAAAAATTGGAGAAAAAAAAATGTATTATTTACAGGGCTCCTCAACATCGGCTGGTGGCGTCTTCTTCAACGGAAAAAAGAACAACCGAGCACAAGGAAGCATCAGGCAACATCCGCCGAAATTACTTTGCGAATTTTTTTGTCTTATATCTTACTGCCTTTATACGTATTACGGAAAACATATCGTTCTTATATTTAATTATCACTTAATTATCATAAATTTGTCGATTTAAAGTGTAAGAAATCGATTTCTAGAGGCTTTGAAAAAAAATGAGATTTTCACGATGGAAGTTTATTATTTTGCAAAATTGGGCTTATCTTTTTTGTAAATATCACTTTTTAATTGTTCTCAATACTTTTTGTCACTTTATTCTCAACTTTCAGACAAAATGTATTTAAATACAGGAAATTTCACCTTTTTCTTTCAATTTGAAGAAAAAATGAAAGAAATAAACGTAAATTTGTTCTAAAAATACGCAAAATAACATCCAATGAACAAAAAAACCATTTTACAATGAGAATTCATCATTAAACTTCGAAAAATTCCTGCGCAAAAAATTTTCAAACTGCACAAAAATCGAACCCGGGCCAAAATGTTTGCAAAGCATCCGCTCTAACCACTACACCACGCACCGCCTTCCCAACTGAACTCCTTTAGTCGTACACTGCGCAGCAGTCTATCAAACTGTTTTGTCATGTTTTTAACAAGATTTTTTCACAAATTTCCATAAAAACTACTTTTGAAATGATACAAAACCGAATAAAAAAGTATGTTCGCAAGAAGCGATTTTCGATTTTTTTTGAGTATCGATGCCAAATTTTGCGTAGAATTCGATGGTAATGAGAACTCCTGCGCTACGGCCTTGCGTAATACCGAAAAAGCGGAAAAACTACCAAATTCGTTGAGACTTGGGCTTTTGGATGAGAAAAAAACTAACTTAGAATCGCAGAAAGTGTCTGAAATTTTTATTACAAACATAAAATGAAGTGTATTATGCAATTAAATAATAAAAAACATAGGTCATCGCTGAAAAATTTTCACAAAATTTTGTGCTACTTTGACTGAAAATTTCAGGATGTTTGCAAGAACGAATTTTTGATTTTTTTTTTTTAACGATTCAGCGTGTCAAGATCTATCGATATCATTCATAAAAACGTGCGCTACGGACCTGCGTAACACCATATTTTCCGTTTTTCTCGAATCGCTTCGAAAATTCCGACCGTTTCCCGTATTTTTCTCAAAAACTGAAACATTTGAAGAAAAATGAATATTACCATTGTGTTCTACGCAGTCGATTACATAAGAACATATAAAATTTTTATCGATCCAATAGCCAGGAGCCGCAGTACAGGACGGTAAAGGTGGCGAAGCGAATCTAGTGAGAAAAATTTCACTCGCCCCGCCCACCCGCGTTGCGGTCTCTACTTATATCTTACTGCCTTTATACGTATATTTTTTTGTTACCGGAATAAAGTTTGAAATACAGTGAAAGGCGTCAATCAATAATGCTGATTCAGCAGCCATCATTAGCCTGCGCAGCAGGCTTTTTGAGAAACAAAATCGGAACAATTTTAGAATTTCAAACTTTTAAACTTTTTCAACCCTTTTCATGCCGTCCTCAAACTTTTTCAAGCCATACTTAATCCTTTTGAAGCATTGCTTATTTGTTACATGAAAAGGTTTGAAAAAGTTTGAAAAGGGATCAGAAAAGTTTGACTCGCGATACCTGAGTTATGGGTTCATATCTTTTGCATGATTCTAAATATTTAAACAATATTTCCCTATTTATTTTATGCAGAAAACGTGTTCCGCCAGCGCCTCGTTTTTGAAAATCTAAACCGTTTCAAATCTGTAACAACCGCGTTTCCTCAAATCTATGTGAGCAGTAGAGCGCATTTTCACGATGTACTCTTCAACACGCCGTGTGTGCGGCGGGAGCAGTGATACAAGGAGGCTATGGGTTCGCTCCTAAGACCTAGTAAACTTTTTTGCAAAGTTTTGACGTGTATTTTTCGGAGCCTTAATGCAGTCCAGAAATTTTTTAAAAACCATTTTGCGTGAATTTTCTAGTCCTCCTCATCCTAATTAAGGGCCTAATCTTGAAAAATTGTTTTTTTTTTTCAACATTTTTTCGAATTTTTATCCATCTGGCATTTTTTTTCCAAAAAAGCGAAAAAAAACCGAACCAAATAACATGAACTTGCTCTCCTCACTACAAAACTCGTTCCCACTGACTTTAAGTCTTTGAGAATCTACGGTATTTCATTTATCAAGAAATGTAACTTAATGGGAATGCGTTTTTACTTACGAGGAGCTGGCAGATTTTCTGACGAGTTTTCGTGAAATATTCCGAATATTTCGTACCAGCCGAACATTTTGTGCTAGATTTCATCTGAAAAAAAAAAAAAAATCATCGAATTCAAATGATTGTTAACGAAAAATCGATAAATGTACCCACCTAATTGCAAAATTAGTATTTAAAAACATAACAATCAAGATAATGTTACATGAAAAGAAAAAAAAACCCATAAAAATAAAAAAATAGAATGAGGAATCATCAAATTATGCGCAAAAAATGTTAGTATTTGCTGACGCGTTTTGCGATACAGGTAAAAAAAGGGGTCCATATAGACCCCGAAATTTTCCAAATTAACCCGGAAATTTTCCAGATAGATTTGAGTTTTCTAAATTAACCCAAAATGAAACACCTGAGCACCCATCGATATTTTCAGCGACCTGCGTGTTGGTAGACTTTTAGGCTGGTGTAGCAAAGGCGACCGTGTGGAATGTAGGATTTTCCAAGTAAAAATGTGCTCGAAACAAATAGAAAAAGTTTGATGGCTCATAAACACTTTTCTGAAAACATTATGCGGATTTCTAATATCTCAAAAAATTCACCAAAAAATCTAGTATTACCCGGATTTTTTAAAGAATTTTCCAAAATGTACCAAAAAGTACTTTCCTAGTTAAAATCGATATTTTGGCCTGATATTTTCTGGGAATGTCCGGGTGTATTTTTGCCATTATTCCTCAAAGTTTTAGGCCCATTGGGGCAGTTTTATGCGGTGCACTTCTATTAGAGTATTTTATTTTAGTTACCTTAACAGATAGAATTCCCATTTTGAACGTGAAAGTGGTCTCGTCTTTATGCCTATCTTTTCCCACCAATTCTGAAAAAATCAAGCAAATTTTTGTGTCAATTTAGTGAACAAATGCAAAACTACACTAATCTTTCGTGTATAAGGCTGGATTGTGCGGATATTGGCAACTTCATAGCTATTAGCCGTTGAAAATGGCAGATAGGCTCTAATTATCAGCGATCGGCGCAAAAGAAGAAATTTCGTGCCTGAGCAACGCACGGCCTCCCAGACTCCCAATGCGCCAGCCAATCACTGACGCTTTTCTGGTGTTGGCGCGTTACTCGACGCCGCGCCTTTGAGCGCTCTAATGCTCTTGTGTGCGGTTTTCTCATGAAATAATACTTGTTTAACAAGTATTATATGCGGAAACAAAGTAGAGAAACGTTTGAAAGAGCAAAAAGTGAGGAAAAGCGTCGAAAAACTCACAAAATGAAAAATTATGGTGAACTTTTTTTTTAATTTGGGAAAATGGAAAAATATTTTTTGGCGGAAATTAGGCAATATGTGGCTGATTATGACTAAACTGAATGAATTTGGTCTGTAAAACTCATTTTTACAAAGAAAAAAGTAGGATTTCATATCAAAAAAAAGGAAGAACAAATTTGGCAAACGAAATGAAAATCACGAAGTACGGAGTTCAAATGAATTCAATGAAGCGCGTTTGACCGTCGCGCCGCTCCGGGCTGAACATTCGGAGACAAAAAACAGACAAAATATGACCAAATTCATAATAGCACGGCCAGAAATGAAAAAAAGATGGCCATAAATGCAGAAATTTCCCTTTTTTTTTCTAAATCGCACAGTTGAATTTAGAAAAAAAGGGAAATTTCTGCATTTATGGCCACCTTTTTTTCATTTCTGGCCGCGCCATAAGAAGAAAGTATTTTTAATTCAATTAATAACTTCAAACTGCATCTCCTTCTCCTACAGGAGTTCAAATTCTTAATTTTAACGCTTATTCGAAAGGTTTCACCTTATTCTTTATTTCGCCGAGAACTTCATCAAAAAATATTGGAAAGACAAAATATTTGACGATAAGTAAATTTTCAGTACTAAATTGTAAGCATATTTGAAAAAACGAAAGTTCGCGCCAAAAGAAGCGGAGCGAGGCCGTGCAACGGATATTTGGCACACGCCCCGAAATGAACAGCTAATAGCCTTGTTCCTCAGAATTTGTTTTCGTGTCTCATCCACGCAGAAATTAAACCGGCCTTATACACAAGAGAATAGGGTAGATTTTCTGTACGAACACAGCAGAAAACTAAATGACTCACTGTTGGAAAGCTTTTCGCGCAACTGCAGATACTTTAGATGGTAGCGAAGAAGAGATTCTTCGAAATTCTCCAAATTCCTCGTCTCTTTTTTCTGTTTTTGAGCCTTTTCTTCGGCAGACTGCTCGCAAATCGCATATCCCGGAATGACGTCGAGAAGCACTTGAAGGGTACTGGCCATTGCGAGTTTTTGAACAGGCTCTCGCACAAGCCCATGGATTTTCTCACCGTTGCACAGATTGTAGAGATCGCGGAGACGAACGACCTAGGAATTCAGAGGTTTATTTTTAGAAATTACATGAAATGCCGTCGAAAATAAAAAAAAATGCATTATTCAAAATTCCCTACTATTTCTTGGCATTTCTATGGGTTATTCATAAAATGGCCAAAGAAAAGCAAAAAATTGGGAGATAATGCTTCGATTGGTATGAAATTATGCGGAATATTTAAGCATTCAC
The DNA here is from genome assembly GCA_963572235.1 of Caenorhabditis japonica. Classification (NCBI taxonomy): domain Eukaryota; kingdom Metazoa; phylum Nematoda; class Chromadorea; order Rhabditida; family Rhabditidae; genus Caenorhabditis; species Caenorhabditis japonica. Next base: position 19,090,251 of record OY754346.1, read on the forward strand.
GGTGTCCAGGATTTGAAAAGTGGGCGGAGTCGAGCAAACGCGCCCCACTGGATTTTTTCGCGCGAAATTCAAATTTTGACGCATTTTTATGTTTTTCGGGAAAAAAAGCATAAATTCTTATTTTTCCCACATGTGCGCCAACGGAATTATAGCTGAGGTTTTTAGAAATTTTTTAAGCCTAAGAACGTCGAATTTGGTTCAGCCACCATTTCGAAATATTCATTTTGAGTTTTTTGGTGTTTTTGCAGGATAAATCTTTACGAAAATTGAAGTTTGGACAATTTTATGGTATTCAAAGATACAATACATACATTTTACAAAGAAAAACAGGTTTTACTGGAAGAAAAATAATAAAATCAATTAAAAAAATTCGAGAGTCGCAAACTGCGCAAGCACCGAAAGTGCGCCATGAGAGTTTGCTGACACGCCAGCAAATTAGGCTCCGCCCACATTTCAAATCCTGGGGCCGTATTCATGAAACCATTAGGAATTCCGAACGGGTTCGGAAAAGTATTCCGAACTACTCAAAATTCCGAATGGGAACAGTTTTCTTTTTTTTCTTTACTGCTAGTGCATTTGGATTAGAGGTCTATCAAAATTAATTAAAATAGTTTCCATTCGGAATTCCAAGTAGCCCGGAATAAAATTTTCCGAACCCTTTAGGAATTCCGAATGGTTTCATGAATACGGCCCCTGGACACCGTGGCATTTACTATTAATTTTTGTAATTTTTCCCTTTTTGGCATTTTTATGACTAAAAATCATTATGGACCTATTCACAAACCATGTTTTGGTCCAAAATTTGCTGAGCGTGTACAGGTGAATTTTTTCCAATATTTCCCAAAATTTCAGGTCAATCGGAGCATTCTCCGATTTTTCCCGCAATTTTTTTTTCCGGTTTTGTGAATAGGTCCATATGTCGGGGCGCGGCGCGGCAAGACCCACGCAACGTCGCAGAGGTTCTTCCTCCCGTCGCGGTAATAATAAAGCCGTTGTATTTAATTTAAGTTAAGTGTTGGTAGTTTAACAATAATGGGGCTATTCAGGGTCGGAAAAAAATGTGTTTTTTTTTCCTTATTCACGACGAATTTTTTGGTGCCTCCAAGCCAAGAGCAAATAGTGGGCGGAGTCTGGTTGCAATATGCGGGCACGGTTTTTCAGTACAGGAAAAAAAGCAAATTTCGCCTTTAAAAAGCGAATTCTGATCAAAAAATTCAGTTTAACGAATCGCGAATCGCATATTTTCAATTTGGCGACCGGAGGGAGCTGGGCGGAAGCTTACTTTGATCATTTTAAGTGTTTAATCGGCTCCCGGTAACATTTTCTCAACTTTTTTGTTCACCTTTAGACTTTAAATCACAAAAAAATCCCGTCACAAAGCATGCTTCCACCCAGCTCCCTCCGGTCGCCAAATTGAAAATTGTCACACATGCTTCCGGCGCGTTGCCGCTAATTTTTCCGTGCATCGATAAATGCTTAGAAACTCATATTAAAACCGTTTCTGACAAAAAAAGCAAAAAAAAATTATTTTTACAAAAAAAATTAATAATTCCGGGGAGACAAGGAAGAAATCAATGCGCGAGACCCCCGAAAAGGGGGGAATGTGTTGCAACGCAGGAACGAAAAGGGTGGAAAATGGGCACAGTTGACTGCAAAAGTGCCGCACGGTTTTCTCTGCATTTTTGGAGAATGAGCAATAGTGTTTTTTTTTCAGTTTTTTTTTTGCCTGAAATTAGTTTTTTTTTGGTATATATTGTCCATTCGCGACAAATTCAGGTGCGCTCCATTGAACTTCGTACTTTGCGATTTTAATTTTCGTCACCAAATTATTTTTCCTCTTTTTCTTCGATTTTTTGCTAAAATTCTCAGTTTTCTTTGATATTTCTTTGTTAAAATGACTAGTAACAAACAAATTCGTAATATTTTGTGAAAATTTTCCTAATTATGCCCAATTTCAGTTAAAATTCGCCAATTTTCGAAATTGCCGCTGCTTTAAAAATTCTTAAATAATTTATTTGGAAAGCTTTTATTTCAAATGATTTTATGACGATGTATTTCAATGTATTCTTTCTTTTTAGCACCTATTTTAATGCGAAATCACCCGAATTTTCGCGAAAAATATTAATTTTCACTAAAATCAATAATTTTGTGGACCTCTCGCAGCTTTTCCGCTCCTTTTCTTTTTTAATCGTTTCTATTTTGTCTCCGCATTCCAAATACACAAAAATACTAATTTCAGGCAAAAAAAAAAACAGAAAAAAAACACTATTGCTCATTCTCAAAAAATGCAGAAAAAACCGTGCGGCACTTTTGCAGTCAACTGTGCCCATTTCCCCCCCTTTTCGTTCCTGCGTTGCAACACTTTCCCCCTTTTTCGTGGGGTCTCCAATGCGCAGATAGAAAAATAACGGTGCACGACAGTGGAAGATTTCAAATTCGCGCCATTCAATGGAGCGCATTTACTCACCTCTCGCTTAGTGCTTTTTTGGGTGGCCCCCCACGCGCGTGGGGGGCCACCCAAAAAAATTTTTTTTTCGTTTTTTTGTGCAGTTTCGCGACGCTTTTGATTTGTTTCATATATTAAGACTTTTAATCACAAAAAATTCTCCCGCAAATCATGCTTCCGCCCAGCTCCCTCCGGTCGCCCTTTTGAAAAGTGTCACACATGCTTCCGGCGCGTTGCCGCTGAACTTTCCGTGCATCGATAAATGCTCAGAAACGCATATTCAAAGCCTGAACAACAAAAAAAGTGAAAAAAAAATTAGGGAAAAAAACATTTTTTTTTTGGGTGGCCCCCCAACCCGCATAGCGCCAAAAATTCAATGTTCTTGACAATTTTTGCCGCTCATTTAAATCGTTCAGCAATTAAATCTGACTCTTGCGCCTTGTGCAGCTGTCACACACTCTATCCAATTTGTTCGAAATTTCGCAATAAAGAGTGCAAATTTACTTGGCTGTCCGCCTGCACAATGTCATCATCCCTGTTCAGGACCGGAACCCATTTATAATGCATGACCGCCCATTCTTCCTTTCTCGAGCACGCACATTCTCCTTGGATACATTGATTTGTCCTTTTCTTCGTTTTCCGATTTTCGAAAATGTTCTCTTTTGCAGATCAAATAGGCATCATGTCGGAGGTTTATGAAATCGAAATCACCACTAATGCCACGGATTTTCCAGTGGAGAAAAAGTATGCGGCAGCGATTTCTTTGAATGATTTAAAGGTAAATAAGTTTATTTGGAAAATTTATTAATATCGATTGCTCCAAAATTTTCTGAGCCTGCCCGGGAGCATTTTTGACACTGCCAATATTACTTACAATAATTATTGTACAATATCACGGGGTGTTGAGAGGTACATGAAAATGAAAATTTAAATTTCGCGGGAAAGTTGCCACGTCACTCGAGAAAAAAGAGCGCGAAATGGCGTATGCAAAACGTCGTTACTGCGGCGCCGCAGAAAATTTTTCATATATTTTTTTTCTTATGGGTTCATATCTTTTGCATGATTCTAAATATTTAAACAATATTTCCCTATTTATTTTATGCAGAAAACGTGTTCCGCCAGCGCCTCGTTTTTGAAAATCTAAACCGTTTCAAATCTGTAACAACCGCGTTTCCTCAAATCTATGTGAGCAGTGGAGCGCATTTTCAGGATGTACTCTTCAACACGCCGTGAATATTGTGAAAACAAAAAAGTTGCAACGCGGTGTTTGCGTACTTTCAAAATTCAAACGAAAAGGGGGACGTCTCTCTTAATTTGACATGCTATTTCTTTGCTTGCCGTCTGAATTTTAAAAATACGCAAACACGCGCTGCAATTTTTTTGTTTTCTCAATATAATACGAAAATTATTCTCTCAGAGAAAGCTGGAGCTAATTGTCGGCACCACAGCCGATTCTATGAAAATCCACCTTTTCGACTCGGACGATCAACCCAAGGGAGAGCTAACCGATGGAGCAAAAAGCCTAAAAGAGTTGGGCGTTCGCGACGGTTACCGAATTCACGCCATCGACGTGACAGGTGCAAACGAGGATTTCAAAGACGAGAGCATGGTGGAAAAGTACGAGATGAGCGAAGACGCGTACGACAAACGAACAGACAGCGTTCGTGCGTGGAAGAAGAAAATGCAAGGAGAGCAAGGAGGTGCTCCAATGGAAAACGAAGGCGACACAGCGAATGAGGAGGCGGCAAAGGGTATTAAGCTTGGAGATCGTTGTGAAGTGACAGTTGGAGCACAAATTGCTCGGAGAGGAGAAATCGCATTTGTTGGCACCACCAAGTTCAAAGATGGATTGTGGGTGGGAGTGAAGTATGATGAACCGGTCGGAAAGAATGACGGATCAGTGGCCGGAGTGAGGTAGGATTTTGAATTTTGAAAAATTGTAGTTTATTGGTGTTAGGTCAGAGTAAAATGAAAACGAAAATCCTGTAAAGTTTCTTATCGTTAATTTATCAAATAAGCCCACAGCTCATACCAGTATCGCCCCTTCGGGAAAAATAAGAACAGCCCCACTCCTTCCTTTTCTTGCGAATTCGGTCTGTGCTCCATATTAATATCGTTATATCAGAATAGCCCCCCTCTGTATCAAAAAGGCCTCCCCCGTGATATCAGAATAGCCCCATATATCAGAGAATAGCAACAAAACAAGCAAAAATCGGTTGAAATCGAGTTACATCAAACCAATTGCTTTAAAAAACAATTAAAAAAAGGAAAAAATACTTGAAAACGACAGAAAAAAAATGAAAAATTATGAATAAATTATGAAAATGTTAATTGGTATTTTATTGCGGTTATGGGGTTATTCACGAAATGGCAAAAAATGGCAAAAAACGGCAAAAAACTGCGCGAAAACTCGGAAAATGGTCCGATTGATCTGAAATTTTGTGAAATGAAGGAAAAAACCCTCCCGGGCAGTACCCCAAAATTTCTGACAAAAATATCGATTTTAAGCATTTTCAGAGAAAAAAGCAATATTTCTTAAAAATCGATATTTTGGTCTGAAATTTTGTGGGAATGTCCGGCAGAGTTTTTTCCATTATTTTCCAAAATTTCAGATCAATCGGAGCATTTTCCGAGTTTTCGCGCAGTTTTTTGCCGTTTTTTGCCATTTTTTGCCATTTCGTGAATAACCCCATTATATATATTATACTTATACCTTTTTTCATTTAATTCTGGAAAAATATTGTTTCACTCATTTTTTTTACTTTTCACCTCTCCTCGTGACGCAGTTTCGAGATGTCCGGTTTCGAAATGTCGCGGAGCCATTGAAAACACAATAATGCATAAACTTTTTCTAAAAAAAAAGGCTGAATTGACATTTTTGCGATGTTTTATTTACGTTATTGTGAAAACAAAAACTTTTCAAAGCGGTGTTTGCGTACTTCTGAAATTCAAACAAATGAAAGAAATAGCATGGAAAATGAATAAATTATAGTGGATTCGTGGCGGAGTGACAATTTTTTTCACGTTTTTATTCGAAAAAATGAAGAAATAACTGAAGAAATGAAGAGATTTTTAGTCTCCCAGTTTCACGTAAAATATCACTCCGCCACGAATCCACTATACCAATACCAGTTTACCCAGTTTCGTTTGAATTTTAAAAGTACGCAAACACCTCGTTGCAATTTTTTGTTTTCATAATAAAATGCCACATTTTACTTGTCCGCAAAATAATTGTTGAAAAATAGATACAACAGCCTTTTTTTCTACTAAAAATTTCATAAAAAATGCTCATTTTTTCTGATTTTTAAATGGTTTTTATAACAAAAAAATTAGAAGATCACAAACGTGGCCTAGAATTGCCCATCTGGCCTAGAAAATCGGCGACCGTGGCTTCTAGAAAATTCCATTTTAAATTTCTTTCCTGGGGAAAATATTTTCCCCAGAAATTTAAATTTTTCCTGCGAAAAAACCAATTTCTGTATATTATTCTCAGTACGGAGCGCTGCAAACGCGCTCCTTTCGCACAGTGGTGGACGCGGCCACGTTGGCGACGAGAGAGTGCAGAAAACTGAGAGAGCGTGGCCGACTTTTTGGTCTGATTTCTCTAAACCTCACTCCAAATACATTCAAAATTTATTGTTTGATTGGAGCGAATTTGAGAGCTTTATACCTAGTATATCAGAATATTGGGACTCTTTCGGAATAGAAATTCGACAAAATATAAATGTCACGTTTTAGAAATTGCGTGAAAATAGAAATCCACGTAATAGAAATGTAATAAATCAGAAACGTAACAAAATGGAAACAAACAGAAACGTAGCAGAGCAGAAATGTGTCGAATTAGAAGTAAAATGGCAATGGAGCGCGTTTGCCAAATTTATTTTTAATTTAATTTTATTTATTTATTTGCTTTCAAGTGTAATTACAACATAGCGGTTACGTACGAATTATAAAATCAGAGCAAATAAAATTTAAAATGACCGATCGGACCGGCAATAGTCCAGTTGGTCAAGTGGGGTTGTGGGTTACGATGTCTAGGGGAATAGCGCCTAGGCGCGCAGCAAAAGCCTTTGGATGCAATCTCTTTGGTATTAGTTTGGCGGCACGGTTCCACAGGGACAAATTGGCAGGAGGAAGCCTTTTGAGGACTTTCCACAAGCCGTTAACAAATAAGGGTTTTTCAAAATGACTTTTTCGATATTTTTCACGTTTTTCTCGATATCTTCCACGTTTTGGTACATTTCTGCTCTGCTACGTTTTTGTTTTCACACGTTTCATTTTGTTACGTTTCTGATTTATTATGCCGCGTCCAAAGTCAAAAAAATTCCTGAAATCACGTTTTTTCTGCAGTCCAAAGTTGCAAAAAAAAATCACAGAAATAACAGGTGTTTACCACTGAATTTTCGCGTGTTTTTTATTTACAACTTTCACGCCGAAAAATTCAGTGGTAAACACCTGTTATTTCTGTGATTTTTTTTGCAACTTTGGACTGCAGAAAAAACGTGATTTCAGGAATTTTTTTGACTTTGGACGCGGCATTACATTTCTATTTCGTTGATTTCTATTTGCACGCAATTTCCAAAACGTGACATTTATATTTTGTCGAATTTCTATTCAGAAAAAGCCCTAGAATATCATCCTTATATATAAAATTCCGTTTGGGTCTGTAACTGAGTTTCTTGGTGTGTCTGTTTCCAAACTGCATGGCGGAAGCGAACTGAGCGCCCGAGACCAACACAAAAACTCGAACTCGCGTCGTTCGCTTGCAGGGCAAGCGCATAACCGCCTGCGCCACAGGTCACACGCAGGAAATGAATGAAAAATATATTTAAAAGAAAGTGAAGAAAAAACATTTTTAGAAATGAAAAAAAAATCAAAAGTAGCTTTTGATGCTGCCAGGCTTGTTTATGCTGCGTTCAAAGTGATAAAGATGGAGAAATATTGGTGTCCAAAGTGAAGAGAAAAATTTCTACTTTTTACGCATAAAAATACTGTAACCGTAACCAAATCGTGGCGAGACCTTCCAATTTCGTCGAAAAGTTCCGTAAGTTGACACAAAATGAGGTCACGCCACGATTTGGGTACGGTTACAGTCTTTTTACGTTAAAAAAAGTAACAATTTCATTTTCACTTTGGACACCCATTTTTCTCCATCTTTATCACTTTGAACGCAGCATTATGCCTGAAAAAATTGTCAAAAATCAGGAAAGTAAAATAAGAATAGAAAAATTCTGCTAATTTCCGAACGGCAATTTCTAGGCCAATGTACGAGAAATGCGCCATTCAGAAAAAAATTTTTGAAGCCTGGAGTGCCGTGCTACAGTATAGTCGCGGTGAGAATATCTGGACCTATTCAGCACTGGAAAAAACCGTTCTTCCTATGCAGAATTGCTGAAAAACGGCAAAAAACTACAACCTGTCGTGTGGAGACCTGCCGATGGAATAATGCGATGCGCCTTTAAATTTCGGTCAAATTCCGATTGAAAATTAAAGGCGCATTACATTTTTTAACACCGGGTCTCGATGCGATGGGTTTTTTTTTCCTGGTAAACAACCTGCACAGGGTTAAAAACAGGGAAACGGTTTTTTTTTGTAATTGTGCTCTTTATCGCTGAAGTATTAGGTTGGCAAGAAAGTTTTTGTTATGTTTTGAAAAAGTGTTTATTCAAAGAAGGAGAAATCAAATGATTAATAGTATTTGCCATCCTTATCGACAACAGTCTGCCATCTGTTCTGCAAACTCATATTACCTGTCCTCCAATACTCTGGTTTTTTTGATGCAAAATATGACACTAGCCAATTTTCGACATCACTTTTTGTTTTGAAATCAGTTCCCTCAAGGGATTGTTGCATGTCCGAGAACAAGTGATAATTAGTAGGGGCAAGGTCTGGGCTGTACGATGGGTGAGAAAGAACTGTCCAGCTGAACGTTGCCAGTAGTGACTTTGTTGTTTTCGCCACATGTGGTCTTGGCGTTATCGTGGATGTAGTGCACTCCAAGGCATTTGAGCGGGGAGAGATTAAGCTGGGCCCTGATCTTTTGCAGTTGGGCAGAGTAGTACTCGGCCGTGATAGTTTTGCCTTCGTCCATAAATTCCCAGTGGTGCACGTCATGGACAGACCACCATACAGAAAACTCAGAGCGGGAAGCATCGTTAAGGAAAAAGTCGTTGTTCTCGAATTTTCCAAACCAAATGTGAATGGTATTTTCATGAGGGGCCTCGGCCTTATAAACTTGAACCAGACGGCGATGAGTCTCCGGCACTTTCAAGTTAGATAGAAACAAAACGAGAATGACATTTCGTAGGGTGATTTGGGTCAGGACGGAAATGGCCCATGGGGTTTTGAGAGAGAGAAGCAGTAGGGAAAAGTGGATGTTATTGCCAACAAGGTAGGTTTCCTATATACCCAGTAAAATTATCTTTTGGTTTGTGTCGGGCTCTGCGGCGAGCTATGGACAAAATCAAAACATAACAAAAACTTTCTTGCCAACCTAATATATACGAATTCACATGAGTTTAGAATTAAAAAAATACAAATTGGAAGTTTCTCTTTAATTTATTTTTTTTCAGATACTTTGAATGTGATGCCAAGTACGGTGGATTCGTGCGACCAGTCGACGTTAAAGTTGGCGATTACCCGGAGCTTTCCATCGACGAAATTTGAATTCTGCCTTTTCGACCACGAAACAATACGCTTCTCTTGCATTATATTGCTACCATGTTTCTAACCACCGCTTTCATCAATCCACTTTCTCTTTTTCTGTATTCTTTTCATTTCCATTCATCCCGAGATTCAAGTATGCCCCGTCCGTCAGACAGTCTCGATCTCTCCGCGCTTCTTCTATCTATTCTATTTTGCATGTGATAAGTAAACGATAAGTGACACCCCCGACGAGTAATCGACAACTACTGGATTGTTCGCGCTAGGAACAATTAAGGGGGAGGAGGAGAAGGAAGCTAAAAAGCCGTCAGGGAGAAGATGGAACTGGTATAGACAGAACGGGCGGATCTTAGGCGGGCACAGAGTGAGATCACTTTCCGTTTTTTTGTTGTTTAGATGGAGGCAAAAAAATCAACAATTATTATGCTATTATTTTTGTTTTCTGTTTTATTTTTCACTGTTAATGGACAAGGTGAGATTGTTAGTGGGTAGAACTTTTGGCTCCGGGACGTTTCGAAACTTTGGTGCATTTTTTTTTGCGACGCTGTTTTCGAACTATCTTTTTGGGAGTTTGAACCCTATCGTGCAAACCCCGCGACGCCAAAATGCACAAAAGTTTCGAAACGCCCCAGAGACTAGAGCCTACAAAATGGGCCATCTCGGCCATACAGTACCGTTCAAAAAGTTGGAAACTTTTGGTTTTTCGGGCATAACTTTTGAATGGAGAGGGTTACAGTTCTGAAAATTTGCATGAATCTGTGCCGTAATGTTTTTGACAAGCTCCAAAAATGAGTTTGGTCATTTTTGAAAACTGCAGATTTTTCAAAACATTTCAGATGCCAAAATTTCGACCCAAAAATAATTTTTTTTCCTGATTTTTCAGGACTCGAAATTTATTTTTAAAATGAAGTTTCAAAACTATTGTGTTTTCAATCGACTTGCGACATGAGAACGCGAGACTCCGCCCACTTATTTGTGCGCTACCTGTCTGCGTCTCTTCAAATATCACTGTGTTCGCGTGGTCGCGCCCAAATAAGTGGGCGGAGTCTCGCGTTCTCATGTCGCAAGTCGATTGAAAACACAATAAAAGTACGATTTTAGTTGACAATGGGTCGATCGGACAATTTTCAGCTGACTTACAGCACTTTGTATATCAGGGTCCACATGGGTAAGTCAGCTTTAACTTTTATTGAGAATCACCAAAACCGAATAAAATCAAATAAACTTTGCTTTTTAACAGTTTTTTTAAAATCTAATTTGCCCTCATTTTCTTTGGTTTTGGTGATTCTCAATAAAAGTTAAAGTTGACTTACCAATTTTGACCCCGATACTCAAAGTGCTGTAAGTCAGCTGAAAATTGTCCGATCGACCCATAGTCAACTAAAATCATACTTTTAGTTTCTAAAATTCATTTTAAAAACAAATTTCGAGTCTTCAAAAATCTGAAAAGAAATATTTTTGGGTCGAAAATTCTGGCATCTGAAATTTTCTGAAAAATCTTCAGTTTAAAAAAATGACCCAATCCATTTTTGAAGCTGGTCAAAAACATTACGGGACAGATTCATGCAAATTTTCAGAAACATAACCCTCTCCATTCAAAAGCTATGCCTGAAAAACCAAAAGTTTCCAACCTTTTGAATGGTACTGTAGTTTAACCATTTCAAGTTCTTCAAATTGTATTGTTTTCAGTCATTTTTAGTTACCCTAAACTCGTGTAGATAGGTCTGCCAATGGATAGGTCCGTCTCCAGTTAGACGCACTCTCTCGTTTCTTTGGCCGCCCATTTCTCCAAGAAAGAGACACTCTCTCACGCTTGTTTACCAATAACTTGTGTACCAATAGTATGGCCGACCGCTGAGAGAGAAGTGAGCGGACATGAAAGCACAACACGTCAGAGAAACCAGACAAAATGAGAGAGTGTGTCCCTCTCAGAAATGAAATCGGACCTATCTACACGAGTTTAGGGTAGTTTTTTGAAGAAATAGTTAAGAAACGAATTGGGAACATTTTAAGAGCTTGCGCAATTGAGAAATAACAAAGTTATCAGCCAATTTCTGAAATCAACTTAAATTTTTTATTTTTTGAGGCAAAGGGTCTAGATTCCCATTTATTTAATAACCAGCTTTATAAACACGATTAAAACCAATATTTCAAGCGCCGGAACGACCGGAAAAGTTGAAAAATGGCTGGCAAATAAGGCTTCGAAAATTCAGCCCTGAATTCCCGTGTATAGTTAATTTGTCGTTATCGATAGATGTTTTTGAACGAATTAGACAGAGTTTAAAACAAATAAGTGCAGCCAAGTCAAACCAAAAAAATGGAAATATGGCCGAGAATTCCCATACGACCACGGCCATATTTTAAAAACTTAAATTTTCTTCAATTTTCGTAGTTTTTTTATACTTTTTTTTGTTAATTTTGCTCAGTTTATCAGCTTTTTATGTACAAATCACTTTTAATCGCAAAATAAACAAAAAAAAAGACAAAAAAAATGAGAAAAATGCCGAAGAGATCTCGCAGAAGGATGGTTTCTAGGCCATATACATATTATCGACCATAATTTCCACTGAAAAACGTCAATTTTTCCGCCCACTTCCAGCAAAAATATACGCATATCAAAATACCAAGTTCAAGTCTCCATAATTATATTTCAGACCCTCCGCCATGCCCAGAAAACCCGACGATTTGCATGATAGAACTGTTGAAATTGTGGGAGGAACTACGAGTTTCCGAGACGAATGCCACAAATGTCTTGTTACCAGTATGCTTTGTTTTTGTCTCTTTTATCACCCCGAACGCTGATTAGATGATAATGGTGTCTGGTTCCGCGTTAGCGCAAGCGCCGGATGCAACAACAAAACCGCAATAGTAGGAAAACTCGAATGTTTTTTTTTAACATTGTTTGGAATTACCTACTTTTTTTTTCAAGTTTTAGAGCTGGGTTAGCTTGAAAAGTGGAAAATTTAAAATGCGCTGCTAATAGTTATAGGTGTGCACCTTTAAACTACAGTAAGCCCGTTTCAAAATAATTGTATGGATAAAAATTGTTTTTCAAGTCGAAAAATGCTGAAAATCGAATTTTTAAATGGATTTAACGTTTTTCTCTTGTTTTTAAAATGATTTTTCACAGGAAAAGCAAAAAAGAGAAGCAAAATCAAGAAAATGTTAATAGTTTTAGTTATGCGCCTTTAAACTACAGTATGATCGGTTAAAAATATTTTAATGGAAAAAAATGATTTTTTTAAATAAAAAATTACTTTGAAGCGGAAGTTTTGAAATGTTTATTGTCTTTTTTAAAGTTTCAGAGCAATTTTGGCTAAGAAAAGCAGAAAATTTGAAAAAAAAAACGAAGCGCTGTTAATGATTTCAGTTATGCGCCTTTAAACTACAGTAAGCTTCGTTTTTCTTGCAAAATCATATTGATTTTGCGCTCCATTGTTTCGGAATTATTCAAAAATTAAACAAGAGAAGTTAAACAAAACAAGACATTGGGAAAAACAAAGATACGCAGACTACATCGGCGGTGCGTTCTGGCAATATTCTCAGTACGGAGCGCTGTAAATTCGCTACATTTGCAATGAACGAGGCGGCCACATTGGCGACGAGAGAGTTACGCTCTTTTCTCTCTCAATCTCACTCCAAAAGCATTCTCAGTTCACTGTGCGATTGGAGCGAATTTGCAGTTGTTCAAAATCAAAAAAAAATCATTTGAGCCCTTCAAATATACGTCGTTCTAGACCGCCTTCTACTCAAAGCCCTCATTAATCTCCTTGTGCGAAAACTATTCAAACATCAACGAAAAATGTGGTCTTGGACGGTGCCACGTGGAGAATCCAGTGACCAGTTTCGTGCAAAGACATCTTTCATTTGTGTGCCAAAAAGAGATGGCGATAAAGTTCTTCGAAAATCAACAATGCATCACCAACTCGCTTATGAAGTCCAATTGCACAGCAAAGATCAGAGAGGACCCGAGAATTGGCGGCGAGAGTGAGCATTTTTTGAGTACTCGCGGCGTGCTGGCCGGCCCGGAACGTTGGAAAATAAAATTTAAACTGCGCAAATTCTGGCCTAATTGTAAGCGTGGTCGCTATTTTCTACAGTAGGCTGCAGTTAGCTGCACAACCACTCGGCTGCTTCAAAACGGATACGAAAAGGAGACGCAGAGAAGCAGAGTGTGCGGTGTTTTGTGGCAACCTGCCTGCGCCTCTCACCGAAGAGACGCAGACAAGCAGCCTCCCTTCTCAGCGGAGCGCATTGCCAATAACGTTCCGGCCAGCACGCCGTGTTCTTTTTTTCCAGTATTAACACAATAATAAATGCTCAGTTTACTGCTCGAAAATGGACGAATTCGTGAAGTGTGTCGAAGAGCCGTTGAGAACTTCATGTGGCAATGAGGCATATGCTTTGGTGATGAAGAGTGTGGAAACGTATGGATGCCCTGAGAAAATTGGTAAAATTATGCCCTCAAAAATCCCATTCTCCCTCCACTAATTACAGACATTGCAAGGGTAAACGAATTTTTGAACCTCAAAGTGGAAACTGCTACTATAGAAGTGATGACTACACCATCTGCACCGCTGCCTGGAAAACAAATCAACATGCGTGTGACTGCCTCATTGGACGTTGAAGATCAAAACAAGGCTCCTGTGCAGCTGGAGAAAGAAGTGATGTCATCAACAGCCACTGAATCAACATCAACATCAACATCAACAACTCTTGCCGTCGCAACAACTACCATATTCGAAGGCGTCATTGTTGATGACGTCAGAGAGAGTTCTGGAGAAATTCCAGAAGAGACGACAGTAGTGGCGAATACTGTGACACAGCCCGTTGAAAAAGAACGTCCAAAACGAAAACAGTTTAACGTGGCGAACATGACCGATTGTTACACGAGTATTGTGGGGTAAGTGGAAGGGCTAATTTTGATTGATTGTTCGTTTTTTTCTGAGCTGAAACGTTGGTGTGATATAAGATTTTCTGTGCTATTATTGTTTTAAAAAATTTGTCACCTGGTGAGAGGCGCGAATTCAAAAAATAGACTCCGCCTCTTCGCCGAAATATTTCTGCAACTCTGCGCGTGCCAATTTGCAATCACGGTGCGCGCGATTTTATGCGTTGAATTTCCGTTAATGTATTAACAAATATCGATCGAAAACAATTGAAATTGAAAGGCACTGGCACTGAATTGAAAGGCATTGAGGCACTGAACGCAGAAAATCGCGCGCACCGCGATTGCAAATTGGCGCGCGCACAATTGCAGAAATATTTCGGCGAGGAGGCGGAGCCTATTTTTTGAATTCGCGCTTCTCGCCAGGTGACAACTTTTTTAAAACAATAATAGCAGTAGCTCCCGGACATTTCAAACGCAGACGTTTCAAACCCGGGGTCCGCGATCTGTCGTCTGTTCGTTCTGGGGTTTTTTTCACCACGGAAAACCGATTAGAGCAAACCCGCGACGACTGGTTCCAGATTTCGAATTTGACACGTCTGGGTTTGAAATGTCCGGGATCCCTAGCAGTAGCCCTAGCGAAAGGGAGAGTCGTTGAATTCAACGAAAAAAATCTTGGCAGTTTTTTTATGCGAAAGGCAGCAAGCGTGTAAGCGACGAGATGAGACAAGACGAGACGCAGACGAGAGACAGAGTGGACACGCGACGCGACGCGACCCGACCGCCGCGCCTTTCGGCTTTCCCTTTCAAAGCCAAACGAGAATTTAAATCAAAAAGCAAGCCAACCCCTTTCTTTCTAGCGACTTTGGCCGATTCCTCCACTCGTCTCCCACGTCTTCATTCGTCCGCTTCCCACTATTTGGCATCAAACCAATGGAACTAGAAGTGCTGTGCGCCAAATTCGAAGTGGCCACAGAATGCGTGAACAGCTTCTGTGTCGGCAATTGTAGACTTCCGCCGATCAAAAGTTTTGTGGATTCCCAACTGAAAGAGACGTGCGCCATGAGGGATCAGCCAGATTTTGAATTGGAATTCACCTGTCTTCAAAATGTTCTGAAAGAGAATTCGGTTAGTCTCTTTTTTATAATTGCTCATTTAATGTTTGTCCTCCAGGAATGCGTCAATTTCCTCAACTCTACAACTCCAAACAGATGTGACGGTCATCCTCAATTCAGAAGTTGCATAATCGAACGATTGCTCGGTGATTGCTCAGAGGAAACTTTAAGATTGATGGATAAAATGTCGAGTGGATTTGGATGTAAATTGCTCATCGAGCTGGATCTAGAAGAGCCAGAAGCTAGCGGAGAATTTGAAGGGTCTGGAAGTGGGGATTTTGAAGAGGAAAATGGAAGCAATTTCAATGCAAACCAAACCGAAGAGGCTCTTTTGACAAGAGAAGTGGTGCCGAAAACGTGTGAAGGTGGTGTCAAAGCCTCAGCTCTTTCGTGTCTGGCACCTCTTCTTCGACTCTGGACTGGCATAAAAGAGAATCGAAAGGATACTGAAGTATTTTTTTTTTGTTTGCACGGCGTGTTGGACGGACGTCGGTTTCTTCCGAAAAAACATTCTGGCCTCACAATAAGCGCGTTCGCATTTTATTAAAGCGTAGGCTGCAATTAGCTGCACAACCAGTAATCTGCGTTAAACTGATACGAAGAGGAGACGCAGAGTGCAAGGATCTTGTTGTTTTTGTATCAAAGCGCGGAGCGCATTGCCAATATCGTTCCGGCCAGAACGCCGTGGTTCTCAAATTTAATTTCCAACTTGACTCCAGATTTTTCAGGTAGTATTCCCCATTTTCGAATTCTCAAAGATTGAACTGTTGGAACTGTGCGATGCATTTGCAAACTATCGAAATTGCGTCAAATTTACCGACTCGGGTGTCTGTAGAATGGAGCCAGTGGTAAGCAGCAACTAGTAAAAGTTCATCAAAGCCCACGAAACTCTCTTCAGATAAACTTCACCGAAGAGCACTTCGGACAGGTGTGCACCACCCAACAAATAGAAGCTTCAATGAGAACTCATGATTGTATTAATGCGATTGATTATCGAGATTTGGCAATTTGCAACAAGTACAGTAAAGGCGAAACTCTTCCCGGAAAGGTAAGGATTTGGATTTAAGCATGCGGAGTTATTGTGTTTTCAATCGAATTGCGACATGAGAACGCGAAACTCCGCTCACTTTATTGTGCGCGACTACGCAAACACAGTGCTATTTGAAGAGACGCATACAAAAAAGGGATAGCCGACGCATATTTTCATGCTGCAACTCGTTTGAAAACACAACACCTAATAAAGCGCATTTGCAGAGAAAGTGTCCAAAAGTGCGAAGATATACGAAATGCCTTCGAAAACTCGTCGCCAACCAATGTGGACACTTGATGCTAGCGCAATTCGACATGATTGTTCATCGCTTTGGATGTTGATTATTTTATTTATACATATACTCGGTATAAAGCGCTGCAAATTCGCTCCAATCAAACAGTGAATTTGACCACGCTCTCTCAATTTCCTGCATTCTCTCGTCGCCAATGTGGCCGTCTCTTTGGTTGTTCTAATGGAGCGAGTTTGCAGCGTTTTTAACCGTGTATATGTATTCTCAAGTTTTGTTGATTTTGTTACTGTATCTAATAAGATTATGTGTATATATGCACAGACAGTCTTTAATAAATGTGTGATAACATCCATATTTAACACGTTTATTTGAGTCAGACTCTTTTTGGGGGAATAGAGAAGTTTTGAGAATTATTTAAAGAAGGTGATAATTTTTAAAAAAAACAAACTGAGCCCAAAAACGACAGTGGACAATTGCGTTTTTAGACGAGTTGCATCATTTTATGAGTTCGTGACGTAGCGAGACAGCGTGTCAAGTTATGCGTCAGAAAATGTTGGGTCTCGCCACGATTCAGCTCTTGGCAGCGCGAGACGAAATATTTTTCTCATTTAGCTGGCGCACAATCTGCAGCAATGTGTCGCTACGTCACGAATCCATAATAAAAGAGTGTCCGCAATGACCTTTCTGTCTGCGTCTCTTCAAATAGCACTGTTATTGCGTGGCCGTGCTCAAATAAGTGGGCGGGGTTTCCTTTTTCATGGTGCAAGTTGATTGGCAACACGATACGTGTATTTTTTCGATTTTCGCAACAATTTTTTCTAATTTTTAACATCTTTTCTTGATTTATGATAGTTGCATTTTTGAGAAAATTGAAAAAAATTTTGCCGCGTCTTTTTGGACTCCTTTTGGACAAATGAAATTCAGCAAAAAGCCAGAATAGTGAGCAATTTATACAATCAAAAAACAAATACATTAAAATTTGAAACTTAAAATTGAAATTGAAATTAAAAACAAAAACATTGTTTTCTCTTAATACGAAGATCGAATTGTACGGTTGCCACGGAAGACCACAGGAGGTGTCGGATCGCTGAAAATCAATTGTTTGCAGGATATTTAATAGTAAAATTTGGCCAATCGTTTGCAAAGCATTTCAAGTGTCGGAAAGTGCGCTCCACTGCAGTGCAGTAGAGCGAACTTGCCGAGTTTGTGGATGGACGAAAATAAAAGAAAAAAATGCAATAAAATAAAAGTAAATACCAGAGAGATTCGTATCGAAAGTGCTGAGGAACCTAATAGTGGGTGACTGCGTACGAATCGGACACTTCTCTGAAATGCCATTTTTAAAAAAGATGTGGTAAAAAATGAAACAAAAAAGGGGAGACCACTAGCAAAAACTAAAAATAAAAGCAAGAGGCTCAGAACTTACTGAACGGCGCTCTATCGCTCTGTGTATCGTTTCTCTCGCTCTCACTGTCACGCTCTCGCTGCCTGCGCCTCCGCGGCCGAGAATTCCGCCACATTAGCGATAGAGCGCAAATCAGAAATCAGCCACTGTATAATATTTAAAAAAAAAATCACTTTTCACGTGAAATGAAGATTAGCGCCATGTCGATGATATATAGGACAGCTCCTAGAAAGTAGAACGCCTGAAAAACAGGGATAACTGATAAGCCAATGATGAATTAGAATACTCACTGCTGCGACCGCCCATCCTTTCACAACGAACTGAATTTGACATCCCGGAATTCCGGCGCAACCGGAGAAAACGCCGTTGCCAACGGCCTGAAATAAAAAAAAAACTGTGTAATATGTGTTTTTTGTGTCTGCACCGCACCATCGGCAGATCTGCACGGAGTAGCCAATGTCCAAAAATTGGAAAAAAAAGCACCCACCTGAATGAAAAACTCCATATGATCATATCCGGTGGCGTACCACGTCTCGACGCCTCCGCTCACCAGAAACGCAATCATCGAGATTCCAGAAATTAAAATCTGTGCGTAGGTTAAAATTTGCTCAGTGGCCAGAGTTACACAACTGACGCCCACTGTTATTAGGCCAAATGCCAGGGTGATGCAAATGAGAGCGACTTGACCGTAGACACTGAAAAATATAGTTTGAGTAGCTGTATATGTTTTTTTTTGGTCCACGTGTCGCAGTGAAAACTGCACGGCGTTTATCGTAGCTGCGATACCCGCGGAACATCGGAGCGTCGTAACTCCTGCCTTTTTATACACGCTATTTTTTTTCGCGACTTTTCTGTCTGCGTCTCGCTTGTGCATTCAATCGAGTTTCATCATGAAAACATGAGTCGGCTATCCCTTTTTTGTCTGCGTCTCTTCAAATAACACTGTGATGGCTTGGCCGCGGGCAAAAAAATAGGCGGGGTTTCAAGTTTTGATGATGCAACTCGATTAAAAGCGGGGGAAAGCTCTTGGAGGAAAAAAAAAAATTTATTGCATACTTTTGCCCCCGGCCTTGAAAGTGAAGAGCATTGCTCCATCGATCCGCGTTCATCGGGAAAATACTGTTTTGTCCAGGGCAGATCTGAACGGATATAAATTCCATAAACAGATTTAAAATATCAAACAACCTCTCTACTAATCGATTGCCCATTGAGATATCTGGAGAAGCATGCTCCAGGTGCTGTGAGGATTAGAATCATGGATACTATAGCAAGGATCTGAAAATCAAACTTTTTTTGCATCATCTAACATAGTCAGAATTTCAAAAATTTTGATCTGACTACAATTTGAGGCTTTTCTTGGTCTATTCGCCACAATGTATCGATAAGGTATTGTATTTTCAATCGAGTTGAATCATGAAAAAATGAAACCCCGCCCACTTATTTGTGGGCGACCATGCAAACACAGTGCTATTAGAAGAGACGCAGACAAAAAAGAGATAGCCGACTCATCTTTTCATGATGCAACTCGATTGAAAACACATTGCAATGCTTCATGAAAATTAAACAATTTTTCGCAAAAAAATATATAGAAAAACAAGCCTGCAGCTTGTGGCGACTAAGTCGCCTTCGTCAAATATTTATTTTTACTGATATTTGTTTTTTTTTTAAATAGAATTGGCAATCATTTGTTTTCCCTATTTCTTTCAAGTTCTCGTGACCCTTGTGGTATAGTGGTTAGCACGTTTGAACGTCAATCTATAGGTCGCTGGATCGACTTTTGTCGACTGCAAACTCGTGTGTGAGACACACAAACAAACACACAGACTAATCTAACATTTTCTATATAAGAAAGATAAGAAAGATAATGATCTATGCGAACATACATATTTGTTGAAAAAATTATATTTTCCCGATTTTTTCAGATTTTTCAAAATTTAATGTGATTTATTTATTTATTATTTATTCTTTTTTTTTGCATATTTTTTCAGTAACAATTTTGTGCTTCTAAATTTTTTAAACGAAAATTGCAAGATCATATTAAAAAATAACTCTAATTTTGTGTCCGGATGTGTTTGTTGGCTACCCGGTTCATGCCCCCTTGTGCTCACGATGTGTGTAACGCCACGTTGGTGCAAATGCGCTCTATCTCACTTAAAAGGTGGGTATTTAAATTTACGAGTTTACTGTTAAAAAATTTGATATATTTATATTTTAAGCTTAATTATTGAAGAATTACTTATACTCGGTATAAAATGCTGATAACTCGCTCCAATCGAACAAAGAATTTTGCATGCATTTTGAGAGAGGTTTAGAGAAATCAGAGCGAAACATCGGCCACGGCTCTCTTGATTTTCTGCACTCTCTCGTCGCAAACACGGCCGCGTCCATCACTGTGCGAAGGGAGCGCGTTTGCAGCGCTCCGTACTGAGAATATTTAATCAATAATTAAAAAAAAATTGTGTTAAAAAAAATCGATTTTCAGCGGTTTTATTTTTATTTTTCAATATGTAATATTATTTTTTAATTTAATATTATTTGCAAATCACAATTGTATTTTTCATGATATCTGTGCAATTGGAACTACTTGAAAGTTTTCCCAATGTTACAAAAAAAGTGCAAATGTTTCGTTTTTCATTCGATTTTAGTGGGTCGGGGACGGAAGTACGCAAACACCAATATCCTAATTGTATTCTCGCTCGCGTATACGCTGGCGCACTGCCGTTTTTACGTTTCTGTAATTTTTAATCAAATAAGAGAAATTTCATACAGTATTGTGTTTTCAAACAACTTGCGACGTGAAAACGCAAGTCTGCATTAACCGTTCTGTCTGCGTCTCTTCCAATATCACTGTGTTCCCGTGGTCGCGCACAAATAAGTGGGCGGAGTTTAGCGTTCTCATATTGCAAGTCGATTGAAAACACAATAATAACCGTCATTTTACAAGAAAGAAAGAAAAAATTAGCGACTGAATGAAAATTGTCTTTATAATTTAGAATCTAAAAGTTATTTTGATCAGCTTAGAATTTCGGCCACGGGGCAACGAGATAATTTCGAGCAAAATGGGAAATTAGCACGAGATTTGGCAGATCTGCCCGGACAGCTAATTAGCAGATAATGTGCAGTGCAGCTAAAGGGCATTTTGTGAGGCAAATGAAGTAAAAAACCAAAGAAAACTCACAAAAATAAAAATCCTCGTACAAAAAACGATACCATTAAACGCTCGCTGCGAGAACATCTTGTCTCTAATTCGTCTCGTCGGCGCTCGATTGCTGATGCTCCGCGGAATCTGCTGCTGCGAAGGCGAAGACGACGGTGAGCCAAGTGACGGTTGTGACTGCGAGAACTGATTGACGGAAAAGTGTTGACGATGAGGAGGAGGTGGAGTGATGACGACGTGACGCCTTTGTTCGACGTACACGACTCGATTCGCTTGATCTGACATTGTGCGCGTGCGTCGGATATAACCGTCGAGATTGGCGAAGAGTGGAGGAGAGGAGAGCGATTAAAAACCGGATGGCTCGATTGGGAGGGAGAGTTTTTTTTTGGTTAGTTAGTAAGTTAGCGCCTCTCGAATTGGATGGCGTAATAAATAATAACAGATGGTAATTGAGCAGGGAGGGAATGGATTGCAAAACGGTATGAATGTATGTATGAATGTATGGATGAATGTGGAGAGAAAGAGCGGTTGTCAAGTGGGAAATGTGCGTAAATATGAAGTAACAGTTGGTTATGCAGTACAGTACTGTTCAATTTCGAGTGGTTTGTACCGGAAACCAGCCTTTAAAAGGGGTAGATTTGGAGCCTGGAGGTGGCATAGCTATATTTGGACAAAATTAATTTTTATTAAAAATTGTCGACCCGCGGTCAAACGCGCTCCACTGAACTCAACGCTATGTGATTTTCATTTTGGTTTCCAAATTATTTCATTTCACGTTGAATGTATACGTGAAATGAAATAATTTGGTGACCAAAATGAAAATCGCATAGCGTTGAGTTCAGTGGAGCGCGTTTGACCATTTTGGCGGGTCGACAATATGTAGTTGTCTTTTTTTCTTTATTACCTGTTTTCGGCGATACCTTGGTAGGCTAACTAGGTAAAATAGGGTTCCGATGGGCAAAAATGAAAACCAAAAATGAAAAAATGGGTCTATTCACGGAAACCAGCAAAACATGAAAAAAATGCAAAAAAATCAGCGAAAATTCGGAGAGTGCTCCGATCAGTTTGAAATTTTGGTAGATAAGGCCAAAAATACTCCCGGACATGCACAGAAAATTTCAGACCAAAATATCGATTTTAAAAATTATCGATTTTTTTTTCTAAAAATTTTCAAAATCGATATTTTGGTCTGAAATTTTCTGCACATGTGCGGAAGTTTTTTGACATTTTTTGTCAAAATTTCAGACATTCTCATAATTTTGGCTGAGTTTTTTGTATTTTTTGCATATTTTTTTGCATATTTTCCGTGAATAGACCCATAAAAAACGTTTTTTTTTTTTTAAAGTTTTTTTTTAGTTATACGCATTAAAATTAGTTAAATTGAGAGATACATGGCTATTAGCCGTCGAAAATAGCTAACAGCCGTGGAATTCGGGGTCTCTGCCCCTGAATGATGTGTTCATGAACGAAATTCAGTTACGACGCTCCGATGTTCTGCAGACTAGTTTTTCGCTGCGAGACCTGGACCATCCGAGCGTCGTACCTGAATTTCGCGTCTCTGGGACGTTTCGAAACCTGTCATTTCGAAACTGGGACGTTTCGAAACTTTTTGGCATTTTTGCGTATTGTTTTTCGCCAATCGACATCAAAACATGCGCACATTTGGTAGTTATTTTTCGTTTTTATCAGTTATTTTTATTTTTTGGGAATTTGAATTCACTAGTATGCCGCAAAAGCATGAAAAAGTTTCGAAACGTCCCAGTTTCGAAATGGTAGGTTTCGAAACGCCCCAGAGCCAAGTTCGCTGGTGAAACCATATTCTCAGTACAGAGCGCTGTAAATTCGCTCTATTCGCAGGGACAAGGCGGCCACATTGGCGACGAGAAAGTGGAGAAAATAGAGAGAGCGGCGTGGCCGATGTTTTGCTCTGATTTCTCTGAACCTCACTCCAAATGCATGCGCCGCAGTTCATGGTGCGATTGGAGCGAATTTGCAGCGCTTGATACCCAATATATTAAGTAAGAATTTTATTGAAAAAAAAAAGAAAAAATCAAGTTTAAACCAACAAAACCGAAACGGTTTTTGACTGAATGAATAATGAACAACAAAAAAATTGGACAATGCAATGTGCAACGACTTTCTCTTTCTCTCTCTCTCTCTCTCCCTCTTTCAAACTTCATAAGAGGATCTGCTGATGGTGTTGCACAAAAACTGGCCGATCCTCTCTTTCTCTCTATTTTTCCCTGCCTTTTCATAACATTATGTGTTACTCGTATACATACAATACACAACAAGTTTCGTTTCATTTCGCTTCCGCCTATGTATTCTCCGGCGCTCCGACCGTCATCACATCACGCAGATTTATAAAAATACGTATAATACTTTACGCGTCGAGTATTGGCCGGTATTGGACAAGGTTGAACACGTATTGTGTTGAGTTGTCGAGTGGATTACCGCCAAGTTTAGAAGAGGAGGAGGCGGAGAAGAATAACATGAGTAAAAGATGCGCAAACATCTCCTCCGGTCGGCGAATCAGCGACGGAAAAAAACAGCTCAAAAAAGGGAATGAGGTTTATGTATTGTGACTCACTCATGGTTTCACGGTAGGTGGTTGAACTGGTTTGGTAATACGCTTTTTATTAAAATCTGACCGAACATCAGTTTTTGTTAGAGAAGTGCTCCCACAAAGGGGGGAGGAAGTTTCGGGGCACAAATTGATGGCTATTAGCCGTTTTCCCTGGCTAGCTCCCAATTGTGGCGATTAGGCGCTATCTGTGGGTCATTCAATAATGGCTATCTGCCATTTTCAACGCGTAGGTGCCATTTAGCTGCCTGTATCCGTAATAAATTTTACGAAATTTTAAAGAACTTAAATTTTTTTTTTTGGTGGAAAAAACTAAACATTTTCCATAGTTTTGTTATATAAAGTTTGCAGTGCGTCATTTTGAAGTCTTGTTGTTTTTTTCCAAAATGTTTCTATAGAAAAGGACTGCAAAACACGGCACCTGGCGCATTTTTAAAACCCTAAGGCTCGGTCATTTTCTGACAAATAAGTCTCGTTTTTGAATTAAAATGATGGTGTCATCCTGAATAATCAGATAATGGTTCGAATTTCACAAAAAGTGAATTTTCGAATGAAAAAATAATTTCATTATCCGACGAACTTGGTGGCGCATTGGACGACGGAGCAGACGTGCAAATAGCCATTAATGACGTCCAACTCAAGCCTAATTGGCGATCGGCGAAAGCATTGCAGCGAGCGGGGCAGAAACAAAAGTTAGCCATCAAAAGCCAGCTAATAGCCGTCGAATACGCCCCAGAACTGATTGGCTAATAGCCAACATTTCCTTTTTTCTGCCGATTACGGTATACACACAGTTGATGAGACGCAGACGTCAAAAGAAGATATGCCGTCGTCCAATGCGCCAGCAAGTTCGCAGTGGAGCGCATTTGCATTATTCCGCGGCAAAGAATGCCATTTTGTTATAGAAAAATTAGTTATTTTTTCAATATTTTAGGCAACTTCGCTCCATAGTCAGATGAATCACGTAGAAAACTTCATTTTAATCTGAAAACGAAAAAATTTCGTCGGAAAATGACTGATCCTTATGGGGCCATTCTCGGAACCAGCAAAAAATTCCGTCAAAACTCGGAGAATGCTCCGACTGATCTGAAACTTTGGAAAATCATTTAAAAAATACTTCCGGTCATTCTCTGAAAATTTCAGACCAAAATATCGATTTTGAAAATTTTCAGAAATAAAAAACGAAATTTTTTAAAATCAATATTTCGAAATTTTCCGAGACTGCCAGAGAGTATTTTTCAAATGATTTCTCAAAGTTTCAAACCGATCGGAGCATTCTCCGAATTTTTGCTGAATTTTTTGCTGGTTTTTTCTATTTTTTTGCTTTTTTTTTGCTGGTTCCGAGAATAACCCCCTTAGGGTTTTGAAATAATGGGAAAGTTGGGATTGGGAGGAAAACGAAACCAATTATTTATCTTTATCATTTGTTTTCCATGGCAAAAACCAGGGGAGATGAAAATAAATGAAAAGATGCTTCGAAACCGTCGGATTGTCCACGGGGAGTACACGAAAAAATGCACGATAATTGCGCCAAAAAATTTTGAAGAAGCGTGTGGTGAGGAGGTGTGGTTTTTTTTTGACACTGCTTAATTCGGGGAATATGCCAAATGCGTTTGCCAAACGCCCTGAATTTGTGGCTAGCCTTTTCCAATTGCTACTAGCCGTTTTCCATGGCTCTTCACCACACAGCTGCTATGCCCAGTTTTTAAGCCTTAAAATCCAATGTTCCAATATGTCTTACATATTCATTCGGGTTGGTTGTTCCATGTATTAACACGTGAATCAGAAAAAAAAACTAAAATCGACATCTACAATCAATCGGCGAAATATACACGGAGCGGAATTAAAAACAACGAGTGTATTAGGTTAGATTTCAAAAAGATACAAAGCTCATTCCTGAAACAGACTTGACAAGTGAAATGCATCGATAAATTCAGTTCAGATAATTGTGGTCATGTCGTACTGTAGGTCAAACCACATCAAAGTGGCGCCGTAAAGGGTGAAGAAGAGGAAGAAGGAGAGGAAATAGATGGCTGGTGGAAGGGTGGCCGTCGCAGAGCAATAGAGCAGTAGGCCCGAGCAGAAGAGGATCGAGATGTTGGTGGCGATCACTTTTTGAGTGGCGTAACGGAAGTATTCGTCCTGAAAATTATATTTTTAATGATAAATTTGGTTTTAAAAAATAATAGCCCACCGTTGTTCCCCGCTTCTTATGCTTTCTGGTCCGGCACTGCCTGTTCTTCAACGGTTTCTTCACTCTCTCTGGTACCGTCCAAATCGCTTGCTCGGCTCCATCCCACGCGTGTGGACCGACCAGTCGGTACACGTACGGCACGTTAGGACCCATAAACAGTTTCATCCAGAATCTCGGATGTGACATCAGGTATTGTTTCATGGGTGGAAGACATCCAATGATCTCGGCAATCTCGTCCATGTACGTCATATAGTCGACCTGGAATTAGGGTTTTGGAATTTGGATTTATTGAAAAAATGTAAATTTAAATTTAGGGGGTGCAACTTTTTGGGGAAATGTGTTTTTTTTCTGATTCCTTGGTATTGTTCATTCGCGAAGAAAGCAAGTGCGCTCCAAAAAACTAAGTACTACGTGGATTTCATTTTCGTCGCCAAATTATTTCGTTTAACGTGTAAATTCAACGTGAAATTAAATAATTTGTAGATGAAAATAAAATCCACGAAGTACTAAGTTTTGTGGAGCGCACTTGCTTTCTTCGCGAATGGACAATAACAAAAAAAAAATAGAAGACCAAATTTTTCTTCAGCTTTTGCATTATTATTCACGAAACAACATGGCGCACTGATCGGAACGTTATTGGCAATGCGCTCCGCTGAGTGGAGAGGCTGCATGTCTGCGTCTCTTCGGCAAAAGTCGCTACAAAACAACAATATCCTCGCACTCTGCGTCTCCTCTTCCTGTCAGTTTAACGCAGATGAGTGGCCGCGCAGCGGAGAATGCTCCGATTGGCCCCGTGCGTTCTCAGAAAATTTAACACCAAAATATCGATTTTGAAACATTGCAAAAAACAATCGATCATTTTTAAAATCGATATTCCGGTCCGAAATTTTGTGGGCAGGTTCGGGAGCAGTTTTGACGTTTTTTCCCAAAGTTTCAAATCAATCGGAGCATTATCCAAGTTTTTTCGCTATTTTTTTGCTTTTTAGTTAATGAACACATACAATTTCAGAGCAAGCTTTACCAGAATCTGATTATAAAAACAGGGATAATTGCAAGAAAAATGATTCAATATTTCTGGAAAAAAAAAGAATTTTTTAATAGCCCCCCGTGGTCTTCACACCAAAAAAAAAATTGTTTTGTGCGATTTTAATGTGGTGCTGGTAAACCCCTGCCCCCCCTTAATTCACACATCCTACCTGAATAGTATGTTTGATACTATCAAAGTACCTTCTCTTCATATCTTCCTTCTTCTGCACCACATCAAGAATCTGTTGTTTACTCGACGGAAGCGCACACCTTCCCGCAAACACCCGTGCCGCCCATCTGCTCTGAATCTCCGAGATCGGCGCAATTGAACCGATCGGCTGAATCAGCCCAATCACCGCCACACTATCGCTGTTCGTGGGAAACACGTACTTGTACAGCGGCACTTGCTGATTCTTGATATCCACAATGTCCGAGTCGACGAACGGAAAATCAAAAGTATAGCCAGTGCAGGTGACAAAAACGTCGCATTTGAATTCTCTACCACCCTTCACGATCACACTGTCCTCGGTGAATGTGTCAATATCTTCGGTGACTGTGATGTAGCCGGCGCACAGGAGATTTGCCAAGGCGTCGTTGACAGTTGGGTGCTGTTGGAAGAATCGATGGTCGGGACGGAGGCCGTAAATGTCGTGGTCCATTCTCTGCTGCAAACGATGCTCCATGAAATCGTTGGCCAGTGTCCATGGCACGGTTTTTAAGAGAACGTCGTAATAACGGGAGAACAGTTGTACGTCGTAGGGCATTCCACCTTGGCTGACTCGGTTGAAGATCCACGTTCCACGGCGGGTGGAAATGGTTACCTGGAAGGTATGTTAAAATTTTTTTATTTTATTTTATTGACTGAGAAAGTATGGTATGCATTGAACGTATTCAAACGCTTTATTCAAACACTTTTTCCAAACGCGCTGCGGTTGCGTTGCGTCGCGTGGCTGCCGTTGCGTCGCGTGGCTGCCGTTGCGTCGCGTGGCTCTCTCGTCTGCGTCTAGTCGCGCGTAAACACTTTCTGCTTCAAAAGTCATTTTGAAAAATAGGTTATTCCGCCGATTTCAAGGGAGCGCATTTTCTCGGGAGCAGTCTCCAGCTCTTTGTGATGGCTAGCTGGTTTTAAATTTAAAATATTTTTTTTTGGCGCGTATATCTTTGGCGGATATACGCGGCTATGATTCATAGTTGACCCCACGGCTTATAGAATGTTTAAGGAAACAAATCAGGGCGTTCTTCTATTTTTTACACGTAAGCGGCGCTTTTGCGGCATTTTCAAAGCATTAGATGATGTCCAGAGTTTTGTAAATACGGGAGTAGTTTAAGAGATTAGTGGTTGGCAATGGCTAATAGCCATACTTCGTGTTCGGGACTATTTCAGTTAAAATTTTTTCTTTTGAATGCGAAGTTTCGAGCGCTATTTCACTTGCGTCTCTGCGTCTCTTATTTTCACGCGTTTAGCTAGACTTGACAGATCTCCATTGTGGAGACGCAGAGATGACCCCAGGGCGCGTTTGCATTCACATAAGGCCATGCACCTTCCTTAGACAGAAAAAATCTGAGCGAGGGACTAGAAATGCACGGACGGGGAAAAAAAATCACTTCCCAAGGCTACGAAAAATGAAATTCTCACCGATTTCGCAATCTTTGCAATATCCACGGCAATGTCCAGCGCTGAATTTCCGATGCCCAACAGGAAGACGTCTTTGCCCTCATAGCCGCTCGGATTCGTGTAATCATATGCATGCCTCACTTGTCCCTTGAACTTGTCCAAGTTCTTCAACTCTGGATAGGAAGGTTGTGCGTGATGCCCGGTGCAGAGCATCAATTTGTCAAACTCTTCGATTTCTCCGCTTTCTAAACTGACGAGGTACTTTCCGTCGTCTTCATTTCGAGATATCTGAAAAGAGGGAACCTTGGGAGTGTTTAGTTTTTAATTAGGAAAGCATAGCGAACGTCAGAACCCGTGAGGTGTCGGCTACAGAAAATATGTAAAGCCTCCATGAGGAGACATGGTCCCCATGACTTGGCGGCTATTTGGCGGCTATTTGACGGCTATCTGGCAGCTATTTGGTAGCCATTTGGCGTCTATTTGGCAGCTATTTGGCGGCTATCTGGCGGCTATTTGGCAGCAATTTGACAGCTGGGGAAAATTCATCAAAACTATTTTCGATAATTTTCGAAATATCGAAAATTATCGAAAAATTGTTTTCCACAATCCACACAGAGGTCTTATGAGGCAGTATTTATAAACGTTTACCACGCGGTAAATGAGAACGGTAAATGATTCCCCTCGTCGTAAATAACATTTGCGAAATCCATAGAGACAATTACGGACTATTTATATTTCCATTTATCCAGTGAACACTTCAAAAATTTAGTTTAGCTCTCGGAAAATAATTTACCGTTTTCATATACCGTACGGTAAACATTCATGAATACGGCCTATGAATTAACCTCGTTTTCCGGGAAAAGGGTTTTGTTGGCTTTTGAAGGTCGATAGAACAAAAAGAACTCCAGAACACCGAAAAACACCTTCAGACCCTCTGAAGCCTACAGACAAAGCCCTACAAGCCGCTGATAAAGGTTTTCTGCCGAGAAGCTGCCGGGTAGCTGCCGAGAAGGAGTGCACCTAGGATATTTCACCTACTCTTTTGACTGTAGTGTTGAATCTGATTTTCTCCACGAGCCCGTAGTGCTTCGCATAGTCCTTGATATACTCGATGACTTTGGAGTGATGCATGAAATTCGCGTACTCGGCAGGCGGTGGGAAATCCGAGTAGGCCATCATTTCTTTTGATGTGTTGACTACAGTACTCTCCATCACTGTGCCACCAATCTATATTTAAACATTATTTTTATTATTAAGGATAGGTACCGCAACATGTTTGAAAAACATGCAAATCCCGGAAAACCACTGGTTTCATTGTATTCTACGCCTCAATATTAGTACATTCCCAAATTTTCTCCTCGAAATTCCCGCTAGTTCTCGAGTTTGAGCCGTTCGAAGTCGCGATTTTTTAGTACTGAATTTCTCTTGACTTTTTGAAAAGGGGCGGAGTCTGCAAGGTGCGGCGGGCGATTTGGCAATGGTATATTTTCGACTAAATCGCTTTCTCTAATCAGAAAACACAACTTTTCTGTCAATTATCGTTAAGATAATGGAATTTTCTAATGGAAAAAAAAATAATTAATAATTAAATTTTTGTTATGCGACGCCTACATTTGCATAAAAATGACAAAAACATAAAAATAAACGGTAGGAAATTTTGGTAAAGTTTTAAGTTATTTTTTAATGTATTCAATCCATTGAAATATAAACATTCGAATTAACGAATAAATAAGCAAAAGGCAAATGCTGTATCAATTGCAATAACGAGCAAAAAAACAAAAGGAATCGAACTTAGAGCTTGCGCACACCGCACCCGCCGTGCACAGGTGATTCGTCACTTATGCATTATACACGCAGGCAAACAATTTACCAATTGTACGTAAATCGCGAAGAAGAAATTTGCGATTTGAGCACAATTTGTAAATATTGCATTCCCGACAACTGGTCGGCATTTCCCAATTATGGGTAAATTATTGACAAATCGCGAAAATATAATTGGCAAATCCCGAACGAACTCTCGCAACGAAACATTGCTCATCATTGATTAGGGCCCAAATAAATTCATTTCTGCCTTAAAATTTTTATTTTTGTGCTATTTTTCTCGGTTTTTTCGTAAAAATGCTTCAATATTTTTGTAGTATTTATTCCTCCCGCTTTTTTAAATTGATTTTTCTTCCGTTAGTTTTATATTTCCAGGCGACCGGACACTCACTCCCAAAAACCGCGCTCGGCAACCAAGGAAACCGTGAGTTTTAAAATTTCAATATAACTTGATTTTAAAAATATTTTTAAAATATCATGAAAAATTTAGAAAAAAAAGCTCAATTTTCAGTTTTTTTGTTAAACTCACCGTGCTTAAAATACAGAAAGCCACTGTCCTAGTGTTTAAAATCGTTTTTAAAATTTTGCGAGGCAGCAGTTTAGCCGTAACAATATGCTTTTAATGACTTTCAAAGTTTGCGACATGTTGTCGGCGTTTAAAAATTTTAATAATAGACGGGTGCATGCGCGAAAAAGTTCTTGAAAAAAAAAATTTCTTTTCCAGGCTTGTACCTTCTCACCCACGGATCATTCACCAACAACGCCAAGGATATAGTTCGAGACTGGGGATTCACTGACGCCGATGTCAACCTCCACGCTCTTCCATTCTATCATGTGCACGGTCTCTACTACTCACTCCACTGCTCACTTTTTTCTCACTCGACCATCATACTCCCCCCCCCCCCCAAACCTATAGACATATTTTTAATTTTTACCTAACGATTTTTTAAAAATATCTAATGATTTTTTAAATTTGTTTTGGATGTTACTATGCATTTTTTTTTAAATTTTGATATATAATAAAATAAGATATTATTGTTACAAAATACATATACAATTAATAAGCTTAATAAGCCAACTAATTAATCGATCCAAGAATTTTCAATCGGCTAATTAAACGAAATTTTTCGGGATTTGTCATTTGTGTGCGAACAAAATTATTGTCGGCGAAAATTTCATTTCGTGAATCGCTAATTGCTGGTCATTTTTTTCGGGATGCGCATACAATTTGCAATTTACATGTAAATGTTCGCGAATTGCGAATTGTGCGCGCACAAAAGTAATGTTCACGCGTACCCATTTCGCAAACGCGCGAACAATTTTTGACAAATTATTTGCGTCACGCGAATCACCTGTGTGGACCACTACACCACACAGCACAGGGCGGTGGCGAAGGAACACTCTATATAAGAGAGCGCCCCTTAAGCGCACCTTCCCTGCCCTCAAAAGAGGTTAAAATCACGTTGAAAATTATAAAGGAATTTTAAAACCTGTCATAAAAAAAATGCGCGCAGTTATTTTTTGAAAGTTCAAGTTGCATTCGATAGGAAATTTTTTTCTCTTTTAGATCTATTAATAAAACCATGCGCAATCGACCTAGAAAAACCCTAATTCTTCCAAAAACGTGATTTTCGAAAAATTCGTGGTACTTTATGAAGAAAAAAACTACTTTATACTTGCCTTAATGCACTAAAAATTTTTGTGTGGTAACTAGCGGTGTTAATCAAAAGAAAGAAAAAATAAAAAATCGAGGTCATCGCTGAAAAAATGTCATAATTTTTTATTGAAGTTTGGCGCTATATAACAAAAATGCGCGCAGTTGGATTTTAATTCTGTTTGAAAAATCAAATTCTACGTGTCAAAAACTATCAGAAACAATCATAAAACCTAGCGCAATCGACATGCATCACACCCAACGAAGCCATTTTTCTCATCCCATTTCACTTTTTCGACGATTTCAGTCGAAAATAGTCATTTTCCGTTAAATTTGATTTTACCAATCGATTCCCCGTAGCCAATTACGTATAAGTTGATATAAAAATTACTAGAATTGAGCACAGTATCCGAGAAATATGAGCGCAAACTCGAAAAACCAAAACCCAAGAGAAAAAATGGGAGGCCACGCCCCCCTCTCATTGCGGTGCCTAATTAAGGAGCATCCACTTTGTGCAAGTACCGTAAGACCTGTATTAGACTTGCATGCAAGTCTATTTTTCTAACCAATTCGATTGAAAAGGTGAAAAAAAAATCATGGAGCACGCCTCCCCCGTCGTATAATGTGCCACCAAGTTCTTTGGATAATAAAATTATTTTTCACTTGAAAATTTACTTTTTTGAGAAATTCGAATCATTATCTAATTATTCAGGATGACACCATCATTTTAATCCAAAAACGAGGCCTTTTTGTCAGAAAATGACCGAGCCTTAGGGTTTTAAAAATGCGCCAGGTAGAAACAATTTTGGAAGGCTGGGGTGCCGTGCGGTGCCTAATATTTGAAAGTCTGTTCGCAATTTTTCGCCGCCGTGGCTGCGCATTGAAAAGGGCAAGTCTACTACTATACACTGTACTGTACTCACTATTGTACTCAGTACCGAGCGCTGTAAAATCGCTCTATTAGCAGTGGACGAGACGGCCACGTTGGCGACGAGAGAGCGTGGCCAATGAGCGCTTTTTTTCTCTAAATCTCACTCCAAATGCATGCGCAGTTTACTGTGTGATTGGAGCGCATTTGCAGCGCTTTGTACCATGTAACCAAGCAATCAAATAAGAACAACTCACACTCTTCTGATTCGGTCGATAATTCCATAGCCCGCCAATATCGGCGCTCTTCTCAAAGCACACCACATCTAGCCCCTCTTCGAGACAAGCCTTGATGGCTGGCAGGCCAGACGCACCTGCGCCAACCACACAGACACGCATGTGCAGATCTGAAAGGTTCAACAATTGGATGTGGGAGGTTTATCAAAATGCGACGAATGGAAAGAAGAATAATAAGAAGAAGAAGAATAGTGAGAAGAAAATAAAATGGGCGGGCCGGGCTGCCACCTGCTGATTGAGGAACAGAAAATTACGTGAGGGTGGTGTTGAAGCATGCGAAAACCGCAGACGATATACTTATCCACATTGAGGATAGAGAAAGAGGAAGATTCACACAACGCTGAACGAGTTTTCGTGTCATTTTCTTCCACTCTCTCTCTCTGTCATTGTCTCTGGATTGGCTTTGCCTAACGCATACATAGCTTGTACCGTTCCACAAGAAAATGTGTACTATTTCACGTGATCTTTCTTTTTATCAATCGAAGGATGCTAGTATACACAGGTGAAACGCAATTGTTGGTGGATCTGTATTACGAAACAATGAGATGAGATGAAATGAAATGGCAAACGCGCCCTATCGCATTTCTGCGTCTCCACAGTGGAGAGCTGTCAAGTTTAACTAAGCGGGTGCAAAAATAGAGACGCAGAGAAGCGAAACATCGTGAACTTATACTCGGCGAATGCATCATCAGCCTCGCCCTACGGCACTTTTCAAATTTCAACAGTGTAGTGCGCCTGTTTTGAAGCGAAAAATCACATTTTAACTGCAACTCGTCGTGAATACGTCATTTTCCATTGAAAAGAAGTATAAACACTAGAATTCGAGTTAATCTTGCAAGTGCAACACTGTTTTACAGGAACTTTACAGTAGAGCGAGGTTGATGATGTATTCGCCGACTATATGATTATAATGAATATCAAAAAAAAAAATAAGTGAAGAAGTAAAAAAAACACGATTTTCTGGGCCAGCACCTCGTGTACTCGTTTTGGACGACGTCAGTCCTCTAATTTTTTGAATGAAATTTTAATGTGATATCTTATCCCATTTAAAAATCAGGTCCTATACAAGCCTAGCAAGCTTTTCAAACAACACTCTAGGCAAAGATCACGGACAAATTTGACAGTGAAATATGGGGTACGACGGTATAGAACTCGCACAAAATAGAACCGCCAGAATTTGAGTCCCTGAGCTCCATTTCGTGCAGTGTTTGTTTCAGTATAGCTTCTTTCCAGCCGGTTCTATTCCGCTCAGTTCAATACCGTAGTAACCCCGTAAAAAGAATATGCAGTCAGTTTTTACATAAAAGTCTTATGTACATAATCTTACCAACTTTCTTTTCACACCTAATCCGATTTCCAGACACGCTCACAATTCTGATAAATTCCCGCCTAACCAGTTCTCTGATTCGCCTAATCCATGCGCGAAAATAAAGATACAATCTATCCATGTATGTGTTGTCCACCTGTCGGAAGCGTGACGGGTTTTTTTTTGCGCCTCACTTTGGTTCCTTGCTGGGAAGAAATAAACGTGGCGGAATCAAAGAACGTATTAAGCAAGCAACCTTAAGTCATGTGGCAGATTACGGTTTTTGGTTTGGTTTCTTTCTCGGCAAACATCCAAATAACAGTTTGATGAACAAGAAGTTAAGCGAAACCGAAACGAACTGATGATAATGATAATCAAAGTGTACATGTACAATTTTTGATTTCAATGATGTCATGGGATGGAACTGAAACCAATATATAGCAGAGGGGGAGAAAGAAAGGCGTTCAATTATAAAGCAAGGGTGTGATAATTGAGATTAAAAACGCTGGAACAAACAGGTTTACAGCAAAAATATTACGATAATGGTGTTTTAATTGGATTTTATTCAACAAGAAAAGTTAAACGATTTCAGAGGCGGTATTTGAATATTTTAATAGTTCAAACAAAGATTCATGGTGTGTTGGGCGGAACGTTGGCAAATAGATTTTAAACTGCGCGGGTCGCATTTTTCAACCGTAGGCTGCATTTAGCTGCATAGCCACTCGGCGCAATAAAACGGATGCGAAGAGGAGACGCAGAGAAGCAAAGTGAGCGAAAATTAAATGCGCGATGCTAGCGACGCAGACAAGCAGCGGACCTGTCAGCGGAGCGCATTTGCATTTGCATCAACGTTCCGTGCAGCACGTTGTACCATTTTAAACATGATTTTCAAACGGTTTTGCACTGAAATATTTTAGAAAATGCATAAAAGCGATTAAAAAATTGATATTTTTCTGAAACTTGAAAAAATTGCATTTTTTGCAACTTATTTTCCCAAAAATCAATTTTTACCAGTTTTAATCAATTTGAATATGCATTTTAATCAACTTTTTTTACAAAGAATTTCCAGAAAATGCACGGAAAACTGAAAATTTTGGGCCGTGGCGGAAAAATAACAAAAATTCGATATATTATTTTTTAATACGGGAAAAATACAATTTTGCGCTTTAAATTTGATTGGAATGCGCAAAAAAACCAAAAAAAAACACGATTTCTGGAAATTCTGGAAACCAAAAAAATTTTTTTTTTGAAATTCAAAAAAAAAACAAATTTTTTTTTACAATTTTTTTCAAGAAAAATCAAATTTTTAATGATTTTAAACCATTTAGACATGATATTTGAGCAATTTTGCCACAAAAAAAACTCTGGAAATTAGAGATAAAACCGACAAATTGAGTGTCAAAATCAAATTATTGAGAAGCGGGGCCGTGGCCGAGAAATGGCAAAAAATTGATGCTACATTATTCAAAAATGGGGGAAAATAAACTTTCGAAACTAAATGTTCGACTTAAATTGGCAAAAAAAGACTGAAAAAAGAGATTAAAAACTAAGAAAACCAAGAAAAAAAGTGATTTTTCCGATATTTGAAAAATCAAAAAATATCAATTTTTAGCTCTTTTTTTGGACAAAAAACAATTTTCTACCAGTTTTAAATTTGAACATGATTTTCGAAAAAATTTACACAAGTAAAAAACCTGGGAAATGCTTGAAAAAATGAAAAATTGGGTAAAAATATATCCCTTTCAAAAATTCGGAAAGGTGGGGACGTGGCCGCAAAAAAACTTGTCTATTGTATTTGCGGCACCGGTTTCTTGGCAAAAAAACGCTAAAATTTATTTTTAAAGAGATGCTACGTCAAAAAAAACTGTGCACGAAAAAAATGGGTTTAATTAAGTGATAAATGAAAGAAAAACGCAGAATTGAAAAAGAAATTTAAAAAAAAGGAAAAAGAAAAGTGCAGAATAAGAAGAAAGCGGATTCTAGGACGAGACGGCTACGTGCAGCAGCTGAGAGAACGCAACGGGATTGAAGTGAAGTGAAAAGATCGGCGGACAGTGCGGAGACGCAGCGCGCGGAAACACTATGACCTGAATCGTGTATCCAGACAGAAAAGAGAAACAGCGGCTAGCAGATCGGCGCTAAAAAGTTGAATGTGTCCGAATCGGAATTCTGCGTTTTCATAGAATCCACACTCTTCATTCCGGCTAATCCTGGATGATTTTTTTCTTGTGTTTTTTTTTTGTTTCGTCAGGCCAGGCCTCCTGGTAGAGGTATGTAGGAAAGTACGGAGGAGGGGGGGAGGGAGAATGCGGTTGAGACGGGATTGTGATAGATTGAATGGGCCTTGAAATATATGTTTTTTTGTCTATTTGTAGGAATCCGCCTACGCGGAGGGAGGGGCGGGCGGGAGAGGAATTTCGGGAAGATTTTAAGAGCAGAAAAATGTTCTTTGGTGTTGGGCATTTAAAGTGTTGAACTCACGGAGGAAAAAAATATTTAACTCGAAGGCTATATTTATTTGTCTAGAAATGCGATACGAAATAATTACCGTCCTCGAAAAACACGAGGAGTACACGAAAATCATGGCCGTAACCTAGGAAACCCGCGGCCGCGGCTTCTAAAAAAAATCCATTTTCACCAGAAATATTTATTTTTCTTGTAATTTCCCTCGTTTTTATTATCGATTTTTGATTAAAAATGCACTAATCGCTTATTAAAATCACAGATATTGTGTTTTCAATCGACTTGCGACATGAGAACGCGAAACTCCGCCCACTTATTTGTGCGCGACCACGCGAACACAGTGATATTTAAAGAGACGCAGACAGAACGGTGAATGCAGACTTGCGTTTTCATGTCGCAAGTCGATTGAAAGCACAATAATCGCGAAAACACATTTTAGTCATAAATATCGAAAAATCGATATTCAGCTGTCGTTCGATTCAACGTTTTAAATAATTTCTTGTGAACATTTATTGTTCAAATATAAACGTTACTGATAAAAGAGTGAATTTTATGCGGAAGTGAGCAGGAAAACGGCAAAAATTAAAGTTTTTTTTAATAGAATATCCAATTCAAACATAAGCAAAAACAGAAAACAAACTGATAAGAATCAGGAAAAACGGGTAAACATTTATTTTTCCTCCAGAATTTTGTAACTTTTGTTATGTTCTTGTATTTATAAAAACCAGTATTCTGCAAACTCCGGAGTTTTCCGAAAAAATATATTTTTTTCCTCACTTTTTAATGAATGGATTACGGTCACACTGATTTATGCTGTGCCCGATCGTACTCAATTTACTCGTGGAAGAGTTTGCATTTTCCAAGCCACGGCTCTAACCAGCTGAAATTAAAGTAATAAAAGTATGATTACTGTCAAAAAAAATAAAGCGCTGATGTATTGTGTTTTCAATAGAGTGCATCATTTAAAAATGAAACCCCGCCCATTTATTTGCGCGCAGCCGCTCAATCCCAGTGATATTTGAAGAGACACAGGTAGAACAATGAATGCAGACTCATTATTTTTTATTCTTGTTTTTAGAGTATTTCTAACCAAAAAAACCATACATTGTTGTCAAAAAAATTGTGATTCAAAATGAACGCCGTCAATGGTTTTTTTACAATGAATTTTACAACAAAAAATTGCACAAAAGCCGAAAAATTCAGTGAAAATATTTCGAGCACTGGAAAATAGCCCCCGTATTTATTTCGACACCTTCATTGAACAACAAAGTGAACAACATTTTGATTGTTTTTAAAATAATAATAAATGAGAACTGTGAATTCATTATTTACTCATCGGCGGCGTCAGCGTTCGCCGCCTCAGCGACCTCCGCGGCCGCATCCTCAACGTTACCGTCATCCGGCTGCTCGAACTCGTTCTTCTTGCTCTCCACAAATTTGTTGTAAGCCGCCTGAAACGTGATGAGGTTAGGCATGCACGATGTGCCAGCGACTGCTTATTTTCATACGAATTTTTGCCGCGAAAGGCCACGCGCTGCGGTTGCGTCGCGTGGCGTGGCGTGGCGACGGTGTTTCTCGTCTGCGTCTCGTTTCTTAGACGGAAAATTGATCGAGTTCAACGGAGCGCTCTTTTGCGAGGGATGTCGCTAGCACCCCGTGGCCATGGGTGCCCTATTGTGTTTTCAATCGACTTGCGACATGAAAACGCAAGTCTGCATTCACCGTTCTGTCTGCGTCTCTTCAAATATCACTGTGTTCGCGTGGTCGCGCAGAAAAAAGTGGGCGGAGTCTCGCGTTCTCATGTCGCAAGTCGTTTGAAAACACAATACAAATGACTACTCAGGGGTTGGCGCGGATATGGCAGATCTTCTCTATTAGCCGTTTAAAATGGCATTTGGCTGTAAATCGACAATTGTCACGAGATTAACGGTAATCAGCAATCGGCCAACGGCTGTTAGTCGTAAAATTCGGAACGTATACCAAATTATTTTAACACCCAGAATTTTACGGTTAATATCCATCCATTTGCTATGCGTATAAGTAAAATATCCTACCTGATCAGCTTCTGGTCGCGTTTTGATGTAGGCGTCAGTTTCCTGAATAATCGACTCGAAAATGGTACGCCCAGTCTTGTTCGGATCTGCACCGTCCTCATTGTGCTTCACAGCCACGTCAACGATTCCTTGCGCGGTGTCCTGTGGCACACCCGCGTCGATCAGTTCCTGCAGGTAGTTGTTCTCTGTAAAATTTGAAAACAAAAGTATTAAATTAAGGGGTGTGGTACCGTACCACTCTCATTATAAGCCAAAACCGAAACGGCGAGAAGAGCGAAAACGATGAGCGTGTTCATGATGAGTTGAAATGTTGAAAGTGTCAGAGGTCGTGCGGGGTTTTATACGGAAGGGATTATCCGGTACGGTACGGATTAAGCGGTTCGTGTGACGGATGATCATATGAAGGCATCGGATTTTTAAAAAAACAATGCGAATTGGACGAACTTTGGGGTTTTAGTAGTGGTATTGTTATTAATTATTAAGCTGTTCATTGGCCGCGTTTATGTGGTCTCACAGTGATATTACTCTCGTCTCAACTGATGCACATCCGTTTTCAAAAAATGGAAAAATAACACAGTTGAATCAAGTGCGACCGTAACACATTAAAAGAGAGAGAGAGTGAGCAAAAACAAGAGACCACATTTCTCACTCTTATTCATCCCTCCCTCTTTCTCACACTCTCTCATATTGTGGCATTTATTCAAATTTGGTAAATTCGTGGCGAGACGCCGAGGTTAATCGTGAGTTTTTCCCATTTTTTGAAAAAGGATGTGCATTAGCTGAGACGAGAGTAATCGAAGAAAAATGTCAAAGCAGTCGCGGAGGCGCAGAGAAAAATAGAGTTTTATCGGGTTATCGATCGACGTTGGAGACTGACAAGAGACAGAAAGCGTGTAAAGCGAGCGACGAGGCGCAGACGAGAGACAGCGTTGCCACGCGACGCAACCGCAGCGCGTGAGCTTTGGCGGCATTTCTTATTTAAAAAAACAGTGTCGATTTTTCGTTTGAATAAACAAATTACAGCAAATAGTTCCTTTAGCGTCGTAAATAACTGAATTTCGCTCGTGAACACATAAGATGCACCTGCAGCTTTATTTCGGTCAGATTTAATTTTTTTGACAGGGACACCGTGAGCCGGGGTTTATTATTAAAAGAGATGGTATTGTGAAAACAAAAAAATTGCAACGCGGTGTTTGCGTACTTTTAAAATTCAAATGAAAATTGGAACATTTATCTTAATTTCCCATGCTGTTTCTTTCATTGCTGTTTGAATTTCAAAAGTACGCAAACACCGCGTTGCAATTTTTTTGTTTTCACAATATGTACTTTTTATTAATATTGATTTAAACAGAAAAACAGAACAACTCAAAATATCTGTAGATACAAGCTAGTCAACCCGCCATAAATACTCGAATAGTGTCCAAAAACTGGTATTTGATTCATGAGCTCTCCAAGTTTCAAATAAAACTGCTCTCGACTCTTTGACACTGTATTCACACGTGGCACACTGCCACTCGCCAACTGTTCAACGCCTTTCGCGACCTTGTCAGCTTTACACCG
Organism: Caenorhabditis japonica; assembly: GCA_963572235.1. NCBI lineage: Eukaryota > Metazoa > Nematoda > Chromadorea > Rhabditida > Rhabditidae > Caenorhabditis > Caenorhabditis japonica. The sequence continues at coordinate 19,130,646 of OY754346.1, forward strand.
ATCCAGACGGTCCAGGAACCAAAAGTCGTACTTTTCCAGCACCTTTTCCTTGTCGCCACCAGTCTCTCCGTCCATTTGAATCATGACCGGCGGGTTCTTTTGATCGCCGTATATCCACTCCCAACCGGTGACCAAACTGGAATGGGGGAATGAAAAAAAGAAAGGGGTTTTCCATAGCTCTAGTTTGACCTACCTGTACGGAATATAATCGCAAAGATAATCACCTCGAAGGCAAAATATCTTGACCAGGTCCGGGTCAGTAATGTACACACTTTTCTGCCAAGACAACCAAGATTCCACCAACTGTTGACTAGACGAGTTTACGGGCACATAAAAGTTGGCTCCGTTCATTGTTCGTTGCCTGTAAAGGTTATACGTTGCTGTTATAATTGTTCCTCATTTCGAAGCGTTTGCTTGCTCCCGACTCATGCCCTGTGCCTCCGTCAGCCGCACACTCTCTCACCCTCACTGTCTCGCAGTCTGCGTTTCACAAGAGCGATAGAGCGATAGAGCACCCATCTCTTATTGTCGGCCCGCCAAAATGGTCAAACGCGCTCCACTGAACTCAACGCTATGTGATTTTCATTTTGGTTTCCAAATTATTTCTTTTCACGTTGAATTTATACGTGAAATAAAATAATTTGGCAACCAAAATGAAAATCGCATAGAGTTGAGTTCAGCGGAGCGCATTTGACCATTTTGGCGGGCCGACAATACCTGATCGGAGCAGTTCCTTCGTAGCCTTGTTGATCCAGAAGGATGTCACTTTTCTCGTACTTGCGCACATCGATTACATTGAAAAAGTTATCCCGCCATACAGTATCCGCCTGCAGCATCCAAAATCCTTTTCCCAGTTTTTGAAGTGCGTGGATGAAGTTGGTGCGCATCAGGAAAAAACTCATGTACGTGGTGTCGTAGGGACGAAATGTGTTCTGTAAAATAAAATGCCGTGGCGTAAAACAATTTATCGACTTTTCAATTTTGACTACATTTTTCAAAAAAATCGTGTTGAAATATCAGACTTTTTGGCAATAATGGGCTGTTCAAAGGCTTTCAAATGTCATTTCTTGCAGCTTTCTCTCCATTTTTGCCCTCTTTTATCTAAACTTGGCAGAACGCCACTGTGGAGACGCAGAGAATGCGATAGGGCGCGCTTGCATTTACGTAGGGAATTTACTACCTATGTGTATAAATTTGCCTTGTATTTTCCCAATTATAAATTAATTTAAAAAAAAAGAAAAAAGATGCATAAAAAATAAATGTTTCGCTGCACAAAAAAATTGCAAAAAAATCGGTTAAACTTTTTTTAAAATTTTTTTTGTGCAAAATACCGCAATTTTGTGATTTTTCCACGTTTTTGATATAGGGATTCTCATATTGAAATGTTTTTTTCCGAAAAAAAAAATAAAATCCATACAAACGGAATTTTTCGAAAATAAAAACAGCAGTTTGCATTTTCCTATTATCCCTTCCTTTTCCTTGAATTTTCTTTGGCCATATTCTCAGTGCAAAGCGCTGTAAATGCGCTCTATTCGCAGTGGGCGAGAAGACCAAGTTGGCGACGAGAGAGTGCAGAAAAAAGGAGAGAGCGTGACCGATTTTCGCTCTGATTTCTCTGAATCTCACTCCAAATGCATGCACCGTACACTTTGCGATTGGAACGATTTTGCAGCGCTTTATACCGAATATGTTTAAAACCAATGGAAAATTCTATTTAAAAAATATGTATTTTCAATAGAGCGCGCTTGCATTTTAAAACCACATGCCAACACTCACCTGTAACGCGGGTGCCAGCCAAATGACAATATTCAACTTGGGATAGAACTTTCGAAGACTATTCTCCGAATGCTTATCCATCACAATGAACAGCATTCTCTGATGAGCGCCCACAAAACTCTTCGTGTTGCACAACCAATTCAACGTCATTCTCACAGCGTGTCGATTCAAAAACATCACTCCATAATTGTGGGGAAGCTTGTTCACCACTCGTTGCAACTCTTCATACTCGACAATGTGGCTCCAGTGAAATTCCGCCTCGTTTTTGCGAAGCACGTGCAGATTCCTGTGATTCTGCCAAATGTTGTTGAATATCAAAGCGACGGGAATTGCGGACAGGACGACCAGAATTCGAAGGACAATACGCAACATTTTGGAAGAGTGGCGAGCGGAAGAGAATGACGGTTTCGAGATGCAATCTGAATTGTTGCCTCTTCTTTTTCTTCATCTTGTTCTGTCCTACTTTGGAGATATCTGGTAACATCATCTGAGTCGTGGAACCTTTTTTGTTTTGTTTTCTCAATGCGCCAACAATTTTAGCAGCGTGGGGTGCAGTGCACCTTCTATGTTTTCCTTCTTTACAGTTTATTGCGTAAAAGAGCTACATGTGCAGCTTTGAGCGAAATTGTTTTTTTTTCGATTTGTGCCAAAAAGACTCGGAATGTGAACGTCTGTTTTCTTGATCTTTTTTATTTAAAAACAAAATACAATATTTGCTAATGTATAACAGCAAACGTGATTTGTGCAGCTTTTCATGTCGTTCCCTCCATCCATTATCAAAAATTCCTGTTAGATTTTGAAACAAAAGCGACGGGGAGTGAGAATATTCCTGAATATTGACTTTTCTCATGTTCATTTCAAAACTCGAAGCTTCCAGAAATCCTGATTTTATTGAGAAAATAAAAATTACATGGTAGTGAGAAAAAACAGGGAAATTAAAATTTTAAATGAAATAGAACTGTTAAACAGGCGGTCGGAAAACACAGGGACAAGAGGGAGTCAGAAAACGCGCCCGGACGCACGGAATCCACGCTATTATGGATTCGTGACGTAGCGCGACAGCGTGTCAAGTTATGCGTCAGCAATTGTTGGGTCTCACCACGATTCAGCTCTTGGCGACAAAGAGGAAAACATTTTTGCAAATTGTTTTCATTTTGATGGCACACAACTTGCAGCAACAAGCCGCTACGTCACGAGTCCATGATACTACAATTTTTGGCTCTTGGCGCATTCCTAGTGGATTTTTCTCGTGTACTCCCCGTGGACAACCCGACGATTTCACAACATTATTTTCAAATCACTGATTTTTGCCAAGTTTTGACTTAAATGTTCTGTACATTAACACAAATTGCCGTAAAACCTGTATTAGACTTGCATGCAAGTTCCAGTTCCAAAACCTCGCCAGAGTGCAAGTTGATTAGAAAGACACGTCTATTAGAGGGTGCAAGTCTATTGTTTCAATGCCTGGACCGGATGCAAGTTTATTAGAGAGGCAAATTATCTGATTTATGCCACTTTTGCCACTGTTAATGCGTTTGGTTAGAGGGGCAAGTCTAATACAGGTTTTACGGTAATCAAGAGATTTTTTTTAGGGTGAGACGTTAGCGCCCACTGGCATGTTTATCCCATCACGTAGGACCCAAATACGTGGAGATCCAAGAGAAAGTGAAATTGTTCTAGTTATTCCTTTATCCTTGACCCCTCATAAAAGCCTTTAGTCTCTTCTTGGCAGTTTAACAGCGTTCTAATTTTCCAGGGATATTTAAAAACCTTAAGGCCTCAGAAATGTGAGAGTGCGGCGTGGCCGATGTTTTCCTCATAAGCGCGTTTTTTTCTCTGAATTCCTCTCTAAATGCATGCACAGTTCACTTTGCGATTGGAGCGAATTTTCAGCGATTTATACAGAGTATTATATGTAGTATGTTCAGCGACTTCTCCAAAAAATTGCCATTTTTTGAGTTTCCGATTTCGTATTTATTAAAACCTGTTTTATTATGTATGCAAATATTAATCCAAAAAATTGAAAAACCTAAAAAGCAAAAATCTACAAATTAAAGAAGCAACTCTTCCTCCTCATCGAGCTCTTTCCTTCGCTTTGTCACTTTGTTCTTCGTCTTTTCATTTTTCACAAAGTATCTTTGCAGGCATTCTCGACTTCTGGCATTCACCATGAACAGTCTGCAGATTAAAAAAAGGTATTTTCGAAGATTAAAGGCTTTTAGGGTCACCTGATATGTTTAAACGACGGATGAAGCTCCGAGTTGATAAAAATCCACTGATGGTTGAGAAAATTTTTTTTCAAAAATGTGGCAAAAGTCTGACGATCCTCGGCGGTCGGACTGTGGATCTCAATGTTTATCTGAATTTTCAGAATTCTACATAAATTTTCAAATTATGAGTTTAGTATTTACCTGACAAACATGAATCCCCCATTCTTCCAATTGACCGTTTTCTTCGAAAAATGGAAAAACTGGATATTCGGCATGCTCGATATCAACCATCAGCTGGTCAATCAGCTTTTGTTTTACCTGGAATTGAATCAAATATGTATACGCGTGCTTTTTAAGAAATTGGCAACCAACGTTATTTCTGAGAAAAGTTGCCAAATCGATGGTAGCGACCTCTTGATACCGATAGATTTCTGGAAAAAAAGCCTCTTAATTTTTTTTTCCTCACATTGGTTTTTAGAGTTTGCGCTCCAATAGCCCGGATGCTATTCCCATAATTATGCACACCAAAATGTTAACCTATTGTGTTTTCAATCGACTTGCGACATGAGAACGCGAAACTTCGCCCACTAATTTGCGCGCGACCACGCGAACACAGTGATATTTGAAGAGACGCAGACAGAACGGTGAATGCAGACTTGCGTTTTCATGTCGCAAGTCGATTGAAAACATAATACGTAATTTTCCACCCAGAATTGAAATTTCAATTTTCAGACACACTTTTCAAAAAGGGGAAGCGACTACAAGAAAAACGTTCTAAAATTATTTATGGAGGTCTCTATCACGGCTGGTTTATAAATTTCCTAATAGGTTCGAATACAAGGAATTTAATTTTTCAATCACTATTTATTGTCGAAATCGATAAAAAAGACCTTCAAGATCATTGAACCATTTCAAAAACAACATTGAAAACATTGAACCATTTCAAAACAGTTTCCGACTTATAAATATGGAAGTGATTTCCAGAAATAACAGGTTTTTGCTTTCTTCGCTAGTTACTATCTTCATTCGATTCTGAACCGTTTGTAAACCCTGATAACACAAATTTTACTGAAAATTCAGCTCCGCAAGCAATTTTCCTAATTATACAATACATATTGTGTTTTGAAACCCCGCCCACTTACTCGCTCGCGAGCACGCAAACAGTGCTATTTGAAGAGTCGAAGACAAAAAAGGGATAGCCGACTCGATTGAAAACATAATAAGAAGGGCACCTTACCTTCCAAAACATAAGATCGGAAACTTCCATTTTTATCGCCCACTGCCATATTGTAAAAGTTGCCAAACGCCGAAAAGAGCTCATTGTTATCCTCGTTGACCGGATCGGCTCCGTAAAACTCGCACTCTGGCATCACACTGCTCATCTTCTTCTCCGCCTTCACATCTTTTCCGATGCCCAACGAGACGATCGAACAGCCGTTCACTTTCTTCAACGGAAGATAGTGGTACTTGAATTCGTCCGTATTCGGGAACGATCCCAACTCGACGTCTTTAAGAGTTGGCGAGCACTTGTTGACAATGTACGCAAAGCGGTCCCAGTATCGCCAAAGATCGCCAGTCATCAGGGGTTCGATGGTTTTTTGTACGCATTCTGCCGATTCGTGCAGGCTTTCCACGTTGTCCTGCATTAATTAATATACCTTCCCTTCTTCTTTACAATTAATGAATTCCCCTTTTAAAGAAAGTCTCGTAATTTCAATTACACGTAATGACATACAGGGTGGCCGATAAGTATAGGACGTTTTGAAAGTGCTCCCATTTTTTCAATTTGAGGATTTTTCGAGAACAACCTTTATTAAACAACAAAAAATAAGCAGAAAATTTGATTTTACAAGAGAATTTCGAAGTTGGATCCACGAGCTTTGACACAGGCTCTCAAACGTTTCTTCACCGAATTGACAGTGCGCCGCAGGTATCCGTCGTCGATCGAAGCCCATGCTACCTCGAGAGCGGCCTTCAAGTCATCGACAGTAGCAAAAACTTTTCCCGCGATCTTCCCTTCCAACATGCCCCAAACGCTGAAATCCATCGGATTGAGATCCGGGCTGGAAGCAGGCCACAAGTTCTTGTCCAGGAATCCAGGGAAATGCGCCTCCAAGACGGCCAATGTCGATCTCGAGCCATGGGACGGTGCCCAGTCTTGTTGAAGGATAAATGGACCACCAGCAAAGTGCCGTCGAAGAATTCGAACCGTCGAAGACGAAATTTGAAGGCGTCGAGCGATCTCAGCACTTCCGAGGCCTCTCTTGAACAAGAGTTCAATGGAAGGACGATGAGGAGAACTTTTCATAGCTCGGCGATATGGAGAAGTGAGAACAAATGACTGAGAAGCTTACTTATATAGTCTCTGGACTTTCGAAAAGTTTCGAAATTTTTCGAAAATATCCCTTGGCACCGTGCCAGGGAACGCTGAAAGCGAGCGTCCTATACTTATCGGCCACCCTGTATAAATATACTCACTCTAGAATCGAAATTCCTCTTCAACAGCACATTTCCACCGAAAATCACAAAGAGGACGAGGGTGTGGACCGTCAGCTGAGGAGCCATTTGTACGAAATGAATGGATCTCGATGCAAAGTGGGATGTCTTCATCTTCATACAGCTAACCAGTTGCCTTCGATTGCATGCCAGGCGGATATGGATCTTTGGGAAAAGTCCATGAGATTCAAATCTTCTTCACAAGTCTTCTTGCCAACTTGTTTGGCTCGTGGAGGCTTCTTGTCTAGGAAGAACGAGAAGAAGACGAAGAAGATTTCAGTCATGACAAAAGCAAAAAATGTAGTGTTTTATGGAAATTTTCCCTCATAAAAACCAAATCTCCAAAGATTTCAAAATTTTTTACGGTCAGTTTATAGTCGGCGAATACATCATCAACCTCGCTCTACTGCAAAATTCCTGTAAAACAGTGTTGCACTTGTAAGATTAACTCTAATTCTAGTGTTTATACTTCTTTTCAACGGAAAATGACGTATCCACGACGAGTTGTAGTTAAAATTTGATTTTTCGCTTCAAAAAAGGCGCACTACACTGTTGAAAATTGAAAAATGCGGTAGAGCGAGGCTGATGATGAATTCGCCGAGTATAATAATAAAGTTAAATATTGTGTTTTCAATCGATTTTCGACATGAGAACGCGAAACTCCGCCCCCTTTTTTGTGCGCGACCACGCGAACACAATGATATTTGAAGAGACGCAGACAGAACGGTGAATGCAGACTTGCGTTTTCATGTCGCAAGTCGATTGAAAACACAATAAATGGATTAAAGATTTTAAAAAAATTAGAAAAACTAAAGGGGGCGGAGTCAATCATCCACAAACACTTATTTTCCAAAAATTCCCATAAAAAGAACATGTCGGTTTTGTGTGAGAACGAACAAAAATGGATGATCAGCGTGAAATTCGAAATTTTCCTTCATCTTTTTTCGGCATCGTTCGAGGGAGCCTTTGGTAACTGCGGCGGCTGTTGTTCCATTTTCATCCACCTAAACATTTGTAATAATTTTTGACAAAGTTTGTATAGAGCTGACCGGAAAGTGCGCAGTTCCAAGACCAATTTTTGAGGCACGAGAGGAGAAATGTAACCGCGCCCTATCGCATTCTCTGTGTCTCCACTGCAAAACGCTTGCAAAAGTGGAGACGCAGAGAGGCGAGAGATGACGCGAGACGCAAGAATGGAAATAGTAGAACAAACTTTATTCAATGTGCTCATTGATGAATTCCTAGGAATAGTGGGTGATTTCTCTGCGAGACCACAAAAAGGAATGGATGATCAGCGGTGAATTCGATGGGCGGAGTCATGTAATGTTTTGCAGATTTTCGCTGGAAGCTGACCGTCGTAGCGGCTGCAGCGGTCGTTCCTTGCTCATCGACCTGCCAAATTTCACCTTACGATACATTTCACCAAAAAAAAAAACATGAATTATTGATTTTTTATACATTTAGATTAGTATATAAAGTGTTAACGCTAGACCAGACTTTCGCTCAAATATGATTTCCTACATTTTTCAGCAATTTCACGCTTTCACAAAGCAAATATATGCCACGTGTTCGACGGAACATCGGAAAATAAAATTTAAACTGCGGGGTTTTTTTTCCGGAAAAAAATCTGGCCTGATTGTAAGCGGGGTCGCATTTTTCTACCGTAGGCTGCATTTAGCTGCGCAGCCACTCATCTGCGTTAAACTGATACGAAGAGGAGACGCAGAGAAGCAGTGTGCGAGGATATTGTTGTTTTGCAGCGACTCTCGCCGCAGAGAGACGCAGACAAGCAACCTCCCCACTCAGCGAAGCGCGTCGCCAAAACTGTAGAAAATCATTATTTGCCAAAAATCTGGTCTATTTAGCATCAACACTTTATATATATGAATTATTTAGGTATTTAAATACACAAATAGGCCATTTAAAAATCCAAAAAGTTATTGTTACACTCTTGTTTAAATACATATAAACATGTCGCAAATTATTCAAATTAGGCGCTCGATTTTAGTGATGAAGTCCCACGAAAAGCGGATGATTATCTTTGGAGAGCACGAAAAGGAACGGATGGTCGGCGATGAAATCTTTCGGTTCTTCGAGAAACATTGGCGCCGATTTGAGAGAGATTGAGACGGTCGTCGCGGCAGCCGCTTTCGTTCCGTCCTCGTCCACCTATAGAAACGCGAAAAGTGTGTGATAAACGACAAAAGGGAACGGGGAAAGCTAACACAGGTGAAGCGCGATAGATCTATTGTAGACCACCGGATTATAATAGGCCTAGTGAGTGTGAAACATTCGAAGCTGATTGTGAGCGTTACTACGGTAGGTTCGTGACGGGTCTCATACCGATTATGTGTCGATTTACGGGGAATGCGGTGGATTTTGTATTTCTAATGCAATCGTATTTAATATCAATACTATATTCTTGCTGCTTACAGTGAGCAGTGGCGCAAAAATCGAAACTCCGCCTCCTCAGAGTTTTCAACTGAAAGCAGTGCAAAACTGTGAGCTATTATAACTTTTTGCGGGCGAAAAAAGGGTAATTCCCGCGTAATTCGACACAAAACCGTGGTGAGACTCATCACGTGTAACCATCGATTGGTAGGTCTATTATATGCCTATCGCAAATTAGTACATTCACCAAATAGTTTGCTCACCTCAATAAGTGCCTTGTGAGAGACTGCCGACACGAAAATTCCATCGGCAAGGTTTCCTAGATCTGCCGAATCTTCGAACGCCTTTTGAATCCCGAGCTTTTCCAAAGCCTGCTTCAAACTGAGCTCCGACTCGATCTTCCACTTTGGAATTCGCACATTAACCAGCGAGTTTGACGCGTTCGAGAGAAGATGTTGAATGGTCGCCGAGTCGATGCTATTAAGAGCATCAGACAGTCCAAAGCGAGTTTTTGGAAGGAAGATTGTGAGGGCAAACGTGTCGTCTTTGTATGGCAGACTGAGCACTTGGAATTGATCGTTCTCGGCGTAAGCCCGATTGGCGCCCGACGCACGAAGGAAGTCAACCTCTCGTGGCGAATCGGCAGACGTGAAAAACTCGCCCTTGAATGTCGCCTCTGGTTTGAACTTGTTTTGCCAATCCGCCTTGAAGTAGAGAGCGTTCGTGAGCACGGCAACGAGGTCTGAAAAAAAGCAACACGATTTCTTTAGAAAATTATCAATTTTTTGAAATGTAATTAAATATTACCATCCGAGATAGCGTCGGCAGAGATGATCTTTTTAATGTGCTCTCCAGTGTTCTTGCTCACAAAATCATTGATTGCCTGAGCAGACGCTTCCTTGTTGTTGAAATCGAGTGGAGTGGCTCCAGCATTGTAGAGTTTCTTGACGTCGTCTAGATAAGTCTGCTTGATTGTGAAGTTACTTCTGGAAATATCAAGATGGATACTCTTATTTTTACCATAATGCTGTTTTTTTTTTGAATTGCAGATCATTTTCCAATGTTCAAGGTCTCAATTATTAAAAATCGAAAATGCCGTAATCAGCCGTTTTGTGTTTGTCAATGTGGTCATCGAGCAATTTTTTCATTCCAATAAATAATTGTTCAATTCACTGTGACTTATTCATTAAAATGGCGAAAAATGAAAAAAAAAACAACGGAAATTTTTCTCTGCGAGACCTGCGGAAAATCGGAGTGTTGTAACTGAATTGCGCTCGTACACATTAAAAAATCGATGTTTGGTTTTTTCCCCATTTTTCACCATTTCTATTTAAGAACAAGCCTGCTGCGCAGTCCTGCGCCTCAGCAGCTGCTCATAAACTTAGAAAATAGCCAACTTTCCTACGAAAGGTCTCGAAGCGCCTTTTCGACACAGTTGAAATGAGTGCGACCATAACCCATTCAAATTTGTAAGCAATTCCTAATGTTTTTATTTATTTTCTCTTGTTTTTCATTATTTTTTTGAACTTTTTTACATGTTTAATGGTTACTGTCGCACTCATTTCAACTGTGTCAAAAAAATTGAGGTTCGAGATATTTCGCGGGGAAATCGCCGTTCTCAAAGTTTATGAGCAGCTGTTGAGACGGGAGTAATATAAAAAAAGATATGCTCATTGAAGTTTAAAGAAAAAAAACTTACTTTGAGAAGACGTGGTTGGCAATGTTCACTTGAGTTCCTTTCTCAGCCGCCAAAAGCGACGCGGAGATGTTGGCAAAATGTTGCTCGAGCTGCTCATCAGTGGCTCCTTTCACGAGAACTTCGCGAATCTGATCGCGAGTTTCCCCTCTGGCCGCCACGTGAAGCAGCGAGAGCGCCAGAGCGATGGAGAGAGGCGAGAAGACGAGTGATTCGGAGATGTTCTGCTGGCGGAGAAGTCCGAGACCGAAATCGGTCTCTGACTGGAGAAGGAGAGCCATTCTGAAAAACAACAAATCGTGATATTATGTGTTCATGAACGAGGTTCGCAAACGACGCTCCGATGTTCCGCAATTTTTCCACTGTTCCGCAGTATTCGCTGCGAGACCGCAGTGATAAACTGCGGAACATCGTTGCGTCATTTGCAAACCTCGTTCGTGAACACATAATAGTAAAGAGAAAATTATGAAGGGAAATTGTCTTGTACGAAAAAAAAAATGACCACCGGTTTCGTCAAATATTGACACTATAGTGGGTCTCTTTGAGAATTTTGCTGGCTGTCCGCGGGGACGATATATGAAACGAAACGAATCGAAACGCGCTCTAATGCCAAATACGTAGTTTTTGAATTCTACCATTTCTTTTTCGAAGAGAATGTATCGCGATCTAATGCATAGACGTATTCCGCATCAGAGCGCGTTTCGTATAACGTACTGTCGTTTCATTTAAATTGGCACTCGGTGTTTGCGTACGGATTTACGAAGCTCCGCCCACTGCCATTCATGATTTTCGCTTTAATTACAATTTTTGATGATTTTTTTCCGTTTTTAATAAATTGTTGAATTCAGGTTGATAAAACCGGCGGTTCGAATGGAAATTGATCGAAAAATTCGAAAAAAAAAGGAAAATGCCGGATAAAATCTTCACCGATCCGCGGTAAATTTTTTTTAGTGTGTTTTCAATCGAGTTGAAGCATGAGAACGAGAGATAAAAATACATGTTTTCTCTGCTTCTCTCCGAATAGAACTGTGTTTGCGTGGTCACGCGAAAAAAAAGTGGGCGGAGTCACGCGTCCTCATGTCGCAAGTCGATTGAAAAAAAAAATAGTTTTTAAAAATTGACATCATCCAGTATTTTCCTCTTCTCTCGAAATTTTCGTCCAATTTCTATTCGAACACAATTCATTAAAAAAAACAGGAAAAATCAAAAAAAAAAACGGCATAATTAAAGCGATAATTTCACGAAAAAAAAAACAGGGCAGTGGGCGGAGCTTTGCAAAAATTCCTACGCAATGACACGACGATACCCGCTGACAGCTTTTGAGAAATGCCAAAAATATCAATAAATGCGGTGAAAATTCGAAAAAAATGTTCAGATTGGCCAGCAACTTTGAGAAAAACTTGTAAACACATTTTTGGCATTTCTTTCTCAAAGTTTCGGAACAATCGGAATTCGCAATTCTATAAATACAAAGAACACTGAAAACGAACAATAGTTGAGAATTTGGATGAAAAAATGAAATGGAAATTAGAAAAAAACTCCGAGCAGTCTTTTGATCTACCTGAGTCATACTGAATTGTTTAAGTAGTGAAAATTAGGTCAAAAATATTTACAAGACAACGTTTGTGCAACGTTTCATAGCGAATTGGCAAACGTAAATATTTTTAAAATGATGACTATCCAATCCGATTGATGACATGACACACAGGGAACAGTTGGTTTTTTGGTTTTTTGGTTTTCTTTTTTTTAACTTCTGCCCTGGTTTTTTTTTCTATTTTTTAGTTTGATTCAAAAACTCACTTTTCGCAATTATCCGACATTGTATAATAAAATTGAGTGAGTGTAAGTGTTCGAATGAGTGTTGCCAAAAAAAATAGATTGGAGGAAACTACGAATGGCGGTATTTGTTTTTTTGTTTTCTCTAACCGTCTACCGCTCTCCTCGCGACACACACTCTCTCGACTCGTCAACAATTGAAAATGGAGAGAAGACGACGCAAAAATACACTTTTTCAGTTCTTTTTTTGGTATACAGTGGGCGGGAAGTGAAGTTTGTTTCACAAGTGTCATATCGACGGAAAACTGTTTTGGAATGAACAAATTTCGTTCATTTATTCAGACATACGTGAGAAATGGAAAGAATAACCAGGAAGTACGAGTTTTTATACACTTGAACGAAAGTTATCTAGAAAAAAAAACGGATGACCTTTCTATAGAATCTACTGGCTAGGAGCGTATTATTGAGGAAAACAGTTGACGGCTGCGCAATTATTTGCGAATTGAATTTCGCAATCCGAAACAGAACATCCCTTCAAAATAACGAAAGTGCGCCGTGTTTATGGCCAGTGAAAGCGTTTCAAAAACGAATAATTATGAACCTAATTGATTAATTAGTTAATTAACCTAAAATTGTCGCTTATTTTGACCATGCACTTTACTTGCTTTATACACAAATTCCATCCCATTTACCGTTTAAGATATTGATTTTTCCGCTCCACTGAACACGATCCATCGCAGAATGTTCCAGAATCATCAGAAATTTCAAAAAAAAAAAAAAAATGAAAAAGCAGAATAAGAAAACAAAAAAAAATTGTGCAAAACCGAAAAATCTGCAAACACCAATGTGCACTGCGTACCGTAATCCATGTACATTCAAAGAAAGGAGGTTGTTTAAATACCTTGCATGCGATTGAATCAGAACAAGCAAAAACGTTAATGTTCCTCAAAATTTCGAATTCGGAGTACCTTGTCTCACGTTTTAAATGTTCTGTGCCAACGAAATGAGATCGAAAAATACGTAACAGTTCTGATTCGGGAAAACTTGGATTCTGGAAAAGGCTGGCCTCAAAAAAAGGAAGACAAATCCGGGGAAAACGTGTCGAAAGCCGGTAAACAAGCTCCGCACCTTTTGAAAGTCTGCGGCATTATTTTTCTGCATTTCATAGCATTTCCTCTACAAAACTGGTACCATCGAGGTGCAAAAAAGGTGGAGCTTGTTCCACGGTTTCAATAGGTTACGGTAACACTCATTTTAGCTGTGTCCCGCCGTGCTGAGTTCGCTCGTGGAAGAGTTTGCCTTTTCTAGGCGACAGGAAGCGACAACTAATTGTGGGATGAGATTAATAATAAGCGAAAAGAAAAAAAAAACGGGATAGCCAGTTTTTGAACTTTCGAAATACAATTTTCAAACAGATAGCGTGTAAGCGATGCGTTGTCACGCAACCGCAGCGCGAGCGAAAAAAAAATATTCAGCAGTGATTATTCACAATAAAGTGCACTGGAGCGAATTTGCATTATCGCCTCGATCAAAACCCCGTGGAGAAATCAAAACTCGTTGCTCATGGTCGAAAATCGCTCATATTTAACTCATTCCGTTTCCCTATAAAATGCACCCGTTTTTATTTTTTTTTCGGTGTTTTTATTTTATTCTGTTTTCAACACTTTATGAGATTTTGACGAAAACAATTGTGCAATTTCGATTTTCGCCATTAAACTTGTTGACTTTTCTTCACGTGACGTTTCCCTGCTCCTTTCCTTCTTCCAAATGTGTCATTTGGGATGGAGGGAGGGTGGAGGAAACGAACGGGTCAGGGCCGCATTTCATTTAAAAACACTGAGAAAACGGAATTTCAGCTGTTCGAAAACACACAAACACACATGTGAAGACATACATATACATATCTGAAATTGGATTCGATTCCGTTGGCGTTTTCACTTTTCTTCTTGAATTTTTAAATTTCCGAGAAATGAGAGGTGAATAAACTCAATTGAAAATTTATAGCCCTCTCTCTCTCTCTCTCTCTCTCTCTCTATTTATTTTCCATTTCACCCCCACCCCCGTCGCAAAAACTCCTCGTTCCACATGTTTAAGTATATATTTTTATCCATCGCACACAGCCTTCTAGTCGTAATGAGTTGTTTGCTGGTCCGTAGAAATGTGGAAATAAAGGTTATTAGTTGCGTGTGTGTGGAATATACGTATAATATGAAAAGAGGGCGTGGCCAGAGTCTTGCTCGACGCGACGAAAGTGTTATTAATGAGGCGACGAGGCTCGTGACGTCGACTGACTATATAGACGCGAAAACGTCTGTTTCAGAGTTTTTACTTCAGAGTTCAACGTTCTCAAATTCCCTCGCACGGGCATTTTTATATGTCTGTCTGTCTTTTTCGGTATATCCATTGGGAAATTTAAAAAAAAAAAGTTTTCATGATCATTGAAACGTTTATCGTATTGTTTTTATTTACCCTCACGCAATCTTCGAACATTTTTGCATGAAATATTAGTTGTTCGCAGAATTTCGGATAGAACTCTTATTAATAAATTCACATTCTTAAAAATCCAGCAGAGGCCGGATCCATGAAACTGGATCACGACAGGAAATCTGTTTTCGGAAAAACGAAATTCGGAAACTGATGAACTTTATATGTTTTCCGGAAAATGCCATTTTCATGTTACCTGGATTCTATGTAGCTCAGTGATATGATCCATGAAACAGAAAAACGGCATTTTCCGGGAAAAGGGTTTATCTGTTTCTCTGCGTCTATCACGACCATCATACAAAATTTGTTAATTTCCAAATTTCGTTTTCCGGAAAACAATTTTCCTGTCGTTTTCCAGTTTCATGGATCCGGCCTCAGATCGGTATTTCCGCCTAGCCAAAAAAAAAAAAACTGAGAGTCCGCAAAAGTGCCCGAACACACAAGGACGTAGCACTATGTATGAACAACAAACAAACAACGTACATACATAATTTGGTTACGGGAGAACTTACTTAATTGAATTGTTGGCTTTTTCTTGAATTTTCTTTGACAATAATTCTATTTTTTCCTTAAGTTATTTATTTTCTGATTCGATTGGCAAAAAAAACGACCTACACGGTGTATTGTGGACTTATTCAGCACAGGACAAAAAACCATTATTGGTTTTTTTTACCCAATGCAGAATTTGTATACTCGGTATAAAATGCTGATAACTCGCTCCAATCGAACAAATAAATTTCGCATGCATTTGGAGTGAGGTTTAGAGAAATCAGATCAAAACATCGTCCACGGCTCTCTCAATTTTCTGCACTCTCTCGTCGCAAACGCGGCCGCGTCCACCACTGTGCGAAGGGAGCGTGTTTGCAGCGCTCCGTACTGAGAATAATACATGTGCAGAGCCTACCTTTAATGTATCTGTGTACGCAATATCAACAAGTCACGTTGGCCTAAATAAATAAATTAAATAATTAATTGCGGAAAAATGACGAAAAACTACAGTAGCCGGAGGTTTTTTGACGTAAACAGCCTGTCGTTTTGAGACCTGGCGATGAAATAATTCGTCTGGTGAACAATCTTCATAGGGTTGAAAAACAGGAAAAAACGTTTTTTTCTGGGCTGACCCCCATTAAACCTCAGCAAAAACCGCAACTCTAGCGCAAACTTAATGCAACTTCTCATCTCTGACAGTGCGAGAGCTGCGTAAAGTGTAAGGATTGCATGAAGTTAGCACAGTTCACAAAATTTCACTGAATTATTGTGTAAACCTTGCGAGATTCTCGAAAGTTGCGCGTTCATTATGGATGGTTTGCGTGACAGTTGCAAAACTTTAAAGTTTGCGTAAAAGTTCTGGGTTTTTGCTGAGAACGCTATGTATCTGCAAACGTGCTCTAGCGCACCATGGATTTCAAAATCGTAGAAAGTTTTTTCTCGTCTCAGCTAGCGCCTGCTGTGGTCTAGAAAATTCTAATTCTTCAATAAACAATTTCGGATGGGTTTTACAGAGTTGAAATGAAAGTCACCGTACTTAGTCCGTTAAAAAAAAAAAAAATAAATAATAAATAAAGGGCCGCCGCCACGAATGAGATATGACGCTTTAAAGTTTGGGTCACATGTTTAATGGATTACGGTCACACTCATTTCAGCTGTGTCCGGTCGTGCTGCATTTACTCGTGGAAGAGTTGTCATTTTCCAGGCCACAGAAAACGTCAGCGGGGACGAAAGTAATAGAAACAATATTCAATCATAAATATTCCGAAAATAATGAAATCGCGCCCGACCGCGTACCGCTCTCCACCGTATTTTTCTTCTTTTTCGATTGCTCATTTTGTTAGGTAGTTTTTCCTACGTAAAATGTACCTCAGAGCATCAAATTCAGTGGAGTTTCGAGCAAATTTGCCCAAAAACCGTGATTTTCTTGTTTTTTAAAACCAATTTGATGACGCAACACAGTTTGCACCAAATTCCTAAGAAACCGATCTTTTCAATCCTGTTCCATAGCTTTCAAGGCGTATTATGGCTCTGGGATGTTTCGAAACCTGTCATTTCGAAACTGGGACGCTTCGAAACTTTTTTGCATTTTTGCGTAGCGTTTACTCCAATTTGGTTCTCGTTTTTCGTTTTATCAATTATTTTCATTTTTTTGACAATTTATATCAACTTGTACGCCGTAAAAATAGAAAAAAGTTTCGAAATGTCCCAGGGCCCGTATTATATCTGTTCACGAACAAAATCGACTGACGACGCTCTGATTTTCGCATTTTTTCACTAAGCTCCCACAGCGAATACTGCCGAACAGGAAGTGTCTTAATTAGACATGGAACCCTTCTGATCAGACTCAAAAATTAATTGGATTCTTCGTTCTACAGGCTTTCATAGTCCAACACCCTGCACTTTATGTCATTAGACTCCAATTCACAAAAACTCCTCCTTTTAATTTATCTATATAAAAAAGATTTTTGTCCTCTGGTCACTTCACCACAAACCTCTTTTCTAAAGTTGTGTTCCTTCTCGTGTTTTGCCGCCTTTTTTCTAATGTATAATCTCTAACCAAAATGCTCTATTTTCCTCCATTCAATCCTTTCAACTGGTAAATTGTTACTTCTTCCCCACCTCCTCATTACCATTTCTTTCATTCGGTTTTTTTGATTCCATTGGATTTACTTTGGGGGGTTTTTTCATTTAATCCTTAACGGTTAGAAAAACATTGGATTTGGCTGGCCAGACATTCAATTTCCGCGATGCACATATCCTTTGGAAAAAAAGTCAAGGTTAGTCATATTAAAGCATTGTTTTTTGTTTTGATTGAGATTATTTATAAGAAAAGAAAATGGCGTGGATCAACTTTTTCTGCCGACGACATATTTTTTTAAATAAAGGTTTTGTGGCGGCAAAGTATATGCGCTGAGGTTGCGTCACGTGGCAACGATGTCTCTATAGAGCTATAGCTTGTCTGCGTCTCGTCGTTTACAAGCTGTTAATTTCTCTGCCGCTAAAGCGCAGGCGCTGCGGTTGCGTCGCGTAGCAATGCCGTCTCTCGTCTGCGTCTCATCATTTACACGTTCGTGTTTTGCCGCTGGCGCTTCCGTTCCGCGCTGCGGTTGCGTTGCGTGGCAACCCGGTCTCTAGTCTGCGTATCATCTCCAGTGCGCTTCAGCGCCAGCCCCCCCCCTGATTTCCGTAACCGTAAAATCCTACCCTTATTTGTCAAGCTGTTGCCCGTGCCATATTCCCTCTTTATTCATTTATTTTCCAAATTTTCAAAATCCTCGATACCTACTTCATATACATACTGACCACCTAGTGGAGCGGATCCGTACTCGTATCAAGTTTCCACTTTCCAAAATTAGGCACTCCTTCCAGTCAGACATCTTCTTCTTCTCCTTCTTCTTCTTTCATCCAAACAAAAATATTATTGCTCCTGGCGCACATGAACCCGTCTGATCCGACACAACACAAACACACTCTGCTCGTGAGAAAATGTTTCACATTCCTGAGCTTGTGACGCTGCTGAAAGTCTCGAAATATGAACTCTGACTTTTATCGGACATGCATCCAATCTCTGGAGAGTGCTTGTTTTCACATTCAAAGTGCATCCACACCCGTATATATGTGTACACATTATATGAAAAAAAAGTCCTTTTATTCTTCATTGGTCGTCACCTCCTTCTGCTCGTAGACCGCTGAGTAAATGTTTTTGTTTCATGAAACACGGCCACAGTTTTACTGAACCAGAAACGAAAAAGGCAGACTGCAAGATAGTGAGACAGACAGCGGGAGGCGAGCATCCACCGCTGGAAAATTGCTGATAGCTGTCTGGCAATCGGCGCCAGCTCAGCTGTATTAGGCGCACAAGCTAGGTATAAAATTTGACGGTTATTAGCCAAGTAAGAGCCCCATTAAGTATTTTCTGATAAACGCTCACTAGTAGAATCTATGTATGTATAATTTAATTCCAGTTCTTGGAAATTTGATTTTCACCCAAAATTTCTAGATTATTCATGATATTTTTCTCTTTTTCTTGCTCAACCAACTTCCTCATAAATCATGAATGCACATTATACATTTTTCATCGCATAAAAAATATTTAGAGATAGCTTGAACTTTCAGTAAAATACAGTAAGCCTATATAAAATTGCCTAACAATTTCGCCCCCCCCCCCCCATTCTCAGTATACATCTCTGTTGACTGACCACTAATTTGCCAACAAGCTCAAAGCTGAAAGTTTTCTTCTTCTCCCTTCTTTTTCTTTTTTCTCCTTTTCTTTATTTGCCTTGCATCAGTCTGACAGCCTTTTCTTTCTTTGTGTTCGCCAATGGCATAGAAACTCCCTTTCTTTATTCTGCTCTTCGGACAAACTTTTTACTCTCTTTTTCCTGGTTATCCGATTTTTGAATTGTTAAAAGTACCACTGGAAGCGTGTGAATTTTTCCACCCACACGTGTTTTTTTCGTTCTCACAACGCCTTCTAATCCCACGTAGATCTTCTCGAATTTCGAAGGAGAAATGAAGAAAAAGACACGGCGTGATCTGCGCCTCTACAGTGGAGATCGCATGTCTGTGTCTCCACAGAGGAGAGCGTCAAGATTAGCGAAACGCGGGCAAAAATGGAGACGCAGGGACGCGAAAGATGAAAATCACGAAGTTTGACTGCAAATTGGGCTTGAGCTCTTCCTGTGACCGGCAAAAAAATTGAAATTGGGAATTTGTATTTTCAGCAAAAAAAAAATCATTGCAGATTTTCATGTTTTCTGAGCGATTAACAGAATTGCATGACCTGGAGCAGAAAACGCTTATTTTCTTTTCTTTTTTTTCTATTATCTACTTTTTCTATAGACTATAGAAAAAAAACTGGTCCTCCAAGTTTTCAAAAATTGAACGTTTTTTTTTCGAAGAATTCCAAGAAACTTCAATTGTTTTCTCTCTGCAGAACTCCTTGTTCCACTTTTTGGTATAAAGCGCTGCAAATTCGCTCAAATCGCACAGTGATCTGCGCATGCATTTGGAGTGAGATTCAGAGAAATCAGAGCGAAACATCGGCCACGGTCTCTCAGTTCTCTGCACTCTCTCGTCGCCAATTTGGCCTAGTGCGAATGGAGCGAATTTACAGCGCTCCGTACTGAGAATACTCATCAATGAAAACTGTAATTTTCTCTGCGACTCCTCGGCTGATGTGCTCTTTTTTTTCTATCGCTGCGAGACCATATGAACTGGCCGAGGAAAAGCACCTGGCCCGGGGTTTTTCGAGAAATCTAGAAGCTTCTGAGAAAAACTGTTTCATCGTAACGAACAACCATATTTCACTGTATTTTGAGACACTTACCTTTAAAAAAAGTCGAACAATCGACTGTCTCGCAAAAAATCGATTTGGAGACGCAGACGAGAGTCAGCATTGCCACGCGACGCAACCGCAGCGCGTTGGGCTTGGCTTGAAACCAGAATTGGAAAAAGAAAAGCTCGTTATTGTGAAAACAAAAAAATTGCAACACGGTGTTTGCGTATTTTTGAAATTCAACGGCAATGAAAGAAATAGCATGGGAAATGAAGAGATTTGTCCCATTTTCGTTTGAATTTTAAAAGTACGCGAACACCGCGTTGCAATTTTTTTGTTTTCACAATATTTTTGTAATTTGTTGATTTTTATCTCTATCCCGTAATTCTTAAGAAATGTACATTTTTCGAAATACTTTGAAACAGAAAAAGCACGGCGTGTTGGACGTTGGAAACAACAACAACACCATAGGCTGCGTTTAGCTGCGCAGCCACTCATCTGCGTTAAACTGATACAAAGAGGAGACGCAGATAAGCAGAGTGTGAAGAAACTGTTGTTTTGTAGCGTCTCTCGCCGAAGAGACGCAGACAAGCAGCCTCCCCACTCAGTGACGCGCTTTGCCAATAACGTCCCGGGCAACACACCGTGGAAAAATTATAGGAAAATCTATGTATGCAAATGCGCTCCGCCGCCAAATTGTTCTATTTTTAGCGCCTCATCAAACATGCTAAAAATTAATTATTTATAGCCTACATAAGTGTGACAACGACTCGTCTGTTTAACACAAAACTTCGCACCCACTAATTGTCGTGTGTCCTCAGCTTGTCCCCATGTTTATCCTGGGCTAACGAGCCGTCCAAAGTGAAACGAATTGTGTGTGATTCAATGCCCGCCTCTTTAATCCTTTTTCTGCTCGCTGCTCTTTTTGCGCTACTTTTTCTGCTTAAACTATTCGAACGTGTCACTATTGCGCAACACCACTGTGCTCTCTAGAAGAGCTCGTGTTTTTATAATTTCCGCTTGATTTTTTCTTTTGTTTTATTTACGACTTGTGCTGTCTAGTCTGTCATTATTATTAGTTTTGTTAAAAAACAGAAATCAAAAAAAAATCGTCAGATATGTGTGTGGCTAATAGCCATTGAAAATGGCTACTTGCCGCTTGCGCCTACATGAACTTTAAATTTAAGAGTACATCGCCATCGAATTCGGGGAATTCGGGCTATTAGCCCTTCCCAATGGCTATTAGCCAAGTTTCTGAGTTTCCTGAGAATATGACGTTTTTTTTTTTTGCGCGCCCAGAATTCAAATTAGTTGGTGCAGAATTTAAATGACCGCACACTGCGCGCACGTGCACACAAAAGTTTGAGCAGTTTATTTTAGAATTTTTTCTTCTGTTGGTTCAAAGAATTCGTCACAACTGCCTGCGCATCTCCAGCGGATTTCCTTCCTGATCTCTTCCCACTCTAAATACCTCTGACGCTCAAAAAGTGTTTTTTTTCTCTTTCTTCCTGCTTTTCCTCATAATTTCCCGCTTTTGCAAAATAATTTAACACAATTATGAAAGTGTATACATATGTACATATACGTATAGTGCATTCTCAGTCTGAGTCCTATTGCTCATTTCATCCGGAGCCTCCCCCTTCTTCTTTTCCTCCCTTTAATTGAAACTCATCTCTTCTCTCTTTTTTCCTTTTCTTTTCTTTTCTTCTTCCATTCCCCACTTGCACGTACATATTTATTCACGGCTTCTTTTTTTTCAGCGTCTCACATAATATTCGTACCCGTGTTCTCCGTACCTTCTTCTTCTCCATCTTCGTCTGTCACGCAACACCACACCACACCACTCCAGGAGCAGGCCACGCCCCAACCAACCAACGCTACAAATTTTGCTGTCGGGCGTACGTAAAGTGGGAGGTACATACCTGGAAATGGATTCGAGACGCGTATCACTGCCGGCATCGCTTGCCGTCTCCCATCCTTACTTTACGACTTATCACCATCAAAAGCAACAGACACGCACATCGTCCGCGTCCTCGTCCACCAATTCGGGACACATCACTGGCGCCATGCTGTTGTCACCCAACTTTACGCTGACCACGTGTTCGAGGAGGTGAGCGGTCTAATTGGGGCTTGATGGGCGAGACGCAGACAGAAAAAGAGTGCAAATAGTGCGCGAGGTGCCTGCGTCTCCACAGTGGAGATCATCAAGTTTAGCCAAACGCGTGCAAAACAATTTCTCTGCGTCTCCACAGTGGCGTCCTGGTAATTTTGCTAAACGCGTGCAAAAATAGAGACGCAGAGACGAGATAAACGCCTGCAGTGCGCAGAGAAGTGCAGCTAGATTGGTGAGCTTCTCTATGCGAGACGCAGACAGAAAATGGGTGGAAATATGGCGCGAAAAAGGGAGATAGCAGGGAGTGGGAGAAAAACGGTAAAATACACAAGAAAATGGACAAATCACGGTGCGCATTTCGCGACCATTTTTTCGTATACTCCCCGTGGACAAGCCAACGATTTTGAATTTTTTTTTTATTTTGCCAACTTTTCAAGCAAAATTGATAAAGATCTATTCAGTACAAGCCGCTGTTTATTCGCTCCATTAGCAGTGAACGAGGCGGCCAGGTTAGCGACGAGAGAGAGCAGAGAATTGAGAGAGCGTGGCCGATGATTTGCACTTTTTTATCTGAATCTCGGTCGAAATATATGTGCAATTTACTGTGCGCCTGGAGCGAATTTGTAGCGCTTTATACCGAGCATAGACAAACGTTGATAAATCTGTATTTTTCTTTGCGTCTCCTCTCACTTATGTGGTGTTTTTTGTTATCGCTGCGAGACCACATGGTCGTGGCCGAGAAACTGCTCGTGGCCGACTGGCAGCTTTTAATGAATAATCAATAAAATACGGCGTTTTTGAAAAAATTTTGAACACGATTTTTTGGCACAATTCCTCGCGTCTCTGCATCTCCATTTTTGCACGCGTTTGACTAAACTTGACGATCTCCACTGTGGAGACGCAGACATGCGACAGAGCGCGTTTGCTTTACTTAGGGCCTAGCACGCCGTTTTTTTTTCGGAAATATTGTGGCATCATTAAAGATCATTCGCAAACCTCTGATTTTCACTGAACTAATTAGTACAAGTGCACCCATACGTGTCATTTCATTTTATTTCACACAAGTGCATTTCACACACACACAACACAGAGCTTTAATGACTAATGAAAATACAGGAAAGAACCTAGAAATCCTAATTTATTCGTCCTGAAATTCGCTTTTGCGTCACCCACTATACTGAACAAAATGGTGTCATATTCCACTTCCGGCTGTTCGGCTCTGACTCAATATTGAGCTCAATTTATATTTATATCTCATTTTGTACCCGTGCGTCATCCCTTGTGAAATTGTTTTTTTTTTTTTGGATTTGGAAACAAGCACCCCTGCAATTATGGACCAGCCAAGCGTACATAATATTTGATTGTCTTGATCGGTACCAAAAAAAGGAAAAACTTGCCAGTCTATTCTTATTATTTTTTCTATTTTTCACATCCAGATCTCTCCCATCAACACCACTTCCAAACGGAGCCCGCCGAAGTCTGCCCCCGACTCCGCCAACACCAACATTCTCGTCGACAAGCGAGCAAGAGGATTTCTTTGTGGTAGACTTTTAATTGCATGCAGAGAATTTAAATAATTGTACCAACAATTTGTTTGCAGAACGACGTACAAAATGACGAAGAGTATGTGCCGCGAAGCACTCGCCTCCGCAGCTTCGATCTTCGCGACGGACACATTTTTGATCGGGGATTCCAAAAGAAACCGAGCGATATGCACCTGCTCAGCGTCGGAATCCGAAGAGGCGACAGTCGTCGTGCCACGTGTCCCGACATCTTTCTGTTCGACTCGCAAAACTGTCTGATGAAGCATGTGGTGTTGAGAATTTATGGAGCGAAGAATTGCGGAAAGAAGAGTTTGGCGAATCGAATTCATCACTTTGCCACCAGTATGGGACCGGAGGAAGTTGATCGTGAGTCTTAAACCTGGACACGGGGTGCTGGCGGCTGCCTTTTTTGGCGTCAAAGCCTACGCGTTGCGGTTGCGTCGCGTGGCAACGCTGTGTCTAGTCTGCGTCTCACCGCTTCGAATAGTGCGCTCCGTTAAACAAGCGGAAAAATGTTGGCAGAGCGACAATTTAAGCGAATTTTCTTTTCTTCAAATGAATTTGTGAAGAAGAAAGCGCTTACAAGGGAAGTCTTTTCACAAACCATATTGGAATTCTCTGAAACTTGGTGGGCTAATAGAACCTATCTCTGGCTACCGCGTCAAAAAAATTTAGCTCCCGAACTTCAAAAATAAGCTCAAAAAGTTGCTCCAAAGTTCCGGCTCCGCTCTCCGTCACTTCTCTCGTTTTTATCACGACCCTCCAGAAGTGAAAAAATCAACGAAAGGGAGGCGCAGTGGTAGAGTGGGGGGCAGCAGGAGAAAGGTCACGGGTTTGAACCCTCTGGTCGTAAAAAATTTTTTGATATTTTTTATAAGTATGGGAAACAGGGGTGGGACCAAAAAAAAATGTTTTTTGGGTGAGAAAAAAATTTTAACTTTTTCTGATTTCTTTTTTTGACAATGTGACGTAGGCGATACTTTTTTTGGGTTTTTTGTAGAGTCGCGGAGCGGAGGCGAAGTAGGTTTTTGGACGGGGCTACTCCAAGGCAGAACGTTCTGTATCAGAACTGTCCCGAAGCAGAACCGTGAAACAGAAATTTTTTCTCACCTTCACCATCAAAAAATAAATTTTTTCTCACCCAAAAACATATTTTTTTGGTCCCACCCCTGTTTCCCATACTTATAAAAAATATCAAAAAAAATTTTTACCACAAGAGGGTTCAAACCCGTGGCCTTTCTCCTGCTGCCCCCCACTCTACCACTGCGCCTCCCTTTCGTTGATTTTTTCACCTCTGGAGGGTCGTGATAAAAACGAGAGAAGTGACGGAGAGCGGAGCCGGAACTTTGGAGCAACTTTTTGAGCTTATTTTTGAAGTTCGGCAGCTAAATTTTTTTGACGCGGTAGCCAGAGATAGGTTCTATTCGCCCACCAAGTTTCAGAGAATTCCAATATGGTTTGTGAAAAGACTTCCCTTGTTAGACGCAAAAATACAGCATTGTCACGCGACGCAACCACGGTGCGTGGGCGTCGGCGGCAAAAGAGAACTTCAAAGCCTTCCGTGGCGACTGCTCTTGAAAAAGTGCGTGCGATTTATTCAAAACGGCCGGGTTCCAAACAAAAATAGACACAGGCGCTCCAAAGATTAACAAAAAAAAAGAGAGAAAAAAGAAAGAAAAATGACTAAAAACAAACAAAAACAGAATGACCTCAGGGCCGCTCAAAAACAAAATCGATCCGCCCGTGGCACTAAACACTGAGCAGAACCGGAACAACGGAGTGTCGTTGCATTGAGAGATGAAACTCCGCTCCGTTCAATTCTGTGGAAAAAAAATCTTGGCAGTGTGCACATTTTTCGAAACGAATTTTTAAGGCAGAAAGCGTGTAAGCGACGAGACGCAGACGAGATACAGTGTTGCCAGGCGACGCAACCGCAGTGCGGGGGCTTTGACGGCAGAGAGCATTTGATTCAAGCCTTTTTCTTGAAATGTGGAAAAAAACATGAACATCGTTTATCGAACTACACCAAATGCGTTGCGTTTTTTTTATTGCCTAACAAAAACATGGTATTATGTGTTCACGAACGAGGTTTGCAAACGACGCTCCGATGTTTCGCAGTTTATCACTGCGGTCTCGCAGCGAATACTGCGGAACAGTAGAAAAATTGCGGAACATCGGAGCGTCGTTTGCAAACCTCGTTCGTGAACACATAATATGTTAGCGCGCGGCGGTTGCATCATGTACCAACTTTTATATGATTTTTAGTGCAAATTTGCATATTTTGGCACGCTGCCAAGCATTTTGTTTCAGCGCGTGTTTGAGTGTCCGATAGAGCTCACTTTTATGAGGGCGAACCCTTCCTTCGCCGCCAAAACTCGACGCGCTGCGTTCGCGTCGCGTGACAACGCTGTCTCTTGTCTGCGTCTCCTCGCTTATACGCTTTCTATCTTAAAAATTCGTTTGAAAAATATGAATTCGCCGAATACACTGCCAAGAACATGTTAAATTTTTTTTTAATCGAATTTTTGGGCACCATTTCTCGCGTCTCTGCGTCTCTATATTTGCACGGAGACGCAGACGAGTGCGATAGGGCGCATTCACATTTTTGTAGGATCGTGCACTTTGTGGCTGTGCGTGCGTGGGCGCGTTGGCAACATTTGAAATATTAAGATGATGATATCGACATGAAACATTAATAACACCATCAGAATAATAAATATTAAATACCAAAAAAAACCCACTTTAAAATTTCAGCTGATGAAAACGGAAACGACTACACAAAAATGACCACATTCCTTCTAAACGGCAAAGAAGTTACGCTGGAGATCCTACTCGAATCAAATCTGGAAAGTTCACCGTTCCAACAATCAAAAACCATGTACGTTGTGATGTACAACGTGGACAATCGTGGATCGTTCACCTACGCGACTCAGATTCTGGAGAGAATCACTTTGGCCAACCTGAACAGAGCCACTCCACTTCAACTGTTTTTGATCGGAAACAAGTGCGATTTGAAGCGAAATCAAGTGATTTCAACTAACGAGGCGAAATCGGTGGCGAGAACGTTCAAATGTGATTTTCTAGAGGTGTCTGCGCTTTTGGGAATGAACACGGAGGAGACGTGGACCACGATTCTCAGGGAATTGCAGGTTGGCACAATTTATTATCATAGATAATACATTATATTAAAAGTTGCAGGAGCCATCGGAACGTCGTCGTCCCTCGTGGGTGGAACGCCTTTTAAATCGTGGAAAAGGGGTGGCAAAGTCAGCAGAAGAAGTTTTCCATCGAATGCTGACCTAGTCCAGCCAGGATTCTTTCCAAGCAGTGTTCAAATCTTCCATCAATGTCACATACTTCTCCACCATTACTCTTTCCAACTAGAATTTTTAAATTTTTATTTCTATTTTTTAAAAATACACGGGGTGGGTGCTAAAGACTGCAATCTTCGAAGAGTAATGTGCTTGCCAATTCACACTTTTTGAAATGACGAGATGAGACGAGACGCAGACGAGAGACAGCGCTGTCACGCGACGCAGCCGCAGCGCCAACACCCCGTGTTTTATCTTCTTCTTTTTTTCATCCCTCTCACCTCTTCCTTTTCGTTTTCCGCGCCTTCTTTCTGCGTCAAACTCCGGAAAAACCATCCGGGTGTTGTGATGCACACGACGGCCGCGTGATGTGGCAAAAATCGTGTATAACTCCGTGTCAACTTTAATTATATAATTGATTACCTTCTTTCTTTTTGTTCCTAATGTACATACTCACCTGTTGCCAGGTAAACGGGGCGTTCCCTCCGGTCACTCGGACCAACTCATCATAATAGATTTGCAACAAGTGCTCGCCCGATTCTCGGCGATCCTTGAAGCAAAGTAAATAACTTCAGTTACAACGCTCCAATATTCCGCAATTCAGTTTTTCGATGTGATCCGCGGAACATTGGAGCGTCGTCCCGATTTTGCTCCTGAACCCCTAATAATTACCTTTCCGCTCATTGCGGTCACAAACAACCGTGTCAAATCCTGAGCCGCGTTTCCCCAATTTGATCCCTGTAAACAAGTGATGAATAAAGATATTATATTTTTTTAATACCTGAAAATCACAAATACTTTTAAACTTTCTCGATCCGTCCGGCAGTTTTTCGAATAGTAAATTGGAGGCAGCATAGTCGCCGTGACACAACACTTCTTGAATGCCTGAATTTTAAATGTGTAGTGTCGGGTTGTCACAGCGTACTGACCAGAACGCTATTGGCAACGCGCTCCGATGAGTGGGCAGGCTGCATCTCTGCGTCTCTCGGCGACAGGTTGCTATTCTCAGTACGGAGCGCTGCAAACGCGCTCCCTTCGCACAGTGATGGACGCGGCCACGTTGGCGACGAGAGAGTGCAGAAAATTGAGAGAGCCGTGGCCGATGTTTTGCTCTGATTTCTCTAAACCTCACTTCAAAGGCATGAGAAATTCATTGTTCGATTGGAGCGAGTTATCAGCATTTTATACCGAATATACAAAACAACAATATCCTCGCACTCTGTTTTTCTGCGTCTCCTCTTCGTATCAGTTTAACGCAGATGAGTGGCTATGGTAGAAAAATGCGCTTTACATTAGGCCAGAATTTTTTTTGGAAAAAAGCCCGCGAAGTTTTAATTTGATTTTCCAACGTTCCGTTCAACATGCCATGGGTTGTAGAAATTATAAGTTAGACAGTTAGACAAAAACATAGATAGAGTCATCAGTAGTGCGCCAATTCAAATTCTATAGTCCGAAAATCAATATCAGTGAAATTAATGTAAATACTGCCGTGTTTTTTATTTTTGGCCTTGACGCATTTCTCGCGCATTTTTTCGTGTACTCCCCGTGGACAAACCGACAATTTTGCTACATTTTTCCCCCAATTTTCGTCAAATTTTCATTTATGATCCCAACTTTCTCATATTGCTGTGCAATTTTCAAAACCCTAAGGATCGGTCAATTCTTGACGAAAGCTCATCGTTTTAGGATTAAAATGAAGTTTTAAACTTGAATAATCTGAAATGATTTATTTTTCTATTGAAACATGCCATTTGCAGTCGGCAAAAATACAAACGCGCTCCCCTGCGAATTTGCTGGCGCATTGGGCGACGGGAGAGACGTGCATTGGCTTTTTAACATACCCGACTCTTTACAATCGTCATTCAGCGTTTGGAAGTTTTCAGGTTTCAAAATCTCGGTCAAAAGCCCAATAGCTTCTTTCGACTGAGTAGACGGCATCAGTTCCGCCATTTTTCCGCGCCAATGTCCCATAAATAAGTTGACATTCTGCAAGTAAAACATTTTGGGAAAAGGCTCTTTAATGTACACATCAGTATCCATGTGAGATTTCGTGTCCGCAGCGTTTTCTCAGCTCCTATTGTGTATTCACGAGCGAAATTCAGTTACGACGGAACGTTATTTGTAGTGCGCTCCACTGAGAGGAACGCTGTTTGTCTGCGTCTCTTCGACGGTTGTCGCTGGCAGACTGCCACAAAGCGCACTCTGCTTCTCTGCGTCTCCTCGTGCATAGTTTTCGTATCCGCTTAACGCAGCTGAGTGGCTCTATTGCTAACGGCTAGAATTTTTCTCAGAAAAGAAACTCGAGCAGTTTTGCTCTGTAAGGCCTGCAGAACAACGGAGCGTTGTAATTGTATTTCGCGTGTTAACACCTATGTAATACTGCACCAATTGCAACCAAATTTAGCGATCTTGTATTTTTAGACCCGAAGAGCAAGAGGCGGTCCACGTTCAGGGAAATCGGTAAACGCGCGCAAACTAGATTTTTGCCATTAATTTTTAAAGCTACAAAACCAAAACAGGATACCTTTTCGGTGAACAACTCACTGAACCATCCACTCAAAAAGTCTCTTGGCACCAACTTTTTCTCCTCATCCGTCAATTTTCCCGCCAGTGAGTGCAACCTGGCCAAATGTCTCACAGGATCCACGAGCTCTTCAGGTGTCAAACAATCATTTGGGTACAAATGCGTAATCCCTTTGATATACTCCATCACTATAAATCCGTGTTTTCGGGGCTCCGAATTGATGTCCATGTGCTCCATGTCAAATATTCTCGGATAAAGTATTTCTGTGTCATTGCGAATTTTGAGAATTTCGTAAACATTCACTTCCGTGTTATGTAGTTTTGCGAAACGATCGTCTTGAATTGAGAGTATTTTTTTGGACATTTCTCCACCGGGAATCTGGAAGACCGTGGAAGGTTTAGGTGGAAAAAAAAAGGAAGAACTCACTTTCAAAATGACATTTCTTTCCAATTTCTCATCAAATACCAGCTGAACAGTTGAAAGATGTCCTTTTCCAGCGCCAACATCCTCTAACACTTTTCTCGTTGTCACCATCTGGCCAAAGTTAACAAAATTGCCTGGAATCACGTATTTTCTGCAGTCCAAAGTTGCACAAAAAATCCCAGAAATAACAGGTGTTTATACTCGGTATAAAACGCTGATAACTCGCTCCAATCGAACAAAGAATTTCACATGCATTTGAAGAGAGGTTTAGAGAAATCAGAGCAAAACATCGGCCACGGCTCTCTCAATTTTCTGCACTCTCTCGTCGCCAACGTGGCTTCGTCCATCACTGTGCGAAGGGAGCGTGTTTGCAGCGCTCCGTACTGACAATACCACTGTATTTTCTCGTGTTTTGGTTTACAACTTTCACGCCGAAAAATGCAAAACACTTGTTATTTCTGGGATTTTTTGTAAAACTTTGGACTGCAGAAGAAACGTGATTCCAGGAAATGTTTGACTTTGAACGCGGCATAAGGATAAGGAATACTTTTGATTTGATTGTAGAAATTGAGAATGTTTTTATAACACTTGTAATCAAGTCCTTATCAAATTTGTCTGAAGAAAAGAAAGAAAAAATCCAATTAGCTAACCAATCCCAATCATCAGACGTCAGAAAAAAATGTTGTGTAACTTTAATTTGTTTGTCAAAGTTTTTGAACTTTTTGTACTTGGGACTAGGAGAAGGGCTAGACAATGTTTGTTTTGGAAGGGCGAAAAGAAAGACACGGGGAGCTGGCGACTGTGCGCTCCGTTGAACTCGGCGGAAAAGATGGCAGTGAATTTGTGTGGCAAAAAGCGTGTGAGCGATGAGACAAGACGAGACGGAGACGAAAAACAGCGTTGTCACGCGATGCAGCCGCAGCGCATTGGGCTTTGGCAGGGCAATCAACAGCAACTTGTGGTGAAGTATTCTGTTTTCAATGACATGGGAACACGAAACCCCGCCTACATATTTGTGCGCGACCACGCAATCACAGTGCTATTTGAAGAGACGCAGACAAAAAAGGGATATCAGCCTCATGTTTTCATGATGCAACTCGTTTGAAAACACAATAGAGAGTTGTTAAATATGACAGCGAAGAGCCAGAGTAGGGTAGATGATGGGGAATCGGATTATGAGGGGGTGTATTTAGCTGGAAGTAAATATTTTATTTTATGCTCAGAAAATGTGGCCGTCATTTGCGGAGCAGTTTTTGTGTCATTGTTAAAAATCGCGCTCGAGTTATTATTTATTACCGGTGTCCTGAAATGTTATACATATGTCGCGCGCTATCGATGCGTATCTTCCTTTCTCTTTATTTTACAAGCAAAACACGTTGGCTATTAGCCCTAGCCACTAGTCGTGGAAAATTACTGTTAGCCATCGTTAGTGACGAATAGCTCAGGCCGCCAAGTTAGGCAATATTCGGCGCAATTTCAGAGCGGATTTGGCACAAGCTTGGCGGTAATTATTGCAAAATCGGGAATTAACTAACGAAAACGGCGAGTAGTCATCGAATTCGGGACTAA
The DNA here is from genome assembly GCA_963572235.1 of Caenorhabditis japonica. Classification (NCBI taxonomy): domain Eukaryota; kingdom Metazoa; phylum Nematoda; class Chromadorea; order Rhabditida; family Rhabditidae; genus Caenorhabditis; species Caenorhabditis japonica. Next base: position 19,162,228 of record OY754346.1, read on the forward strand.
AGTTTTGTGACATGCGGTGGATGCATAGTGTCCGTATTTGAATTATGTCGTCAATATGATCCACTGGACGCATCAAAAAATGTATATATTCAAGCCTGTGGCGTTTGGCGATTTCGCATATATCTAGAGTCAATATTCATAAAATAAGGACAATGTATGCATCCAACGCATTTCAAGTTTTTAAAAAATTTGAAAAAAAAAATCAATCAATCAAAATTAGCTTTTGATACAGCCAGGCTTGTTTCGGTTAAAATTAAAAAAAAGTGACTTGTGGTGAATTTGCCATGAAAACAAAACACGATCAACTTCTAGACGTGTTTGTTTTCACGGGCGTGTCCAAACATCATTCCGGTCTGAAAATAAAAGATTGGCACTCAAAACAGTTGTTGACACGAAAAAAAACGTTTTCACTCGGCTATTTTTTTTGTCCTAATACTTTGTAAGTCTGTATTTTGTGTTCACGAGCGAAATGTTCCGTAGGCCCTCGCCCTTATCCGAGCTTCGTATTATCACTATCTAAAACTTCCGGAGGCCCATCGGAACCTAGGCCATGCAGAACTAGACCAACGGCGAAATACGCATTTTCCACGTAGAAAATTGAGAGACGCGAGACGAAATGCGGGAAAGTCCGCATGTCGGCGTGAGTCCATCGGGCCATGGGAGCGTCGTATCTGAAATGAATTTTCTTAAAAATTTGTTTGAATTGAGCTCGCATTCTCCTATTTTCCCCGTTTGGAAATTTTGTAACTTTTTCACTTTATCCATCCAAAAATGTAAAATTACATGTTATTGTGGTTTCGTGGTTTTGTGGTTTAATCTTGTGCGTTTTCACAAATTCCATTTTTTTGTTTTTGCATATTTGACTAAACTTGTACAAGAGTGCGAACAAGCATCCAATCAAATTTTATTTGGATTTTGGAATTTAATTTGCATTCTGTAGACGTGCAGCAAAGTGCAAGGCAATTACTAACAGAATTTATGACAAATTGCTAGAATGACTCATTTCTAATGCGTGCCAAAGCCTACGTGAAGGCAAACGCGCCCTACTGCATATTTCTGCGTCTCCACGGTGGAAAGCTGTCAAGTTTCACTAAACGTGTGCGAAAATGGAGACGCAGAAAAGCGAGAAAAGGCGTCCGAGAAGCGTTTTCAAACCGATTTTCAAAAAAGTTGTCGCCTTGCTAGATTTTTACATAAATGTGGTGATTAGACTGTTCGAGCGGAGTGTCGTAGGTCAAGGCGTCGTAAGAGAAGCAAGAAAAGGGAGAAGAGAAAAAAGAGCGAAAAGCTTACTCGCTTCGCTGTAAGTATCGTGTTGTTCATTGTTAAATACATGTCACAATATCACAACAAATAAATGAATACACTTTATTTTCTAGCATCTCAAAGTGACTCTTTTCTGCTCAGGATTCTCCTGTCCTTCCAATCCATAAATGTTCTTAAAGTGCACTTTGTTTTGACGGTCCATCTGCAAACAAAAATCAATAATCTTTCTTCTAAATTTATTTATGCCGCGTCCAAAGTCAAAAAAATTCCTGAAATCACGTTTTTTCTGCAGTCCAAAGTTGCAAAAAAAATCACAGAAATAACAGGTGTTTACCACTGAATTTTTCGGCGTGAAAGTTGTAAATGAAAAAACACGCGAAAATTCAGTGTTAAACACCTGTTATTTCTGTGATTTTTTTTTTGCAACTTTGGACTGCAGAAAAAACGTGATTTCAGGAATTTTTTTGACTTTGGACGCGGCATTATGGTCGAAACGCATAAATCGCCTACGTGCCCCACCGCTAAATAGAGAAATAGCGACAAAGACAAACTACGATGGGGCACGTGTGCGATTTCTGCGCCGCCGCAGTACCATCATAACAACTCCGCGATTCTTAATCGTCTTTGCCATATTCGTACCAGTGGTCAAAGTGAGTAACTGATTTGCCAGCGAAAACTGATAACCTTGTTTGATAACATTATTCGAATTGATCACCATGCTCATATCGATCGACTTGAGAAGATCCCTCAACACTTTCGTCTCCTCCTCAATCTTGTTCGGTGTGATTTGCACCGCCACGTCAATTTCACCGTAGACAACTTCCAGGCGGGTGAAATGCGATTCCCACGTGTTTCCATTCTTAATCGACACCACATTCTTCTCATTCTTAATATTCGACGTCACCATTCCGTTCAAACACACAATCTTTCGATTTAAAATTGTGACACATGGAAGACGTGACAAAAGAGTTTTGAAGTGAACGTTCAACGTTTGCCACTGCGTGCCATCCGGATATTTGACTCGCAATTCTCCGATAAAACTTCTTTCCGTCTTCACAATCTCATTTTCAAAGTATCCACGCATGATGACAAAGTTCTCTGGCCAGCAAAGTTTGCAGCAGAATAAGAGTACAAGCGTCTCCAATGAGAACTTGCCGCCATCGAACAAGTTTCCCAGGAAGACGTATTTTTGTTCAAACGGCCAGCCACAAGTCTGAAATGTATCTGTGTATTCTTAGTATGAAGCGCTGTATACGAATCGGCCACGTCGGGGGTGAGAGAGCGCAGAAAATTGAGAGAACGTGGCCGATTTTTTGCTCTGATTTCTCTAAATCTCACTCCAAATGCATGCGACGTTTACTGTGCGATTGGATCGAATTTGCAGCGATTTGTATAGAGTAAATCGTTGTTTTATTAAAAGGGAACTCGGTGTTCGCGGGCGTTGCTAACGTATTAATATTTACGAAGCTCCGCCCACTTTCCTGTATTTTTTGTATGATTTTCGTTTTTTAAATTAACTTTTGTCTATTTTTGATAATTTATTGATTTTAAATTGATAAATATGGTGTTTGAACAATAACTGGACAAAAAAATCGAGAAAAGGCCAGAAAATCGATAAAATTCTTCCAAAAATCGATAAAATTTCACTTTTCTCGATTTTTTTGCAAGTTTCCATTTTAACGCCATATTTATCAAGTTAAAATCGTTAATTTAATATTGAAAAACAAAATAAAACCCCACCCTTGGATCCTTGGCGCATTTTTTCGTGTACTCCCCGTGGACAATCCTACGATTTTGCCATATTTTTTCCATATATTTTTTTTAATTTTTCTGACTTTCGCCAAGTTTTTAGACATTAATATTCTGTAAATTCAGTAAACAAAAATTTAATAAAAGTTAATAATTGTTTCTATATCCTCCGAATCCCAAGCTATTTTCAAAACCCGAAGGCTCGATCATTTCTCGACAAAAATTATTCGTTTTTGGATAAAAATACATTTTAACATGAATAATCTGAAAATAGAGCGTATGGCTAGATTTATCGAGTAAAATGTTAAAAACATGAGTCGGCTATCCCTTTTTTGTCTGCGTCTCTTTAAATAGCACTTTGATTGCGTGGCCGCGCGCATATGTGGGCGGGGTTTCGTTTTTTGATCATGCGACTCGAAATTGGATGACGATGGAGGCGTGCAATTAAAGAAAAAAGCATACGAAAAAGAACAGGACAGTGGGCGGAACTTAGTAGATACGTACGCAAACACCGTGTGCCAATTTTAATAAAACGGCGATGAATTTCGGGGGCAAAAAATAGCTGGTCTCGCCACGATATGGGGGAGGGTTCGTACACCCAGAGTACAGGAGGAAAATACCCAAAACAACAAAAAACCACCAGCCAGTCGAGACGAGACCAGTTAACTTTCGCCCCACAATTCACCCCGTTCACGAATCCATAACAGCCACAAAAAGAAGCCCGAAAAAGTCAAAACCTACCCTAAAAACATCAAGAATATCGCCGTAACGACTTCTCACATCTCCACAAATGTTGACCGGCGCATTAATATACTCGACTTTCGGACAATTATCGTACAAACTGAGCACATCCTCGAGCAACTCGGCCATGAATCCAAACGAGTAATCGTGATCGACGGGACCGCGTTCCAGATGGATCCTCACCACTTTCTCGTACATGCTTCGCTTCTCTTCGTTGACAAGCTTTTGCGCCATTTTTTAAATAATGAAATGATGATTTATTTGGATATTGGCCCTTCTTTTCTTTTTATTTTTTTTTAAATCTATTTTTCTAGTCTTCTCAGGTCAAGGTCAAGGTCATGTTTATTTATTAAATAAATATTATTACTTTTCAAATAAAAAAAACTGGGAAGGAAGGGGCGGGACGCGGGGCGGAGATCAATGAAGCGGTGGGGAGACTAGAATTGCCGTCGAGATCAAATACGTAAAGGCCGACGCGCTCGTTTGCATGTCTGTGTCTGCGTCTCCACAGTGGAGAGCAAAATTGGAGACGCAGAGATGCGAGAAACGGCGCGCGGGGCGGGTGGGGTGGTAAAAACAAAATAAAATAAAAACGTTTGTTGCAAAAATCAGAAAAATCGTCGAAGAATTGTGTACTCTGTTTGGTCCAAATCGGGCGTCAGGCCCACATATTCGGGCTGATCGTCGTCGGAGTCACCCGGACGTGAGAGTTTGTCGCATTTGCAAGTCGGCGGGTTGCAGCACGGGGTCAACTGAAAAGGTTTAGTTTGAGAAATAATTACTATTATTATTAGCAGCACAAGCCAGACACCACTCACCGTTTTGTTAAAATTGCCCAACACATTTGGCACCTTGACCAATGACGCTTTGTGCTCGGTGAGCCGTTGCATCGCTTGGAATCTTACCTGCAAAATAGTATTAAAATAGGTATCAGCAAAAAATAAGAGACTTACTTCTTGAGATTTGACGGTATTTTGAAGTGGATATTGCTCGTATGGATCGCGAATGAGATCAAAGACCAGCGGGGGATAATGTTTTTGGAGGTGCTCATCTGGACACACTTGGGACACGTACCTGGAAGAGAAAAATGGAAAATAGGTATTTAGGCTTGATCTTTTGGCTGATATAGAGGTAAAGCTGACAACTTTTTGGGGAAACTGTTTTAAAATAAGATCTTGGGTATAAGAAAATACCAGTAGCAAAAGCTGTTGTCATAAAAATGTCACACTTAATGATTGTTAAGATTCTCACCAGGCTTGTTCGGAAAATGCTTTTCGGAAAATCGGAAAAGGACATTTTTTTCCGAAATAATTTTTCGGAAAATCGGATACCCGTAATTTTTCCCGACTTCAATTTTCGGAAAATCGGATATCCGACATTTTTTCCGATTTTATTTTTCGGAAAATCGGATTATCCGATTTTTTCCGATTTTTGAAACTAAAACTGGATTTTTTTTTTAATTTTGTATTTTCCAAAAAAAGATTTTTAACAATTGGCTCATCTTATTTCTTTGAGAAAAAACGAAAATCAACAAATTAACCAAAAATTCAACAAAAAATTAAAAAAATTAAAAAAAAAATTCAGATTTGAGAAGTTCTTGGTACTTTGAAGCGGCACCTAAAAGAACTACACTTTCCCGATCATTTTCGAAAATTTTTCCGACGGGAAAATTTTCCGGATAATTAATTCGGAAAATTTTCCGACGGGTAATTTTTCCGAAAAATAAATTCGGAAAATTTTCCGTCGGAAAAACTTTCCGAAAAAAGTCGGAAAATTCGGAAAATCGGAATTTCCGTTTTCCGACTCCGACCAAGCCTGATTCTCACTACGGAGCGCTGTAAATTCGTTCTATTCGCAGTGGACGGGGTTGGCGACGAGAGAGTGCAGAAAATTGAGAGAGCTGGGCCGACGTTTCGCTCTGATTTCTCTGAATCTCGCTCAAAATGCAAGCGTAGTTCACTATGCGATTGGAGCGAATTTTCAGCGCTTTCTACCGAGTATACTACCTTGAAATCGAACATAAACTTTTCTCTGTTTTTATAATGATTTTTACAACAACAACGAAAAAAACCGAAGTCCACGGGGAGTACACGAGGTGGTGGCGGGGAATTCAAACGCATTTTCCTTTTTGATCATTTTTCTTTGTTTTTCTAAAAAAAATTGTCCATTTTCCTGCTTAATTCCGGATGAAATACATTATTTTGTATATAACTTGTACAGATTTTAAGTTTTAAGATAAATATTGAAACCTTTGAATCGAACGACAGGCGAATATCGATTTTTCGGTTTAATATGCGATTTGAGCTTGTTTTATGGGGAATTAATGATAAAAACGCAAAAAAAAAAAAACCGTGACCCGATTTTCTAAGCCCCTTGGTACACGGCTTTTTGGACGGAACGTTGGAAAATAAAATTTAAACTGCGCGGGTTTTTTCCGAAACAAAAAAATTCTGATCTAATTGTAAGCGTGGTTGCATTCTTCTACCATGGGCTGCATTTAGCTGCACAGCCACTAATCTGCAGTAACCGGGGTCCTACGGTCCTATCGACAAAACTTAACAATTTTTGTCACAATAATACTTTATTGTGCCAAAAAATACGGCAAACACAAACGAGAACGTATTACAAAAACAAGAGAAAAATACGAACTAAAAAATTACAATTGCAAAACACTTTCTACGTCTCGCCACGTGTAACTGGGGCATCACGTGCACACGTGGCAACGTGGCGTGACCTTTTAAATAAAATTACACGAGCTTTTTGGGGTTGAGCGCCTAGGCAACTCTCCCCCCGACGGCAGAACCGGGCCCCTGACCGGTGTAAACATAAATAAAATAAAGAAAACAGAAATTATCGTTTTACTTCTTTTCTAGGCGATGACTCAGTTTGGGTCTCTTTGACTTGGGTCCGTCCTCCTTCGCCGACTCCTCCAACATCTCCACTACTGGCGTTCTACCACACGCCATCTCCAGATACTGCTTGAGCGCTTCCTTCTCGTCCCATTTTCCCTTCGCCAACAGGATCAACGGTCCCGCCACTTGCCCTGCCGGTGTGAATGGATCGATGACCTCGACCATCCCCAGCTTGTCCCAACTCGCCTTTACTTCGGCAACTTCTGGGAAGGCGCATTCCAGCTGGAATGGTACAACACATATTTTCTTTCCCAACGTCCTCATCCGCTCTATCCACTGTGCCGTTGCTACATTCTTGTCGTGGTTCTTCGTCACTCCAATTAGCAGCGTTATCGTTTCCACGTTTCCAAGCTCGTAATCCTTTGGCCATTTATCCATCGCCCCGTGCCGTACTTCGAGTATGCATTCGTCTTTTACGTCGATCTTCGACGCCAAGATGATGTGCCTTGCTCGAATCACGGTCTTCTTTGGTGCCATCCGCGTCTCCACATTTTTCTTTACTTCTGCCGCAGATTTCCGGAACTCTTCTGGGATTCTTGCCGCCATTATCGCAACTGCCACCTCTTTACACGTTGCCGCCATCAAAGCCAAAGCTTCCTTCCTCTGCTCCTCTCCGACTCTCTTCCGGCTTTCTTCCGCTTTTAGCATCAACCACCTGTCCTCCGTGTTCACTTTTGTGTTCCTCATTGCCAAAGCCACTGCCACTTCCTCCACGGACGCGCAGCTCCAATCTCCGATTGTCAAGTGGCACGGTCCTTTTTTGCAGCCACAACCGTCCTTCATGAGTGAGCTAAAAGAATTAACGTTTTCTACGTGTTGTTCTGGTTTCTTTCCCGATCGTTGTACGCTATTCGCCGCTACCCCTATTTTTGCGCCTCGCCGTCCACGATTAGCTTTTGTCTCCCACTGTGCTTCTGGCATTTCTTTTGGGACTGCTCTCAACTGTTCCCACGGTACCCACATTTTCTTTTCTCCACCCATTACTTGCACTACCTCCGCTGAGTTTTTCGATGTCGCTAATATCCGATATGGCCCTTGCCATTCGTTCACCAATTTTGGGTTTGTTGCTCCTAGCTTTTCTGCTGGGATCTTTACTAACACTCTATCGCCCACTACAGGGAATTTGATTTTTCCCACCTGATTCTTTTCGTCGAACCATTTCTTTGCGTCTTGTTGCTCCTTTCTCACTTGTTTTCTCGCCTCTTCTTGTGCAATTTTCATTTGTTCTACATGGCGATATTTATATTCATCCAAGTCCACCTGATATCTTCCAATTTGTTCGTCCAGATCTTCTTTCATCGGAATACGAACATCTCTCCCATACATTATGAAATGGGGGCTCTCCCCCGTCGCATCATGTTTGCACGCGTTGTACGCAAAAACTGCATATGGTAGTTTTTCATCCCATTCTGCCGGAATTATCGTTATCTTTTTTAACACCGTTTGTATAGTTCTGTTGAACCTCTCTACCGCCCCATTCATTCTCGAGTGGTATCCCTTAGTCCTTATCAGCTTGATGTTTGACATTTTCGCGAGTTTTTCAAACACCGCATTTGCAAACTCGAGTCCCTGGTCTGTTAGGATTGCTTTTGGAATTCTACCTTCATTGAGCATCCAATTATCCGCGAATGCCTTGGCCACGGTTTCCGCTTTTTTGTCCGGAATAGCACACGCTCCTGCATATCTACTAAACAGATCGATAATTGTAAGCGCGTAACGATTCCCGTTACTGCTTCTACCCAAATCCAACAAGTCTAATGCCACAAGTTCAAGTGGTTCGCTTGCTTCTATTGGTGTGAGTGGCGATGTCAGGATTTTTTTCGCATTGGCACACAAGCACTGCTGACATTCCTTTGACCATTTCACAATCCACGATTTCATCTTTGGCCACCACATCTTTTTCTCTAGCATTGCCGACACTTTGTCAGCACCCCAATGACCTGCAAAAGGTCCTGCATGTGCCTCTTGGAACACCTCTTTTTGTTTCTCCTCCGGGACAACTCTCAATGTTGCCCCATACTTGGTCGCCATCATTAGTTCACCCCGAATCAACAAGAATTCTTTCAGATTTCTTTTTCCATCCCCTGGAACTTCTACGTCCCCTTCCTTCACTCCCGTTTCTAATTTTTCTATTATCTTCCTCCATCTACCATCTTTTTCCAACAGCCTTCTCCAACTATTCTGTTCCGCTTCTTTTTGTTCAATCAACGACACGACGTTTACCACCCTTTCGATATCCATTCTGGCTTGCTCATTCGCTTCCTTCATTTCCTCAATTTCTTGCGCTCCTCCCCGAGACAACGCGTCAGCAACTGCATTTGCTTTTCCTTTTAGGTAGACTATGTTTAATGCAAAGTCTTGCATTTCCATGCTCCATCGCAACAACCTGTCCGCTAGGTTCTTCGCTTTGAATAGGCTTGTGAGCGGTTGATGATCTGTATATATCGTCGTCGGGCTACCAAATATAAAATGTTTGAACCGTCTGGTTGCAAACAACACCGCCAGCGCTTCCTTGTCGCTCACGTGATAGTTTTTCTCTGCTGATGTCAATGCCTTTGACGCAAATGCAATCGGGTGGTATTTCCCGTCCGTCCCTAGCTGTGCAAGCACTGCTCCAATCCCATAGTTCGACGCATCCGTGAAAATGCAGAACGGTCTAGCAAAGTTTCGTGCCGCCTCGATGTCTGGCTGTGCCAGTACCGGAGCCGTCGTCATTCTTCGTTTTAACTCGTCGAACGCCGTTTGTTGTTCTTCTGTCCACCTCCACGCCACTTTCGGCGATGTCAACGGTGTCAGCGGTGCCGCAATATCAGCAAAATTCAACACAAAATTTCGATAATATGCGCACAGTCCCAGGAAAGAATGCAATTCTTTTCTGTCTCTCGGAATCGGAAAATTTTCCATTTTCTCTACTTTCTTTCCATCCGTGCGGACTCCATTTTTGTCCACCACGTGCCCCAAATACTCGACTGACTTTTGTGCGATCCTGCATTTCTGGGCTTTTAGCTTTAAGCCCCATTCTCTCACTCTTCCCAACACTTTCGCCAAGTCTTTTGCATGTTCTTCTTCCGTACGGCTCGCGATCAGTATATCATCAATATAGACAAACACACTTTTCCCTAGCAATTCCCCGAGCACCTGCTCCATCGCTGCCTGGAAGATCGCTGGGCTCGTCGCCAACCCGAATGGCATCACTTCAAATTGGAACTGTTCATTCAGAACAGTGAACGCCGTCTTTTCCTTCGATCCTTCTTCCATCGGAATCTGCCAATACCCCGCCATTAGGTCCAACGTCGTGAAAATTTTCTTCTCTCCCAAAGCTTGTAATGTCGACTCAATGTGTGGAAGTGGGTGTGCGTTTAGTCGTATCACGGAATTCAGCTTTCTGTAGTCAACACACATTCTAATAGTACCATCCTTCTTTTTGACTAGGACCACCGGGCTCGCCCAGGGTGAAGTGCATTTCTTAATAACTTTCCTTTTTTCCATATCTTCCAGCATCACGCGGACTTTATCCTGTAGTGCTAGTGGTACTGGCCGACATTTTTGTCGGATCGGATCCTTCTTCTCTAGTTCGATTTTGCACTGAACTAAATCTGTTTGGGTCAGCTCGTTGTCCTCTATCGCAAACACGTCCAAATACTCCACACACGTCTGCTGGATTATACCTTCCGGAATCTCGCCGTTCTCTCCTAGAATTCGAAGGACTTCTTCTCTTCTCTTCATGCCTTTCAGAGTTGGTTTTCCTTCCAATTCCAGCATGTTAACAGACACATTGTCCTCCTTATTACAAATCTCCCACTCTCGATAGACAACACCCAAAACCTGGTTCTTCTTAATCAACAATGGCTTATCTTTCCAATTAGCCACTACCGCCATCAGAATTCCCTTCTCATTTTTCGTACACAAACTATTTGCCATCCAGTCCTCACTAGATTCCAGCAACACCTGCTCTCCCATTTCTGCGTCCAACTTCACGGCAATCTGCGCACAAGTCTGTGGTGGTACTCGCAGTTTCTGCGCCGTTCGTGCCACCGCTCTCTCCGCTTGCCACTTTAACTCTACACCAACTGTTTTGAATGCATTCGTGCCCAACAAGAACAAGTCCATGTCGTTCTGTACGATTTGAAAAACCACTGATGCTTTCCTTCCTCGGATCCAAATTTCCAAGCGTACTTGTTTGATTACCGGCATCGATAACTTTGATGCGTTTACTAACTTAAACTGCGGCTTCTCTAGCATCTCACACTTATCTCTCCAATCGCTACACCCCTTTTTCAGGCGCTCCCATGCACCTGATGAAATAACTGAGACCACTGCTCCACTATCAATGGTGACTTTTCGTTTCTGCCCCAGCATCTCGCACGTTTCTAGCATTTCCGTGCCGACACTTTCTTCTTCTTGCTCTACGTTGCATAACGGTTTCGAAGTGCACTGTTTCGCTACATGCCCTGCTCCCCCACATCTGAAGCACTTCAGCCCATTCCAATGTTCATTTCTTTGCGGGTTTTCTCTGGGGACACGCTGCTCTCGTTGTTCCGACTCATGTCTCTTAGGTTCTTCTTTTATTTTCCACCGGATTTCCCTTCTTCCTTTGCTACCTCCATTCATTCCCCTTCTCCGATCAACATCTCTCCTTCTCTCATTCTCTTGCTGCGGTACTATGTCCTTCAGGGTATCGTACTGCTCTGCAATTGGCGTCTCCCTTCTTTTCATGATGAGCAGGTTCTGCAGGTTGTAATCCTCCTTCACTGCTTTCATCAATTTAGTGACTCTCATTTGCGATAATGTCTCGCCATCGATGTTTGGGTACGCTCTCTGTGACCATTTTTCGATTTCTGGGAGATACTCCCACATTCTTTGATTCACTCCCTTTTGTAACCCGTCGAACTCTGCCAACGCGTGTGCTTGACTATCCCCTTGTCTTCTCCGCAGTCTTTCCTCAAACTCGGCAAACAGCAATTTTACTGGTCGTCTGTATCGATTCTTTAACGACCGGAATAGTTCCCGCGCCGCTCCCTTCAGATACTTTTCTTCTAAAATTGCGACCAAGTCTTCATCATTTTCTATTACTTCGCGAAATTTCATCAGGAACGTCCTCTTGAACTCGCCAAAATTACCGGTGCCATCGAAAGTTTTTGGTTCCGGCAGCGCCGAAGACCTCATCATTTTCGTCATGCTCACTATCGTATCTTGCACCGTGTCATTGCTGGGTTTTTCCGGTTTCCAGCTCTCGGGTAGACTGTCTCTCTCTGTGCTGATCTCCCTTTGCGCTTCTTTTCCTCTGCGCCTTCGCCACTTTCCCTCGGGCCACTTTTCTACTTTTTCTGCCCACGCCGCGCTTCTTTTTTCCCAAGTATTCTCACCTGGCATCTCGTCGTCCTCCTCTGGCATCTTGCATGAGTCGGACGATGTCTTTGAGGTCCGCGTTTGCCCGTAGTGCTTGGTTGAGCGAGCCTTAATACGTTCTTTTATTTCTTGTATTTCGTCATCGCTTGATTCCGACTCACCTGCCGCGTGCTCCAGATTCTGTTTTAGTTCCATCGCCCTCTTCTTTTCCGCTTTGGCGACTTTCTCTGCCACGTCGACCCTCTTTCGGAGGTTTTCGTTCTCCCTTTTCGCGGCGACTGCTTCTTCTATGAGAGTCTTCTTCTCCGCCTCCCATTGTCCCTGTAATATGCCAATTTCTTCTTTCAGTTTTTCACACTCTTGTTCTGCTTCTCGCGCACTATCCCCCTCTTTTTGGGCGTCTACCACTGCTCTCTCTAGTTCCGTTGCGCTGTCTACTTCAAGCGCTCTCATGACGTTCATGATCGACTTTACCCACGTCTCGCCACCCATTTCATACCATCGTCCTCTCAACTCGTCTCCGAATTTTCTCAGCGGCTTCAAAATAACGCCTTTCACTCGCTCATTGCATCTAGTGTGCATTTCCAGCTGTCTTAGCATCTCCTCTTCCATCAATCCGCTTTTTTCCACGAACCGGTGAAAACCTTTCATCAGTTTTTTCCGTTCTTTTACGCTCACCTCATCTTCCATCATCTTCGACCACAGATGCTGAGGAGCCGTCTCTTCCAGCGCAACGGCACTCGGTTTCTTCATCGTCACCGACTCGTTCTTCGCCTCGTTCTTCACGTTCTTCATTCTTCCTCTTTCCACAGGAACGCCAACGAAATCGTCCAACGGGTCCGCCTTTGGTGACCCCAACAGCTCCTCCTCGTTTCCGCTCCACTGCACGCCATCTTGACGGTCCACTTCCATCTCTTCCAAGTCTCTTCCGAGCTTCTCCATTTCAGCAATCGCTTCGATCCTTGTTTCTGCAAATCGAATACTTTTATTCCAAAAGTATCGATTACTCCAAGATTTCTCGGACAGTCCGTCTTTGAAATAGTGGTTTGGTTTTTTAGGATTTCACAGGTTCTCCGGCAGTCCGCCTTTGAACTAGTTCTGGATTTCCCGAATTAGTGGTGTGATTTTTGGGATTTCAGAGGTTCTCCGGCAGTCCGCCTTTGAACTAATTCTGGGTTTCCCTAATCTCTCAGACAGTCCGTCTTTGAGATTTTATCGGTTTATCAGACAGTCCGTCTTCAAAACCAAAGTCAATTACAACCGGTTTCGGCCCCCAAGTAACCGGGGTCCTACGGTCCTATCGACAAAACTTAACAATTTTTGTCACAATAATACTTTATTGTGCCAAAAAATACGGCAAACACAAACGAGAACGTATTACAAAAACAAGAGAAAAATACGAACTAAAAAATTACAATTGCAAAACACTTTCTACGTCTCGCCACGTGTAACTGGGGCATCACGTGCACACGTGGCAACGTGGCGTGACCTTTTAAATAAAATTACACGAGCTTTTTGGGGTTGAGCGCCTAGGCAACTCTGCGTTAAACTGATACGAAGAGGAGATAAAGAGAAGAAGATAGCGAGGATATTATTGCTTTTTTGCGACTCTCGCCGAAGAGACGCAGACAAGCAGCCTCCCCACTCAGCGAAGCACGTTGCCAATAATGTTCCGAGCAGCACATCGGGTGGTATTTTTTTTTTTTTTAAATCATAAAAAATTTAATATTCGTAAATCCCCACAAAGCAGTTTCCCCGAAAAGTTGGCACCCCTTTATAGTTCAAGTTCAAACTCACGTACCAATCAGATTTTGGTTTTCCATTCGGACAAAAATGGTCAAGGTTCGGATCGACTGACGTGTTCAAAAAGATGGGCGACGTTTTATAGTGCACTTTATAATCGCCTATCCGAATCGCCATCAAATGTGTGTTACAGTAGTAAATAATCGGTCGAGCCTTGCCGTAACTGCCCTCTCGCTCGTCCGTCTCACCGCGCAACTCGTCAACAATGTTGATACCATCAGACACAAGAGGCTCTTTCTGGAATTTAAACATGTATAATTGTATAAAACAAAAATTTGGCTTCCTTGCTTGCTTGCTTGCTCACCTCAAACAAACACTCGTCCTGCATCGCTCTGAACGTTGGGAACAAATCCATACTTGAGATAACTTCGTGAGAAACGCGTGACGCCTTCACGGTACCCGGTTGCCAGGCGATTAATGGAATTCTGAAGCCTCCTTCGTAGCTGTTTGACTTTCCGCCCTTTAACCCGGCGGTGGATCCTCCATTCAAGCAGAGTTCCACGTGCGGCCCATGATCCGACATCAGAATTACCAGCGTGTTCTCGGCGATTCCCGCGTTGATAAGACTATCCAACACCTCGCCGACCGCCCACGACATTTCGTTTATAGAGTCCCCGTAAATACCTGCAAGAGGAGCGATTTGAGAATTAATTCTGATCTACCTGCCTCTAACAGAAGATCCTCTGAACCGTTGACTGGCGAATTGAGTGGAGTGAACTTGTGGGAACGAAAAGTAGAAGAAGAATGGTTTTTCGTGTTGATCCTGCGCCATTCTAGTCATCAAAAATCGCTTCCAGTCTCCTACAAGATTCTCTGTCATGTGCTCGAACTTCATCGGTTGCTGCACAATATCGTCTCCGTCGTAGAGAAAACACAACGATGGATCTGGCCCTTTGTCGTAAAACTCTTTAGTGGTGTCGCATTGCCAGACATTTGTGAACGGAAGGTTCACACCCACAAAATCAAACCCTCTCTTTGAAGGCAAGTGCGCTCCATCGGTCGCATTTCGCTCATTGATACCCAAATGCCATTTGCCAACCATTCCGGTCGCGTATCCAGCCTCTTTCAGCATCTCAGCCATCGTCGTCTCGCTTTTCGGAAGTCCTCCAATATCGTAGGGCACAAAAACGCGTCGCCCGCCCACTATGCCTAACCGAATTGGCAGGCGACCAGTGATGAATCCAGCTCTGCTCGGCGAGCACATGCTGTCCGCCGAGTACGCTTGTGTGAACCGTGTGCCTTCGGCGGCCATCCGGTCTACCTGTGTGTACTCTTGTGTCGGATGGCCGTAGGCGGCAATGTCACCGTAACCCAGGTCGTCGATCATGAGCACCACAATGTTCGGATGACGTGGCGACGGTGGTTGGGCTGCACATTGTTGGAACGAGTGGACGGGGAGGAGAGCGAGAAGGAGTACACTCACCGGGGACATGATCTGGAAGATAAAAATGGGTGCTATTATCGATTGGGGACACAGGTGAAATGCGGTGGATGCATATAGTGTCCGTATTCTGATCATGTCGTCCTTTCCGTCCATTGGACGGTATATAATACAAGCCTGCGACATTTGGCGACTTTGCCCCTGCTTTTTTTCACTTTTCTTACAAGTTTTTTTTCTTGTAACAGAACTGATTTATGTACTTCAACTCTTGCAAAATTTCGTGATTTTTGTGGCTGAATTATTAAAATGTGTGAACGTTAATCAAACGACGCGGATTTATTTAATACCTAGAGCCTAATTTGCATAAATGCACGATATGATTCAAACACGGACACTATATGCATCCACCGCATTTCACCTGTGGACGTAGTGACTTTTTGTGCGCCAGCAAAATGAAAAAACAATTGCAAATAATTGTTTCCTCACTCGCCGCCAAGAGCTGAATCGTGGCGAGACCCAAGGATTGCTGACGCATAACTTGACACGCTGTCTCGTTACGTCACGAATGGATAACATTGCGGAGTAGAACTGCCTGACTGCGCGAAATTGAACAAAACATGTGAAATGAGAATTTTTTCGAGCTGCTCTTAGGAAATTTTTAGCTAATAGCCATATGCATTTGGCGCACTTCCCGAATTCAATGGCTATTAGCCACACATCTGCCGATTCCCGCCATATACGCGCCAAAATTCGTTAAGAATGAAACGAATGTCCAGAATTAAAATTGCGAAATAAATTAAAAATAAAATTTATCGAAAATGGCTAATAGCCATCAATGGCTCGATTCAATGGCTATTAGCCGTTTTCAATGGCTATTACTTTAAACGTCTGAAATTCGAGAACTAGCACGAATTTCTACGAGAAAACTTGGGAATGTACTAATATTGAGGCGTAGAACACGATGAAACCAACGGTTTTCGAGATTTTGAGGTTTTTCACATTTTTTGCGGTCCCTAGCTATTAGCAACAAATTTCCAGAGTTCTGTGCCAGTACAGCACGGCGTGCCAGACTCTACGTAAAAGCAAACGCGCCCTATCGCACTCTCTGTGTCTCTTTCTCTTCCACAGTGACGTTTTTTTCAATTTTAGCTATTTAAAGGCGTGCAAAAATAGAGACAGTTCTATTTCCACAATAACACCGTAGAAGAATGGGTGGTTTCAAGAAAAACAAACAAAATGGCAAGAAAGAAAGAAGGAATGAATTCTAAAAAATTCGTGTGGGAAGCCTTCATTTTATTTTTTTGAGGCTTCATTTTCTAAATTTCAGCATTTACGTATTTACGCACGTTGGCAACGAATTCAAAAATCTCTGGGGGCGAAACGGGAGAAGGAGAAGTAAAAAAAGAGAAAAAGAAGAAGAATAAGAATAAGAAGAACAAACGTCATCAGAGGTTAATGACCAATTTTAAACGACACTAAAAATGAATCTTTTTTCACTTTCAGCCCAGTGTTTTGATAACAGCGGGATGAAAGAAAAAAGAAAGAGGAATCATAATAATAATAATCATAATAGGAATAATAATGATAGGGTTGATTGGTCGATAAACTGTTGCTGTTGCGCCAAGTGATGTTGATGATGACGATGGTGTTTTTTGTTTTTATTTTCATGTTTTTTAAAAATCCGTGGAACGTTCGCCAAAAGCTGAACAGTAATCCGAGAAGGGAAGGTCAGCGACGGGATAAAAATAGATGGAATTTCAAAAAATAAACCAGGAAAACCAATGTGCATTCTCTGCGTCTGTTCTGCCAAGTGGGTGGATGCATATAGCGTCCGTATTTTAATCATATCGTGCATTGATGTATGTATGCATCTCAAACTCTAGGAGAAGCAGAATAGCGAAAGGGGATGATAAGGAAGTCCGGAAACGCACCCGGACGAACAAGGGAAACTCGTTACAAAGCTCTGCAATTGCGCTCCATTCGCAAAATGGACTAGGTGGTTTTAACAAATGTAAAAAACTAATTTTCAAGCTAAAATTCGGCAAAATCACAAAATACCATCAGGGCGCATTTGCAGACTCCCGCCTCATGCGCCTGTACACGTGGGAGACTTGGAAACTTGCTATTCTCAGTACTGAGCGCTGTAAATTCGCTCCATTCGCAATGAGCGAGGCGGCCACGTTGGCAACGAGAGAGTGCGCTCTTTTTTCTCTGCGTCTCACTCCAAATGCATGCGCATTTTACTGTGCGATTGGAGCGTATTTACAGCGCTTTATAACACAGTATAAAGCTCTGCAAATTCGCTCCAAGTGAGATTCAGAGAAATGAAAGCAAAACATCGGCCACGCTCTCTCAATTTTCTGCACTCTCTCGTCGCCAACGTGGCGAATTAGCGGCATTTTATACCGAGTATATTAAAAATGGGCTTTGATTTTGATTTGGATTCTTAATAAGTCGGAAGGGCAAAGGGCAATGAACGGGAAATTGTGAATTATCGAAATTCAAAATTTGTTAGTGATGTATCGTAGTGTATTATAGTGACGGAAAATCGAAACGAACCGAACCGTTGCGTCACTTTCCCTTTGCAAAATTTGCGTACAAAACGGGAGAGAAACGATGGGGGGAGAAGCTGAGATTAAAGGTCACTGTCCAATGTCTATCTATTTATCTCAACAGCTGATCTTTATCTGCAGACTGATATGATATGAGTGTGAAATGAGAAAGATGGAAAAAGGCGACCAACCGGATGGATGAAGGAAAAGAAGTAGAAGAGGAAAAAGAAGAAGAAGAAGTGGCTCGCGATGTGATGTTTTTGCCAGAAAAATACCGGAAATGATAATTATTGGAGAAGGCGGCGAAGTGGTGAGAGTAGGAGGCGGCGGCTTGGCTTGGAGCTTAGGGACGTGACTAGAGTGAGTAAGTACACTTGAGAATTTTGGAGCTAACCAGTTGAGGTGACGTTACGTTTTTTTTTTTTTCATTTTTTCATTTTTTGGGTGTGGGGGGAGGGGGACGGTCAGGATCACGGCGGCGCGTCTCTGCGTTGTGGAGACGAAGAGAAATGCGATAGGGCGCGCTATCCTTTTGCACGCCGCGAGGCACCATCGAAACGAATAATGAATGCGCACAAGTGTGGCAAAAAATGAAGCTTCTCAATCGAATTATCGTCGATGGTGGCTCCCCCCCCCCCCCTTTTGCAAAATGTCATCGTCGAGGGGCTGCCGCCGACACCTCGACCATCTGAGGCTTGCTCCGCCTCTCCCCTCCCCTCCCTTTTTTTCTGACCGGACGGACCAATTGTCTGTCACATGGCCTGGCTGGCTGGCTAGCTACTGATGACGTGGAGAATCCAGGAGAAAAAAAAAATGAATATTGCAAAATCATGGCGTAGGCTGGGAAAAAGTGGAGGAAAGACTAAAGACTGCTTCTAAATTGGGTTCGAGAAGACCGCGGATGATGATGACGATGAGCTGGAAGAAAGAGGAAGAAAGAGAGGGGGCGGGGAGAAATTCGTGTGAAGAAGAAGAAGAAGCCTCTAAAACGGTAGAAAATTGAGAGCGAATTTCGTGTTTTGATTTAGTGATTTGGTGGAGGCGTAGGCGGTGAAGCGCCGACTAACTGCCATTTTCAGTGGCTGATATCAATTTTCAACGACTAGGAGCTAAATCACTGCATTTTTTGGTCATTTTTGCGCAAAATAGGAGCTGGGCATGTTCCAACGGCTGTTAGCTGATAATCTGCCTATTTCTGCCATTTACGCGCAAAATTTGTGCGAATTATGCGCCAGTAATGGCTAATAGCCTAAAGCCTTAATTTTTCTAGACATTGTTAAAAAAAGAATCGCGAAAATTTTAAGAGATTGCCCGATCAAATCGGCTGAGAAAGAAACAAGTTATTAGCGATTTTCTAAAATTAACTTTTTTTTTTTGAAATTTCAGGGGCAAAGGGTCTAAAATTCCATTTGCTTTATAGATAGATTTGCAACCTCACTTAAAACAAACATTTTAAACACTGGGCCGCCCGAAAAATTTAAAAAATGACCGAAAAATTGAAAGTAAAAATTCAGGCTTAAATTCCCCGTTCTGCTTACAGTGAGGTTGCCGAATAGGTGCCAACCGTGCACCAACAATGGCTAATAGCCAAAAGCCTTAATTTTTCTTGACATTGTTAAAAAAAGAATCGCGAAAATTTTAAGAGCTTGCCAGATCAAATCGGCTGAGAAAGAAAAAAGTTATTAGCGATTTTCTGAAATTAACTTTTTTTAATAAATTTCAGGCGCAACATACCTGAATTTTCATTAGCTTTAAAAATAGTTTTTTAACACACTTAAAACAAACATTTTAAGCGCCGGACTAGCCTAAAAAGTTGAAAAATCGCTGAGAAATATTGCTTCAAAAATTCAGGCCTAAATTCCCCGTTCTGCTAACAGTGAGGTCGCTGAATAGCTGCCAACTGTGCGCCAGTAATGTCTAATAGCAATTTTCAATGGCTAATAGCCAAACACCTCTTTTTTGCAGATATTGCTAAGAAACTAATTGGGAACATTTAAAGGGCTTTCGAGTAAGCTTTCCACGGCGGGCGTTTTTTGCCCGTCCGACCCGTGCGGGGAAAGGGCCGTCCGATCCCCGGGGAAAAAGAAAAATGCCCGCTTGATATGTTTATTATTTTTTCCAACTATTAAAAAATTGGAGAATAAAGTTCACGCATTTATACACATATTTTCAATTTCCCGTGACAAAATATTATTTTTTATGATTCCACATATGCCAACGCGATGTGCCCTTATTTCTATCCTTGGAAACCGTCACGTAACATTGCAGACCGGGCAACGCGGACGGGCAGCGGGCACCCGTTCTCCGGGCGGGTAACGGATGTTTTCGGACGGCCCGTCCATGGTGGAAAGCTTACTTTCGAGATATAATCGATTGAGAAAGAAAAAAGTTATTAGCGATTTTCTAATGGGGTTATTCACGAAATGGCAAAAAATGGCAAAAAACGGCAAAAACTGCGCGAAAACTCGGAAAATGCTCCGATTGATCTGAAATTTTGGGAAATGAGGGAGAAAACTCTCCCGAACATTCCCACAAAATTTCAAACCAAAATATCGATTTTAAGCATTTTCAGACAAAAAAGCAATAATTCTTAAAAATCGATATTTTGGTCTGAAATTTTGGGGGAATGTCCGGGAGAGTTTTTTCCCTCACTTCCCAAAATTTCAGATCAATCGGAGCATTTTCCGAGTTTTCGCGCAGTTTTTTGCCGTTTTTTGCCATTTTTTGCCATTTCGTGAATAACCCCATAACAATACTTTTTTTAAGAGTTTTCAAGGCGAAGGGTCTTAGTTTCTATTAGCTTTAAAAACAGCTTTTAAACACACTTAAAACAAATATTTTAAGCACACTTAAAACAAACATTTTAAGAGCTAGATCTTGTACTTTTGTACTTACAGCTTAAAATTTCGTAAAAGTGCGCACAGAAACAGAACACGATAGCCAACAGTAAAACACAGTAGTTTCAACGGTAACAAAAACGGAAAGTCGTTCATTTTTATTACAATTTTTACCACACAGGCAACCGGTTGAGCGAATTGGTTTGTTGAACCCTAAACATAAAAGTTCCCAAATGTTTTATTAATCTCAAATGTTCACACAACCCAAATGTTCAAAATATCAAACGCCGGGCGATGGTGATTGTCCTTGTCCTTGTCCTTTGCGCAAAAGGCACGCCTGACGCTTCTCGAGCTTTTCACGTTCTTCGAGCCGTTTTTGTTTCAGACGGTGGGCGAGCGGTGATCTGGAAGGTAAATAAACTGTATTTCTGATAGTTTAATGGCTTCAAAAGTGCTTAAGCGTTTTTATCAATAGAGCGCACTTGCAAGCTAGAACATGGTTGTGGACGTGACCTGTTGCTTCAGAGAGAAAGTGGCTTGTTAAAAATGTAATAAAAAACCAAAATATCGCATAAGCAGAAGAGCGCAAATTAAACATTTTTGATACGAAGTGCTATACTCGGTACAAAGCCCTGAAAATTCGCTCCAATCGCAATGAATTTCACACGCATTAAGAGTTAGATTCAGAGAAATCAGAGCGAAACATCGGCACGGTCTCTCAGTTTTCCGCACTCTCTCGTCGCCAAACGTAGCTGCGTCCTCCACTGTGCGAAGTGAGCAAATTTGCAGCGCATGTCTGCGTGCAAAAGTAGAGACGCAGAGACGCGAGAAATGACGCGCAAAAACTCGCTTTCAAAAAATTGTTCAAAAGCGTATTTAGACGTCATCCGTGTTTGGTCCGATAATAGAACAAAGCACAAAATATCCATTGCATTTCTTGCTTCAAACAATGAAAAAATCAGTCAGCCAAAATTTTCAGCACTTTTTGATAAAAATAACCGACAACTATAAGTTTTGTGCACCGAAAACTATAATTTTTGAAAGTCCTTTGGTGGGAAAAATTAACAAAAAGTTAATTACTATTTTTGGCAAAATTTTTGCTTTGTCTAATGTCTGATTTTCTTTAAAAACAGCAAGGTAATTTTACCGTATTTTTATTCTCAGTACGGACCGCTGCAAACGCGCTCCCGTCGCACAGTAGAGGACGCGGCGACGTTGGCGACGAGAGAGTGCAGAAAACTGAGAGACCGTAGCCGATGTTTCGCTCTGATTTCTCTAAACCACTGGGGTATGACGCACACACGCAACGCATCCAAATGAGGCCCAAAAAATAAAAAAGCGCGCGAAAATTTTCGCATTATCGGAGAGAAAAACCAACGCCCGCGAAATAATTTTGAATTTTTTTTTTCGAAATTTTCACGATTTCTGTTGGTTTTTCCTTCCGATAATGTGAAATTATTCGCGCGCCTTTTTTATTTTTCGGGCCTCATTTTGATGCGTTGCGTGTGTGCGTCCGGGCGCGTTTACTCACTCCCTACTCATACCCCAGTGCTAAACCTCGCATGTGAAGTTCTTTGTTCGATTGGAGCGAATTTGCAGCGTTTTATACCGAGTATATTGCAAATTTACACAATTCAGAGCAGGTCCGTGGCCTAGAAAACGTAATTTTATTCACAAAATTTTTTAAATCGGTTTTTTTGTTTGAATTTTAACAATTTTTCCGATTTTTTTTGCAACGTTTCTCGTCTTCAAATCAGAATTTTTACTCGGAAAACCTTCTTGAAACTTCCCAAACCGCGAGTCAGCAAACACACGCGCTGCGATTGCGTCGCGGAACAACGCTGTCAATTACTCACGGACTTCTCGACGACACATTCGAAATGGCGCTTATCTTGTCATAGGAAATGGACTGAAAATCCTCGTCATCGTCCTTTTTCTCACTGTCCTCCACCTCATCCACCTCCTTCGCCAATGGCGACGATTTTTTGTACGACCACGTTTTTTTGGTTCTAAATTGTTTGATATACACTTTAACACTATTGTTTTATTTTTGCTCTCACATATTGTTCGCCACCTGGTACTCTTCGATGCGCAGCTCTTCATACTCTGTTGTCAGCGGTTTCTGAAAAAAAGAAGGACAACATCTTTGGAATTTGCACGTCTTCACAATCTCATCATTTTCTTGTGTAGGTCTATCTTGAGCCAGCTGAGCCGAGGCCGCCACCCGCATTCAAAAGTGCGTCATTGAGACAAAAAAATGCGACGCTTCCTAGTTCCGGGTGAAAGAAAATATTAAGTGAGCTTTTTTTCTTCTTTTTCTTCTTATTTCAGGCCCCAATAATGAAAGAGTATACTCGGGATAAAGCGCTGAAAATTTGCACCAATCGCACAGTGAACTGCGCATGCACTTGGAGTGAGATTTAGAGAAAAAACCTCGCTTATGCACTCTCGCCGCCAACGTGGCCGTCTCGTTCATTGCGAATAGAGCGAATTTGCAGCGCTCCGTACTGACAATACAACACGCTCATTTCGTTCAAAACCAGAAAACAGTATCGCGAAATCGCCGACCATTTTAGAAACGCTGCATAACGCGCTTTACGTGATTTTTGCAACGTAATTGCGGTGGCGAACGGTCCGGCCGAGAAGAGAAACAGATGACAAGTGAAAGTCGTGCGTGCCTGTCCTATCTTATTTTATCAGGGGTCTCGAATATCACTTCTGATCTCTGCATTTGGTTTGGATGCCATGGCCAAACTCGGGGAATTTTCGACAATTTGCCCACTATGTAGCTGTTCATTAGGTATCTCTGGTAGATCCGCCGAATTTCGTGACAATTGGTCATTTTGTTCAGCAAGTAGCGGCTTTGTTGCCCATTACCTTCCCATCATCTGCCCATCGGCTGCCCAATACCTGCCCCGGGCAGATCTGATATTCCAAATTTCATGTTCCTTTGCCATTTTGCTCGGCAACCAGTGGCCTATTTGCCCATCGCCTGCTCTTTGGCTGCCCACCGAACCCCTTGACACTTTCCTTGACAATTAGCGGTCATTTTTGTATCAGAAATTCTCTGAGAATCCACGTGGTCTTGTCTCGCCACAAGATTTTTGATTTTCGAAACAACTAGAGTGTTTCGGCAAGCGACACACGACCACGTGGATTAGACCGGTTTTTGTAGACGGCCGGTAGTCTATTTTTGTGTCCAAAAAATACTTCGGCGAAAACATCAGACAGTGTATTGAGAGTTGGGGCAGATGAAACTGTCTATTAATTTTCAAACGGTACGGCAGTTAACATGAAACAACTCGGGGAATTTCGGCAGCTAATGGGCAACAAGGTCGCTAATTGCCGAGCAAATCGCATACGGACAGAAAGTAGGCAGTTAATGGGCAGCTAAGCTAGTAGGCATTTTTCGGGCGAATTTCCAGTAATTCCTTTCGAGCACCGACAACTCGCGGTTTCCTATACTTACGCACGAAGTTTCGTCAAAGAAATCCTATGATATTTTTCTTGCCACACAATAGATCTAACGCGCTTCACTTGTATTGCGTTTTCAATCGACTTGCGACATGAAAACGCAAGTCTGCATTCACCGTTCTGTCTGCGTCTCTTCAAATATCACTGTGTTCGCGTGGTCGCGCACAAATAAGTGGGCGGGGTTTCGCGTTCTCATGTCGCAAGTCGATTGAAAACACAATATCTCCGATTATATTATTTCCTCACTTTAATAGAGTTATCCGTCGACGACATCTCTTTGCGGAACCAGATGCAAAAAAAATAAATAATTTCCAAAAAAAGTGAATCCTTTTATTTCTATTGGTCTACTACGCAGAGTTCACGCGATGGGAGAAAAAAAAGAAGGAGATCATCACAAAAAAACAACGAGAAACAGGTGGGAGATCAAGATAGAGACTGACAGACAAAGAGACAGACAAATAAACAAACAATCAACACGTGGGAAAAAAAATTGGCGATTAAATATAGTCGGCGAATACATCATCAACCTCGCTCTACTGCTAAAATCCCTGTAAAACAGTGTTGCACTTACAAGATTAACTCAAATTATAGTTTTACACTTCTTTTCAACGGAAAATAACGTATCCACGACAAGTTGCAGTTAAAATTTGATTTTTCGCTTCAAAATAGGTGCACTACACTGTTGAAAATTGAAAAGTGCGGTAGAGCGAGGCTGATAATGCATTCACCGACTATATATGTACTCGGTATATAGCGCTGCAAATCTGCGGCGAGAGAGTGCAGAAAATTGAAAAAACGTGGTCAAAGTGTCGCTCTATTTTCTCTGAATCTCATTCTAAATATATGCACAATCCACTGTTCGATTGGAGCGATTTTGCAGAGCTTTATATCGAGTATGATTATGTACAATAGATGCCGCACGGCGTGGCAGAACGCAGAACGGCAGTGTGGAGACGCAGAGAAATACGATAGGGCGCATTTGCCTACAGATCGTTAAGCGGAACGCTAAACGTCTTGGTCGCCGTTGTGCTCATATTGTGGCGTCGTGGATTGTGGTGAAGGTGAAAAAGGTAGCAGAGACGTTTCTTGAGCAGCGCTCGAAAATGTTCGGACGACAGACAAAAGAGCAGGAAGTTGAGAACTTTCCCGGTGACCGCAAGCGAGTTGCACACTGCTTGCATCAGAATGTGACGGCGGCTCTGAAAATGTGCTTTATGTAAATAATGATAATATTTGTATTGTAATGCACAGGGTTCTGGCGACTGCCCTTGCCAAAGTGCGCTCTATTGGACTCGGCGCGCTGATCTTTAACAGCCGCCAGCACCCTGTTTAGTGATAATAAAAAATAGCTCACATCGTCAAACTTCTCGTCTCGCTCTTTGAGCACAAAGACAAACGCGCCGGGCGCATTGCACGCAATGAACGAGCTCAGGATTACGGTAACCATCGCGGTGACCTTCCGTTCGGTACGTGTCCGCTGCACGATCAGACTTTGATGGACGTGCGAGTCGTTGAGCATTCGCAACGGCATCGAGTTCTTGCGAAGAGCACACACGAGCAACGTGTTAAGAGTTGTGGAGAGCAGCATTGGGATGATGACGACGGTGATCATGTGCAGGTACTGTAAAATGAGGAAATAACTTTTTGAGGATCGGAAAAAAAACCGGGGAATAATCACCGCCCCCTTTAGTAAAAGGCGGAACTTATTCCCATCTTTTTTGTGTGTTGTCCAATCAGGAAATAGAAAAACTTACAACAACATAACGTGCGTATTTGTTGGCGGATCGAGTTCGAGGGTGAAAAAAGTGAATAATGGTGAGCAGGAGACAAATTACAGCGATGGCAAAGAGTGTGAGGAAGAAGCGAGTAGAGGCGGATCTGAAAAAACGACTTACAGTCAGAGTATTGTTATTTTTTGCTTGTCCTTTTTCTAGGCAAATTATCATTTCGTTAATCACCTATTCATCTTGATCATTATTTATCGGGAAAATTCCAAGAAAAAATGCATAGAATAATGGAAACTCCCGGGAAAAATGTTTTTTTAAAAATCGGGGCTACTGCTGGGCAGCTAATGAGCAGAAAATGGGCATATAACAGGCAAGTTTTTCAAAACAGATCAAATCCTAGAAATCCCAGATAAAACTATTTCCCGAAAATTGGGGCAGTTAATGGGCAGTTGATGAGCAAAAGGCCGCTAATTGCCGTGTGAAATGGGAAATTGTCACGAGATTCCACAGATCTGCCCAGGGCAGCAAATGGGCAGTTAGTGGCCATTTTACGAGGCAAAACCGGGAAAAACTTTCCCAGATAAAACAATTCACATGTTTTTCATAACGCGTAGAATGCTAGGAATTTTCGGGAAAATTATTTTTCAAAAATCGGGGCAGTTGGTGGGCAGCAATTGGGCAGCTGATAGGCAGCAAATGAACAAGTTTTTAAAACGCATAGAATCCTAAAAATTTAAACACGAAGAATCCTAGGAACTCCCAGGAAAACTGTTTTTGAAAAATCGCTGTTGGGCAGCTAATGGGCAGTTGACGGACAGCAACTGGGCAGCAACTAAACAGCAACTGGGCAGCTAATGAACAAGTTTTCCGAACGCTTAGATTTTTAGAAATTATGGGGAGAACTAATTTTCAAAAAATCGGGACTGCTAATAGGCAGTTGATGGGCAGATAATGGGCAGCAAATGAGCAGCTGATGGGCAGCAAATAAACAAGTTTTCAAAACGAATAAAATCTTAGAAATTCTAGAGTTTGAAACACGAAGAATTCTTCAAATTCCCAGGAAACTGTTTTTCAAAAATATGGGCAGCTAATGGACAGTTGATGGGCAGCAACTGGGCAGCAACTGAAGAGCAACTGGGCAGCTAATGAACAAGTTTACCAAACGCATAGATTTTTAGAAATTATGCGGAAAACTAATATTCAAAAATTGAGGGCAGCTATTGGGCAGTTGATGGGCAGGTGATGAGCAGCAAATGGGCAGCTGTTGGGCAAATCGCCGAAAAGTTCCCTACGCCATGGCATAGATCCCCGTGAATGCTTACAACCAAGAATGCCTAGAAAACGTATCTCATTGAGCAATAAAAACAGATACAAAGCTGACAGAGTGAGTAATGATCAAGGTAGGTAAATTATAAATTGCCCTTTTTCTCCCCTTCCCTTTCCAACCTTTTAGACGTCCGAAACGGACTCCGAAACACTTGAACGCGCTCGATCGTGGCGTACATCATGTACCATATGGAAACCGCCGATGACCAGTTCAACATGCCGGCAATCACCTGCGAGAAGCCATTCCGATACCACGCCGAGTCGCGAATCGGGCCGATGAAAAAGAGCACTGAGGGAATGTGCAGGATCAGGAAGAACAGGTCGGCAAATGCCATGGCGGCGAAGATCTGTAAAGAAATTGAATATTATGTACATACACTCGGGAAATGTTTGGCGCGTATATGGCTATTAGCCCTTTTTTCTGCGCAGGCTGCCCCACTACCCTACCGTACCAAATTCGTGCGACTTCGCATCGCCCGGCTTAGCAGGACAATAAGATTCAAAATATTGCCGCCGCATCCAAAAATTATTTGCAGCAGGAGCACTTTGGAGTTGAGAAACATGACAATTTTCAGCGTCGTTTGACTCATCGGTGAGATTGTCATCGTCGAGCTGTTGGTGGCGTTCATTCTCTGGAAATTATCAAATGCAAATGAAAACAATGGCTTTTGAGGTGGCAAGAGATTAGTTTAATCTGATCCGATTTGTCTGACGGCCGGCGGTGAATGGTTGAGACTAGAGAGCAGGAAAGTGAAGAGGTGGACACAGACAAAATCTAATTAACGGGGGGTAGTACACTCAAACAGATAATAATTAAAAAACAAAAAGGTAATAATTGGAATATGTATGTATGTATCATTACCTCAATTGTTTGTTATTGCTTTTACATACATACATACATTCCTCTTACGATTATTTAGTTTCCGCAATTTCGCTGTCTCGACTCGAAACTCGCGTGATTTGTGGTCAATATGAGCAGTTTTACTTACTTTTCTCGCAGTGAAATGCGGTGGATGCATATAGTGTCCGTACGACACCCCAGCTTCCCAAAATTGTTTCTACCTGGAGCATTTTTAAAACCCTGAGGCTCGGTCATTTTCTGACAAAAAGGCCTCGTTTTTAGATCAAAATGATGGGGTCATCCTGAACAATCAGATAATGATTCGAATTTCTCAAAAAAGTAAATTTTCGAATGAAAAAATAAGTTCATTATCCGACGAACTTGGTGGCGCATTGGACGACGGGGGAGGCGTGTCCGTACTTTAATCATATTTTACATATGATCTATTGGGCGCTATAGAGTCGAATAGGCCTAAATGAAGCACGATATGATTCAAATACGGGCACTATATGCATCCACGGCAATTCACTTTGGCCAGCAAGCCACCAGTTCAAGAGACGAGACGCAGACACTAGCATTCTTTGTATTTCTTGGTACCGTTTCTACTATCCTCACAATCAGTAAGGAGCGCTGCAAACTGTTCGATTGGAGCGAGTTTTCAGCGCTTTATACCGAGTATATTATCTGGACATGTTCACGAGCGAAACCCAGTTACGATGCTCCGATGTTCCGCTATACGAGGCTTCGACCCGAGGAAAAGCAGAGTGTCTTAACAGAACTTTGCGAGTTAACACATAATACGTGCAAATTTGATTTATTTTTATGGAAAATAAAAACAATGACCTAATAGCAAAAAAAGGAAAACAGGGTGTATAATCCAGCCACCTAGGCCACGCAGGCAAGCTCTAGAAAATCAAAAACCACAACAAAAAAAAGACGGGGAAAAGTTGAGCTCTTTTCAAAACGTGAGCAAAGCAACGCTGAAAATGTTATGCGAGCAATAAGGTGCTCAAAACATGTGGTGTGCGCGAGAAATAATGAGGAGGTGTAGTCCGGAAGTCATCTTAATTGGGTACGACATGTTGAATATGAGAGGATGAGTTGGCAGCCAATATTTCAGGGGTGGGGGCGTTTTGCCGGTCATCTACGGGAAGTTCTAGGCCATGCGTGCAGCGGCGAACGCCGATTTATCATTTGCTTCGCGCGCGCGTTCCCAGGATGGGCTGGGTGGCCGAGTGGGTAAAAGTTTTGCACGGTATGCGGAAGGTCTGGGTTCGAGTTTTACACGGACAAACTTTTTTTGCATGTTATTTTCTTTCATTTTGTTCAATGTGTCCCATGCAAGATGTTGTGACTGACAAAAAAAAATAAAATAAATGTCCAAATTATGTGTTATTCCATAACTTTTTATGCCTGTTTTTATGCATACTATGGTTGCCAAAAGATCACACCGATTTATTTCCTTTTTTTTGAAAAGAAAAACAAAAAAAACAAGGAACTGGTAAAAAATCTTGAAAACAAGTGATTATAGGCGGTGACCACTTTTTGTGTTTCACGATTTTAGAAAAAGCTTTTTTTCGAATTTGTTTGTAATTGTCGTCAATTGTGATGCATGGTTTGGCCATATTGTGTTTTCAAACAAATTGCGACATGAGAACGCAAAACTCCGCCCACTTATTTATGCGCGACCACGCGAACACAGTGATATTTGAAGAGACGCAGACAAAAAAGGGATAGCCGACTCATGTTTTCATGCTGCAACTCGTTTGAAAAACAATACAGTGAGGAGTTTTCTGTATTGCGTACGTGACATCATAAATGACGACAATTGAAATAGGAACACAATTACCTAAAAATGAGGAAAAAATCGAGAATTGTTTCAAATTGTTTAGCAAAAACGCTCCAGATGGAATGGGAAACATTGAGGAAAATTGAAAAATTCGTCAGAATTTTTTTTTCTGGAAAAAAGGCTCAAAAATACGGAAATTATCAAACAAATTGCCCTGGAAAATGAGCACGCGAATGTTATGAGCACTTTGAAAGTTCCAGAGAACCTTCACACAATTATCCACGTCTTCAGAGTGTGTGCAAATTGTGATGAGCTCGTGATGGATTCAAAAGACGTTGTTTGTCAACCGGTTGTTTTTACGAGAAAAAAAATAAGAAAAATTCAGTTAGAGTTTAATAAATTGGATATAAATATGTCGAGAGAAAAACAATGAAAAAAGTGGTGGGTTTAGGTTTTTCGGGAAAGTTCTTTAAAAGAATCGATATTGGATGCTCGAACAAGAAAAATATTTTTTGGCAGAAAATTATAATTAGGGATGGAAAAATTGGAAATTTTTGTTGAAAATAAGATCCCTAGAACGTGTTTTCTTCCTTTTATTGTTCAAAAATTCCTTCAAATATCTCAAAAACAACAATTTATCCCGAAAAGTGCGATAGAGCGCGAATGCTTCATTTTAAATTATATTTTCCAAAAAACGACTGCTTGGCGGCAAGCGCAACTGCATCACTATCATTGCGGACTTTTTTTTTTAATTGTTGGTGTGGCCGAGTGGTTAACACTTGTGCACTTTGTACGAGCGACCGGGGTTCGAGTTTTGCGGTGGGAATTATTTTTTGCATTTTTGCATTTCCTTAATGGTGGTGATGGTGGTCCTCTAACTATCAGATCGGAAAAAAAATACGGGAACGGAGAAGCCTTTCCTTCTCTCCACACCGCCGGAATGAGGAAGTGACAGGTCAAGGGTTGGACAGAAAACAAGGAAAAAACAAGGCAAAAAATAAAAGAAAACTAAAATTGACGCAAAGTGGAGAATTTCAGGGCGAAAGCCGCTTATGTGTGTATGTGTGTGTTTGGAGGATGGAGTCATTGGCAGGTGCGCAAAACGCCAAAAAAACGTCTTTCTCACGCTCGTGCCCGACACGTGCAAGTGCACGTCTGCTGAAACGTCATTTCGAGCGT
Source organism: Caenorhabditis japonica (assembly GCA_963572235.1). Taxonomy (NCBI): domain Eukaryota; kingdom Metazoa; phylum Nematoda; class Chromadorea; order Rhabditida; family Rhabditidae; genus Caenorhabditis; species Caenorhabditis japonica. The sequence continues at coordinate 19,193,154 of OY754346.1, forward strand.
GAATGGATCGGTCGCGTCTCAATTTCGCTAATTTATTCATATTTATTGTTAGTCAATTTTGGGTGCTCACAAGAGAGCGCACAGGTGAAAATGAACTCTGCGAGCTGATCAGATCAGATCAGCATGCTCTATGATAATTATAGCCAGGCTTCCAGCTTACGCAAGAGACAAAAAAAAGGCCAGAGAAAGATACTGTACTTAATTGGCGGCTTCGAAAGGGGAGGAGCACTCTCTGAGCGAGTGCACAGCGGAAAGAAAGGTTGTTGTGCATAGAAAAGTGTGTCATTAGGTAGGCGAGAGAGAGGGAGGGGGAGCGAAACTCGAACTTTTCAGGCACACTTACAATTAGTCGTGAACAAAAAAAAAATGGAGAAGCCATGAACGTGTCGAGCGTATTGGTGAGATCACAAATCCAATCCACGATGATTCAAAGAAAAATTAAAACGAAAAGTTTAATCCTTTTTTTTTGGTAATTTTTATTCGTCCAAAAATAAATTTGTTTTGAAGACCAACGTGCGCCATTTCTCGCGTCTCTGCGTCTCCTTTTCTGCATGCCTTGAGCTAAACTTGGCAGAACGCTTTTCACTGTGGAGACGCAGACATGCGATAAAGAGCGTTTGCCTTTACGTAGTGTCTAGAGTCTAGACAATACGATACGTTGGGAAAACTGGTGGAACGCGTTTTAAAAATGACGCAAAACAGAAAAACGGTGAAAATTTTGAAGAAAAATGTCATGTTTAGTCGTTGTTTAGTCGTTCCACGAGAAAGGAAACCTGAATTTTCGAATTCCTATTTCTCAGCCATTTTTCAACTTTTCTGGGCGGTCCGGCGTTTAAAATATTCGATTTAATTGTGTTTACAAAGCTAGATAGGAAACTAATGGAATTTTAGACCACTTTGCACTGAAATTTCTGAAAAAAAAGTTATTTTCAGAAAATTGCTAATAACTTTCATATTTCTCCACCAATCTAATCGCGCAAGCTCTTAAAATGTTCACAGTTCGTTTTTTAACAATTTCTCCCACACACACCGTAAAGTGGGCAAAGCCGAGCAAACGCGATCCACTGGATTTTTTCGCGCGAAATTCTAATTTTGAGGCATTTTTTTTATGTTTTTCGGGAAAAAAAACATAAATTCTTAATTTTTTCCTAAATGTGCTCCAACTGAATTATAGCTGACAAGGGAGTTCCAAATGGTCAGTGGTTGGGAATTTTCTATAAATTGGCTCCTTTGTACTTTAAGACATGGGAAAACGATCTAGCTAGGTCACAGCCTGTGAATTTGCCTGGTTTTCGAGAACGGGCGGCTCAAAGTTTGCGGGTCGATTTTTGAAATCCCAAAATATGGAAAATGCCATTTCACTCAGTTTTATCACGTCTCGTTTGAGGCGCTGATTTCGACGGCAGCAGCGGCGCAGTGGATAGAGGGCGGCAGCAGAGAGCGATAGGTCGGGTGTTTGACCCCGTGATACTGCAGGTTTTGGCAAATCATTTTTGCAAAGTTTTTTTTCCACAAAGTTGTGATTTTTACTGTCAAAAAAAATTTTCCGTTTAAAATTTTTTTTTAATGTTGTAAGAATTGTAGTAGAATTTTGAATTGTTGTTTGAATTGTGTTTTGAAAGTTGTAGAATTTTTTTAAGCCTAAGAACGTCGAATTTGGTTCAGCCACCATTTCGGAATAATCGTTTTTAGCATTGCGGAGATACTAAAGTGAGTTTTTTGGTGTTTTTGCAGGATAAATCTCTACGAAAATCGAAGGTTGGGCAGTTTTATGGTATTAAAAGATACAATACATACATTTTACAAAAAAAAACAGGTTTTACTGAAAGAAAAATAATAAAATCAATAAAAAATGTGAGAGTCGAAAAATGCGCAAGTACCGAAAGTGCGCCATGCTAATTTGCTGGCGCGCCAGCAATTTAGGCTCCGCCCACATTTCCAATCCTGGACATCGTGTCCCATCAAATAGTTATTTTTACAATTAGTTAGAAACTGTGCCAGCGCACGCACTGACGCATTCATCGTTTTGGTGGCAGTGGGCGGGTTTAAAAACTCTTAAAATCAAAATAACTTTTTCTCAAATATTCTCAATACGGAGCGCTGTAAATTCGATTCATTCGCACTAGGCCACGTTGACGACGAGAGAGTGCAAACAATCGAGAGAGCGTGGCCGATGTTTTCTCTGAATCTCACTCCAAATGCATGCGCAGTTCACTGTGCGATTAAAGCGAATTTGCAGCGCTGTATACCGAGTGGAATTTGACCGTTTTTGAAGGTTCTCGGCCAAGAGCTCAAACATCTAAAACACCACAGAAAAAAAAAACCACGGCAGCTGAAAAAAAAGAACAAAAAAAAGAAAAAGTGTTTTTTTTTCTTCTCCAATTTTCGAATTTTCCCTCAATTTATTTACTCCTGTTTTTGCAGGTTTTACTCAAATGGAACCATTTTAGAATTAAAAACATGGGAATCTAAATTGCTGGTCTTTTCTCTGGCAATTTTTAAAAGCAAGAGACAATTTTTGAAGATAAATAGATGACGTGACTTTTTTATAAAAACACCTCATTCAAAAACTTCTTGACGTAATATTTATTTTCTCTAGAAGTATTTTTGAAAATGTTCCGCGTTTTGCACGCAAACAATGGGCGTATGTATTGTTGGCCCGCCAAAATGGTCAAACGCGCTTCCCTGAACTCAACGCTATGCGATTTTCATTTTGGTTTCGAAATTATTTCATTTCACGTATAAATTCAACGTTAAATGAAATAATTTGGAAACCAAAATGAGAATCGCATAGCGTCGAGTTCAGCGGAGCGCGTTTGACCATTTTGGCGGGCCGACAATAGGTGCATTTAAATTCATTGTATGTGATTTTTCGGAGGCTACCCCGAATCAGAACTGTCCCTTATCAGAACCATTTCAAAAAGAGAGTCTGTATTTTTTTTTTCAAAGTATCACATATTTTGCACAGAAGCATGCGGTTTTGCTCATTGTTATACAGTGCGTTTCACATTTATACGGTCACCCTTTTTTTTGATTTCCACGTGGCAACCGATGAAAATTTGTACCCGGCGACTTAAAAATCGGATTCAGGGCATCAAATTACATACCCAAAATAATTTTTACAATGATATCTAAAAAACTGCCCGAACTAGGGCACTCTGACTGAAAAATGGTAATTTGCAAGCGTTTCACATTTATACGGTCACCTCAATAAAAACCGAAATTTTTATTTCCATTCGAAACCAATCGACTTTAAATGAGTTATTCGTCTTTAAATTAACATTATGAAACACTTTATCTTCGTTTTCTTTTCTTTATTCATTTGTGTACGATGCCACGATGTATTTTGCTATCGGATGCCAAAAAAAGCTTGAATTCGGGCTTTTAAAACTGCGGGATGGTCGAATTGAAAGGTTTCCCGTCATATGAATTGTTCCAACGACTGTGTCAATTGTTTTCTCTTGAATCATAACGGAACCAAACCCTCCAAGAAGACTGGTTAGAAGCCGAAGTTGGATACTTGATCCCAACGTGCCATCTTGAGATCCGCATCCAGCTCGATGAAATCGTGCAACTATCTCAAAAAAGGAACTGAATCTCAATGTGAGCAAGTCGACTGTTTAGAGAGCTCTCAAGAAATATAAAAACCTCGTTCGTCAAGTTAAGCGCCCTGCCCCGAATCTCACCGACAATCACAAGTAGCGCCGCCTCAACTTCGCCTTCTCGAACATGTCTACTGATTGGAATAAAGTCCTTTTAATCATTATTATTAATCGGAAACCACTTGTTTTTGTCAGATTACCTTCTCGGATGAGTAAAAATTCAACAACGACGGCCCTGATGGATACAAGTCATACTGACATGACTTTTTCCAAAAAGGAACTTTGGAGGTTGATCTTGTATGGTCTGGGGAGTGTAACAATTAATCCCTTTGCGTCTAGGGATATTGCTATGTGGTTGCTTCCCTGCTCTAAAGTTAGTTGTTTAACTAATAGTAAAATATATATTTATTTATTAGTTGGTACAGGAAAAGAGAATCGCCAGAGGCGACCTCTCCCCACCAATGCAAGGTCTTTGAATGTGCGAGATAGGGGTGCGTACAGGACAGATGGGTGCAGTGTAAACAACATATGCCAATAGAATAATCAATCAAACGTTCGAACGACAATAAAACGTTAGGGAAAAGTGAGGAAAGTAGGATAGGACCAATATCCTACTACAGGAGCTTTCTCGTCCGCCGGTTCCCTCGATCTGGCGTTTGTAACTTGTTGGATGAACACTTCGGACTATCAAGAAGTCCTGCAGGACCATCTTCTTCCATTCCGCCGTCGTTTCAGTCGTCGTCACTTCATTTTCCAGCAGGATAATGCGGCTATTCACGTCAGTAGCTCGACTATAGATTGGTTTAGGGCGAAGAACGTTGACGTTTTGCTTTGGCCAGCATGTTCTCCCAAATTGAACCCTATGGAGAATGTCTGGGGAGAATTATGGGCGGTTGGGCACCTCAATACGGCTATTCTCGACAGGTAAAAGCTTCCTCCACGAATTCAAGAAAAAGGACACCCAGTACCTTACAAATCTTATCTAATCTATGCCAAATGGCATTTTTGATGTTACCACTTCGAATGGTGCTGCCATCAAATATTAAATTGTTTTTGTTTTTGCGTTTTTGTTGCTTTTATTGGGGTGACCGTATAAATGTGAAACGCTTGCAAATGAACGTTTTTCAGTCAGAGTGCCCTAGTTCGGAAATTTTTTCAGATATCACCCTAAAATTTATTTTGGGTATGTAATTTGATGCCCTGAATCCGATTTTTAAGTCTCCGGGTACGCATTTTCATCGATTGCCACTTGGAACTCAAAAATAAGGGTGACCGTATAAATGTGAAACGCACTGTATACCTTCTTCGATACGTAAAAGTTCTGAAAAAGAACGGTTCTGATTCGGGATAGCCCCGATTTTTCGAACTCGGTGTCACATGATTTTCACAAGGGCACGATTGCATTCTAGTTTACCAAAGAAGGTCCTAGACATGTTAAAAGTGTTCAAAAATGTCACGATAATTGGTGGCTTGTTTCTCCTTTAAACATTCTTTCTAATTCCGCGTTCAAAGTTTAAAAAGACGTCTGGAATTTTCACACTAAAGGACAGTCTAAAGTTCCTCGAAAATTGCCAGACAAAGCGAATTTTCAGGCGTCATCATTTTTGCACGCTTCTATTCTCAGTATGGAGCGCTGCAAACCCGCTCCTTTCGCACAGTGCACGAGACCACGAGTGCAAAAAATTGAGAGAGCGTGGCCGATGCGTGCGAAATTCTTTGTTCGATTGGAGCGAGTTTGCCGCATTTTATACCGTCTTATTTGATTTCCAGCAAAACTAGACCCTTTTTTGAAAATCTTTCATTAAAATGTATTCTTCAGATCAAATGTTTCGTTTTCATTACAAAAAAAACCACGATTGATACAGAATTGATGGAAAAGATTCAATTTAAATTTTAAATTTTTGAAAAAGAAACGATTTTGCATATTTCAAGCTGGTTGAGGTGTTAAAACGTTCACGAGAACCTTCTGCGCGAGGAGAGAGACACGGGGTAATGGCGATTGCCCTGACGAAAGTGCGTTCCGTTGAAAAATTATTGGCAGTGTGCCCTTTTATGCCAATTCTCATTTCTTGAGTTGAATCTTGAAGCAGAAAGTGTGTAATCGACGAGACGCAGAGGAGCCAGCTTTGCCACGTGGCACGACCTCAGCGCGTTGGATTTTGACGTGAAAAAAAAAAGAATTTGAAAAAAGGCAATCACCAGTACCCCGTGGAGAGAGATGGAAAACAGCAGTTATATTTAGAAACGCTTTTTCCGTCCGGAACACCGTGGTTTTCAACACTGAAAATTCAAAAAATTCCATATTAAACACATATGGTCTCGCAACGAAAAACGGTCACGGTGCGGTTGTTGCTCATTATATTTACTCAGTTCTGCGCAATATGACTAAAAATATTATTTTATCGATGAGGTGTTGAAAAGTACGGAAAGTACATCAGGGTCCAGGAGAAAGAATAACTTAACTTAAAGACCATCGTCCTATAGTCAGGTAGGTATTTAATAATCTTTGAAACAAAACCATAAAATAAAATAAAAAAATATTTTCACCTTGTTGCCTAATCGAGCCGAAATTCCAAAGAACGACCAATCCCCCCCCCCCCCCCCCACATCTATTGTGTTTCCAATCGAGTTGCGACATGAGAACGCGAAACTCCGCCCACTTATTTGTGCGCGACCACGCAAACACAGTCCAATTTGAAGAGGCGCAGACAAAAAAGGGATAGCAGATTCATGCAACTCGTTTGAAAACACAATAATATAATCCACTCAAAATTCGCGTAAAAATAGCCCAAAAACGGGACCATGAAAATATATATGCGTGGTGGCTGGCTCAATGGCACTTTTGATGAGAAAATGGACGTGTGGGAAGGACACGTGAATGAAAAAGGATGAGGATGAAAATGAGGACGACGAGAAGAAGGTGGAAGAAGATGCCTGAGGGGGTCATCATAATCATCATCATCATCATCGTGAAGAGCAGTGGGAACTCTAGATGAGAGATTTATGAGAAATAAGTGTATTTTCAATGGAAACATGAAGAAGATGATGATGAAGAAGAAGGAAAAGAAAAAGGAATGGAAATAGAAATGAATACAAGCGTATTTTTGTCATGTTTCTGAAGGATAACAATACGTGCGTGTGTGTTTCAGATGGGTCTCTTTCGTTCTCTCCTAGTCAGCTGAATTATGCATAAGATTATGGATCAGTATGTATTCATAATTTGCATGTTGTCTAATAGTCAGAAATCTCTTAATTTTTGATTGCTGTGAACTTTGTAGAAAGATTCTGTACATTGAAAGCAACTTTCTGTTAAAGAAATTGTAAAAATGCATTTTCTGAGCTATTAAAATTATTTTCGAAGCTCCGCCCAATGCCTCTTTTTTCGTATGATTTTCGCTTGAATTCTACTTGGTAGAAAGCTCTGCAAAATCGCTCCAATCGAACAATAAATTTCACATGCATTTGGAGTGAGATTCAGAGAAATCAGAGCGAAAAATCGGCGACGCTCTCTCAATTTACTACACTCTCTCGTCGCAAACGTAACCCAGTGCGAATTGAGCGAATTTGCAGCGCTTCAAACTGTGAATATTATATTTCTACAGGTTTTTGATGATTTTTGCCATGTTTTTAAAATTAAATTATTGATTTGAGATGGAAAATGGACAAAAAAAATTTGAAAAATTCTGCAAAAATCGTTCATCTTCGCCGATTCGTGGTAAATTTAGCAATCTAAATAAAATCAATAATCAATTTTAAAAAAATACAGAAAACATTTAACAGGAATCGGCAGATTTTTATCGATTTTTGTATGCATCATCCGGAATTTTCCTATTTCGATCTTTTCTCAAAATTTACATCCAATTTCCAATCGAACGCGATATTTATTTATCAATCTGTTTAAAATAAATAATTTATTTTAAAAAAAAAACACCAAAAAAACAATAAAAAAATCAGCAGAAATTTTATAATGGAACCGAAAATCATACTAAAAAACAGGACAGTGGGCGGAGCTTCGGGCAATGCAGGTACGCAAACACCGAGTGCCAATTTGAATAGAACGACGATAAGTTTACGAAAAATTCGAGAAAATTGAGCGAAAAACGAAACCAGAAAACTTAAAATACAAAAACTTAACGGTACCATTCTTACGAATATTGTTATGCGCCTTTAAAATAACTAGGGTATTTAGCACTTTCATTTGCTCGTCTATTGTGTTTTTAAACGAGTTACATCATGAAAACATGAGTCAGCAAACACCGTTCTGTCTGCGTCTCTTCAAATAGCACGGTGATAAGTGGGCGGAGTTTCATTTTTTGATGATGCAACTCGATTGAGACAACAATATAAAAACGCCCATTTTCGCTGAAATTTCTCCTAAATGTTTTTGTTCCACGTGTTCCGTGACATGACGTTTAAAAAACACTGACCACTATTTTTAAGTGTTCTCCTGCTCATTGGCCGTTGGCATCAATCCGCCTTTCTCTGAAAAAATGTCAACAAACGAAAAAACAAAAAAAGGAAACAGCGTTGGTATTCTTGGCGCGACTATTCCAAGAACTCTTTTATTTTCCAAAAATCGCCTTTTCAACCTTTTCGGGTCGTAAACAATTTGTATTTAAATTTTGGAAATTTTGAAAGAACAAAAATGAAAATTCCAGAGGATTAAATGTGGGGCAAGGGGGCGGACAGGGGGCGGGGCGCAAATGAATGGATGGAAATGGAATGAAACGAAATAACAAAAAATAATAGAATTGAGTGAGCAAAACGAGCTGAAAAAACAGGTATTAAAGGTCGCGTGGATCGAGAAGAGAGGATTCGTGACGTAGCGACACGTTGCTGCAAGTTTTGCGCCAGAAAAATGAAAAAAAGTTGCAAAAAATCGTTTCCTCTCCCGCTGCCAAGAGCTGAATCGGGGCGGGACCCAACAATACGCTGACCTTCGTCTCAACAGCTGCTCATAAACTTTTAAAATAGCCTGACACAGTTGAAAAGAGTGCGACCGTAACCCATTAAAATGTAAACAAGTTCAAGAAATCCAAAAAACAAGAGAAAATGAATAAAATAAAGACAACATTCATTCATATTGATATTAAATTTCAACTGTTTCGAAAAACGAGCTCCGAGATATTTCGTGGGAAAATTGGCTATTTTAAAAGTTTATAAGCCGCTGCTGAGACGAGATTAATAGGCAGCCTGCAGAATATATATATAAATAGAAATGATCCAGAAAATGAAAACTAAAAAAACAATTAAAATGTTTGAATGGATTACGGTCACACTCATTTCAGCTGTGTCTGATCGTGCTGAATTTACTCGTGGAAGAGTTTGCATTTTCTAGGCCACAACTCTCACCAGCTGAGACATGATAGAATATGTGGAACGCCAACTTTCTACACTATGAACAGTAAGCAAAGTTTTTGAAAAACAATACAAAAAAATATTGTTTTCTTTTCTTCCTCCTTCAAAAACCACCCGCTGATTGGCTCATTCTTGTCCACAATCGGTGCTCGCATGTGCCAGAAAAAAAATTTTTTGTCTGAAAAGTTTCAGCCACTGTATATACATATCCATCTGAGCCATGAAAGCTGTTGAGCAAACAAACCAAAAAACAAAAAAAAACCTCTGGAGTGCGAGTTTTTTTGTTTAAATGAATAATTTAAGAATTGCAATTAAAGGGACACGCATACTTTTTATCTTTTCAAGTGAAAGAGAATACCGGGACAAAAAAAGAGGGGAATTTGGAATTATTAAAAAAAAAAAGAGAGAGACATCAGACGACGTGAATTTGATTCTCTAGTGTCCAACGAAACCCATAAATGAATCCTTCTCCTTTGGCTAAAATCGGCAATTTGTGATATTCGCAGATGACGTGGCGGCCAGTTTCAAAGTCTGATGTTCGAGTTATGCCGTCGATTGTAACAGGCTGGAAGTTTTTTTCAATTTAAAGGAGGCGACGAAATTTTTGGTGGCGCATTTACGAATATCATATTAAAATTGCCACCAAAATTAATTTCTGATTTTTGCTGAAACCAAAAGGGGTACACGAGGTGTTGCCGCTGACCTAGCAACCGATGTCTGGCAATTCAAACTCAATTCCCATTAATCATGTACATATTCGGTTCCTAAAGCTTTCTTCAATTTTATAAGCTCACGTTATAAAAACGACCAAGAAATCGGAATTCTAAAAGATGCTAAAAATACTCAAGTCACATCTGACTACATGAAAGCTGAACTTCTTTCCAACTGTTTTTCTAATGCCTCCACCGAGGATAAAAATACAAACACAGACTTCCCATATCGAACCAATCATTTCATGAACAGTTTATGTTTCGAGCCGTTTATTGTCGAGTCTATTCTCTCCAAGTTGACGCCAAAATGCAACACAACTCCGGATGGAATTCCAGCCAATTTTCTCAAAAGGACTTGTACATCGATTGCTCTTCCTCTATCTATAATTTTCCGTAACTCGTACAATCAAGCTGTGTTACCTTCTTTCTGGAAAACGGCGTTGGTAAAACCTCTACACAAGAAAAGTTCCCGCAGCGATCCCAATAACTACCGCCCTATTTCACTTACGTCAGCCGTGGGAAAAGTCATGGAAAAATGGTTCGCAAATCAATAATTTTGTTTTTGGACGACTTCAAACTTCTTTCCAACAGTCAATACGGATTTCGGTCAAAAATGAGTACAGAGTCCCAACTACTATCGTACCAAAACAAACTAGTCACAAACTATTTGTCCAAACAAACAACCTTCAGCGTTTACATAGACTTCAGGAAAGCATTCGAAACTGTTGGGACCAAAAAACTTCTCATCAAACGAGAACGTTATGGCATACGCAATCACCTTTTAAGATGGCTTGAAAATTTTCTGTCCAATAGGACTCAACGCGTCATTATAAACGGAGTTATGTCTGAAGAAAAATCTGTATTGTCCGTAGTCCCACAAGGATCGGTCCTAGGGCCCCTCCTCTTTCTCTTGTTCGTTAACGACATTGGTGATAACTTCAACTCCGACTACTTGCTATATATAGTATGCTGACGATTTAAAAAAATTTTCCACGGACAAGTCGTCGATTCAAAGAGATCTGGATTCGCTTTCAACATGGTGTGAGAACTGGCAAATGTCAGTTGCTCCAAACAAGTGCGAGACTATTGCCTTTTATCACTCCAAGCGTGGAATGGACAAAGATACAAAATTCATCATCGGTGACGCAGCTGTTCCGATAACGAGTAGAATTCGAGATTTATGGACCTATTCATAGGAGAAAAAAACAAAAAAAAAAACGTTTTTTTTCCTATTCATAGATGTAATGGACCTATTCATAGGAGAAAAAAGACAAAAAAAAACGTTTTTTTTCCTATTCATAGATGTAAAAAAACGACAAACAATGTCGAAAAACGAATGGTAAACAAGTGTTTTATGACCATGATAGACCATTGATAGTGAGGAGGCACAGAGATGTTTACAACCCCGTGGGAACGGAATTGTTTACTAGTTCATGCAAACTCCGCCCCTTTTCTGCGCCTCCTCTCTATCAATGGTCTATCATGGTCAATAAACACTTGTTTACCATTCGTTTTTCGACATTGTTTGTCGTTTTTTTACATCTATGAATAGGAAAAAAAACGCTTTTTTTTTGTTTTTTTTCTCCTATGAATAGGTCCATAAAAAAACGACAAACAATGTCGAAAAACGAATGGTAAACAAGTGTTTTTTGACCATGATAGACCATTGATAGAGAGGAGGCGCAGAAAAGGGGCGGAGTTTGCATGAACTAGTAAACAATTCCGTTCCCACGGGGTTGTAAACATCTCTGTGCCTCCTCACTATCAATGGTCTATCATGGTCAATAAACACTTGTTTACCATTCGTTTTTCGACATTGTTTGTCGTTTTTTTACATCTATGAATAGGAAAAAAAACGCTTTTTTTTGTTTTTTTTCTCCTATGAATAGGTCCATAAAAAAACGACAAACAATGTCGAAAAACGAATGGTAAACAAGTGTTTTTTGACCATGATAGACCATTGATAGAGAGGAGGCGCAGAAAAGGGGCGGAGTTTGCATGAACTAGTAAACAATTCCGTTCCCACGGGGTTGTAAACATCTCTGTGCCTCCTCACTATCAATGGTCTATCATGGTCAATAAACACTTGTTTACCATTCGTTTTTCGACATTGTTTGTCGTTTTTTTACATCTATGAATAGGAAAAAAAACGTTTTTTTTTGTCTTTTTTCTCCTATGAATAGGTCCATTAGGCATTCACAATTATTAACTTAATGTAAAAATTGACTTGTATTAGTGGCTTTGCCCTTCAATCAATAAATAAATAAATAAAATCAGATGAACCGGAGGACTTTTGCTCAGAAAGACAAAGAAACAAGAGTTCAAGCGGCGGCCCAAAAACAATCGGATCGGTTGAGACCGTCTTTTGATGGAATTTTCTTGAAACACTACACATGAGCTACAAATGAGTGGAGTTTGTCATCATTGCAAAGCCAAGGTGAGTAGAGAAAAGGAAATAAGGATACTAAATAACCATAATTCCAGGCTTTACGCCTTGTTGTCGAGAAGAAGAAATTAAAGTCCCATTGTTTGGAAATTTTCCAGAAGACCTCAAAGCTTTGTTCGAAGGTACTGATTCTGAGTCCAAACACTCCAAAGATTGCATTCGCAACTATCTGGATACTGAAAGTATTTTATGAAGGCTTCTATCGATACACATGAAGGATGACTGTCGCAGAATTAGCCTCACTAATTCCGCAACTTATCTTTTGTTACTTCGCGCCAACAGCGACAAGAAGAGGCAAACACGCTACGATTTCCCGTCATTCGTAAAAGCGAATAATAAGATGTTTTGACCTTTTCTTTCCCCCCTCAAAGTCTCGCAGAACTAGACATTTTTTGGGATTAGTCATTCTTTTTTCATGGACCTGCGCTCATTTTTCCTGCTCTTCTGCTCATGTCGCACTGTCACCCCACTCGTTCGATTCTTCGTAAATGAGGCCAATGAGTCAGACTCTTGTATTTCAATGGTTGAACCCTGGGCTTTGACGGATCAATGGACTTTAATCTTGACGACCGGATCCACGGTACATTGGCCGCCTTCTGTCGCCACAGGGACCATATTGCTTTAAAATTCATGGTCAAGTTTACCATCTCGTGGGAAATCTTCATCGGGAAGGAGTTGAATGGAATGCCATTAAATGACTAGTGAAACGAGGATTTGTTAAAAAAGTTTATGGACAAATTTAAAACAATGTATCTGGTGGAGCAAAGCAAGAGGAATGGGAATTTATAGAAATTGAAGGAGATGACCATCGAAGGTAATGACTTCCAAATTTTGAATATGTGCATCATGCCCACTAATCTCCTAATTTCCTAGGCTTCCAACAGCAACTGAAGTAGCTGTCGGAAACGAGGTCAGCTGACAAAGGTCCTGTATCGATAAAGAATTGGTGGATAGGCTTATGTTCTCAATAGTTGGCATATTGATGTGAAGTATTATCAATTCAATAGTCTTGCCGGCTACAGTAAGCAGTGGCGCGAAACATCGAGGCTCCGCCCCATCAGGTCTTTTCAATAGAATTCAACTGAATTCAACTGAACGTAGATCAAAAAATGTGAGCGGGTGTGTCGCCGCAGACATGAGTCGCTATGTCTGCGTCTATTATAAAACTTTCGCGGGCGCATGTGGTAGCCGGCAAGAATATTGAATTGATAATATTGCAAAATGCGAGAAAATCATAAAATTAAAAAAAAAATTTAATCGGCGCCGGTTGTTCGGCCATATCTCGTGTACTCCTTTTGGACTATTTTACTTTTTTTTTGTAAAAGAACTTATCAAAAAAAACATTTTTTTTTTGCACGATTTTTGTGAATTCCCTACCAAATACCCTAGTATCTTGGCTCTGGGACGTTTCAAAACTTTATTGCTATTTTTCGTCGCCGTGTTCGCATTCAGGGTATTTTGGGTGTTGTTATGACGGATATAGGGCAGTTACATGGCTATTAGCCGTGGAAAATGGCAGATAGCCATTACTGGCGCTTAGCGCCTGGCGCGATGTAGGCGGAAATCGGCACACAAGCGGGAGTTAGCCATCGAAAACGACTAATATCGGTCAAGTTTGGCGGATGTTTCGCATAAATTTGGCGTACGCCCCAAAATGGACGGCTAATAGCCAAAAATAAATTCAAATAAAACACTCACTTTTTCATTAGCTATTGTTCTAATTTTCTTCAGATGTTCTTCATCAATTTCCTCATCATTTTCTTTATTATTTTGCTCATTTTCCTTCCCCAATGGTTCGTGCTCAAAATTCTGATTTTTTTGTTGAGCCGTTGGTGTCAAATTGTTCGATTTGCTTTGAATTTTGTAGCGAAACTAAACAATTTCTATTTTGAGACAGTTCTATTCTGGACAGTTTTGTTTTGGAACAGTTCTATTTCGGGGAAGTTCTAATTCCGCACCATTTTCAAATATAAAAGACTGGGGTCTCAATAATGAATTTCCAATACTCACACATGCCGCTTCAAGCTGCTCGATCCTTCGTCTCGACTCTTCCAGATCCGCGTCTAACCGCCTAATTCTCTCATCTTTTTCACTCTCTCGTTGCTGATTTTCTTCCACTAAATCAAGCAACCGATTCTCCAATCCCTCGGTTCGCTCTTTTGTTCGACCGTAATCCGCGTACAAGAGTTCGTATTTGGTCCGCCAGTATCTCACGTTTTGATCTTGTTCTTCTTCTACTTCTTCGCCGCCACCGCCACCACCATCATCCACCATTCGGAAGTCTGCAGTTATAGAAATTTGTAATGGGGTTATTCATGAAGTAGCAAAAAACAAACAAAAAAATTAAGAAAAAGAACAAAAAATAGGCAGTGCAGCAAACAAGCCAATCAATAAGACACTATAATTTTTGTGAATATATTTATGTACTTTATATCGAAGCGGTTTAAATGAATAAATTATTGCTGTGGGCCGAGCCAAAAATTTACAGTTAGAGTGCATTATATTGGTCTAAATTACAATTACAGTTACAATTACAAAATTGAGGATTTTTTCACACAGTTAAAAAAAACACAACACAATTATGGAAATGACGGGCGGGAAGAATATATAATGGACCTATTCATAGGATTCGTTTTTTGACATTTTTTAACATTTTTAACGTTTTTTAACATTGTTTGACATTTTTTGACATATATGAATAGGGGGAAAAACCAACAAAAAAAACTTTTTTTTTTTTTTCTCCTATGAATAGGTCCATAAATGAAAAGGGGAAGAGAAGCTCCCTCCCAAAACGGAAAGAGGGAAAAAAATGAGATAATTAATTTATCGCAGATCATCATCATCTTCGCCTTCAATCGTGCGCTTCACCTTGAGAAGCAGAGATGTCGACCAGTTGTCGAGTCTGGGAGGAAAAACGTGTTTAACCGCCACAAAAAAGAAGTTAAAAATGTATTGAGGTTTCGCAGAAAAGCTTAAATTTCCGTATTTACTCTAATTGCCCGGCACTCTAATTTCGGGTGGGACCAAACATAAATGATTGTTCGGTTTTTTTTTTGTTTTTTCGGGTTTTCTTTTTTTGATATTGCGCATTCCCGAGTACGTGAGATGTCGTAAAATGGGTCTCGCCACGATCGGTGAATGCGTACTTGTAAACAATCTACATTACTGGGGATACTGTAGATTGTTTACATTTTTCGATGCGTGAATTGAAAAATCATGTAATTTTTTACAGTATGAAATATAAGTTTTAAGTATAAAATATAGAGACCCCACGAAAAGGGGGGAAAGTGTTGAAACGCAGGAACGAAAAGGGGGAAAATGGGCACAGTTTGTCTGCAAAAGTGCCGCACGGTTTTTTCTGCATTTTTGGGAATGAGCAATAGTGTTTTTTTTTCTGCTTTTTTTGCCTGAAATTAGTTTTTTTGGGTATTTATTGTCCATTCGCGACAAATGCAGGTGTGCTCCATTGAACTTCGTACTTTGCGATTTTCATTTTCGTCACCAAATTATTTTTCCTCTTTTTCTTCGATTTCTTCCTAAAATTCTCCGTTTTCCTTGATATTTATTTGTTAAAATGACTAATAACAAACAAATTCGTAATAATTTGTAAAAATTTTCCTAAATATGCCCAATTTAAGTTAAAATTCGCCATTTTTCGAAATTGCCGCTGCTTTAAAAATTCCTAAATCATTTATTTGGAAAGCTTTTAGTTCAAATGATATTATGATGATGTATTTCAATGTATTCTTTCTTTTTAGCACACAATTTTCCTATTTTAATGCGAAATCACCCGAATTTTCGCAAAAAATATTATTTTTCACCAAAATCAATAATTTTGTGGACCTCTCGCAGCTTTTCCGCTCCTTTTATTTTTTAATCGTTTCTATTTTGTCTCCGCATTTTAAATACTAAATTCCAGCAAAACAAAGCAGGAAAAAAACACTATTGCTCATTCTCCAAAAATGTAGAAAAACCGTGCGGCACTTTTGCAGACAAACTGTGCCCATTTTCCCTCCTTTTCGTTCCTGCGTTTCAACACTTTCCCCCCTTTTCGAGGGGTCTCAAAATATAAGTTTTAAAAAACAAAAAAATAACATGAAAAAATTAAGAAAAATTTAATTGAAAAAATTCGAAAAAAAATATTGAAATCCACAAGTGTGCAAACACCGATCGTGTCAAGACCCATTTTACGACATCTCATGTACTCGGGAATACGTAATAATGTGCCGTAGGCAACAAATTTTTTGTATTCTTTTTTATAGAGCCGCGGAGGCGAAAAAAATTCCGGTTTTTGGATAAAAACTTATGGGGTTATTCACGATAAAAAAACCGTTTGTTTTTGTTTTTTTTTCCAATTCACGCGATGTCGAGAATTGTAAAAAAATACAGGTAGAGAAATGGGGGTCCCCCTGATATAGCATTGATATTGAAGAGACGCAGAAGGCGAGGAGTTCAAAGAAAGGGGGCAGTCTCTGTGTCTCTTCACTATCAATGCTATATCCCCGTTTCTCTACCTGTATTTTTTTACAATTCTCGACATCGCGTGAATTGGAAAAAAAAACAAAAACAAACCGTTTTTTTTCTCATGAATAACCCCATTAGTCGGTATATGCTCCAAATTGACAAAAAACTCAAATTTTTAACAAAAACTTGAAAATTTTCCATTTAAGTGGTAGAAAAAAGCCTTTTTTGAATTTTTTTTTATATTTTTTCGGTGATTTTGTTTAAAACAAAATTTTTTTTTTTAGTTTTTTGATAATTTTTTTAAGAGCGAAACATTTTTTTTGTTATATCGACAATATTTTTAAAGACTAAAAACATTTTTTGTTGAAAATTTTTTGTCCCATCCCTGTGGAATGCATTGGATTGTGCGAGGCACAAAACACACAGACTAATCTAATGAGGTTATTCACTGAACCAACAAAATATGCAAAAAAGCAAACAATTCAGCGAAAATTCGGAGAATGTTCCGATTGGTCTGAAACTTTGAGAGATCATTTTAAAAATACTCTCGGACATTTCCAGAAAATTTCAGACCAAAATATCGATTTTAAAAATCATCAATTTTTTCTGAAAATTTTCAAAATCGATATTTTGGTCTGAAATTTTCTGGGAATGCCCGAGGGTATTTTTAAAATGATTTCTCAAAGTTTCAGATCAATCGGAGCATTCTCCTCTTTTTCGCTGAATTTTTGCATTATTTTTTCTGGTTCCGTGAATAACCCCTTTTTTGCCCTATTTTCATTTTTTTTTCGGTGCTTTTTTTGTAATAAAAACACATTGACAATTTAGTC
Organism: Caenorhabditis japonica; assembly: GCA_963572235.1. Lineage (NCBI taxonomy): Eukaryota > Metazoa > Nematoda > Chromadorea > Rhabditida > Rhabditidae > Caenorhabditis > Caenorhabditis japonica. Next base: position 19,210,564 of record OY754346.1, read on the forward strand.
GGCCGGCATCCAATCAGAACGTTCGAAAAATAAGCCGGCATACCGGGCAAATAGAGTAAATACGTTATTTATATGTAATTAAGCATTAAAATGCAGTCGCCTACCTCGAAATCTTGTCAAAGTTGGCAATAGTTTCAGTATAAGTCTCTTCGTTTTTATCTTCAACAGATGCCAACAACTCCTTGACAAACTTGCACTCGCGAGAATCCGAAAAAGACGGCGACACATTCTCGTACTTTTGAATGGCCTGCTGCGTGTTGATGGGGTCAATGCACAAATGACAGAGAAGCGCTTGGAAAAAGTGTCCCTTCGCTGCGTACTTCAAAGTCGAATGGTCCGCTTCATAATAGGCAATCTCTTCGAACACAGCAATCGCTTGTTGGTACTTTTCCAGTTCGGCCGAGTACATTGCCACCTTGACAAGACACTTGCTGGCGCTGCTCTTCTGCTCCTCTCCCTTGTAATAATCGGCCGCTTGCTGATAGTGTTTCACGCACTGATCTTTATCAGGCAGCTCGGTTTCGTAGAGCTCCGCAATGCTCACGTGGTTTTTGGCGGCCATAGTGAAGCAACCCATGTCCGTGTAGATTTCGGAGGTTTTTTCGAGACACTCGACGGCGCGCTTGAAGAAGTTTTGTACTTATATATTTATACGTTGAACAAAAAAATACATACCTGCGGCTGAATCTTGCGGAAGCAGTTGGCAGCCTCAGCGTATTGAGTGGCGCAGTCGTGTTTCGAATCACCCTGTTTGCCATAGAACTCGGCGGCCTCAAGGAACGCTTCTCCGGCTTCTTTCCAGAGTTTGGCCATCTTGAACAAGTTTCCTCCCTAGAAAAAGTTGTTGTGAGTAAAGAGCGGTCTGGCTAGGAAAGTACTTTTTGGTACATTTTGGAAAATTCTGAAAAAAATCAGGGTAATACTAGATTTTTTGGTGAATTTTTTAAGATATTAAAAATCCGCAAAATGTTTTCAGAAAAGTTTTTATGAGCCGTCAAACTTTTTAAATATTTTTCGAGTACATTTTTATCTGGAAAATCCTACATTCCACACGGTCGCCTTCGCTACACCAGCTGAAAAGTCTACCAACACGCATTTTCGCTGAAAATGTCGATGGGTGGCGCAACTGGGTGCGCTCCGAGCGCTGATACAAGAGGCTGTGGGTTCGCTCCCCAAACCTAGTAAATTTATTTTTGCAAAATTTTGATCTGTATTTTTCGGAGCCGTAATACAGCCCAGAAATTTTTTAAAAATGTTTTGAGTGTATTTTCTAGTCCTCCTCATCCTAATTAAGGGCCTAAACTCAAAAAAAAAAATGTTTTTTTCAAACTTTTTTCGAATTTTTGTCCACCGATTGCATGACATTTTTTTTCCAAAAAAACAAAAAAAAAATTTTTTTTTTTGGATTTCAGCACTGCGTTGGGTCGAAGCGTACTAGAAAATACACTTGAAATATTTTTTAAAAATTTCTGGACTGTATTACGGCTCCGAAAAATACACATAAAAACTTTGCAAAAAAAATGTACTATGTCTGGGGACCGAACCCACAGCCTCCTTGTATCACTGCTCCGAGCGCACCCAGTTGCGCCACCAATCGACATTTTTTAGCTACCTGCGTGTTGGTAAACTTTTCGGCTGGTGTACTGAATGCGATCGTGTGGAATGTAGGATTTTACAGGTAAAAATGTGCTCGAACAATAGAAAAAAGTTTGACGGCTCATAAAAACTTTTCTGAAAACATTTTGCGGATTTTTAATATCTCAAAAAATTCACCAAAAAATCTAGTATTACCCTGATTTTTTTCAGAATTTTCCAAAATGTACCAAAAAGTACTTTCCTAGTGAGACGTTTCGAAACTTTAGTGCATTTTTGCGCTAAATGTTGACAAATTCTCCCAATTTACGGCTCTGGGACATTTCGAAACTTTCGTGCAATTTTAGCGGTAAATGTTGAAAAATTCTCCGAATTTATCGGCTAAACATTCGACAACTACTTTATCTTTGGAAGAATTTTGTCAATATTATGAGTTCACGAACGACTGGTGCTGACGACGCTCCGATGTTCCGCAGTTTTTACTGCAGTCTCGCAACGAATGCTGCGGAAATGTGAAAAGCCGCGGAACATGGGAGCGTCGTCAAAACGCGTCATTCTTGAACTCATAATATTGACAAAATTCTTCCAAGGATAAAGTAGTTGTCGAATTTTTAAAGGGGGTGCCAACTTTCTGGGGAAAGTGGCTTAAAATATACTCTTGAGTGGGGGATTTACGAATATCACATTGAAATCGCACGAAAAAAATTCTCTGATTTTTTATGATTTTTACAAGAAAAAATAGAAGACCACGAGGAGTACACGAAAATCGTGGCCGTGGCCTAGGAAACCCGCGGCCGCGGCTTCTAGAAACATCCATTTTCACCAGAAATATTTATTTTTCGTGCAATTTTCCTCGTTTTTATTATCGATTTCGGATAAAACATGCTCTAATCGCTTATTATAATTTTAGATAATCGCGAAAATACAGTTTAGTCATGAAAATTGAAAAATCGATATTCGCCTGTCATTCGATTCGTCGTTTTAAATAATTTCTTGTGAACATTTATTGTTCAAATATAAACGTTACAGATAAAATAGTGAACTTAATGCGGAATTGAACAGGAAAAGGGACAAAATAGGAACGTATGATAATTTTTGTTCCGAATTTGTTTTATCGTTACTTTTGTGATCAACACGCGTTAATTTTCTAAATTCAAACACGAAATGATGTTTGTACATTATTTCCCCAGGATTAATGCAAAAAAATGCGAGAAAGACGGGAGAAAAATGATGAAAAAGAAAATGGCGTTTGAATTTCCCGCCAAAGCGTGTACTCCTCGTGGTCTTCTATTTTTTTTTGTAAAATTCGCCAAAAATCAGAAAAATTTTTTCAATCGATTTCGATGTGATATTCATAAATCCCCCATTCAAGAGTATATTTTAAGCCACTTTCCCCAAAAAGTTGGCACCCCCTTTAACCGGTAAATTCTGAGAATTTTTCAAAAATTACTGGAAAATTTACATCTAATGGGGTTATTCACAAAACCGAAAAAAAAAAAAAAAAAACGGAAAAAAATTTCGGGAAAAATCGGAGAATGACCCGATTGACCTTAAATTTTGGGAAATATTGGAAAAAAAATTATCCTGAAAAATCGATATTTTGGTTCAAAACTTTTTGAGCGTGTACAGGATAATTTTTTTCCAATATTTCCCAAAATTTCAGGTCAATGGGAGCATTCTCCGATTTTTCCCGCAATTTTTTTCTTTTTTATCCGGTTTTGTGAATAGGTAAAGTTTGAAAACGTCTCAGAGCCGCAAAAAGAGCTATACGTAGTTGACAAATTTTTATTTATTTTGGACATTATTCATATATTGTATTGTTCTTCTTCTTTAATTCTCCCGTTTTCTTATAGCTTTCTTAATTTGTCTTCGCAAACACGTTTCCGCCACCAATCCGTGCGTATTTTCTCCGGTCCAACCACCCTCTTGCTCGGCATCTCCTCCTATGCTCATTTTTCCCAACGAATTGCTCAAAACGGCCGAAATTCCAACGTCTTCCAGCTTGCGCCGACGCGACTTATCACAATCGATAAAATGCACAACACGTGAGTGCTCGTCACGAGTTCGGTCGTTTGAAAAAAGAATCCCACAGGTCGGATGAAGGCATCTAAAATGCGCGACGGCGGGTTGGCGAGCAACTTGAAGCTCGAAAAATGGATTGTGCCGTTCATCGTGATGAATTTCTAGGCGATGAGCAGTGTCGAAAGCGGCGCCGCATTGTGAGCATTGAAAAGAGTGTTGAGCGTAGTGTTGCTCATATTGGAGCAAGTTGGCGGCGATGAACTCGCATCCAGGATGGCTGCACTCGATTTCGATTTCGCCGTTGGAGGCGATGGGTTCTTCTTCTTCGTTCTGTACGGGGTCTCCGTTATACTTTTACGGACAGTTTCTACATGACTTTTGCTCCAAAATTTAAAAAAAACAAACAAAAAATTTTTTACCTGAATGAACAAATCGGCCGCTTCACTGCTCCCACCGCCACCACCAAACACTTTGCTGAAGAATCCGCCGCCTCCCTGAAAATTATGGAAAAATCTTGTGTATAAGGCCACCTGTGTATAAGACCGGAATATGGCTGCTAGATGGCTATTAGCCGTTGAATAAAAAACGACTAATGGGATTATTCTCGAAATTGCAAAAAAAAAAAATCAGCGAAAATAAGGAGAAAGTTCCGATTGGCTTGAAACTTTGGGAAATAATGGCAAAAAAAAATTTAAAAAATTTAATTAAAAGGTCGATATTTCGGTCTGCAATTTTCTGGGAAAGTCCTGAAGTATTTTTGCCATTGTTTCCAAAAGTTTCAAGCCAATTGGAGCTTTCTCCGAATTTTCGCTGAACTTTTTTCTGGTTTTACCATTTTTTTTGTTGCTATTTCGTGAATAACCCCATTATCAAATATGGCGAATATAGGCAGCTACATGGCTATTAGCAAAACTCGTGCCTCATCGGCAATCGACGCAAAAGCGGGAATTAGCCATAAAAAACGACTTATAACTATCAAATTTGGCACTCGCCCTGAAATTAACAGCTAATAGCCAAAAATTGCCAGGGTCGGCGCAAAAATGAATACGGCCTTATACACAAGAGTTAGAATAATTACATGAAGTTTCTTTCGTCCCTCGGCCATCTTTTGGCGTGCTTTCGCTTCGTTATCAGCCATTATCTGAAAAAAAAGGAAGAAAAATCAATAATAATTCTGAGGGAAAAAAATTTGACGGTTAAAGACGAAAAAAGCAAAAGAAAAATAGAGGAAAAGTGAGTGCGTGCGCAGTGAGCAAAAAAAAAAAAAGAGGAAAAAGGAATCGATGTGCTCCAGTGGTCCGCACTGCCTTCATTTTCGCGTTTCGTTGGAACTAGAGGGTGAAAAACGGCCGGCCACGGCCGTGAAATTTCGGCCAGCAATGCAGCAAAAAGGAAAAGTCATGTGCAAATGAAATAATATTGATTTCTGGGCAAAAAGCAAGATATTTTTGAGTGGCACAAATGTGTTAAAACTCTGAAAATCGGGGAAGAAAAACTAGTTTTGTTTAAAAAAAAATGTTTTTTGGTCGCTTGCAGATTAATTAATTTCAATTCTATTTTTAAAAATGGAGAGAAAAATTTAGAAAATAAGGTTTTTTTTCGGTATGAGAAAAGGAGAATATAAGAATCTTATCAAGATGGTTTTCGAACAAAAATTGCGAAATATTGTGACAAACCCTGACTGATAAATACATTTTTTTTTAATGACCAGAATAAATAGCAAATCGATTAAAAACAGTTTAGAGCGAGAAAAAAAATACATTTTTTGTGATTTTTCCGGGAAAACTTCAATTTCATTTAAAATTTATATCAACATGGAATAGAACTGCGCGGAATAGAACCGGCTGAAATGGAGTTGTACTGTAAAAACCACTGCATGAAAAAGAACTCAGGGACTCACAACGCACAGCGAAATCCTTGTTCAAGTTGTTCGAGCGGTTTCTGCTTCATTTCAGGCGGTTCTATTCCGTGCGAGTTCTATACCGTAGTACCCCCCTTAAAACTCGAAAAATCAATTTAAAATTGTGTTTTCTTATTATTATCGGCCCGCCACGTCGGTCAAACGCGCTCCGTTGAACTCAATACTACGTGGATTTCATTTTGGTTTCCAAATTATTTTATTTCACGTTGAATTTACACGTGAAATGAAAAAAATTTGGAAACCAAAATTAAATCCACGTAGTATTGAGTTCAGCGGAGCGCGTTTGACCATTTTGGCGGGTCGACAATAAACAAATTAAACAAAAAATAATTATCGCAATTTCAAAAAATAATTATGCCGAAAAGTATAAAAATGAGAAAAAGTCAATATTTTTCAAAAAAAAAAAAAATTTCTCGTACCGTATCCACGGCTCGTTCGCGACGGGACCCGACGGAAAAAGTTTTTGAATGTTCCTTTAATCTTGTTGCATTTTTCGTTCGCTCCGCCTTATGCTCCGCCCACTTTTGCAACACACACGTGCTCATTCGCAATCTTGTCGCGCACGTTTTCCGTACTTTTTTATTTTTCAATTGAAAAAAATAAATGTTCTCCAAAAATGGCTTGTTTTGTGACCGTCGGCACTACTCTTTTTGAAGATTTAATTAATCAAGTGAGTCATTATTTTTTTTTGTTCTTAATTGCATAAATATTTATATCACACTATTTTTAGGTACTGAGCGAAAAATGCGTTGAAAACCTGAAGAAAGTTGGCGTGAAAAGTATAAAATTGCAAATTGGCAAAGGAAATTTCGAGAAATCAACCCTGGATCGAGTTTTTGGGGGATTGGCAGACAAGGCTGATCAGGGAAAAGCCAATTATCAGGGAATAAACGTGGAGTTTTACCGCTTCAAACCATCGATTAGTGGAGACATGGCAGAGGCTTTTGTGAGTTTTTTTTTGCTTGTGAAATTTCGAAAAAAAAACTCTAATTTTCTGGCCGCAGAAAATAAATATTTAAAGGATTGCGAAAAACCGAAAAATAAGGAACAAATAAATTGTTTCATAATTTTGTATTAAAAATAATCGACTGTGGTTGTAAAAAAAACCCCCATTCCGTTGCAATTTTTCGACTAAAACTTAAGAGAAATACGTTTCGGTTGCGAAATTTTTGTCGGAATATTCGCAATTTATATTTTCTTGCTACAAAAACCACAAAAAATGATTCAGTTTTTCATCGAAATTCCAAAAATAAATAAAAAAAATGCAAATTTTCCAGATAATAATCGGCCACGCCGGTGCTGGAACGTGCCTCGAAGCGCTGGCCCTTCAAAAACCATTCATCACAGTGACAAACGACAAACTTATGGACAACCATCAGACAGAGCTCGCCGACAAGCTCTCCGACGACGGACATCTTCTGCAGTGCACGCCGATGACGTTAGCGGATTCGATTCTCAATGAGAACCTCTTCAAACTTCGCTCGTTCAAGCCGCCGGCGAAGAATTTGGTCGCCGAACACATTCGGGAGTTGGTCGGTGTGCAGAAAATGCAGTGATTTCAACCTGTAAATATTTACAAATAATAAATTTCAGAACCGCTATAAAATCATGATAGTTTATTCACACAAGCGAATATAAATTGTTTAAACATTGAATATGATACATGTTAAATATCAATTGGCATTAATTGCCCTAGTTGGCCGTGTTTCGGCTGCGCAGAACTCTACGGCTTTCTCCTTGTCCACTTTTCTGGAGCGCATCAAGCTGTCGGCGCAACGTCTCGATCTTCGCGTCTTTCTCGACTGCTTCCTGTCGCAGCTTATCGACGTATTTCAGCTTGTGCTCCTTTCCAGACACAAGTTGATTGTTGATGATGACCGAGTCCTCGCTCCGAGCCTTCTCCAGAATATCCACCTTTTTCTTGAGTGCGGAGATTTCTTTTTGGTACGCCTTCAAGCTGGCCTCCGACTTTTGCTTATGGTCGTCGTCGTACTGCTTTCGGAGGTTTTCAATAATCTTCTCCAACTCCTTCTCTTTGTTCTGCGACTCTTCCAGACGAAGTCGGAGCAATCGGGCTTCTTCAATTTCCTGATTGTAAGCGTTCAGGCGTGAAGTGAGGTCGGAGATCTGCTCAGCCGAGTTCTTGATTTGGGAGCCGTAGTGTTTCTCCATTTCTGAAAAGTAAATAATATATTAAATTAATTTTCTAACATTAAAGTACTAAAAACAATAAACATACCATTCATCTGCTCGACGAGCTGACTTTCTACCTCTTGTCGATCCTTCTTCAACGAGTTAATACTTCGCTCGTTCTCCTTGATTATCGTGAGAAGTTGATCGAGCGTGCTTTTTGATCCCTGAACCTTCGAGACAAGTTCATCGTTGTCAGCCTCGCTGTTGATCAGTTGCTCGGTCACGTCCGCTAGCTTCTTCTCCAGCCTAGAAATCACATCCACGTGAACCTCCTCTGCCTTGAACTTCTCTTCGGTCACCTTCTCGAGTTTTGCGCGGAGCACTTGAATGTCGTTCTCCAGTGTGGCGACGCGAAGTTCCGCTTCTTGCAGCTGATCGTCCTCCCTGGCAAGCTCGGAGAGCTCAGCAAGTCGAGACGGAGAATGTTTGTATACCGTTTCTCGACGCTGTGGTCTCGAGCTCTGTCGTCGTTGTTTTCCACAAGGCGTTTGCATTGGAATTGTCGAATTTAGTGACTGCTGAAGACGTTCTCGAAGCTCGTCGCGTTGTTCTTGAAGAAGTTGGCACCGCTTGTTGGTCGCATCGAGTTCCAGAGCAATCGTCTTTCCGACAATCTCCTTTTCAGGGCCACTAGCCATCATGTACTCTTTTATGAACATCGGGAGGTCCTCATTGTGTGCTTCCATCGCATACCTCACAAGTCCAACGTTGTATTTGAAGCGAAGTTCGGTGTGCTCCGACTTCAACGCAGTCGACTCGGCGAGAAGCTGATGGTAATTTTTCTCGGACTCCTCCAACCGTCGCGCAAACTCCTCTCTTGCTTTCGCACGCGTCTCGTCAATTTCCTGTCTCAACTCGTGAATTGCCTTCTTATAGCTGTTCTCCTGGTCGCCGCTCATCACCTCGTTGCGCAGCACTCTATTCTTGATCATGGTGCACGCCTCGGCAAACTGAAGTGTCGACGAGCTCTCGGCGACATACGATCGATCGGGATGCATATTGACGATGACTGCAGTTTTCGAGTTTCCACCCAGCGAATTTTTGAGGATGTGCGTCAGGTGAGAGTCACGGTAGGGAATGAACGACTGTGATGTTGCGGGTTTGGAGAGAAGGCGAATGCAACGACCGAGAACTGTCAGCGACTGAAAATATCGAATTTTTAACGTTAATAAAAAAGGTATTTTTCATTTGTCCACTAAACAGTGGCGCGATAAAGGAAGTAAGGCTCCGCCTCTTGTTGCAAAGAGTAGGCGATTTAACAATTAAAAATACGTACCGAGTTGATGTTGGTTGCCTCCTTCAGCCGCTCCCCAGAAGCTTTAGTGTGCGATTGACGTTCAGAACCAGCCAGATCCACTAGATTCAAAATCGAGCTTCTATTAGTCTTCAGCGACCCAGTCACCTCTTCCGTGCAGACTTTGATAATCAGCAATGCGTGGGATCTCGACGAATCCCGATTCATAGCTGTCGCCGCTGTTCTTCTCGACTGCCAGCCCCTCTTGACGACGTGCATCAGATCCAACGAGTTGTCAACGCTCTCCGATTTTGCGCCCACAAGCGTGATGTCATTTCCAGTATCTCTGAGTGTGATCTTGTTGGAATCGCTTCTGAGAAGATCAAAAATGTCATCGTTGTAGAGCTCGACGAATTCGACATTGACTTTAAACGAGAACTTTTGACATTCCTGAGCTTTTAACTCGAGTTGGGCGAATAAATGTTCAACGGACCGCGGGATAAGGCCTTTGGCGACCGGATCAGACCACGAGTCAGCCGGTCCAAGCATTGTGTGCGTTTTTCCGGATCCAGTTTGTCCATAAGCGAAAATGGTGCCGTTAATACCTTCGGTGCATTCTTCGACCATTTTCTTGGCCGCCGTCGTGAACACATCTTCCTGGGCGATATCTACAGCGAAAATCCGATGCAGTTCGTAAAGCTTCTCGCATTTTCCGTCTGCTTCCACTTTCACCCTCAATTTATCGACCACTGTCAGTGCAATTTGCTGGCTACTACTGGTGGAAGGTCGAACACGGCCATAAACTTTTATGTAGCAGCTCATTGTGCCCTGAAATAAATACAAATTTTCCATGAGAATATAACGGATCCAAATATTGTCGGCCTGCCAAAGTGGTCAAACGCGCTCCGCTGAACTCAACGCTATGCGATTTTCATTTTGGTCTCCAAATTATTTCATTTCACGTTGAATTTGTACGTGAAATTGAATAATTTGGAGACCAAAATGAAAATCGCATAGCGTTGAGTCCAGCGGAGCGCGTTTGACCATTTTGGCGGGCCGACAATATTTAAATGCATTTTTCTGCGAATTCTCTATTAATACGAATTGGAATAGCAGAAAAATGCACTATTGTGTTTTCAATCGAGTTGCGACGTCAAGTGGTCAAACTCCGCCTACTTTTTTCACGCAAAAATTCAAAATGCACTAAAACTTAATGTTCGTGTGACAAAAAGTGGGCGGAGTTTGACCTCTTGCCGTCTCAACTCGATTGAAAACACAAAACTTGGTTGAATAGGATAAAACTTGCGAATTTCCCTGTCATTTTAATCCAATGCAAACCATCAGTTACATAAATTAATTATCCTGCAATGAAATTTAAAAAAATGTCATTGGATCAGAATGACAGAAAAATTCAAGGGAACAGGCCTACAGGAAAAAAAAAGAAATACTAAATAGGAAAATGGGAGTTATAGGAAAAATTGGAAAATGCATTGTAAAATTGAATTTTGGAGACCCTACCAAAACCCAGGAAGCAAGTCGAACCCAGGAACCAAAACCCAGGAAAAGGGGCGGGGCAACAAAACCGCGCCGCAGTTGCCAAAACGCAACTTCGCCGCACAGTTTTTTATATGTATAATTTATTCTTGTCGTTTGGATTTTCAATACATTTTCTTTTTCAATTTTGTTTTAATTTCAAAAATTCAATGAAAAACCACCTAGAAATATACGTTCCACAAACTAATTTCAAGAATAACAAGACTGTGCAAGGAAAAAGAACAATGAAAAAAACTGTGCGGCAAAGTTGCGTTTTGGCAAACTGCGGCGCGGTTTCGTTGCCCCGCCCCTTTTCCTGGGTTTTGGTTCCTGGGTTCGACCTGCTTCCTGGGTTTTGGTAGGGTCTCGAATTTTGGCGGCCCACACTTTTCAGTTCGTTGCGAGACCTTTGCACAAACTGTTATGATCCTTTAAGATACGGTAAAATTTTTATTTCTTTTTCTGATTTTTTCCAAAAATTTCCAGTTTTTTTTCAATGAAAAATTACTTGAATAGAGAAAAAAAATAATGAAAAAAAAAATATTTTTGGTCCAAATTTTTCTGAGCATATTTATGCCCTTATTTCCCGAAATTTCAGGAGCATTTTCCGAGTTTTCGCCCAGTTTTTTTTATTTTGCTATTTTCTGCATAACGTCATTAGAGTAATGTCGGTTTTTTGGCTCTTTAAATAAATATTTACAATGTTTAAAAATCTCAAAAAGCTTCAAGTGCGACTCGGGTTTCGATTTAGTCTGTGATTTTTTTTATTTTTTTTAATATTAGTTTATTTTTTTTAATATTCCTATTCGGATCCAATCAGGGGTAATTAATATTTTGCATTTCATTTTGTCCCTTAATTGCCCTTAATTAGTTAATTTAAACCGTATTTCTCAGTGGAGCGCGTTTACCGCTCACGACCACGCCCCTTTTCGGTCAATTTCGATCACGACGCACGCACGCACGCGCAGACACTTCTATTTATTTATTTAATTAAGCGCTTTATTAGCATATTTAAATTATTGAATTATATATTTATTTACAATTATTTACTTAGATTTCAGTCGTTTCATGGACTCGTTTTTCTCAAATGGAACGGGCGACGCTAGTAGAACGGACAGTAAGTTTTTTTTGGTTAAAGCAAAACAGTTTTCATCATTTTCAGACCCAGATTCCATGATGGAAGACACTGAAGTGGATGCTTCTATGGAACCAGAACAGATAGAAGTGGACGATGAAACCGAATCACACGAGGATTCGCCGGCCCCGTCCAAGAACAAAATTGTGAGTTTTTTTGTTGAGTTTTTTCTGAACGAAGAAAATTTTAAATTTAAGAAAAACACGACAAAATCGATAAGAAAAAGGCGGAAACGAAGTTCGTCGTGCGATTCTCTCAACGATTCCGAAGAAGGAGCTAAAAGTAGGACCAACACGTCCGAATAATCGATAATTTTAATTTTCAGTTCGACGGCCACTTGCTAACACCAATAAATCAATTAATGTTGGTGATGAGTTTCAAGCGAGAATTCCGGAAGATATTGATCCAAAACCAACACACATTGAAGACCCTGATGAGTTGGTTTGGGAGACACCGGAAAAAATCAACGATGAAAAGCTATTGAGTTTCGCCAAAGAAGCATCGGATCGATACAGAATCCCAATCGATCGAGCTCTTTGGATTTTGACGAAGGAAAATTTCGATTTTGATGCCGCCATTCTCAACATCGCAAAACGAAACGATCATAGAGACCTGTGGACCGATGATGAAGTACGGACGTTTCACAACGTTTACAGCCTCATTGGAAAACATTTTGTGGTCATTCGACAGATGCTTCCGCACAGATCGCTTCAATCAATTGTGCAATACTACTATGAGAATAAAAAGAGAATTTCGTATCAGGCATTCACAGAGTTCAATGCAAACGCTAGTAGCAGTTCAGAAGAAACGGAAGAGCGGCCGACGCCATCCGACTCGATTTTAGAAGCGGTTTGCGATAATTGTGGCGAGCAAGCCGAGAAGATGCAGGTGTGTTAAATTGTTTGTTTTTTGCTGTTGTAAAAACGTTTATTTATGCAACAGGTAAACGAGGCGTTAAACCGAATCGAATGTCGTGCTTGTCTGGTGTACTTCCAACTGACTCAAAATCCAAGACCTACTTGTCTTCGCATTGTTCTTGATGAGCGGATTGACCGACATGTGGAGTGTCCAGAGTGTGAGTACATTGTCTGTTTAGTCCCGAAAATATCGAATTTTACTGTTTAGAAATACCAGATTAATTGCTAAAAATAATGAAAAAATTATCATATAAAGAGTGCATAACAAAAATAATGCGATAAATACATTTGAAAATTTGACTCATGCGGTTATTCACGACATAGCGAAAAATAACTGAAACCAGCAAAAAGTTCGAGATTGCTCTGATTGGCCTTAAAACTTTGGGGAATAATGGCAAAAATACTCCCGGACATTCCCAGAAAATTTCAAACAAAAATATCGATTTTTCTGAAATTAAAAAAAAAAAAAAAAGGAATGTCCGGGAATATTTTTGTCATTATTTCCCAACGTTTCAGGTCGATCAGAGCATTTCCAAATATTCTCTTAATTTTTTGCTGGTTTCAGCTATTTTTGCTATTTCGTTGAATAAATATTCCTTCCAATTTTGTTTCAGCCATGATAAATTACATGGACGAGTACGAAAAACTGATGGCGCCGTCCACCGGTTACACGTACGTGAAACGAAGAATGGGCAAAGATCAGACACTTGACGATATCCTCGGTGTCAACAGAACTCCGCCGCCAGAGTTGAACGCAGAGTTTTTGCTTGAAAGTGGTGTGAATGAGCAAAACAATCCCGAAGACGTTGGTGCTCCACTCCTCTCTCCTATAAAAATGTGTCGCGACGGCTGTCGGGCGGGTTCGTCAAAGTCAAATGGCCGAATAGTGGATTACGAGATGCCGATCAATGAAAAGGAAGATTTCATGATCGAATTATTGAAAGAGGCAGAGCAAAATTCCACTGGATCGTCATCATCGACTCAGAACAAAACGACTCCGACTGTGTGGCAAGCACCGCACACGCTTTGTATGGAGGAGATGGAGTGAGTTTTTACGATTTTCATGTAAAAAAATATTGCCGTGAAAGAAGTTTCGCAGGGCGTAAAATTTCGACGAAATAGCTGAAACCAGAAAAACATTCAGCGAAAATTGGTTGGCGGATGGTCTGTCGATCAAAATTATCCCACATTTTCGATTTTTTTAAAATTCAAATTTTGGATCACTAAATGGAAAAAACCGTCTTCCAGACCAACACTGATACTGTCAATTTTCCTAAATTTAGGCTCCAGGAAGATGGTCCTTTTCATTTTCCCCTTGTCAGAAAATGGTCTATGGAAAAAATTACGTTAGCCGATGGGGCTGATTTTAACAAAAAAAAACCTTCCAAAAAATGAGTTTCGAATTTTTTAACATTTGGCAAAATCGAAAAATATCGATTTTCGACAAAAATTTGGCGATTTGCGAAGGAGTTTGACAAAATTAAATGAATTTGTTCTCGAATAATAATTTTTTACAAAGAAGTAACAAGAAAAAAATAAAATTTCATAGGAAAAATGAAAGAAAAACCGACGAAATAATTTGGAAAAAAAAAATGAAAATCAAGAAGTACTGAGTTCAATGGAGCGCGTTTAACCAATTTGGCGGTTCGACAATATTTCGTGAAAAACCCTATTACCGTATTTACTCGAATTGCCGAAGCCTCTAATAAGCCGGCATGTCGGGCAAATAGAGTAAATACAGTATATGATCTTACACTAAATATAAATAACAATTCTACTCCAAAAAGTTTTAAAAAATGAAAAATAACTATTATTTTTCAGCGTTCTTTCCGACGATTCGCGGCGAAAACTCTTCGAAGCGTGCCTATCAAGCAGTCGAGTGAATACGAAAGAAGTGAATTCTTGGAAAAACGACATGGCATATCTGAAAGATCGAATGGAGCGAATGAGCATTGATGTCGATCTGATTCCGTCGATTTTGATGTCGAACGAACGAGTTCAGTACAAACAAAATTGGACAGATCACGAAAAGGAGGATGCGCTGAGATGTATGATTTATTTAAGAACTATTTTTTAATGTATAAAAATTGGACTACCTTCCAGGCTTCCAATGGTACGGTAACTCATTCAACTACATTGCTGACGTGATGGGCAACAAAACGGTAGAGCAGATTGAAGAGTTTTATGCGGAGAATCGAGAACTCGTTGACACAGTGAGCGATATTCAACCGGAGAATTTCTAGTCGCTGATTTTAGGTGAAAAAACAGTTTGATGATGGTTATAAGAGCCAACTGAGCATCAAGCAGGTACCCTAATTTGCATGAAACTCTTTCTTTTTTTAAACGAATCTGCCATTCTAGAAAACCGATGTTAAATGATGAAAACCCACTATTAGTATTTCTTCCACAGTCTTTCATGTTCATTTTTTATCAAACATCATTACACAAATTTATCCAGATTTCTATGCATTGTTAAATAATTATATTGCTATCCAAATATTATACGAAATACGATGTGAACGTGTCCATAAATTAGTCTTAAGAATTAATCCATTTTTTCATGGGGTTATTCACCAAATAGCAAAAAATAGCGAAAATTCGGAGAATGCTCTGGCTGGCCTGAAACTATGTGGAATAGTGATAAAAATACTCCCGGACATTTTAAAAATTATCGAAAATCGATATTTTGATCTGAAATTTTCTGAAAATGTCCGAGAGCATTGTTGCCATTTTTCCCAAAGTTTCAGGGCAATCGGAGCATTCTCCGAATGGCGATGGTGACGCGCTGGTGCACTTTTGGTGCAATAATTAATTTTATCATTTTAAACAATCTGATAATGGTTTTTTCGCCGTTTTTATATTATGTTTTTTCCAAAATTCTATGGTCGGAATAATATCTTTATTTTTTTTCTCAAAGATTGTGGTGTATTCCGTTTTTCGCGTGAATGGATACCGCCACCGACAAGGAAATTCAGGTCAGAATGGCTTGGTTGAGTTTAAGAAAATTTGGAATTTCTTCAGATGGCCACCTCACTAGATCTCAATTCATTAGGATTCTGGAAACGCGAATTTGACTGTCTTCGATGCTGATGGAGATTGATTAGAACAACAAAAATAATCATAAATTACTGATTATTAACTTGCTGATAAAGTTTTTGTATATATATTGTTGGCCCGCCAAAATGGTCAAACGCGCTCCGCTGAACTCAACTCTATTCGATTTTCATTTTGGTTTCCAAATTATTTAATTTCACGTTGAATTTGTACGTGAAATGAAATAATTTGGAGACCAAAATGAAAATCGCATAGCGTTGAGTTCAGCGGACCGCGTTTGACCATTTTGGCGGACCGATAATATAAATTTTATTTTTGGGTGATTCACGATATAAAAAAATGTGGGAAAATATTGTCCTGAAACTTTGGTAAATACTTCTCCGAGCCGAACCACCAACCACAGAATAGAACTAGGCAAAATAGGGCAAACAATCATTTCCCACTGTTCTCTTCCTACGTTTGTTAATTTCCTACCTTTTTCAAAAAACAATATGCCAATATAAATCAAATTATCGAAATAAATTAATGTCTTCTGTGTTGAAGAATCGTTTCTCACCAGAATCTATTAAAAAAAAATGGGAAACGGAGCATTTTCGGTCAATCGACGAGTATATTTTTATTGGAAAAAAGTAGAAAATTAACAAACGTAGGAAAAGAACAGTGGTAAATGATCGTTTGCCGCAAAATAGAACTGCTACAAAATAGAACTTGTAGTGCGTTGGAGTGCGTTTGCATTATTTTTCGAATTTTCCGATTTTTATGGTTTTTCAGTAGTTTTCATCGGAAAATCCACAGTGAATCTTTTACTACGTGCTGGTTTGGAAGGAAAGTATAAAATCAATGCGGTTTCCCAAAAAAATTGCATAACTGGTGAAAAACTAAGAAATTGAAAAAAAAAATGCAAACGCGCTCCATCGCACCACGAGTTCTATTTTTTCTAGTTTGGTTTTGTAGCAATTATATTTTAGTGCAGTTCTATTTGACCTAGTTCTATTCTGTCTTAGCCTCTCCCGGAAAATTTTGTCCGAAATATCGATTTTAAAAATACTGATTTTTTTCCTGAATATTTCTAAAATCTATTATGGTCTAAATTTTTCAGAGAAATATTTTTAACATTATTTCTAATGGACCTATATGTACAGATGAATTTTCCTTCCATTTTAATACAACGCAAACCTACATTTTAATGCAGGAAAATTAATTAAAATGTAGGTTTACATAGCAATAAAATGGCAGGAAAATTTATCTGCATCAAAGCTTCAGGCCAATCGGATTCTCCGAGTTTTCCCACAATTGTTTTGTTAATAACTCCTTTACATGGCTCAGAAGTTGAAAAGAAGTGTTCTAGGGCGTGTAAACGGCATCATAACATTATAATTAGGTAATTAGATGAAGATATGGAGTTTTCAGCACGTACTACCTTTATTTAGGATCTAGGGGTGTAACTTTAAGGATCTGTAAAAACTGTATTTGAACTAATTTTTCGGAAACACGAAATCAATTTTAAAATGATGCCGGATCCAAGAAACTGGAAAACGACAGGAAAATCACGCCAATTTTTGTGTGATAAGGGTGAGAAACGCAGAGAAAAATTTTCTAGGAAACGGTTTTCCTGTCATTTTTCAGTTCCAGTAAGTTTTTAATTCTCGAATTGGTTGCGTACCCTCTGACAAATCATTACGCGGCAGAACAACAAAAGTTTCAGAATAAGTGGAAAGTTTATTGTTTAGGTGAAAGAATCTAAATCAGTTTTAAGTGGGCAGTGGAGATATGTAAAGTTTGTGTTTAAAAAAAAAGAAAGTAAGTGACTTTAAGAAAATTGAAATATTTTTTTTGGTTCTGATTCAGAGAAGTTTAGTTTAGTTTATGGGTGGATGGATGTATGGCTTTGGTGTTGGGAATCAAAGAAGTGTACAAATAGGATATAAAAGTTTTCGAGAAAAAGAAAAAACCAAGATTATTCTATTCCTCCGCAAAATCCTCATCCAGGAATGCGCCTCGCGAGCCGCCTCGTCTCATGTTCACTCCGGTCGTTGAAATCTGGAAATTTGTACATAAATCAAAATTTGTAAACAAAAACACAAACACCCGTCTGACATACCGAATGAGCAAGCCCTCTTGGTCCGAAAACGCCGGACGAGCTGCGTCCCTTCAGTCGCATTTTCTGGAGTGCATTCTCCGCCGCGTCGGCTCTCTCCTGAGCATCCTCGACGACGTGCTGGAGCTGTCTGTACTTGGCCAGATTGGCAGAAGCCAACGACTCGGCATCTTCGATCTGTCGCTTGTACGTTTTGATCTTTTGTTGGAGCTTCTCGATAAGGTCGTACATTCTTTCCGTCGACTTTTTGTCTTCATCGACCTAAATTGGAACAAATAAGAATAGTTTTCGTAATAACTGTTTAGTCTCACCTGGAACTGTAGCTCTCTGTTTTTTCTGTCCTTATTTCTGAGCACCTTCTGTGTCTCTCCATGTCTTCTGGTTTCTCCTTCCAACTCAGTTTCCAGCTCGTGAATTCTCATGTCCAACTTGGCCAACTGTCTCTTTCCTCCCTTGATTCCAGCCGCTTCCGCCTCATCCAATCTCGTTTGAAGATCCTTTACCTGCGACTCTAGAGCTCTCTTCGACTTGTCCAGGTTGCTAGAGTGATCTTGCTCCGATCTGAGCTCATCAGCCAGTCTTGACGCATCCATTGTTGCCTTTTTAGCTTTTTCGTCACTGTTCTTGGCGTCGTTCAAAGTGTCTTCAATCTCAGATTGCAACTGTTGAAGATCTCCCTCGATCTTTCTCTTGGTGGCCAACAAAAGAGAGTTGCTGTTGGACAGTTCATTCACAGAGTCCTTGACATCGGCCAACTCGAGTTCTGCTTGTCTGCGAGTTCTCTCCGATTGTTCGTAGATCACCGCGATGTCCTCTTTTTCTTGCTGGAGTACTTGTGAACGGCGCTCGGCAAGGTTCGCGTGATCACGCACCTCGTTCAAAGTTCTCTGCTCCTCTTCAACTTGTAAAGTGAGCTCTCTGATGGTGTCTTGGAGTTTCTTGATCGATTTCTGACCGTCCACGTTGAGTTTGTTGCTGTGATCAAGAGCGATCTCAAGCTCATTGATGTCTCCCTCGAGCTTCTTCTTTGTCTTTAACAACTCGGCTCTTCCGCGGCTTTCAGTCTCCAGAGACACTTGCATGCTCTCAATTGTTCGGCTGTGATTCTTGCGAGTGTTCTCGAACTCTTCTTCCTTTTCTTGAAGTCTCTTCTCAATCTCGCTTCTGATCTGGGACACCTCAATCTGAGCCCTCATCACCTTGGCTTCCTCAGCTTCCAGAGCACACTCAGCCTCATCGAGAGCCTGTTGAAGCTCCTCCTTCTCGATTTCGAGACGTCTACGAAGTTTTTGCAGGTCGTGAACGGACTTTCCACCCTCACCGAGCTGATCAGCAATGTCCTTGAGCTCCTGAGCCAGTGCTTTGTTCTCTCTGCGAACGGCTTCAGTCTGCTCGGCCGACTCTTCCAGTTGGTTGCGGAGACGGAAGGTTTCAGTGGCAGCAGCACGAGTTTCTCTTTGGCTCTGTTCAACTTCAGCTACAAGAGCCTCACACTTGCGTCTCCACTCGTCCAAAACTTTGTCGAATCCTTTTTGTTTCTTCTCGAGAGAGTTGGCGATCGAATTGGCTCTATCCGCATCAACCTGGGCGTCTTCCAATTCATGGGCCAATCTCTGTTTATTCTTCTCCAAAGATCCAATCTTTTGATTGGCATTCTCCAACTGTTCCTGCATCTCCTGCACCTTGTGCGTCAATTTTCTTCTCGTCTCTTCCAACTCCTCCTGTCGAGTCACTCCCTCTCCCTCGAACTTGGCTCTCCATTGCTGAATCTCCGAGTTGGCCTTGCTCAACTGTCTCTGCACATCAGTCTTTGCATCTTGCTCCTCTTCAAGCGACTCACGAAGCTGTTCACATTCAAGTTGATAGTTGGACACCTGGGAGTGAAGGGATTGTCTCTCGCGAGTTTCCTGATCAAGAGTTCTCTTAAGTTCCTCCATCTGGTTGTGTTGTTGTTGCTTGATACGGTTGAGAGCAGACAGTTGAGACTCGGCGTCTTCCAATTGTCTGTTCAAGTCCTGATTCTCCGAATGGATCTTGTTCTTGCTCATCGTCAATTCTTGAATGTGTCTAGCTTGCTCATCGCTCTTCAACGTGATATCAGTGAGCTGAGACTCGAGTTGTTTGGCCATTCGCTCGCAGTTCTGACGTTGTTTCGCCTCCACGTCAGCACATTGTTGAAGCTCATCAATTTCTCTCTGCTTGTCATTCTTCTCACGCTCGAGTTTTCCACGCATTTTCTGAATGGTGTCGAGCTGGTCGGAAAGCTCGGCAACTGCGTCATTGTGCTTTTTGCGAAGAGCAGCCATGCTGGTTTCAGCGTTAATGGCAGCATCTTCAAGGTCTTGACGGAGTTTTGCGAGCTCGGCTTCTCTGAAATAAGAAAAATAGTTTGTTTTTCTAGATATTAAAAAAAAATTATTCAAGTTCGTACCTTTTCTTGTTGAGCTCCATTTGGGCTTGAGTGGCGCCTCCAGCTTCATCCAATCTGTCTCCAAGTTCTTCCAACTCCAATTGCATTTCATTTCTAGCTTTCTCGGCCTTTGATCTCGATTGTCGTTCAGCCTCAAGTTCCTCTTCCAGTTCCTGGATTCTTGCCAACAACTCCTTGATCTGTCTCTGCAGTTTGGAAACCAATGATTGTTCATCTTCAAGTCTTGATTGCAAAGAGTTAATCTCGATATCCTTCTTCTTTAGCGCCTGTTCTTGCTCATGCTTGTGACGGTTGAGCTCCTCGATGAGCTCCTGAGCAATTTTCAGCTCTCCTTCGACCTTTCTCTTTTGCTTCTCGCAGTCTTGACGTCCGCGCTTTTCGCGCTCCAAAGTATCCTCCAGCTCATCCAAAGTCGACTCCAGCTTGGCTTTAGTTTTGTTAAGATGGTTCACCTTGTCCTCTTCAGCCTGGATATCTTCCAGAAGCTTTCGATTGACTTCTTCTTGATGCTTCTTCTCTTTGTTGAGCTTGGAAATCACCTCGTCTTGAGATTGGATTTCGTCTTGAAGACTTCTGATCTGATGATCCTTGGCCTGCTTCTCGCTCTCCTGCTTCTTGATGGTGACTTCCAAATCAGAAACAGTTTTCTTGAGACCTTCGTTGTCCTGCTCAACCTTCTTCTTCTGTTTGACGAGTGTCGCGTTCTTCTCTTCTTCGTCACACAACTGATCGTTCAAATTGGCCATTTGCTTCTCAAGATCCGCCTTCTGAGACAGTAACTTTGCAGATCTCTCGTCTCCCTCTGCACTCGCATCTCTCTCCTGCTCCAACTGAATGAGCAGAGCCTGTTTCTCAGCTTCGAGTCTAGCGTTCTCCGCTTCCATATCCTTTCTCTTTCTCTCCTCTTGTTGTTTTTCCTCCTCAAGTGTCTTGAACTTCTTTTCAAGAGCCTCAAACTCTTCGTTCTTCTTGTTACCCTTGATTAGTGGTTTTACACGTCCGAACAGTTTGAACCACGCCCACGAGCGGAGAGTGCACCAGGCACGAATGTTCCTTTGGAGCACAATGAGCCCAATCTTTTGATCGAGTTTTCGTTTGTACTCGCACTGAGCAAGGTAGTGGCGACAAGCACATTGGAACTTAGCCATGATCTTTCCGAGAGCCTCATCACGGAGTTCTTCCAGATGAGCCAAAACTCCTGCTTTGAAGAAAACTTTTGTAAGTCCGCATTGGAACTCTTCCTGTTTCAAACTTCCATTCTTGGTGAGGTAATCGGCGATTTTCTCTCCAGAGTCCTTCAGGTCTTTTCCAGCCTTTGCAGCGTCGGCGGCCAATACAGCGTAGCGTTGCTTGAAGTCCAAGTATGGCATTCTGTTTGGGAATCCCTTTCGGCAAATACGAATTCCTTCCAACACTCCGTTGCATGTCAACTGATTGAGAACTAGGTTCGCATCGATCATACCGGCCTTTTTCATTTCGTTTGGAATGATACAACGAATGAAATGTGGATGTGTCTGGTGAAGCATGTGCATAAGTTTGTTCAAAGACTCTCTGTACATCATGGAGACAGTCATGAAAGACGCTGATTTTCCCTTCTTCTTTCCCACCGTCTTCTTTCCTTCCTTCGCCATCGCTGCCACGTCTTCTTGCGTGCTGTAGTCGGCCCACAGATCCGCCATCAACTGGTTGCCCTTGTTTCCCTTGAGCACAGTGACAGCAGTGTCGTTCAGTGGATCCTTGTTTTTCTCGAGCCATCCCTTCACGTTGTAACGGACGGTACCGGCGTAGTGAACGATGGCGAGATGCGCCTCCGCTTGTTTTCCCTTTGGCGGTCGAGGCTTCTGGAAGTTGGGGTGCTTGCCGAGATGCTGGTCGTTCAGTTTGGAGGCCAACGTGAGATCGCTGGCTTTCGGTACAATGCACTCCTCATCGAGCATTGAAACTATTCCAAGTGGCTGAAACGAAAAGATACATATGAATCGAGGAAACAATTATTCTACCTTTTCAATAAGCTCAATGCAGGCCTGCAAGTCGAGTCCGAAATCAATGAACTCCCATTGAATTCCCTCTCGTTTGTATTCTTCCTGCTCCAACACGAACATGTGATGATTGAAGAATTGTTGCAGTTTCTCGTTGACAAAGTTGATCCACAACTGCTCGAACGAGTTCAGATCGAAGATTTCGAATCCGGCAATGTCGAGCACTCCGATGAAGAAGTCGCGGGAAAGGTCCTGTGCGTCAAGGGTCTTGTTGCACCTGGGAAGGAAAGGAATGGAATGAAATGGAGATTTAGAAAATTCAAAAAATGTACCTCTTAATAAGCCAGCTGAACATGCGAGCGAAAAGAGCCTTGGCGAGTGCTCCAACAGCCCAGTTGACCTGGTCCAAGTTCTGTCCCTTGTTCACCCATTCGGTTCCGACCTTGACACGTGGCTTCAGAAGAGCATTTATGAATTTTTCCGGATCGACGCTGTACAGTTTGCAGGCGATTTCTCCTTCTGTAACAATAAATAAAATCCATTTCATATTCAATACTGTCTAGTCGCTTACCCTTTCCATCTTCCAACTCAGCCTGTTCCTCTCTTGGTCTCTGCTTGAACTTGAGCTCTCCCATATGCATAATTCCGGCAGTAATTGCGAAAAGCTCAGTCTTCTCGGTCTCTGTGAACTTCATGATATCAAAAGCCTCATCAGTGATCAGCATTTCCTCCTTATCATCCACTCCATCGATGGTCGTTTCCGCTTGAGACACAAAAGTGTACTCTTTGATCGGACGGGTCAGGAAAAGCTTCTCCTTGAGTCCCTTCACAGCTCCAGAATAGATTTGATAGAAGATGTGATAGGATCTCTCTCCGGGAGCCTGCTTGATGACACGGGACTTTTCTAGAAGATCTGAAATGGGAGAAAGTTAGGTTTTTGTTTTGACAAGATGCTGTTGCTCACAGTGCTCAATGTCGGCTCCGGCCACTTTACCACCCTGGTTGAAATGGATTCGGATGAATTTTCCGAATCGAGACGAGTTGTTGTTGCGGACGGTTTTGGCATTACCTAAAGAAAATAATCGATAGAGGGGTTTTTAAAAGGAGGTGCACGGAGTGTTGGCCAAAAGGTTGGAAAATGAAATTCAAACTGCGCGGGCTTTTTTCTCGAAAAAAACGTTCTAGGATCCCCGAATTAGGAAATCGGAATTTTCCGAAAAATGGGCTTGTCTGTTTCTCTGCCTCTCTCACCACTATCACACAAAATTCATCAATTTCCGAATTTTATTTTGCGGAAAACGGTTTTCCTGTTCTTTTCCTGTTTCATAGATCCGGCCTCTGGGCTAAGCGTGGTCGCATTTTTCGACAGTAGGCTGCATTTAGCTGCATAGCCACTCATCTGCTCAAAAACGAATACGGAGTCTATTTGCGAGGGAGCTATTGCCAATGACATTACGAAGAGCCAGCACACCGCGGAAGTGTCAATTTCATGGGAAAGTGGTTCAAAAGTTTCTCTGATTTTTGGCGAATTTTTAAACAAAAAAAAATTGAAAGTCCACGGGGAGTACACGAAATTGCGGGAAATTCATCATAGTTTCTTGTCTGTTTTCTAGAACATCGGGCAGGAAATCGGCGGTTTCGTGTACTCCGTGATGTCTTATAATTGTTTTGTTGTTGTAAATTTTGCCAAAAATTATTTGTGAATTGGCTCTCGGATGTTTCGAAAATTTTCTGCATTTTGTCGTCGCGGTGTTTGCACACAATCATCTTCTTACAAATTTTTCAATAGAATTTTCCTTGAAAAGATTTAAAAATTATTGCGTGCAAGCACTACGACGCCAAAATGCAGAAAAACGTCAAAGAGCCTGTAAATCAAGTCGCTTTCCCCAAAAGTTGGCACCTCCTTTAAACATTTTTTGCTGAATTTCAATAATTTAATGAGCCAGATCCCCGGTTTGCGTAAAGATTAATAAAAACAGAACAGCCCATTTCTTCGAAATCCTCGAAATGTTTCATGTACAAACAATCGATGGATGGCAGGCAGAGTGGGAGCAGAAGGGGCAGGTACTCGAAAGACGGCATTCCGTACACAACGCGTCTTGTAAACAAATAGCAGACAAACAAAATAGTTGATTGGGAAGGAAAAGGGGAAAGAGTGATAATTTGGCTAGTATTTGACACGTAGGATAGTCAGGTCTATTGTGTGGCGAAAAGAAAAATACTATGAGGCTAGGCTTTGTACAAAAAATGTGCATTTTTTCAATACCCCATTATCCGAGGGGAGGAAAGGCAGTAGGCTTCGAAAAACAACACTAAGTTGCAATTTTTGCGGCCAATACTCAATGGCTCCCAGATCTTTGGGTCCCAGACTCTTTTGGTACGATTTATCGGTTTCAAATTTGCCAATTTGACACCCTGGAGCCATAGAGTATTGGTCAATTCGTGCAGGAATGCATAGATTTTCAGCTATTTCTCACTTCTACAATGAATGTACAGTAGCTTTGAAAATAGTCGTACGAAAATTGTGGGGTTTGAAATTAAAAATATATGTTTTTTAAACCAGTAGTATGGGCACGTTCTGGATTTGTGGCGTACACTCAAAGTTGTTCAATTTTCATAGAAAAGCTAATTTTTTTTTTTTTTTTTACTGTATTTTGAAGTGTCTCGGATATTGGGTGTTGAAAAATTCAAATTTGTAGTGCAATGCCTCACAGTTAGAGAGCTGAAGCTTTTTCGACACACAATAGACCTATAGCGCGTGCTTCCGACTATCCAACGTGCTATATCTATCTAAATTATTGTGTTTTCAATCGAGTTGAGACATGAGAACGCGAAACTCACCCCGCCCACTTATTTTTGCGCGACCACCCAAACACAGTGTTATTTAAAGAGACGCAGACAAAAAAGGGATATCAGACTCATGTTTTCATGATGCAACTCGTTTGAAAACACAATAATTGCACCCCTTTCTCAAGAATTTCCATCCCACCCAATGTATCTGTGTAATATCAAAACGACTATTTGTATAATACCGCTCTCGAGTGTTGCACAAACACTACTATCAAGTCACCGTCACCCACCAAAAGCTTCCAGCACCGGATTCGTCTGCACAATTTGATCCTCGAGCGAGACTTGTGCCTTGTCTTTTTTGCTGCTCTTCTTCTTGTTCGACTGTTGCGACGCGCCGACCATCGCAAAGTACGAAATCACCTTCTTCGTGTTCTCCGTTTTTCCGGCGCCCGACTCTCCGGTGATCAACATTGACTGGTTCTCCTTGTCTGAAATCATTTAGCTTGGGTTAATGCATAGAAAAAGAGGCATACCGTTGGTCATATTTCTATAGGCTTCGTCGGCGACGGCGAACAGATGAGGTGGCATCTCGTTTCTTCTCCTCCCAATAAACATCTGACACACAGATTCGGAGTAGATCGGAAGACGTTTGTACGGGTTGATGACAACGCAGAAAAGACCCGAATAGGTCTGAAAGTTAACAAATTAAGCGAGTTCCGGCAAAACCTCTATAAACCCACATAAATCATCATCGAGTAGTAGCGTTGTCGGAGGTTATGAAGCACGGAGGCGTCGTTGAGGAACGTCAGATTGGCCATGTCCTCGGTCTTCTCGTACTTTGGCGGATTCATCTGCTGCGCGTCGTCCTTCTTGATCGTTTTTTCGACGCCTTTCGAGGTGACGACCACGACGGTGTCGCCCTTCGCCGACTTGATCTCGGCGGCGATGAAGCCCTCCTCCGGATCGGCAACCCACACATTCTTTTTCGAATCGAACTTTTTCGTCGTCGCCGCCAATAGCTGAAATGTGCGTGTACATGATTCTGGGGGTTTATCTGCCGCTCTATTTAATGCATTTTGTCTCCGACGCCCACGCGCCTTCGCGCTGCGGTTGCGTCGCGTGATATTTCTGTATCTCGTCTGCGTCTAGTCGTTTACACGCTTCGCGAGAGCAGTCGCCAGCACTCTGCGAGACGCAGAGAAGTGCGACAGGGCGCTTTCGCATTTTCGCAGGGTCTAGCGCACCCTATGCTTTTTGTGTCGCGAGGTAATGAAATTCTGTTTAAAAAAAGGGTGTTAAAAATTTTGAAAAAAATACCAAAAATTAAATTATTAAATATTACATTTTTTTTACATAACTGAATGGGGTCAGTTTTTGCAGACGATCAGGAGACATTTGTTTTGATGACTCTTGGAACGCTGCCAGGTCAAATATATTCGAAAAAAAAATTCAAAAAAATCGAAAATTTTTTTGAAAAATTGAAAAACAAGAAAAAATGCCAAAGGATCTCATTTCAAATGATTTTTTTTTAATTTTCATAAACGTTCTATGACTTTCTGTTAATCAAAAAAAAAAACTGGTTAGATTTTTGAATCCCTGTTTTCCGGAATATCTGTCTGTACAGTAACAGACAAAAAATTAATTTTTTTAAATTTTGGGTTTATCTTTTTCACAGAGAAGGCTATTTTGTTTTCAATCAAGTTGCAACATGAACAAACGAAACCCCGCCCACTTATTTATGCGCGACCACGCAAACACAGTGCTGTTTGAAGAGACGCAGACAAAAAAGGGATAGCCGACTCATCTTTTCATGATGCAACTCGTTTGAAAACACAATAGGTCTCTGAAACTTTACATTGATAAGGTTAGTAGTGTGGTTGATAAGCTCCATAAGTTATTTTGGTCAATTTTCTTTAATTTAAAAATTTTGAAATGTCAAAATTTTCGACCCCCAAAAAAAAATGTTTTTTTCTTCAGAATTTTCAGAACTTTATTATTTTTTTTTCTTTTTAAGTCAATTATTAAAAAACGTAATGCACACCTTTTCAGGAAAAATCTGGTTGATCGGAGCATTTTCAAAATGTGTAATTAGTACTATTTTGGTTTTATTGTTTTCAATATACAAATGTAAATGGGTACACATCCACTCAAAGAGCTGTAACTCTGCTGAAAATGGTTTGATCAAGCCAAACTCAACTGAAATCATATTTTCAGTTCTAATACTTCATTTTAAGAGAAAATAAAAAGTTCTCAAAATTGTGAAAAACATTTTTTTTGGGTTGAAAGTTTTGATTTTTGAAATTTTTTTAAAATCTGAAATTTTCCACATTTTCGAAATTAACTAAAGTTGTTTTAGGATCTTGTCAATAACACTACAAGTCACATTCATGCAAGATTTCAAGACCCTAACCATCGCAATTAAAAAGTTATGTTACTGTAATTCCTATGAACGCATCCATGACACTGGAAAACGACAGCAAAACTGCTTTTCAGAAATTATTTTTCTGCGTCTCTCACCCTAATTATACAAATAAATAGCATTTTTTGAATTTCGCTTTCGAGATTCATGGATCCGGTCTCTGATCCTCTGAGAAAAATACATTTTTTGGCGAATTTTTCAAATTTTACAAAATTTTTAATTGTATCGTGAGTCTCGATACAAAAAGCCTACGGCCTATATGATATGTATCTTGTTGTTTAGATTAATTTTATTTTGTTTTCTCGTCCTTGCCTTCGCCTTCGCCTTTGCCTTCGGTCTCACCGATCCTAAAATAAAACGCCGCACGAGATTTTACGAGATGAGACGAGATGTGATGGGATGCGCAAGATGTTTACTCTCGTACGCCACGTAAGTAGAAAGTAAAGGCAACGAAAAGAGCTCTGAGAATCGAACAAACAAATCGAAGAATGGCGGATCTGCCTGACTACCTACCTGTTCTGGCGACTGGCGCAAAAATTGCCAGCCGGGATCCGATTCGTGTGACATTACGTTTCGCTTAAAAGTCCACTCTGCTTTTGCCTTCGCCTTTTCTGGCCCTTCTAATGCTCTTTTCTATCCCGTTCGATTCTTCACAACTTGTGCGTGTGATGAGCAACACCGCTGCCGATCGAAGCGATGTCTGGAATGGGAAACATGTGATGGGAGAAGGAAAGAAAGCCAAGAAGCCAAGGAGAAAAGAAGAAATAAAATAAAATAGAGGACAGTAGCTTGTGATAACAGAACAGAATAGAATAGAAGCGAGAAAAAAAAAATGCATGGTTAAGCAAAGACGTTAATGAGCTCTCGAGCCACTTTCGTGCGGCGGTGGCTCGGCAACTTCAGAAAGCGCGCGAGCCGGGCACATTGGTTGGCAAAGAATGCACATGGATAAGTGTGGGAGGGCTCTTCTCCACCTCCACCTCCTCCAGCTCCCTCTCTTTCTCTCTCCCCACGGGCTGGAGTCAGAGCTCGGGCTCGGGCTCCCGTCAGCCAATACTGTTTGCTGTATGAAAGAAGCTTCTCCTGCTGTCTCTCTCTCTCTCTCTGCCCCCACCTCCGCAAATCTTCTCCACACTTATCCCTCTACTGTCGATGGCAAAGTGTTGTATGTGTGTGTGTGTGTGTGTGTGTGTTGCTTCAAAATTACACGATCCTTACAGCTTTTCAATCTTCGCCTGTCTCAGCGGACGCCCAGAAGGCAGTGAAGGCAGTGTCCAATGAGCAACCTGGGATTAAGAAAATCACAAATCATTGGGGGCAAGAGGGGCACTGTTTGCTCACATGATTGTGCGGCAATTTTCAATAAAAATCTAGTAGTGGCACCGTTGAAGGTGGAGAGGGTCACGTTGCTATGGACATGGGAATCGTTCCAAACTGATGGATTCGTGGCGGAGTGACACTCGAATTCTCGTTTTTATTCGAAAAAATGAAGAAACGACGAGATTTTTCGTCTCCCAGTTTCACGTGAAATGTCAATTTTCAGTGGGGTGCACTTGCAATTGGTTCTGGGAGGATTTACGGCGCGGCTATCATTTTTTTTTTCAGAAACTTTTGCAAACAACCAACAGAATGACGGTCATTTTGCACGGGGTTCTGCCTTTTTTCAAATTATTTTTTTTCACGTCAAAATCCAACGCGCTGGCTCTGCTCTGCGTCTCGTCGATTACACGCTTTCTGCTTCAAAATTCATAATGGGGTTATTCTCACGGCGTGTTGGAAGCTACGTTTTTGATTTATTTTTTAAAAGCAAATTTTCGCGCGCTACTGTACTCTCGCGTCCCTGCGTCTCCTCCGCAGAGACCTGTGTCGATTTACGAGATTTTATTGTTTGTTTCTTACTTTTCTATGTTTTTTTTTTTGCTCATTTATTATTTTTTTGTATGTTTCTAATAAAAAAATGTTTTTAAAATGGTTGTTTTTAAGATTAATGTGATACATTTTTTTGTTGGAATATTGATTTTAAGTCGGTTTTTTTCTTAATGAAAACAGATAATTTTAATTTAATTTAAATTCTGAAAAACAAAATACGAAAATTGGGACTAAAAATGCGAACAACGTTATATTTTGCCAAAAAAAAACATATTTGGCAAGGCGCCAAAGATTTTTGGCAATACTCCAAGAGAAATATATGGAGGCGCAGAGAAAAACGCAAAAGTGCGCCAGGGCGCGTTTGCAATTTCGTAGGGTCCAGCATGCCGTGATTCTCGAAACCAGCAAAAAAAGCAAAAAATAGAAAAAACCAGCAAAAAATTCAGCGAAAATTCGGAGAATGCTTCGATTGATCTGAAACTTTGGGAAATCATTTAAAAGATACTTCCGGTCATTCTCTGAAAATTTCAGACCAAAATATCGATTTTGAAAATTTTCAGAAATAAAAGTCTATATTTTACTATTTTTTGCTTTATTTGCTGGTTCCGAGAATAACCCCATAAAAATGAGAATTCGCATAAATGGGCATTTTTCAACGGAGCGCACTTTTGCCGGAGCACCCCGCGATTTTGTTATCTCAGTCTGCCTAACAGTTCTATCGCGTAAACTCAACAAAAAACTGTATCCGAACAGTTAAAAGACAATAAACACAACAAGAGTGGTGAGATTTTGATTTTATTAGCAACATTCAATCATCAACCCTCCTTCTTTTGTTCCACCGTTTTCGGCTCTATCGTCTTCGACTTGGTCACTTCGCTGCGCACGGTACCGCCCGCATTGCTATCCTTTTCATACTTTGTCTTTGCCTCTTCCAGCCGCTCCTTCATCTTCTCGGCGCTCGGACGTTTTTCCGGACTGTGATGCCAACATTCTTCCATAATGTCGGCAACTGATTGTGGCATTTTTGACGGGACGGGGAGACGGTAACCGGCGCGAGTTTTGCGCTGAAAATAGTAATTTATTTTTTGCACGATTCAATCGATCCTACCTTAACTTCCGCTGCTCGCATATCATCGTACGGACACTTGTATGGTGTGATGAAAAACTCCCAAATCATGATACCAAACGCGTAAATGTCAGTGCTAAAGCGTGTTTCACCATTGTCCCACACTTCGGGCGCCAACCATCGAACATTGCACGGTTTTGTCACGTCAAGTTTGTAAACGGTCTGTGCTCGGCACATTCCAAAGTCGGCAATCTTGACGACACCCTTGTGAATCAGACAGTTGCGAGCGCCAATGTCGCGGTGAATGCATCTGGGGAAAAGATGGAAGATAATGTACTGAATTGCGCTCTATCGCTCTGGTTGACTGTTTCACTGTCTGCGCTTCCGACCGAAAAATTCTCTACCAGAGCGATAGAGCGCGTTTCAGAACACTCCCTATTTGAGATCATAAACATGATAAACTATAGAAAATATTGGAAAATGAATGAATTACCCTTTTTTGTGCAAATATTCCATTCCACAAGCTGCCATTAGTGTGTAGTTGATGCGGTATTTGATGGAAAGTTTCTAAACACAAAAAATTATATTAAAAAAAAAACATTTTCATATGGTGCCATCAGTGTTTGCCCGCAAACACCACTATCAACCAAAATCTCACATGTTGTCGTGTTTTGAGCGCATCCTCCACAGCTCCACCGTTGCAGAATTGAAGAACGAGCAGATAGGGATGATCGTCGAGAATGAATCCGTAAAACTTGACAATGTTCGGATGATCGTACAACTGCATCACGCGCGCCTCCTTCATCATTTCGGCCAGCCCGTCCTCGTCCGCATCCTCTGGATTCAACTTTTTCACCGCAATCACCTCGTCCGTTTTGAGCAGACGGCCAAGGTATACTGTTCCGTAGGCTCCCGCGCCAATCTGGAGAAAGTAAAATTTTCAGCATACACGGAAAGGCGGTATGCAGGCATCATTCAATCGGCATATTCTGCGTTCACTGAAAGCCGTGAAGCCACGCCCGCTCAAAATTGTAAATTTAAATTTCCAATCAGGAAGTGGCTTATTTTGCTACTTTTCCACAGAACAGCCAGGCAAAATACAGCCAACATTTTTTGAATTTCGCAATAGAGCGCATACAGCCCGCGAAAATTCCCAAAACGTTCCAACTTTTTAACCTTCTTTTTAAAAATGACATCCTTGTGCATTAACTGAAACTTTCCCTTTGGAATCGGTCTCTTCAACACCACTTTTTCCCCTTTCAACTCTATCGGCGTCGCTTTTAACGACTCGATCAACTTGTCAAGACTTGCCGCAGTCCGGCTGCCGAGCTTTGCCGACGTCGGCGTTCTTTTGATCTCGTAACGTCGGATTCCTTTTCGAAGCCGAATCGCGAGAAAAAATTGCTGAAATTTCATGGATTCCACACACATCAGTGGACTCAACAACTACCATTCGATTGATGTCCAACTGCAATCTCATTACCACCATAAAGTCTCCCTCGTTCACCAAGAGCGTGTCCACGTCCTGATTCATCAGCGCACCGTGGTAGTACGGTAGGCCCGCGTCCTCTTCAAGAACTCTGAAACAAAGAGGTGGGAAGTCTGAATGGGGTGTTGCTCACTTCTCCTTACTACCCATCGCTGTTTTTGACTGTTAAATTTGCTTGAAGGCGAGTATTGAAAATCGTACCCGTGAGAGAAAATGATTTGGAGCGGGGTTTTGGAAGGCGGGAAAGGTGTTTTTTTGGAACATTTATTGGAGGGTGCGGTTCACGTTACCAAATTTTTGGGAAAAGTTGTTTACATTGTCCCTATTTTGTTTATCTTTTCAATAAACTTGCCGGTCAGATTAAAAGTTCACGCGGAAAATCAACGGTCACGCCCCATCAGATTTTTTGTATCTATTTACCACGAAATTTCACGGTGTGTTGGCCAGAATGTTATTGGAAATGCGCTCCGCTGAGTGTCTGCGTCTCTCTTTGCTACAAAACAACAATATCCTCGCACTCTGTTTCTCTGCGTCTCCTCTTGGTATCAGTAAACGCAGATAAGTGGCTGTGCAGCTAAATGCAGGCCTATGTTAGAAAAATGCGACCCTGCTTACAATTAGACTAGAATTTTTTTTTGGAAAAAAGGCCCGTGAAGTTTAAATTTTGTTTTGCAACGTTCCATCCAACACGCCGTGAATTTTCTTACAATCTCAGGTATTTTTGGCAGTCTACCCAAAGTCGGGGCAAATTGCACGCTAGCTGGGCACAAGCTGCTCATGACCTGCCCATAAGCTGCGCATAACCTGCGGGTAACCTGCGCATACCTGCCCCTGGGCAGATCTGCCGAATCCTATAGCAAGCGGTCATTTTGCGCGGTTATTGGCGGCCTCGTTGCAGCGACGCACCGTTCAAGACACCGGGTGCGGTCTCACTTCTTTTGCATTTTTTAAAAATGCACGTGGTGTTTGCAGAATTTTCACGTGAAATCCTGTTGTAAAAAATTGATGTCGTTTCAATTTTCTTGCCGGCTAGTTACGTAAAATAAAAAGATTCAACACAAAATTAACAGAAAAGTTCATAAAGGCAATAACAAAAACACAACTTTCTGCAATTTATTCAAATCATGCACTTTTAAACAAGACATAAGTACTGTAATACAATGTTTTTTGATAGATTTCAGGCACAGCAACAGCAGAAACATGCCATGCAGCACGCACCCATCATGAAGTCACTGAAAATGTTTTCAATTTATCTAAAAAATTCAATAAATCTGCTTTTGGTCGTACCCCATTCGATCATGTTCTTCATGTATGATTATAGGTCCAGAAGAGACTGGTTGACCATACATTGCAGAGCCATACGGTGAGCCGTAGGCCGGTGAGCCATACGGTGAGACATAGACCGGCCGGCCGTACACCGGTTGTCCATATGGCTGCGGTGGTCCAAACGCTGGAGCCCCGTATGCGGCCGCATGTGTTACTTGTGGAGTGTAGCCAGTGGTGTACATATGTTTACAACGAGAATATAAAGTTAGAAATGAAGAGTAGTTTGGCTATTATTATGGCAAATTATCCATTTTGCGAAAAAAAAAATTGAAAAAATGTGTCCTGCCGTGAATTTCACTTGTTTCTTGAAAAAAATAAATAAAACACCCATTGTCAAAGTTCAAGGCAGTTTAATTTTTACTTTTAAATAAATAACGCATTTTGAAGGAATTTTACGCAGATATTGTTTTTTCAATCGACATGAAAACGTAAGTCTGCATTCACCGTTCTGTCTGCGTCTCTTCAAATATCACTGTGTTCGCGTGGTCGCGACAAATAAGTGGGCGGAGTTTCGCGTTCTCATGTCGTAAGTCGATTGAAAACACATTAGTTGGCTGCTTTATGACCAGTTTTTGTCATGATATACTGCGTTTGAACTTCACATTATCGCTAATTTAAAAAAAATCTTTGAAAAACTGGAAAAATACGATCCGCCCAATAACACTCGAACTTTTTAGAAGTGCAAGTCAACATTTTTTGTTTATTCACAATTTTCCGTTAAAAAGTTGTAAAGTATATCAAGACATTTTTAAATGTGACCAATGCTCAACATTTCCACATTCTGAATTATTTTTGGAAGGCAATTTATCAGAAAAGTGGATCTCACGCAATCTTATCACATATTCACCCGAAAAACGATGTTGTGCATGCACAAACTTCCGTAGTTTATTATTTTTATCACACGCCAGAATATATTCTTGTTCTTCTTTTCCGGCTATCAGTTTTCTTCAAAATGGTGAGTTTCTATAACTTCATTTAATATTTGACAAAGTGAGACAATTTGTTCGCTCCATGGCGAAACTGTTGAATGAGTGTGACCGTAATCTATTCAACAAAAAAAGGAGCAAAAGAGCGAGCACCAAAAAACCTAAATAAAACCAATAGTCTCCTATTTTCCCTCACTCTCTCGTTGAATTAAAGGATTACGGTCACACTGATTTTAGCTGCGTAACAACTCGTGCAATATGGGCTCTTGTCGAGATGATAGTAATATATAACTGTGTAGCTATTTGGTGTATCGGTGTAGCAGTAACTTTATGAATTCCATCAATAAAAATATGGGATAATCGATGAAAAGTTTTCGCAAATTTTTTTTGAAGTTTGATGGGCTGTACCAAATAATGACAAAGTAAAAAGTCGATGTTCATTTTACAAATAAATTCGCCATGTTAAAAACAATCAGAATCAAAAATAAAAAGTACCATGTGCGACCTATAAGGACCCGAAAATTTCAGCCAAAATTTCATTTTTTCAGCAAATCTGATATCACCAATCGATCCCTTAAGGTCCATTACATATGAACGAGTTTTAATATTAGCCATTATGTACGTACGTATAATCACGGCAGGCTGACCGGAACGTTATTGGCAACGCGCTCCGTTGAGTGGGGAGGTGGCTTGTCTGTGTCTCTTCGGCGAGAGTCGCTACAAAACAACCCACACTCTTCTTCTCTGTGTCTCTTTATTTCGTATCAGTTTGAGGCAGACGAGAGGCTGCGCAGCTCAATGCCGCCTATGGTAGAAAATTGCGATAAAATGCCGCCTATGGTAGAAAAAATATTATCGGCGTGACAGACCCAGAAAGTCCCAAAACCAAAATGGGTATAATAATCTTGACGCCACGCCCATATTTCACTGCGCTGCCTATCTATATTCTTGCAGAAATCGATTTTTTTTAAATACGAATAAATAATAAACCACACGCAATCAAATAAAATCCATAAATTTCCAATTATTCAGTTTGGATTCATCCATGAAAGTATCCGTCAATTGGTGATCCGTAAATACGGCGAAGACACGTGGAATCAAGTGCTCGAAAGATCAGGGTTTGAAAATGGAAAAGAAAACATAATGAATCACTATTACTCGGACACCGACACATACGTTCTCGTAGACAGTGTATCGTTGGTTTTAAGTGAGTTCGCAATACAGTATCCTCTCTCACAATACTATATATTCAGAAGTGACAAAAGATCAAGTGTGGGAGATGTACGGTGCATTTCTGATCACATACTCGATGGAAATCGGATGGGATGAGCTGGTGCGGAGCATGAGTCCAAACCTCAAAGGATTTCTTGACAACCTGGACAGTCTTCACTATTTCATCGATCATGTCGTGTACAAAGCCAATCTGAGAGGTCCGTCATTTCGATGCGAAGAGACTTCCGATGGAACTCTGCTTCTCCACTATTTTACTGGGAGACCCGGGCTGTATCCGATTGTGAAGGGCGTGGTGAAAGAGGTGGCCAAATTGGTGTTCGATTTGGATATTAATTTGGTGGTTCAAGGCAGAACTCAACGGCAGGTTCTTATGAATAATGGAGAGAGGGTGGAGGAGCATGTGGCGTTTTTGATACAGGTATGTACATAAATAAGCTAGGTTCTTTCTTTTTTTGTTGGGTTTTTAAGGTTATTTTTCTAATGTCCCCTCCCCTGCCTTTGCCAGTTGCGAAGTATATCAGTAAAACGGATGGGGCTTAATATGTATGTACAGACACCAAAAAACCCGATTTACGGGGCGATTTTCGTCACGCCCCTAAAGATTGTCAATTTTTTTTTGCAAAGGATGCAAAGGGGACGTTTGCCATTTTCGCTGCAATATTTTTTCGACAATATATGTATGCAAAACTCTCTCGTCCCGAACCACCGTAGTTGTGGAAATAGGGCTCCGCGACGTTTCAAAACCAGACGTTTCAAAACTCATGTTTTCCTGGCTCGATTGAAAAAAAAATTGTTTTTGATATACTCGGAATAAAACGCTGAAAACTCGCTCCAAACGAACAAAAAATTTCGCATGCATTTGGAGTGAGGTTTAGAGAATTCAGAGCAAAACATCGGCCACGGCTCTCTCAATTTTCTGCACTCTCTCGTCGCCAACGTGGCCTCGTCCACCAGTGTGCGAAGAGAGCGCGTTTGCAGCGCTCCGTACTGAGAATAATTATGGGTAAACAAAGTCGGCACAGGTAGATGGCCCCACCCCTTTTCTGCAAAGCATATCAAACGTCGGAACCCGTGAGTTGTCGGCTATATAATGTATTTTTAGCCGCCAGACATAGCACGTTTTTCAAAAGGCGGCTGTTTGGCTGCTATTTCTAAGGCGGCTGTTTGGCTGCTATTTCAAGCAACTGAAAATTGGCGAGCCGGAATAAAACTGCCCGAAAATTATGAAAGAATATTTCGAAAATACACTCGGTTTTGAAACGACTGGTTTTGAAACGTCGCGGAGCCGGCAATAGACAAGTAGTAAACCTATTGCAGACACCATAACAATCCATCCCACCTTATAAAAAATATGTACAACATTCAGAACGTTGGAGAATCACGTCGAGCCTCCGACGGCTCCACTACAAGTCTCCTAACGTCCCCATCCAATTTCCCCGAAATCTTCGATGACACACTTTCAATGAGTCTAGAAGACTTTTCAAACGCACTGCCTTATCATTTTGTAATTGACGAGACTTGCAAACTGGTGCAATGTGGAGCTGAGCTACAGTAAGAAATAAATAAAAACTTTGTCGTGGAAACTCTTAATTCTAGCAATCACATTCCCAACGAGCTGCTCCAGCCTGGGACGCCGATCCTTCGAATTTTCGAGATTAACCGTCCACAAATCCCGCTGGATTTCGAGAACATTTGCAACTTTATCAACGCCGTTTTTGTGCTCCAGGTGAAGACGTCACCGCTGAAAAAGAAACATATGGATGCGATGACTCAAGAGGAGCTCAAACAGGAAATGTAAATATGTATTATGGATTTGTGACGTAGCACGCCTCCCCCGTCGTCCAATGCGCCACCCAGTTCGTAGGATAATGAAATTATTTTTTCACTCGAAAATTTACTATTTTGAGAAATTCGAATCATCATCTGATTATTCTGAATGAAACCTTCATTTTAATCTAAAAACAAGGCCTTTTTGTCAGAAAATAACCGAGCCTTAGGGTTTTAAAAATGTGCCAGGTTGAAAAAATTTTGGAAGGCTGGGGTGCCGTGCGTAGCGAGACAAGTTATGCGTCAGAAGTTGTTGGGTCTCGCCCTCGGCCTCGCCATGATTCAGCTCTTGGCGGCAAGAGAGGAAACCATTTCTTGCAATTTTTTTTTCCCAAATTTCGCTGGCGCACAACTTGCAGCAACGAGCCGCTACGTCACGAATCCAAAATTTGCTATGTTTTAGACAAGCTCTGGATGAAGACACAGCAATTGAGCTCACCCAGGAGCATCATTTGATGTTGAAGGGCCAGATGATGTTGCTCTCCGACAAAAAACACATTATTTACCTTTGCTCGCCGTACGTGACGTCGATAAATGAGCTGATGCAGTATGGAATGCGACTCACTGCAATGCCACTGCATGATGCGACTCGAGACTTGATTCTGCTCAATCAACAAAGATTGTCGGATGTGGAAGTGAAGTAAGTCCTGTTCTTTTTTTTCGCTTGTTTTTTCTCACCCACCCCACCCCCCCTTGCCTCCCAAAACATTTTTACTTTAAGTTTGCAACTGGAAGCTCACAACGAGCAACTCGAAACCATGACGAGGGAGCTTGAAGCGGAGAAAAAGAAAACCGACTCTATCCTCAAAGACATGCTGCCGATCCGAATTGCCAAAGAACTGCTCAGCGGTGAGCACATTGAGGCCATGGAGCACGAAGCGACAGTGATGTTCTGTGACCTGCCCGCGTTTCAAGACGCGATTCCAAACTGTAATGCGAAAGATGTTATCAAACTTCTCAACTCGATTCTCGAAAAGCTCGATCGAATTGTGGTGCTCCGCGAGGTGTACAAAGTGGAGACCGTTTCCGACAGCTACATGACCGTGTCCGGAATTCCAGACTACACGCCGGAACACGCGGAGAACATGTGCCACGTGGCGTTGGGTATGATGTGGGAGGCTCGATCGGTGATTAATCCGATCACCACGAAGCCGTTGTTGTTGAGAATTGGTATTCACTCGGGAACTATTATCGCTGGAGTGGTGGGCACAAAATCACCAAAGTATTGTTTGTTCGGCGAGACGGTCACGTTGGCGTCGCAAATGGAGTTGAGTGGAATGACTGGAAAGATTCAATGCAGCAAATGGACGTATCAGAAGGCGATGGAGACTGGGCGGTTCGAGTTTGCATCAAGGGGACGAATTGCAGTTCCAGGAAGGGGAGAATGCGAGGCCTACTTTTTGACGCGAAGTCTGAAAAAGAGCATTTGGGAGATTATTGATTGCGAGAGAGGTGACAGTATGCAAACAAAAGGTCTCTAAATTTTGTTTTCAGACGTAAATGTGAACAGCATTGAAGGCTATGAAGAGTTGGAGACGTATATTGAAAATTCGGTTACCATAAAGTCAATTCCACGGTCCCATCAAAACAACTCGACAACTTGCTCCATTTCTTAATGTTTTTCTTTTTGATTTAAAAATGAATTTAATATACTGTTTGTAGAAGTTCTATTTTATTGTCGTTTTATTTGATAAACGTTTAAAAAGTTTTTAGCGCGGATATGACGGATATAAGCAGCTAACATAAATATCGTAGATTTTTTTAAATGGAACTCGGAATTTGTGTATCGTGTTTTGAATCGGCTTGCGACATGAGAACGCGAAACTCCGCCAACTTATTTGTGTGCGATCAGTGATATTTGAAGAGACGCAGACAGAACGGTGAATGCAGACTTGGGTTCTCATGTCGCAAGTCGATTGAAAACACGATACGTTATACGAAGCTTCGCCCACTGCATTTTTGCCGATTTTTGATGAATTTTCTTGTCTGTTATTTTTTTTTACCTTTGGTATGCTCCCCGAAGTTGGCGAATTTCTTGCCAGTTCACAGAGCGTTTTTAGTTTCTTTTTTTTTGTTGTGCAAAATTACACAGTTATTTTTTTTATTTGTACCAAAAGTGTCATGAAAAATAATATGTAGTTTGCTTTTCCCCCTCTAACACATTGTGGCTTGTTGCGAAATTCTCTCTCTCCATCATATGTTTCTCTCATTCTCTTGTTTATGTTCATTTCCTTTCTTTTCGTCGAAAAGTGACGTGTTTGTCCACATATGATTCATTTTGCCAGTGATTTTTATCTATTTAACTAATATAAATGAATGAGGTTCTTATCACACATTTTTCCATTTTGAACCATTTTTTCTTCCACAATTCTGCGTGTCATCCCGATTCACTATTCTAACAGACTTTCAGGTGAAACAACATGAAAAAAGACATGTCTAAAAACCATGCCAGAAATCGTCTGATGGACTGCTATATCCTCGGCGCGTCAACCTATGCGACAATCGTAAAAATACCACATTTTTCCCCGGAAACCCCTACGAGAAAAAACGAGCTTCAGCCTCTTGTAGTATACTCGCTCAATAAAAAGAGGCGTTGGGAGATTTCGACCAATTTTGACGCTGAGGTAACTGAAGATGGTGTGAAATCAATTCTATTCAAAAGAAAACTGAAGAACCTGTCTTATATATGGTGGTCCCTGGAACGCAATGACTTTACCACATCGTATTATTATTCAAAGGCAATCGATGAAAATTTAATGAATTCGGCGAAAAAAGAGGACAAATTGATTGGGTATCATGTTATCAAAGTACAAAAGAATTTTAAAAAATTGCTCGAGCACAAATGTGTCAGATCTTTTGGATTGAAAAGTGAGTTTTTATTTATTTTTTGATCGACTACTTGTGATTTTGAAGCTGATCGCAGCTTTGTTTTTTTTTTTTTTGCAAAGGTCAATTACGACGCTCCGATTTTCAGCAGGTCTCGCAGCCAGAAACTATTTTTTTTTTTCAAAAATCTATATAGCAGTGATTTGCTGAACATCAAAGCGTCGTAGTTGAATTTCGGTATAAGTATAGAATCCGACCCCAATATTTTTGACGACCCCATGGTATGGCTGGCGACCCCAGCAGTACATTTTTTCGTGGTTTTTGGCTGGGGTCGTCTATTAAACGGGATCATGAAACATACTCTGAATGGTATATTATTCGACCCCAACAACAGAAATGGGGTCGTGAAATAAACTCCTAGGTAATTGTATAGAAGTTGACCCCAGACCCGTATACTTTCCAACCCCAACTGTAGAGTATATTTAGCAACCCCAAAACCTTCCTTATCATCTGAAAATGTATTTTCGAAGAGTTTATAATTCGACCCCAAGAGTTTAGAATTTAACCTCAACAGTTTAGAATTTGACCCCAGTATTTTAGAAACCAAATCCTGGTCTTGCCGCGTCTGAGGAGGAACCATTGGGGTCTTCTATTATACTCTGCAGTTGGGGTCGCCAAATGAACTTATATGGGGTCGGATTCTATACTTATACCGTTGAATTTCGATAGTGAACGCATAATATAAGAAAAAACGAAATCGACTTGCGACATGAGAACGCGAGACTCCGCCCACTTATTTGTGCGCGACCACGCGAACACAGTAATGTTTGAAGAGACGCAGACAGATCGGCCCAAATAAGTGGGCGAAGTCTCGCGTTATCATGTCGCAAGTCGATTGAAAATGCAATATACCGTATTTAATTTAATTCCCCGACTTGCCGGCTCATTTCTCAAAATTTCTTTTTTCGAGCGAACCCTAAATAGACCTTTAAAACAAGCAAATAAAAA
Source organism: Caenorhabditis japonica (assembly GCA_963572235.1). NCBI lineage: Eukaryota > Metazoa > Nematoda > Chromadorea > Rhabditida > Rhabditidae > Caenorhabditis > Caenorhabditis japonica. The sequence goes on from OY754346.1 coordinate 19,251,453, forward strand.
ATCGCAACCTTTAAAACTGCTTGGCAATTAGAGTAAATTCGTTAATTTCAAAAAAAAAATGGTTAACAACTTTCTTAATGTATTTTTTAACACATTTAAATGGAAAAAAAACAAGTTAGAAAGTTTGAGGAAACAAGACATTAGAAAAAACAAAGAGACGCAGACAGCAAAGCCGTGTAATCGATAAAAGAGTTCGAAAAACTCTGTATTTTATCATTGCAGACCCTGATTGTCTTGGATACACCACTCCGGGTCTCTTCACAGAGTTAGCCTATGAGCTCATGGAAAACGAAGGCGGCGAGATGCTTCCAGAAGAGCATGATGAAGAAAAAGAAGAAGTTTTGGAATCTATCAAAAAGCCGAATGGATTCTACAAGTTGGAAGAGCACGTTGTCAAAACGAAGCCTAGAAAACCAAAAGTCCACGGTTGGGCGGTTTTGTAGATTTTTACTGTCATCGGGATAGAAATTTGGAATTGGCGGTCTACCGACGATCCGGCTCAAACGGCAAAGAAGGTTCATGATTGGTGCGGCACCAATTTTGCAAGTTTCATTCCAAAAAATTAATGACCTGTTTCGAGTCCGGATGGATTATTCGGTACGGAGAACATTTCAAGCAAGAGTCCAAACCGTTCCTCATCGCAATTCGGAGAGATTGAAGAAGGTCATCAAAACCTGAGGAAGCACAATTGAAAAGTTCTAATTCTATCTTTTTTATGTTATTTTGATAAAGATTTGTGAAAGTTTCATCAAGATTAGTTAATTCTTTGGATAGTTACATCATTTTCCCATGAACCGCTATTTATGCCGAAACCTGTGATTGATTAATTTTGGAGAACATTTATTATGTCGTCCCAAAAGTGATTGAATTTTTGTTCTGTTTCACATAAGTTTCTTCTGAGCCGTTTTCTTCCGGTTTTTATGTTTTATTTATATACCTTTTGTCTCTTTTCATGCATGCGCATGTTCAGATTTCAGTGTCGAAATGATTGAAAACCTGATGAAAGATAATCATGCTCGGTAATGTGGCGCACAAAGTAAAAAAAAAAAAAGCACGCGTGAATTTGCGAAACACGCGCACAAAGTGACGCGAGATTTGCGCGATTTTGAAGCGTCATTTTTACAAAAAGATGTTATGTCCCTTTAAAAATCTTACGGTATTTGTTATATTTTCAGTCGATTTTCTCAACATTTTGAGGCAAATTGGCGTTTTCTGCGATTTTAAAGATATTTTTCGATAAAGTAAATTAATTATTCAGCCCTAATTGAAAGAGTTTGCGTCACATAAGCACAGTTTTTTTATTTTTTTAAAAATTTTCATTAAAAAAAATCAATATTTTTTTAAAATCGACAAGCCTGGCTGCATCAAAATCTACTTTCACGGCATGTTGAAGAGTACATCGTGAAAATGCGCTCCACTGCTCACATAGATTTGAGGAAACGCGGTTGTTACAGATTTGAAACGGTTTGGATTTTCAAAAAAGAGGCGCTGGCGGAATACGTTTTCTGCATAAAATAAATGGGTAAATATTGTTTAAATATTTAGAATTATGCAAAAGATATGAACCCACAAGAAAAAAATATATAAAAAATTGCTGTGGCGCCGCAGTAACGACATTTTGAACACGCCATTTCGCGCGTGTTTTTCTCGAGTGACGTGGCAACTTTCCCGCGAAATTTAAATTTTCATTTTCATGTACCTCTCAACACCCCGTGACTTTTAATTTCTTGCCCAGTAAGCGAAAGACCGGAGTTCGAGTTTTTGTGTTGGTCTCGGGCGCTCAGTTCGCTTCCGCCATGCAATTTGTAAACAGACACACCAAGAAACTCAGTTACAGACCCAAACGGAATTTTATATATAAGGATGATAATAATAACATTATATATTGTGTAAATAACTATCAATAAAATCTTTTCTAAAAATTGAAGGAAAAAGGTCAATGTACATAAGACTTCACTGGCGCTTCTTGGCTATACAAATTATTATCACCTGAATCCTAGATTCAGAAACAGTTCCATGGCCCGAGATAAAACCGTGAAAAAAATAAATTTAAAACGAAAATTTGAACCTAAAGCTCACACCGCCGCATTTAATGTATGTGTATATTTAGGCACCGCTAACTAATATTGAGGCGTAGAATACAACGAAATCAGTAGTTTTCCGGGATTCGCATGTTTTTCAAATTTGTTGCGGTACCTATGTATATTACAGTAGTTTTTGGAACGGTCCAGTTCTGCTTGACACCTCCATTCGATTAGGTGCTGTTCTATTAGAGTTTCACGGTATATGTATGTAGTTTGCTCTTCCCCGCACAACACATTGTGACTTGTTGCGAAATGCTGCCTATTTTCCAACACACTTTTCTCTCATTCTCTTGTTTACGTTCATTTCCTTTCTGTTCGTCGAAAGGGTAATGTGTTGGTCCACATATGATTCATTTTGCCAGTGATTTTTATCTATTTACATAATATAAAGGAGTGAGGTTCTTATCACACATTTTCCCATTTTGAACCATTTTTTCTTCCACAATTCTGCCTGTCATCCCGATTCACTATTCTAACAGACTTTCAGGTGAAACAAAATGAAGAAGGACCTGTCTAAAAACCATGCCAAAAATCGTCTGATGGACTCTTATATCCTTGGCGCGTCAACCTATGCAACAATCATCAAAGTACCGCATTTTCCACCGGAAACCACTTCGGGAAAAGACGAGCTTCAGCCACTTTTAGTATACTCACTCAATAAAAAGAGACGTTGGGAAATTCCTACCAATTTGAACGCCGAGGTTACTGAAGATGGTGTGAAATCAATTCTTTTTAAAAGAGAATTGGAACGACTTTACTATGTATGGTGGTGCCTGCAACGGAACGACTTTCACGTATCGTATAATTTTTCAAAGGCAATCGATACGAATTTGATGAATACGGCGAAAACGGAGGACAAGGTGATTGGATATCATGTTATCAAAGCACCAAGGAATTTTAAAAAATTGTTCGAGCACAAATGTGTCAGATTTATCGCATTGAAGTGTGAGTTTTATTTTTTTTTATTCTTCAATCAATGATTTGGAACGGGAACGTTATTAGGTGTTCACTAGCAAACTTCAATTACAACGATCCGATAGTGCAAAAACTTAGTATTTCATTATTGCAGACCCCGACTATCTTGGTTACACCACTCCGGGGCTCTTGACACCGTTGGTCTATGAGCTCATGGAAAACGAAGGCGACGAGATGCTTCCAGAAGAGTATGATGAAGAAAAAGAAGACGTTTTGGATCATACCGACAAACCAAGCGGATTCTACAATTTGGAAGAGCACGTTGTCAAAAAGAAGCCTAGAAGACCAAAAGTCCAAGGCTGGGCGGTTTTGTAGATGTTTACTGTCATTGGGATAGATATGTGGAATTTGCGCTTTAACGATGATGCAACGCTTTTTCTTGCCTGCGTCTCGGCGTTTCTGGAGACTTCCAAAATGCACTAATGTGTAAGTTAATTTGAGTTTTAACATAAATATTTTTAAAAAAAAGAAGAAAATTTAGACAAAGAGAAATCACGATATGATACTTATCGCTCGAGCTCAGATGTGTTATAAATAGAATGCTCCATGAGAGGAAAATACCAAGTTCGCGTCAATTTTACGGTCCAATGATGTCAAAATGAATGTGTATCTTAATTATTCTATATATTGTCTACATTTTTTCTTGGTTTCTGGTCTTTCATTTGTAATTATTGGTTCCATATTCATATGTTCATAATTAATAAATAGGTTCTTTTTCGTTCTCAAAATTTTTATATTTTGTCTCGAAATGAATACAAGTTTTTTTTTCGAGTTTTTTAAATATTTCGAAAAAAAATTTTAGAAATTGGTTCGGTTAAAACGATGTTGAAAAACCGCAAAAAAACAAAGGTTAGGCCGTTTAAAGGAAGTGCCAATGTTTTGTGGGAGCACGGTGTGCTGGCCGGAACGTTCTTGTTAATGCGCTCCGCTGAGAGGAACACTACTTGCCTGCGTCTCTTCCGCGGGATTCGCTTCTCTGCGTCTCACCGTTTTTCATCCGTTTAATGCAGCCTACGGTAGCAAATGCGACGACTCTTACAATTAGGCCAGTATTTTTTTTTCGGAAAAAAGCCTGCGCAGTTTAAATTTTATTTTCCAACGTTCCGGCAAACACTCCGTGAGGTACCTGCTTCTAATTTAGTTTTAAAATCACCCAAAATTTGTTTTATTGGTTTTCGCAGTAGCAGAAAAGCAAAAGATCGAAAAAGTACATACACGAGGTAGTTTGAATGCATTTGTCAGCAATTTGATTATTTTTATCCCATTTCTCTTATTTGTGCATAATTGTTATTGAAAATGGCGGAGAAAAAATTTGGCAAGAAATCGGTCATTTATCCTTTTTTCCCTTAATTTCTTGCTCAGTCAGCTCCAGAGTGAAGTTGCTCTTTCAAAAATTAATCAAATTTCCTGATCGCCGCCACATTGCGTTTAAAGCTCTGTAAATTCGCTCCAATCACACCGTGAACTGCGCATGCATTTGAAGTGAGATTCAGAGAAATCAGAGCGAAAAATCGGCCACGCTCTCTCAATTTTTTGCACTCTCTCGTCGCCATCGTGGCCGCGTTGTCCAATTTGCGAATGGAGCGTGTTTACAGCGCACCGTACTGAAAATATAACGTCATAGGCCTGTGTATAAGTGTCAAATTTGACGCGCATATGCAGATGAACAAATTCAACGCTCAGGTCAATGGAGCGCGTTTGCAGTGAGGTACGCGTCAACACACCGTACCCGCATTGCATCAGATACAACACACAAAATTAAACGATCTAGTTTTTTTTAACATGAGTAACTTTTTTGCTTAATTGTTGATATTTATATTTAGCAAACCAGTGCAATCCAAATTTCCAGTAAATAAAAAGAACAATCAAATTTTCAGCATTACCCACTTTTCTGAAAAACCTATCCAATTACGTCTATTATTCGCTATTTTCCTTATAAGCGCCAGTTTTTTATTCACTCACTCAAAGAAGGTACGTTCACTTACATTGAAGTTCCTATTTTCCACTCCAAGCCCTCAGAAAACAAGAACAATGTCTATGCCGACGATTTTCCGAGTTTTTCAATACACTGGATGCATTTTGACCGAAATTTTGTGCAGTATTCTGCTATTTTTGATTTTCACACGAGCGTCAAGCAAAATTGGAAGCTACAAGTACCTGATGGCCGGTTTTACCGTATTCTCAATGGTTTACGCGGTGATTGAGATTTTGACGCAGCCTGTGAGTTATTATGGTGGGTTCAGGGGATTTTCTAGAGCATTTAAAAGTGACACCGAGCGGGGCTATGTCTTACTGGAAGATCCAATTATGACTTCTAAAATTCTTTCTGAAACAAAAAGGCCGGTTCACCTTCACTCCAGGATACACTAAAGATACAGCAATTGATTGTGGGTGGATGGGAAGGTTTTTTAAGAAACTTTCCTCAGCCCTGACCCCTGAGCAAACGGGTTTTAATCTATTTTGTTAGTTTGCTTTTTTTCACCGGTGAAAGCTGTTTTGAGGTGCGAGCCGGAACTATCACCCTCAAGGGTTTATCATGCTTTAAAATGGCAGATTTATCACGAGGAATATCGACACGAATTTGGACACAGTTAAAAAAAGTGTGACCGTAATTCATTCAACGTGAAAGTGAGAGAAAATAAGAGGTCAACGCATGATCTAATTCAAATTTACGTAAATAGTTCGATAAGCCCATTTTTAATGAATCAAAACTTTAAAAAAGAAACAAAAAGTGTATAGTAAATCATGGTATGTTCACAGAGCAATTTCCAGATCATGCACATTCACGGTTCTGGCCTCATTCTTTACGTGGACAGTTTTTTGAAATATGACAAGTTTTTTGGATTCCATGCGGCAGGTATCTATGGAACAAAAAAAATTTAAAACGTTTTTATTTGCTTTCAAGGTCTCTACTGCTCCAGCTTTGGAATTTGCGTCTCATTACTCTCCACCCATTTTTTCTACCGATATTTGGCCATTTCCAAGTAGGTTTTTAAAACTAGAAATAAATAAACTGATGTCATGTTCCTCGCTATAGAAAATTGCATTTATTTGTTTACCATAAAACCGGTAATTGAAGTACACCTGTACTAGAAGTAAACCTCTAATAGAAGTACACCCCCAAGAGGTTTATGGAAAAATAGAAGTACACCTGTATCAGAAGTACACCCATTTAGGGGATTTGAAAAATATAAGTACATGTACTTCAATTACAGGTTTTATGGTATACCGTAAAACCTGTAATAGAAGGACATGTCCTTCTATTCTCAACCCCCCTCAAATGATGTCCTTCTAATATAGGGTGTCCTTCAATTATAGGGTGTCCTTCTAATTTTCGGAGCATGATAAAGGAAGAAACAATTTTTAAAGAAATCATTTTTATGAAAAAGCTTTCATCTCTGAAAAACGGGGGAGGGGTGGGGTACTACTGTATAGAACTCAAACGGAATAGAACTGCTACGGAATAGAACTTCGAGAGATAGAACCGTCTGAAATTGAGCTGTACCGACCCAGAACCGCTCGAAAAACTCGAAAAATTATTTCGTTGTACATTGTGAGGCCCTGAGTTCTATTTAGTGCAGTTGTTTTTTAGTACAGTTTCATTTCAGACGGTTCTATTCCGCGCAGTTCTATTCCGCATCAGTTCTATTCCGTGTGAGTTCTATACCGTAGTACCCCCGAAATATGTGTTCCAAACAATACACTTTAAAACAATTTTTTAATACTTTTTCTGCTGTCTCTATACTTCTCTTTTCAATTATTAATCTCTGAAAGTTTCACTGGGACCCTATCGGAACCTAGGCCATGCAGCGCTAGGCCATCGGCGGAATACGTATTTTCTACGTGAGAACTTCAGAGACGCAAGACGATGTGCGGGAAAGGCCGCAGTGCACGGTCCGTGTGCGAGCGGTGGAACTCTCATAGATGGATAATATTATTTTGAATTCACTCCAATAAGTTCTTATCAAATTTGGCGTCTTTCAAACGACGGCCACCATCCGGCAGACGTCAATAATCAGAATTCATGAACTGATTTTTTGACATATCCTCGCTTTCGTCATGTTGAAATTATATTTTTTAACAAGAAAACAAAGAAAAAAAAAAAAAAGTTTGGAAACAAACGTTTAAAAAAATCGTGGGTGTTCTTAAGTTAGTAAAGTGTCCTTCTAATATAGGGGTCCTTGTATTATAGGGTGTCCTTCTATTTTTCATTTGAAACCTAAGACTGTCCTTCTATAATAGGGGTGCTTTAATTATAGGGGTTCTTCTATTGTAGGTTTTACGGTATATGGAGCTATAATTTGCGCTCAAAAAATGTTATCTCAACAACGTTTTCTGAAACGCAGTTCCGAACACGCCGTATCAATTTAGCAGCGACCTGCGGATTATCGGAGCGTTGTCACATATTATAGAACTCAAGTTATCCAAATTTTCAGACCCCACTTAGTCCGTCTTCTGCAAGGAAAGCGCCTTATTGTACTCTACATTCCGCCATTTGTTTTTGGTGTCATTTGGTTTTTAGCAGCGGAAATTGGTGAAAGCCCATTGTATATTGACTCGAAATACATGCAGTGGGAGATAAAAATCATAATTTGATTTTAATGGATTTATTTTCAGAGAAAGTGTAGAATTCTACTATCATGATGATGTCTTCAGAGTTGCACAGATTACGGCCGTTTATTATGTTAGTTTTGTCATGATTTTACATACATATTTAACGTTTTGAATTTTGCACGGGGTGTTGAACCTAAGCCGCTGCAAACACGCCCCTCGCACTATTTATCTTTCAAGTTAGCAATCGTTTTGTGCCTCACACATTACGTATTGTTTGGATGGTGATAACGCGGTGTTTGCAGAATGTGTGAGAAGCTGCGCATGAATACACAAGCTTGCAAACACCGCGGTATTACAATTCCAGGAACACGTAATATGTGCATAATGTCGTCTAATTGAAGCACGTAATCAGATTTCAAACGGGCCAGACAGCAATATCCTGCTGTGACCGTAAATATTCATGTACAATAAAATTAAGTTTACATATATTCGGGTTGAAAACAAAGGTGGACAAGGAAACAGGGCAAACGATCATTTCCCACAGATCATTGTAAATTTATCATTTTTGGTCAATATACTACGGATATGATTTTTTTTAAATGGGAAAATTGGGGGGGGGGGGCAACGAAATAGAATTTGGACGGAATATAACCAAGCGGAATAGAGCTGCGAGGGTACGAAACTACTGTATTACGCAGATGGTGTGAGAGCCACATAATAAAAAAATATCTCGGCTTTACAGACTATAGTAAAACAGTTACCGTAAATTCTGTTAGAAACCGGTCAATAAGTAAAAAGTAGAAAAATCAAACCCAATTATTGAAAAAAGTGTTAAATTCATTCCTATATGAGAGGGGACGGTTTATGTTTATTTTGGAAGGGGGAGGGGGCGCTCTATTTTAGGTTTCGTTCTATTATGAGGGCCGTTCTATTAGAGAATTTACGGTATATTCCAAAGAAGTCCTCATTCGTGGTACCCCAAATTTTTGTGCTAGTCTGATACAGTACTATCTGGGTTCAACAGAAACTAAATATTTCAATATTGTTATTTTTTTTATTTATTAAAGGGGGTGCCAACTTTCTGGGGAAATGTGCTTAAAATATACTTTTAGGTGGGGGATTTACGAATATCACATTGAAATCGCACGAAAAAATTTCTCTGATTTTTTATGATTTTTACAACAAAAAATAGAAGACCACGAGGAGTACACGAAAAATCGTGGCCGTGGCCTAGGAAACCCGCGGCCGCGGCTTCTAGATAATTCCATTTTCACGAAAAATATTTATTTTTTTTGTAATTTCCCTCGTTTTTATCATCGATTTTCGATAAAACATGCTCTAATCGCTTATTGAAATTTAAGATAATCGCGAAAACACAGTTTATTCATAAATATCGAAAAATCGATATTTGCCTGTGGTTCGATTCAACGTTTTAAATATATTCTGGTGAAATTTTTCGCTCTAATATAAAAGTTACAGATAAAAGAGTGAGTTTAATGCGGAAGTGAGCAGGAAAATGGGAAAAAATTAGAGGTATGAGAATTTTGTTCCGAATTTGTTTTATCATACTTTTGTGATCAACACGCATTAATTTGCTATCTGAAAAAAACACGAAATGATGTTTGCAAATTATTTCCCAAAGATTAATGCAAAAAAATGCGAGAAAGACCGGAGAAAAATGATGAAAAAGAAAAATGCGTTTGAATTTCCCGCCACTTCGTGTACTCCCCGTGGTCTTCTATTTTTTTTGTAAAATTTGCCAAAAATCAGAAAAAATTTTTCGTGCAATTTCGATGTGATATTCGAAAATCCCCCACTCAAGAGTATATTTTAAGCAACTTTCCTCAGAAAGTTGGCATCCCCTTTAAATACATAAACAAACCCTGATTTCAGTACTATGACGACAGTGGCGTTCTTCACATCCAATGGCGTCACATCATTGGATTTCTCATCATGTACGGAATCATGACAATCTCTTTTAGCTCCATAATCTACTTTGGATACCACACATATAAAACAGTATATTCCCAGTCCAGCATGTCGAAAAAGACGCGTGATCTCCATCGCCAACTCTTCCTCACGCTGGTCCTCCAGTCAATTTTTCCCTGTGTGACCCTCTTCATGCCTGTCGCATTGCTCTTTTTCATCCCATTTTTAAATTGTTCCACTGAGTTCGGAATATGGGCAAATGCACCAGGCGCCTATATCAGTTTTTATCCGGCGGTCGACGCGTTGATTGCGATTTTCATGATAAAAGACTTTCGAAATGCAGTAATGTGTGAGTTGTTTGGAGTTTTTAAACATTTTTTTTTAATACAATAACTTTGAATTTAGGCAAAGCAAAAGCACGTTCCAAAGGGAAAATCATGACGTCTATTGTGAATACGTCGGATACTTATCGACGACAGAGTTCTGATTTGGTGTAGTTGGCTTCACAAAAAAGGATTAATACAATGCTCGCGTAAACATTACAGTTTCTGATTTTCCATGCTTGTTTCTGACATTTTTCTTCATCGTTCTGTTCTTTGAAATCAATTAGTTCTTACCATTGTTTTGTTTGTGTGGTTTTTGACCATTGCGGGTCTTTTTAATCACTACATTTTCATCCCTCCTATCACCAAGAGAAGATTCGAATACACGATCCTTTTAGTTCCATCATTTTATTTTTTACTTTGTTTTTCCTTGTATTGTGTTTTCAAACGAGTTTCATCATGAAAACATGAGGCGGTTATCCCTTTTTTGTCTGCGTCTTTTCAAATATTATCAATTCAATAGTCTTGCCGGCTACAGTAAGCAGTGGCGCGAAACATCGAGGCTCCGCCCCATCAGGTCTTTTCAACTGAATTCAACTGAATTCAACTGAACGAAGATCAAAAAATGTGAGCGGGTGTGTCGCCGCAGATATGTGTCTCTATGTCTGCGTCTATTATAAAACTTTCGCGGGCGCATGTGGTAGCCGGCAAGAATATTGAATTGATAATAGCACTGTGTTTGCGTGGTCGCGCACAAATAAGTGGGCGGGGTTTTGTGTTTTCATGGTGCAACTTGAAAACACAATAAACTTGCTGATGAATAATTAAATTAATTAAAGTTGTGCTTTATTTCAAATCGAATGGCATTAACTATTTTTTCCTATATTTCCAAGTTGTTTTTTTCTGGACACCCAAAATTGAGAGGGATCCTATCCTACAAGTCGCAATGTATGTATAAGAAAAACGTTAAAAAAATTGAACATAAAAATTTCATTTCAATAACAAAAAAAAATCATTAATCTAATGTTGACCATCAAACAAGAACGATTATCATTGAGTTTCAAATATTACGACGATTTTCCTCGTTTGGCGAAAGCTAAATTACGCAACTGTTCACTTTTAGCCGCCACCGCCTTATCGATGACAAAAGCTGGAAGGAGGCCGGTAAATTCAGCTTGAATCTGATGACCAATGTATCCGGTCGTTTCTGCCACGTTTCCGATAGTGTTCACCGCTGATTTCACGAATTTTGTGACGTCCGGAACCAAGAATGCGGATCTTGGATTGCCTGTCATTTTTGTGGAGACCAACATTGGAGCAATGTTTTGGACTGTGATTCCCTGGTGCTCGTATTCTTTGCGAAGGATTGCAGATAGCCAGGAGACGTACTTCTGAAAAGAGGAAATTAAATAGAAAGCAGTTACTCTAATTGCTTGGCTTGCCCCTCAACCCAACTGCCGGGTAATTAGAGGTTGACGCACCAAACTTAGGGGGTCTCATGTCTGCTTGGTTAGGAAGTGTTCCGCCGTGTGTCGACCTCTAATTACCCGGCAGTTGATATAAAAACAAAGTATACGATAAAAGGGCATGCCGGGCAATCAAAGCAAATACGGTAAATTTATAATATTTATTAAACAAATTCGATAGAAAAGGGCTCTCACCTTGGTAGCCGAGTAAATCGCCCATTGAGCCATCGGATTGAATCCGGCCGACGAGCCAATATTTACAATAATTCCAGCTTTACGAGCAACCATTTGCGGAAGAATTCCGGCGGTGAGCTAAAAATTTCACTAAAAATTTCAAAACTCAACCGTTAAATTCTCACCAAAGTCGGTGGCAACGTGTTCACCACGGCCACATCACGTGCGCTTCCAAATTCGATTTTGTGCACAATTTCTGGATATCCGTGGAACATGCCGACGTTGTTGACCAGAATTCCGACGTCCACTTCATTCAGTTGAGTCAACAGATTTTGGTATCCGGAGGTGGAGGCGTCGGTGAAATCGTAGGCGGCTGTGCGCACGTTGATGTGTGGATATTTTGCCAGAATTTCCTGCTTGGTCGCATCGAGTTTCGATTGGGTACGCGAGACGAGAAGAATGTTGAATCCACGGGCGGCCAACTCGAAACAGTAGCCTTTTCCGATTCCGTCAGTGGCTCCAGTTACAACTGCAATAATTTATTGTTATATTTTTTTTTGAATTGTTGAATGGACCTATTCAGCGCAGGATGTAACCGTTATTGTTGTGTTTTCAATCGAGTCGCAACACGAGAAGACGAAACCCCCGCCCACTTATTTGATCGCGACTACGCAGAGACAGTGCTAAATATTTGAAGAGACGCAGACAAAAAAGGGATAGCAGACTCATGTTTTCATGATAAAACTCGTTTGAAAACACAATAAATCTGTGCATTATTCCGGAAAATACCTGGCGCTGGAAAAAAACTCTATGCGCCTTTGAAAATCGGTCAAATTCCCATTGAAAATCAAAAGCGCATTACATTATTTTAACGCCTAGTTTTTTCCTAATAATCAGACTGCATAGGGTTAAAAAACCAAAAGAATTCATAAGAAAAGAAAAACAAACCAGCCCAAGATGCTCCGGCTCTTTTCTTCAAATCGATCGGCTTCAAGAAGACGTACGGCGCCAGAATGTTGTAGAGGATGCGGAATATTCGCACGGCCACGATGATCAGAGCCAACGCGCCGGCTCCGGCTATGAACCAATCCACCGACATTGTCGCTACAAATTTTAAACTTGCAATTAATTAGTGAATAATTAAAAGTTTACGGTTTTGCCAGCAGTAAGAGCCAATACAGGTAACATGTTTTGGAGGTGAGGAAGCCATTTTTTCCAATTTTTCCACATAATAAAAATTGAACCGCGTGGAACTTCCGGTCAGTATTGATTTACGCGACGTGAACTTTCAATAAAAATTTGGCCCCATTCAAAGTTCGAGCTTTTATAAAAACGGCAAAAAACTGTGGAAAAGCAGAGAAATGCGACGATTTTGCCCCTTTGCACCCTTTTGCCGCCAAAGCCCAACGCGCTGCGGTCGCGTCGCTGGGCAAAGCTGTCTCTCGTCTGCGTCTCGTCTCGTCGCTTACACGCTCTCTGCCCAAAAGGACAAAAGGACAGCAAACGCGCCCTACCGCACAACTTCGCACGTTCCGAAATGACGCACAGGAGTTTTATGAGGTAGCAGTTTCATTTCGCTTGCGCAGTTCTAAGCCGACAAAAAATCACCTTATGATAAATATTTGCAAAACAGCTTTCACTTGATAGTTATAAAAATAGTGTGTTTGTTCGCAAGTGTTTTCTTTTTTCAAATTGTAATGAAATTTGAAGTGACTTTTCTGCACCGCCCATGATGACAAAACACTCAAGAAAAACATCTTTTGGTGACCCGGGCGGCGCAAAAATAAGAAAAACAAGAAAGAAATTGAGAGAAGCAGACGGTTAGACTAATGTTCTTTGGGTTTTTTGTTGACGTTTTGGCAAAGGCATTCGCAAAAAAAGATCAAAATTTCATTTTGTTTTGTTCAATAAAAACTATTGGTCTGAAAAAAAACTATGAACATATTTCATTCAGAATGCGGTTCAAAAAAAAAATTTAATTGTCATCAAAGAAGTGATTAAATCACAAAACACAAAATAGAAGAGCAACACCACAAGTCACAGAGCAGATGTAAAGTGTAAACAGTGAATGAATAGTTTTGTTTCTCTTTTTTCCTGAGAACAAATAAATAAGTACAACACTGGAATTGCACGGTGTGGGCTGCAAGATGCTGCATTTAGCTGAATAGACACTTGGCTGCGTTAAACAGATACGAAGAGGAGACGCAGAGAAGCAAGGTGCGCGAATGTGGCAACCTGCCAGCGGCCTCCGCCGAGGAGACGCAGACAATCAGCTTCCTCCCTCAGCGGAGCGCATTAGCAATTACTTTCCGGCCAGCACGCCGTGGGCGCATTTACGAATTACGGAATGGTTTTCGCATGAAATTAGTTCCTGCCAAACTTCTTTCTTCCACACCGATTTTCACAAGGATTTTTTTTTCAAAAAATCGCTTTAAATAAAAATTGAGAAAGATCAACTTTTAAATTGTAAGGCGAAGGTATAAATAAAGCGAAAAGGGAAAAATGAAAACAACCATTTTTTAATTCAGTGATTCCTAGTCAACAAAAAGGTGACGGACAGCGATAATGATAAGAAATCATTTCGATCTTTTGCCCGTTGTATACTTTGGCTCTAGTGTAACCTTGCAACTTGTATCGCCGGCGGACAGTTGCTCTATGCTCTGGCGAACGCTGCGTAAAGGCAAACGCGCCCTATCGCGAGCCTGTCTGCGTCTCCACAGCGGCGTGCTATCAAGTTTAGCGAGCTAAACGTATGCAAACATGGAGACGCAGAGAAGCGAGAAATAGCGCCCGGAAATCCGTGCGGCCGTTGGATGAGTATGTCAAGCCTGCTGCGCAGCGCAATCAGCCCGCAGGGAATTTCCGGCAGCCAATTGGCAACGAGGTCGCGAGATTCGGCAGATCCCCTTGGGCATTTTACGAGGAAAATCGCAGAAAATTCAACTACGTCAACTACGGACTTTTTATGTTCAACGTTTCAATTATTGGTGTTGGTAAACGCTATGCTGGGAAGCCATAAACACACATACTCCCTCGAAAAAGTAAACTAGATATTTACGTTATCTCTACCCATCGGGTGATTATCTGGACCCAGAGTTTCACGTGCCGTGTCACACTACAATTTAGCCTCCCCCGTCCCGTTCGCCCTGTCTGAGTCTCTTACTCTCGTTTGTTTGTGTGTATCAGAGTATTCTGACCAATCGTCTCGTCCAGTCGATAGTTTTTGGTGTCTGAAGACTGTTTACTTCTCAACAATGGCTCATTGCAAAACACCGGAAAAGTTCTTCCCGGTTGTCAAGTCGGTTGCATTGCCCAAGGGCACTTTTACGGTAAGTAGAACATTTTTTTTCTTGTTTTTATCGGTACAGCGTGTTAGACACTACATTAAGGAAAACGCGCTCTATCGTTCTGTCTGCGTCTCCACAGTGGCGTTCTGCCAATTTTAACTAAGCTCGTTCAAAAATGTAGACGCAGAGAAGCGAGAAATGGCGCTCGAAAGTTCGCTTTCAAAACAATTTTGAAAAACGTAGTCCCGAACCCGACGTGGTCGATTCCATGACTGACCAACGCTGTATTTATTCCAGGGCAAAGTTGCACTGGTAACTGGAGGAGGAACTGGTCTCGGCCGAGCCATCGCCACCACTTTTGCACATCTCGGAGCTAGTGTCGCTATTGCCTCCAGAAGACTGGATGTTCTTGAGAAGACTGCCAATGAGATTCGCACCAACACCGGATCGGTGTGCGAAGCAGTCCAAATGGACTTGAAGGACCCGGTCAAAGTATCAAAGGCTTTAGACGATGTAGAGCAAAAACTCGGCCGCACTCCGGACATCCTTATCAACAATGCTGCCGGTAACTTCATCATGGCTACAGAGCGTCTTTCTCCAAATGCCTACGGTACTGTTATCGATATTGTTCTCAAGGGAACCCTCAACATCACCACTGAATTCGGTCGTCGTTGCATTCGTCAGAAACAAGGAGCCAGTGTGTTGAGCATCAGTACTTTGTATGCTAGAGCTGGTGCTCCTTTTGTTGTCCCGTCTGGTGTTGCAAAAGCAGGAGTTGAGAACATGACAAAGTCGCTTGCCACCGAGTGGGCCAAATATGGACTTCGATTCAACGCCATCGCTCCTGGACCAATCCCAACCGAGGGAGCTTTTGGACAACTTTTTGCCGGAGAGTTCAAGGATTTTAATGAATTGATAAAATCCACTGTGCCAGTTGGTCGTTTGGGACACCCCGAGGAAATTGCAAATCTAGTGACGTTCATAAACTCTGACTACATGTCTTGGTTGAATGGAGCTGTAAGTCCATAAAAGACAAAAAGATCAATGATTATTTTGGCAATTTTCAGATCATTGAATTTGACGGGGGTCAACAACACATTAACCATGGATCGCACATGGGACCATTCCTTCACGAGTGGGACAATAAGAAATGGGAAGACACGGAGAATTTGATTCGTGGACGATCCGGAAAGGGTAAAAAAGGAAAATAGAGAAAGCGTGTATTTATTGTATTTAAAACGGTTTTTTGTTGCGTAAATAAAGAACATCAGGTCTTGAAAACGTGCTTTGAAATTAATGGTAAAGTGATGATTTCGGAAACAGTGTCATTGCCTAGCGACTGATTAGCGATACCTTGTTTCCAGGGTGATGCCCCAAAGCAGAACTCCCCGAAAAAGAACTCGATTTTGAAAGTGTAATAAGCGCTTCTCAAGCGCAAGTAATATGCAACTGTGGCCATTCTGATTCGTACTAGTTCTGTTACGTAACAGTTCAGATTCGGGCGGTTCTCATTCGTGGTAATTCTCTAGCGCACCAGTTCTAATTCGGGCAGTTCTCTTGTGGACCAGTTCACATTCGTGCCGGTTTTCTTTTGGGCAGTTCTCTTTTGTACAATTCTCTTTCCGGGGAGTTCTGCTTTGTTGCAGCACCGTTTCCTTGGTATTGAACAGCCTGTTACCTAACACGTTGTAAAAGGTTGTTTCTTCGGCTACCTAAAACACCATTCAAGCTTGCATTAAAACCGAATTTTCGGCAAATTGTATTGGAATTTGCGTACATGTGAAACTGCAATATCTTTCTTATATAGAAAATTTTAGATTAGTATGTGTGTTTGTTTGTGTGTCTCACACACGAGTTTGCGGTCGTCAAAACTTGATCCCGCGACCTTTCGATTGACGTTCAAGCGTTCTATAGAGGTTATAACTAGAAATAAGGAGAATAAATGATTGACATTTCTATTTAAAAAAAAACAAAAATCAGTAAAAATATTTGACAAAGGCGACTTAGTCGCCACAAGCTGCAGGCTTGTTTTTATACGTAAATTTATGGATTTTGAAAAAAATTGTGGCCCTAAAGAGGGCCGTTGGGTTCGGTTAACTGCTGCGTGAAAGCGGTCGGTAATGATCAGAATTATCCTCCGAATCCGTACAGGGTTCTACCTTGGCGTTTCAAGGCGTAGACGACGTCCATAGCAGTGACAGTCTTTCTTTTGGCGTGCTCGCAGTAGGTGACGGCGTCACGGATGACGTTCTCAAGGAACACCTTCAGAACTCCACGAGTCTCTTCGTAGATGAGTCCAGAGATGCGCTTGACTCCTCCTCTTCTAGCAAGACGGCGAATGGCTGGCTTGGTGATTCCTTGGATGTTATCACGAAGAACTTTGCGATGGCGTTTGGCACCTCCTTTTCCGAGGCCCTTTCCTCCCTTTCCACGTCCGGACATTGTTGCAGCGGTTGTTGAAGACTCACAAGTGAGATGATGTGTAGACAGCGCTGTGGGTATTTATATGAAACACGACGGAGGGGCGGAGTCAGTCTGCGGTACTATGCGGGGACACCATTTTTTCCCGATTGACCAAGACAGCTAGTAGCACCGCCCCTCCACCGCAGTTCCTCCCTCGTGATTATAAAGCAACACTCAAAGGCCGTAATGCTTATAGTCCACCAAACGGATTTCAAATAACGTCATGGCTCGTACCAAGCAAACCGCCCGCAAGTCGACCGGAGGAAAGGCTCCGAGAAAGCAATTGGCCACCAAGGCTGCCCGCAAATCTGCGCCAGCCACCGGAGGAGTCAAGAAACCACATCGTTACCGTCCAGGAACCGTAGCTCTCCGTGAGATCAGACGTTACCAGAAGTCGACCGAGCTCCTCATCCGCAAGCTGCCATTCCAGCGACTTGTTCGTGAGATCGCTCAGGATTTCAAGACTGACCTTCGCTTCCAGTCTTCTGCCGTTATGGCCCTCCAGGAGGCCGCCGAGGCTTATCTCGTCGGACTTTTCGAGGATACCAACTTGTGCGCCATTCACGCCAAGCGAGTCACCATCATGCCAAAGGACATCCAGTTGGCTAGACGTATCCGAGGAGAACGTGCTTAAATGACGAGCTTCAGAGCTAGTTGCTTAATCCGTTTACTTTACCGAACCCAACGGCCCTCTTCAGGGCCACAAATACTGAAAAATTCATAAATTGATCTCGAATAATAAATAATTTTAATTGAAAAGCTCGTATAATTGCACTTTGGACTGCGTTGACTGCTGATACTCAAACATTTCTTATCGGCACATTCCACCCAAATTTTCGCCCAAAGTTTTCCGTCAAATTTAAATTTCTTTTAAACATCTTTTGCCAATCTGTTCAAAATTTCCCGGGTCACCTTTAGGGAGAAATAAAGGTGCTACCTCGGAATAGAACTGAAGTGTAATAGAACTGCAGCGATATAAAACTTGCTTCGCAATAGAACCGTTCGGAATAGAACTGTTCGGTAAAGAATTGTAGCAAAATAAAACTGTTTTGGAATAACACTGTTCGGAATAAAACTGTAGCGTTTTGGAACTAAATTAGCAATGGAGCGCGATTGCATTGCTCGGCCGTCAAAGCGGGCCGAGAAAAAAAAAGATAAAAGTTTATTCAAAAAAACAACAAAACAAACAATTTTTGATGAATAGCTCAAATATAAAACTGTTGAAAAAAGCACGCGCATGAGAAATTCCAATTTTTGAATGAGCAAGCAATGCAATCGCGCTCCATTGCTAATTTAGTTCCAAAACGCTACAGTTTTATTCCGAACAGTTTTATTCCAAAACAGTTTTATTCCGATCAGTTTTATTCCGAACAGTTTTATTTCGCTACAGTCCAATTTCACTACAGTTCTATTCCAAAGCGAGTTCAATTTCGCTACAGTTCTATTACGCGTCAGTTCTATTCCGAGGTAGCACCGAAATAAAGTGTACATTGACGAGCAGATGGACACTGGTGAAGCGCCACGGGCCCGCGGCGGGCCCGCTGCGGGCCCGCCAGCGGACCGCTGACAGCTAAAAGAGTACACGCGTGGTGCACGCAGCGGGCCCGTGGCGGGCCCGCCAGCGGCTCGCTAGCTGCTACATCGCGGGGGTGACTCCCTTCTTGCTTTTTTCTTTATTTTATATTTTCTAATCAAAACTAACACTGTTTCTAGTTTTATCGATCTTTATTGAAAAAATAAAAAAATTTAATACAAAAATTATTTTTATTATCACAATATTCGTCGCTTTCGTTGTCCCACTCATCTAATCGCCGACCATCCACATCCACATCCCATTGTTGCACGTATCTGAAAATTCAGTAAATTTTGCTGTGTAAGAAATGCGGCGGTTAGTGCGGCATCCCGAAGGATGATAATTTATTTCTAAATTTTTACTAGGCAAACCGCTCTAATTTGAATGAGACAAATTCTGTTCAATTCTATTTTTTTCTTTTTTTTTGAAGTTCAAAATTAAAAAATATATAATTATTTGCAACGGACATTGAAAAATATACGTTGTTTTTTTCGTAACAAAGACGCCTTAATTTATTTGACAATTCATATTTTTTCTTTTTTTTTTTCAAAAATTCTGCACTTTTGCAGTTGAACAAAACAAGTGCAAAACTTTCTATTAGATATTGAAAGTTTTATCAATAAAAAAGGGTAAAAACCTCAGGTATCGAGTCAAACTTTTCTGAGTAACAATAAAGCCATTGTTAAACTTTTTCAAACTTTTCAAGTTTTCAAACTTTTTCAAGACACGTTTAAACTTTTTCAAGACGTTCTAATGCTTTTCAAACCTTTCCATGCTAACATCAAACTTTTTCAAGATGCTCTCAAACTTTTCTAAGCCATTTTCAAACTATTCGAACCCATTTTGAAACTTTTTGAAGCAATGCTTATTTGTTACATGAAAAGGTTTGAAAAAGTTTGACTCGCGATACCTGAGAACAGCGCTAGAGTTCATTCAGCGATGGTTTTTTAAAACTTTATTCCAAATTTTTTTATGTTTTCTTGATTTTAGCAAATTTACTTGTGCGAATTACTCCTTTTTTAAGTCAAAAAGATAGGTAAACCTTTAACCTACTCAATAGAAAAAAATCGATATTTTTCGAAGCGGCGTGCCGCATCCATTCAAAATCATTTTTAGGGCATAGCCTATTTAAATTCGCTCGTAAATTTAATTTCTTTTCTTTCTTTAGGACTTTTTTAAAAAATTTTTAACAGTAAAAAGGAAAAAAAAAGAAAATCTTACCAACGTCGGGGGTGTCGAATTTCCATTGTCCTGTTGGCACCTGAAAAAAAATATATTGTGTGAGCAAAATTAATTAAGAATGAAAAGAAATAAAAATGCTAAAAAACGGCAATAAAACATAGAAAATTGAAGATTTTTTGAAAAAAATCATTAAAAAATTTTGAGCTCCGCCCACTTTGCAACCTGGGCACAAGATTTGGCAACTATGCTGCGCGCCTCTTGTATCACGAATAACTGGACAGTATTTTTCGCGTCGGTTGTTATTTTTGAAATATTTCTGATTAAAGACCAAAAAATGAGTATAAAATCACTGAAACGAACAGAAAAAAAAAGAAAAATCACACGTGATCGCCTTAAAATTGGCATATTGAGCGATATTAGCCTGCACTCAACTCATTTTCGACGTCAATCACGGCGTGTTCAACGGAACGTTATTGGCCGTGCGCTCCGCTGAGAGGACGCTGCTTGTCTGCGTCTCTTCCGCGAGAGTCGCTGGCAGGATGCCATGGCGGGAAACTTTCGTATTTTGAATTGTGTTAAAAGTAATCAAATTCATTTTTTCGTTGTTTCCTTGGTTTTTTTTTGTTTATTATTTATCTTTTTTCTGTCAAATTATTTTTCGCTATCGTTCCGATTTTCCGAGGGTATTATCGATTCAATATTCTTGCCGGTTAAAATAGGATTTCACGTGAAAATTCTGCAAACAACACAGTTATTTTGAGAAAGAAGAACTCAGGCATTTCATTTCTTGAATTATTAGAAAATTTACGGATTTTAAAAGAACGATTCAAGATTATATTGTGGCTTGATAAGATTCATAAAATACCTGATAAGATCCGTAAAATATCTGATCAGATTCGCTTCGCCTCATATTACCCTTAAAATTTCTGATAATATCCGTAAATTTCCTAAAATAATTCGTGAATTTTCTGATAAAAACGGTAAATTTTCTGACAAGATTCGTAAATTTTCTAACAAAATTCCGTCGAATTTCGAGTCAACATTTATTGATGTTTCGTAACAGCGCGATAATGTATTATCGGCCCGCCACGTCGGTCAAACGCGCTCCGCTGAACTCAATACTACGTGGATTTCATTTTGGTTTCCAAATTATTTCATTTCACGTTGAATTTACACGTGAAATGAAAAAATTTGGAAACCAAAATAAAATCCACGTAGTATTGAGTTCAGCGGAGCGCGTTTGACCATTTTGGCGGGCCGACAATAGATAAATCACCATTTAAATATAAATATGTTATTTATTGAAAAATATTACAAAAAATATAAAATACAGAGTTAACAATCAACAAAAAAATAGAATACATAAAAAATAATAGGGAAATTAATGCAGAAAAAAACAGCCTAATTTTTCTAGGGCATCGTTTTAACTTTCTCGTCCTAGAAGGCCCTACTCATTGTTTTGGCAGCTTGTCTGGATCTCGATGTCGCGCTGAAAATAATGATTATGATTCAGCATTAAAAAAATTGATTACATTGCATTTTCCAAAGCGAGTTTTCCAAGTTTTGACGGAACTTCGCCAAAAAATCGTCGAGTGAAACTTGAATCTTCCGTGAAACGAAACAACGAGTTAGGACTAAAATGAAAATATTTTTACAATTAAAAGAAGCAGCGTTACCTTTTTTTAAATTTTATTCAAAATCAACCAACTTATGGATTGTACTCGATTGGAAGGTTCTCTTTCTGCGCACCACACCGTCTCGCTGGAACCACTCGCGACGGAACTGCTTGGCGGCTCCATCCGGAGTGTTGGTCCACTCGATGGTGAAACGGCCTCCTTTGGGTCGAGCACTCCACGTAGTGGGTCAACTCCGAGACGCTTCATGTTGGTGGTCTTGATTCCGTATCCGATACGACGAGCCGACGAGTTGATCACCTTGATGTGATAAGTGTGCTTGTCGTCGTACGCTCGTTGAACACGATCTTAGCGTTCGGATGGGTTGCAATATCTCCTGGTGGGACAGATTGGGCCATTGTTGTTGGTGGTGATAGAGTGGTTAAAGACACGGACACGATGCACCTGACTTCTGAAAAAATATTATCGGTTTTAAAAATTCGTCACTTCACAAGCGGCGTGAACTTTGTGAGTCTATTCAGCAAAATTTCAAAAATAAGAAAACAATTACAAACAATTAGGAGAAAACCCGGAGAATGCTTCGATAAGTCTCGAACTTTGGGAAGAATGTAATAAATTTTGAAAACAGTTTTATCCCAATTGTTTGTAATTTTTCCCTATTTTGGATACTTTTGTGAATAAATTCGGGGGTACGACAGAATAGAAATAGGCGAAATAGAAATGCTACAAAATAGAAATTTCGGGTTTAGCCGAGAGCTGAACAATTATATCATTGAATTGCAGAATTTCCGATCAAATTGAAATAGCAAATTGCCTTGAAGATACTCAGTTTCACGTTATTTTGTTCAAGAGCTTATGGGGACGTTGTTTGTGAATATTTTTGCCTCATCTTTGGCTCAAAATAATCGAAATCTTTTTTTGAAGCAATATTTTGGTTGAAAAACTTGTTAAAATTCCTTCATTTTACGAAAAACCTGAAAAATGTTGAAAATCACCGTTCATTTTAGCACTGAAAAAGCAAGCGCGCTCCATTTCGAACAGTTCAAACATTTTCGGATTTTGGCACACCGTGATGGTGAGAAATTTTTTTTCGTGGACAATCGATTGCAATCATGCAATAAATTTTTCTCAAACTTAAAAGCTTACCACTCGCTGCATTCCCGATTGATTGACATGCTCCCGATTCGACCATATGTGAACATCTGAAAATAAAAAAATTGGTATGACGAAGATAAAGAGAAAAAAAATGTAATGGGGCTAACCGGGTTAATCATTTTTTGCATCTTGCATTTTTTTTCTCATTAATTTCACGCAGAAAACTATTTTTCTCCAGAATAAGTGCATAAAATCCCGTTTTCTGCAAAAAATCAAAAGGAAAATTAACATTTTCAGATGCAAAAAGTGAATAACCCCATAATAGTCACATTCAAAGTATACAAATCCAAAAAACATTTTCCGCTTCTAAAAAAATGCATCCATGCCGAAAAAGACACCTTTTTTTTTGGAATTTTTGTATAGCTTTAGGCTACAAAAATTGCAGTAAATTTATGTATCAATTTGAACGCAAAAAGGAGAAAAAATGTTGGAAAAAAAAACGAAAAAAAAAGAAAACAATGAATGAAAACAATGAAGAAAAAATCACCTACTGCCTCTTTCTCTGCGCCTCCTCTCTCTTGGCCTGCGTATCCTTTTTGTGCGGATGAGTGTCTGCGCAGCTAATGCAGCCTACTGTAGAAAAAAATGCGACCACGCTTAGGCCAGAATTTTTTTTTTGGGAAAAAAGCCCGCGCAGTTTAAATTTTATTTTCCAACGTTCCGCTCAACACGCCGTGGTCAATCCGCTGTCACCAATTGTCATCGTTATTAAAGCGGTAATAGCAGTATTATAGGATGTCAAGCCTGCTGCGCCGACGTGAACTGGCTATTGATAGTGCATTTAGAGGGCTTGGAAAAAACAAGGCTCGCTAAAATGCGATAAAGGTCATTTTAGCATTCGATACTACACGGTTTTTAAAAGAACTGTGATAATTTTTTAATAGAACTGTAATAATCAGAAAACGCAGAAAATTGTGAAAATCTACGTAATTGCTAATTGAGGCGTAAATTAAAGGCTGCTAAATTATTGTTTGTAGATACTGTAAAATTTGTTACTGAAAGTGCACTTCTATTAGAGCAAATACAGTGTTTATAAATACGAATCACTCACAAGACATACATTTAATTCACGTCATGTAAGAATGCATTTGCAGAGTTGAACAAAGAACGACACTCGAATGTTTTCGAATATCGCCTACTATTGGCTACACCTGTTTTATTTGAATTTTCGTATAAATTAAACACTTCTCAAATTAGAGTAACATTTCTTCAACAAGTACGAAAACAAACACAACGTTTATGCAACTTTTCCGCAACTTATCCGCGGTCGGTCATGTCCAATTCTTCAAACAAAGTCTACTGAAAAAGCTTTGTGAGCGAAATTATTCCCATAAAACTAGGAAAAAACATTGATAAATCTTCTTGAGACTGTTTACCATCCTCCGCCCATCCGCTCGTCAGCAAACCGCTGGCGGGCCCGTCGCGGGCCCGCAGCGGGCCCGCCAGCGCTTTGAAAATGAATGCCAGTATTTTCGATCAAAAACTCAACTAAATAATGTCCTATGCACAATTTTACATGGTTTAAAATGACTATAATTCATTTATAAACCCATTGGAAACAAAAATTTTTCAACCTGTCAGTCACCTACCAAATATCATAGCCGCCGCGGGCCCGCCAGCGGCCAGCGAGGGCACCCAAGCGCTGGCGGGCCCGCTGCGGGCCCGTGGCGGGCCCGTAGCGTCTGCGGAGCCGCCGCGGGCCCGCGCGCGGTTCACCAGTGGATAAGAAAATTGGTATGGTTGGGACAAAGAGAGTGACGTCATCTTGAACAGGTGGTAATGGCGTCACAAAGGCTTAATTTGACGAGCAGATGTGCATAATATTAGAACAGTACAGTGACATGGAAAGATTGATCGCAAATGGAAAACGTTGGCGAGTCTCACGACGATTGATCTTGAAGCGTGAAGGAATTTTCTGACAATTTTATGACTGTTATGTGTTTACCAGCGGAATTCAATAACGTCTCTCCGATTCAGTTTAACTAATGTAACCAAACAACTGTTGTAGGAAGACCTATGCGTATTAAGAGTGACTGTTTCCGGGAATTACCGTGAAACTCGACAATCGCGACCGGGAATTATTTTCCGGAACTACATGGAAACCGGAAACCTCGGGATTTTGCGAGAACACAAGGAAAGTCTTTTCCCAAATTTTTTTTCAACGGAGTTTTATAGTTTTGTTCTCAGTTGTTCATAGGAAGAAGTTTTCTATTCCACCCGTGCTTGTCAGCTATCTGAAACAATGAGATCAAATTTATTCAACATAAAAAGCAATAGGGATTTTCAAAACTGTGGCCCTAAAGAGGACCGTTGGGTTCGGTTGTATAGGAAGAACGTAGAACGAGAAGCGTTATGGTTTGGTAGAGCACACTTATTCCTTGTCTCCAGCAGTCTTCTTTGGCAGAAGAACAGCCTGGATGTTCGGGAGAACTCCTCCTTGAGCGATGGTCACTCCAGCCAACAACTTGTTCAGCTCCTCGTCGTTGCGGACGGCGAGTTGAAGATGTCTTGGGGCGATACGGGTCTTCTTGTTGTCACGGGCAGCGTTACCGGCCAACTCGAGAACCTCAGCAGCGAGGTATTCAAGAACGGCGGCAAGGTAAACTGGGGCTCCTGCTCCAACACGTTGAGCATAGTTTCCTTTACGAAGAATACGATGAAGACGACCGACTGGGAATTGGAGTCCTGCTCTCGATGAGCGGGACTTGGCCTTTCCTCCGGTCTTGGCTTTGCCTCCCTTTCCGCGTCCAGACATGGTTGATGATTTGGTAGATGTGAATACGATCTAAAGAATTCGGAGCGCCGACGCGTTTATCTATTTATTTCACGGCGGAGAGGCGGGGTCATTGAGGTAGTGGTGGTCAAACGCAAAACGGTGTGTCCCAGCAGGCATGACGTAAACTCCGCCTTCCCACCGCACAAGCGCGTCGCTCCACCCCTCCACCATAGTTGTTACATATAAAGAAACGAGAACATAGTGTCACCTCATACTTGTCTAAGCGATCAGTCCAAATCTTACAATGGCCCCACCAAAGCCGTCTGCTAAAGGAGCGAAGAAAGCCGCCAAATCCGTTACCAAGCCAAAGGCTGACGGAAAGAAGAGACGTCATGCCCGCAAAGAGTCGTACGGAGTCTACATCTACCGTGTTCTCAAGCAGGTTCACCCAGACACTGGAGTCTCCTCGAAAGCCATGTCTATCATGAACTCGTTCGTCAATGACGTGTTCGAACGCATTGCCGCCGAAGCCTCTCGTCTTGCTCACTATAACAAGCGCTCGACCATCTCTTCTCGCGAAATCCAAACGGCCGTCCGTTTGATCCTTCCAGGAGAGCTCGCCAAGCACGCCGTCTCCGAAGGAACCAAGGCTGTGACCAAGTACACCTCCAGCAAGTAAGCTTATCGAGCTGATCGATCGCTGCCCACCGAACCCAACGGCCCTCTTTAGGGCCACAAATTTCTTAAAAAGTCCAAAACTCGATTATAATAAAGGTTTATTTTCAAGAATCCAGCATACCAGAGTACAAGTGCTAGAGATGTCTAGCAAACAGTTTTCGAACATTTTTCGTAATTTTCCACCTTTCTGCATGAATAAAATGGGTAAATCTGATAGTATTTTGATAAAAAACGATAAAAATACGTGGTGAAAATGAAAAACATTTTTTGTTTTTTTTTTGGTTTTTTTGTTTTTTTTCGCAATTTTTTTTTGCGAAAAAAACTTTTTTTATTTTTTCGCAAAAATATTTTTTTGTGGCACCCCTGGTTCAAACCTTTTTTTTTCAATTTTTCAAACCATTCCCAACAATAGTCCGATAAAATCCTGCAACAATCGTTGTTCGAATATGTTCGATTAACCGATACAGTGTGGCTTGTTTCTCAGAAAATTTTCAGAATTGAAAACGGCGAACAATCATCGAATTGGGCCATGCGCCATGGCTATTAGCTAAAAATTTCCTGACATTGGCACAATTGCTCGATCAAGAGTTCAACAAAGTGTGCATCATTTAAAATTTTAAGGTAATGCCATGAATATCGAAAAACTGTGAACTCGCAAAATCATCAAAATCCCCAAAAATAACGGCGAGCATCAACAAGATTGCGAATTCGTTTGTGATCAAGGAATCGTCAAAAGGACACATCTAAAAACCGATAACAGTTACCGTTTCTGTCATGTCAGGCAAAGGAAATCGGCTAGTGTGCCGAGTGTGTGATTTTCATTCCCTTTCCGAACCGCCAAAACACTCGCCAACTTTTGTCAAGGAATGAGTTCAAGTGACCAAAACGAACGTGCCAAAACGTGCCTAAAAAAAGATGTTAACAAATTCAATCATGAATTAAGATTAAGAAATTTTGAAACTCCGGGATCCACTACATCAAGGAAAAGAAATGGTAGTATAATACAAGATAGACAAGGTAGTTAGACTGGAGTGAGATTAATTTTAAATTTTGGGAAAACATTTATTTATAAATCAATGCACGGACTTTTAAACAATTGTGGCCCTAAAGAGGGCCGTTGGGTTCGGTTAACTGCTGCATGGAAGCGGTTGGAAATGATAAGAATTATCCTCCGAATCCGTACAGGGTTCTTCCTTGGCGTTTCAAGGCATAGACGACGTCCATAGCAGTGACAGTCTTTCTTTTGGCGTGCTCGCAGTAGGTGACGGCGTCACGGATGACGTTCTCAAGGAACACCTTCAGAACTCCACGAGTCTCTTCGTAGATGAGTCCAGAGATGCGCTTGACTCCTCCTCTTCTAGCAAGACGGCGAATGGCTGGCTTTGTGATTCCTTGGATGTTATCACGAAGAACTTTGCGATGGCGTTTGGCACCTCCTTTTCCGAGGCCCTTTCCTCCCTTTCCACGTCCGGACATTGTTGCAGCGGTTGTTGAAGACTCACAAGTGAGATACTGTTGAGAGTGTGCTGCTGGTATTTATATGAAACACGACGGAGGGGCGGAGTCAGTTAGCGGTACTATGCGGGGACACCATCTTACCCTCTCCATTAACCTAGACAGCTGGTAGCACCGCCTCTCCACCGTTGGTCGCCCATGTAAATATTTATTTTACAGCCTTTTAGACTGGAAGATAACTTGCGGCATGGTTTAGGAAAGAAGGAACAAAGTTCAGAATTATTCAGCGTAGCTTCTTTTTGCTGTGAAATCCGCTAAAAATGCATTTCATGTCTTCCAAACTTTGAGAAACTAAAAAAATTTATCTTTTTGAAACACTAATTTGAAAATTAGGGCATAATCAAATACACCGTATTCACCAAGTGTTCCAAGTTTGCCTTGCCTTCATACATACTGTAGCCGACTAGCTAATAATTAGTCGATCCATCGCGGATCACAGCAGACCAAGTTTTGTGTCTTTCATGTGCAGGTAAAAACTTCAGAGCCATACGTGATAGTCGGGAGAACGATGGAATCGAAGAGTTGAGCTTAGATTTGTGGACAAGACAGGGTTTTCTTGATGCTATTGAACGCAGACCGAGGTAGACGTACTCTTTGACATTATCGAGTCTGTTGACAAAGATATTCCTCCTCATCAATTTGGTTTAAATAATATTTATCTGGGGGGTTTTTTTCACACATCTCGACCAATTCTTGAATCATTCGGCTTTCCGTCCTATCGCCGGCGAACCTCAAGTGAGTGAGATTCTGTCTATTAATTCGTTTTTTGGGCAAGTGTTTGTAGATTTTTTTAAGACGTTCTAAAGACAGGTTAAGCTCCTACTTTGAGTGGAAAAAAAACTTCAAGGGGAAACTGCAACGTAAAAACCAACTGCACATTCGAATTAAGCACATAAAAAACTCGAAGAATCAATCATTAAATTTTCTATTTTTCGTTTTATTTTATTTGTTTGATTTCGCTGGAATGAATAATTTTTGTCAAATCTGATGTCACCAATCGATTCCTCGTAGTCAATTACAGATACCAGTAGTATCCGCGCTCCAAAATCGCAACAGGGCAGAACAATCGGAACGCCCCGCCCACCTCTCTTTGCGCTAACAATCTAAAGAAAAGAAAAATTGTGCAAAAGATGATTGAAAAAAAAGATGCACGGTAGACAAGGTCGTACACTTATGCTTTTGAAGTTTGTGGTAGTGTTAGTTTAATTGTTTTTCTCGTCGTTGTTCCGTTGTGATTTTGTCTCTTTAAATTTTTATGCTCGGTATAAAACGC
This sequence comes from Caenorhabditis japonica, assembly GCA_963572235.1. Lineage (NCBI taxonomy): Eukaryota > Metazoa > Nematoda > Chromadorea > Rhabditida > Rhabditidae > Caenorhabditis > Caenorhabditis japonica. The sequence goes on from OY754346.1 coordinate 19,280,434, forward strand.
TGCAACTTCGCTCCAATCGAACAAAAAATTTCGCATGCATTTGGGGTGAGATTCAGAGAAAAAAAAGCGAAACATCGCCCACGTGACCGCGTCCACCTCTTTGCGAAGGGAGCGGGTTTGCAGCGCTCCGTACAGAGAATAGCAAAATGTTTCCCATTTCAAATTTCGGACAACTTGTGTCCGGAAAATGTCACAAAAGCACTGAGTAAGCGCGAAGATTGATTCCCTTAACTGTTGCATGAAAACATTCTATAGCTGCGGTGCCAAAAGACGAGTTTTAATAGGCGGCGATTTTATCCCATAATGGCTAATAGCCCTCGAAAAAAAAATTCGAAAAATTTTTGGTCGAAATATTTTTTCGAAAAACTTTGAAAAAGTCGAAAATTTTCAATTTGAACCATATCTCTTGCATCTGACAGCTTTACGAGTCTCACCATATCTCCCCTCTCTTCACCACAATACCACCTTATTGCCCGATCGCATCGATCTCTTTCTGTTGCATCTTGCCAACTCCTCTTTCCATTCTACGAGTCACACCACATCTCTCCGATCGCATCGATTTCTAACCGGGTTCGATCACGGGGTACGTCCAAATTCGAAACTCCAAACCCGACAATAAGTCTGTAAAATTAGACAAAAAACAACTATTTCTCCGCAGCAGAAGGTAGTGGAGAAACTAATTTCAGTTTAACAAATATCGTAAATTCTCTAATATAGCGGCCCCCATAATACATAGAAAGGCTCCCTAGATTAGAGCGGCCCCTCCTATATAGGAATGATATGCATTTTTTTGATCAGGATGGATAGGCGCGATTTGCAGAAAAACTCAAACTCAATGGTTCAGAAAAATTCAGATTAATTCATTAATATGTATACTCGGTATAAAACGCTGATAACTCGCTCCACTCGAACAAAGAATTTCGCATGCATTTGGAGTGAGGTTTAGAGAAATCTGAGCAAAACATCGGCCACGGCTCTCTCAATTATCTACACTCTCTCGTCGCCAACGTGGCCGCGTCCACCACTGTGCGAAGGGAGCGCGTTTGCAGCGCTCCGTACTGAGAATAAAAAACTACAACTTCCCTTGTGAGAATAACATTGCATTGAATAAATGTGACATAAAAATTTATTTTAATTCAAGTTAATAGGTCTATTACACAATTTACGATAAATGTTGTTGTTGTTGTTTGTGCAAGGTGTATTACGTTGAAATTTGTAATTCAGTAGGTTGGCATAAGTATAGAATCCGACCCCAATATATTTGACGACCCCATGGTATGGCTGGCGACCCCAGCAGTACATTTTTTTGTGGTTTGTGGCTGGGGTCGTGTATTAAACGGGGTCATGAAATATACTCTGAATGGTATACTATCCGACCCCAACAACAGAAATGGGGTCGTTAAATGAACTCTTATGGACCTATTCAAGAGAGAAAAAAAAAGAAAAAAAAGAAGTTTTTTCTGATGCAGGAACGGCAAAAAAAGAAAAAAAAGGAAGAGAAAAATTCATTTTCTGCCGATGATAAAGTAGTCATACGTGGCGAGACCCATTCAAATATACCGATGCGCCTTTAATGAACCTATTCAAGAGAGAGAAAAAAGGAAAAAAAAGAGGTTTTTTCCGATTCAGGAACGGCAAAAAAAGAAAAAAAAGGAAGAGAAAAAAGGAAGGAAATTGATTTTTCTCCTCCTTTTTTTTCTTTTTTTGCCGTTCCTGCATCGGAAAAAACTTCTTTTTTTTCTTTTTTTTTCTCTCTTGAATAGGTCCATTAGGTAATTGTATAGAATTTGACTCCAGACTCGTATACTTTCCAACCCCAACTGTAGAGTATATTTAGCAACCCCAAAACCTTCTTTATCATCTGAAAACTTATTTTCAAAAAGTTTAGAATTTGACCCCAGGAGTTTAGAAACCAACTCCTGGTCTTGCCGCGTCCGAGGAGGTACCATTGGGGTCTTCTATTATACTCTGCAGTTGGGGTCGCCAAATGAACTTATATGGGGTCGGATTCTATAATTATACCCAGTAGGTTTTTTAGGCCTACATGAAGCCCCTTCTTCACGAGTATTTGACGCTACCGTGTAGAAGGGTGGTCTTTCGCTACTGTGCCAAGCAGTGGTGTCCAGCTTCCACTGTCGAAAAAGCACAGAATTGCCCAGTTTGCACCGCGGGGAGGTATCCAACAATGGAAAATCATTTCATGGCGTGTTTGAGACCTTTCAGAAAAATTTTTTAAGATACAATTTTCGGGCGCTAATTCTCGCGTTTCTGTTTCTCCATTTTTGCACACTTTTTGCTAGACTTGGCAGAATGACACTGTCGAGACACAGACACATGTGAAAAGGTGCGAATTCCCTTACGTAGGGTCTAGCACGTCCTGGCATTTACGATATCTGCGCTGCGTTGGCGAGGGAGAGAGAAGAGAGCGCAGACAGCCGTGGGTCGCTACATAAAAGAGTTCCGCCCAGATGGATTTACAGTGTCATGCTGTGAGCCCAAACATGGGGTAATAAAACAATTATTGTAACTCTCCCCAAAAAGCAGACCCTAATCGCCATAATCCATAGCAGTCTTTTTTTTATTAGTGGTGTACGGTGGTGCGGTATGAGATAAAATAACCGTTTTTTTTTCTTCTTAAACTTGATTAGATAAAAATACTGTGCATTCTTGCTTGATATTACTCCTTTTTATTTGTTTTTCGTTTTTTTCAATTCATATACCCATGTTCAAACTTTTCAGCAGAAGTACTACTCAGTCGTTCGAAATAATGAAAGTTTTTTTGCTCATGGTCGTCCCTTTGTCGGTGTTTATTGCCGCCACACCGTATACGGGATGGGACATTGGTCACGGGTTTGTGGAGAATAGGGACGAAAGCCAAACACATTGCACCACATGGCCCAATAAGGCCAACTTTTCCGAGTTTCCAAACGCAAAAATGTTGTTGGACAAGTCATGCTCCGGTAAGCTTTAATAAATAAACTTTTGAGAAAAACTTTAAAAATATAACTTTCAGAACACCGACGTGACAAACGTGTGGCGCCTGGGGTAATAGCTGGTGGAATATTTGTCTTGGCATTTATTGGTTTGTGGATCCGAATCGATATGGTCAACAACAAGGTGATAGATTTGGCGCAAGATTTGGCGTCGTTTCAGAAGTGAGTTGCAATTTGTTTCCGATGTTAATTTAAAGCGCAATTTAATTTCAGCATGACCGCCGGCAGGTTAGACCAATTGTCTGAGCAGGAAATGAAGCGACTGATGGAGAAAATGCTTGACGAAGACAACTTGTCGGCGGCTCTCAGCCTTTTCGAAGTCGACTACAAGCTCGTGTTGCACGAGTTTGGACTCGAAAAGGCTGGCGTTGACGGGCTTCGTCTATTGTCGTTTGAAGTAGGATGTAACGCAAACAGTTCTTCTTACTGGATGCAGATCTGCGGCACGGTAAATCCGTCCCGAAAGTTTGGAATAGTGAGAAAAGTAAGTTCGAAAAACCGCACAAAAACTTTAAACCGTCAGTGACAAGTGTTTTGTTTTCAGATTGCACCAATCGGGAGATTCGTAAACGGCGGTATGTTGTACCGATACTACAACATGTCGCACACTGCAGTTTACCCACTTGGAGAGGTTATAATGGCTGATGAGTGCAACACATACGGCGGTGTGATCCAGTGCTTCCGATCGACAAACGCGTGCAAGTTGGGCAACCTTTTCAACTGCAGCTACACCACTGTCCAGACCCCGGACGGAGTTTTTGTGAAGGAGTTCGATTTGAAAACGTTTGTGGCAACCACGGAAAAAGAATATATGCTGCACAACGCCACAGGCGGCATTTCGAGCGTAACTGTGCCTGAATCGGGGCAGTTCCTCGTACGACTTCCGACGAATTGGTTCATCTACGTGGGGATGACCAATGTGCAAGGGCGCCACAACGTCATCTGGAATATCGAGCCAGTGCAAATTTGCAATGACGTGCCACCCCTAAATCACGAACAGGTTGAAACAATGAGAGCAAGTTGGAACGCCACTCATTCGCGATTGCTGAGCGAAAACGAATGGAGGCAAATGCACTGGAATATAGGATTCGATTTCTCGCGGGACTCGTTCGCACATTACTTCTTTTACTACAAGTTTTTTATTATTGGGACCACCGTGCTGCTGGCGCTCTTTGCTTGTTGGTGGTGCGACGTAAAGAAAAAAATTGAACACCAATTACGGAGACCCATTAAAGTTTCAAAGAAGAATAAAAAGAAGGAATCCATAGATTTAATCGTTTAGAGAGTGTTAATTAAATTTTATTTGTGTGAAAACTTTGTTATTTTTTAAATTTATTTTGTTCTGAACTTTTTTTTACCCTGAAATTTGTTTTGTCTCAAGTTTTTTCAACTTTAATAAAACTGTTTACTGCAATGATTGTCCATACTCCATCATAACATTTAAAAAGTGGTCCCCGGTATTTGTACGCGCTCTTGCCATGTTTTTTGCTAATTTTTTCCTATTTTCTGTTAAAAATCTTGAATTTTCACGTATGCATAAACTTATTTTGTCGGGAAAAGGAGGTTTGTCGGCTTTTGTCGAGGTTAAAAAACGGAAGGTCATATAACCCAGAAAATCACGAAAAAAAACCTCTGGGCCCTCTTGAGAAAGGCCGCTAAGTTTCGATTCGGCTCCGGGACAGCACTGTGAAAGTCTTGTACAACAATGGAAGGAGACCGGTGGGCCTGTTTTCATCTCTTTTTTTTTCAAACATATGTATTATCAATTCAATATTCTTGCCGGCTACCACATGCGACCGCAAAAGTTTTATAATAGACGCAGACATAGCGACACACCCGCTCACATTTTTTGATCTACGTTGAGTTGAATTCCGTTGAACTCAGCTGAAAAGACCTGATGGGGCGAAGCCTCGATGTTTCGCGCCACTGCTTACTGTAGCCGGCAAGACTATTGAACTGATAATACGTGTTTCAAAATTTTCATTTATTCAAAAAATTGTCTTTCTGCCTGTCAGTATTTATCAGTATTTCGAGATTTTCTTAAAGATCACGGTGGTGTTAGAAATGTTTCATTTGACTAGAACTTTTCCGCTCTGCAGGTACTCAGTGAATCTGTCCGCTAATAGTAAGAGGAGAATGACGTTGTCATGACAGCTTTTGAAAAAGTCAGTGGTTACCTTCACCTCTCCAGCTGCTTTACAGCTCAGGAATAAGCGCATGTCAGCGCGAACTTCTTCTAGAAGCGGCTGATGAAGATTAATATAATGTCTTCCTCAAATGTGGGGCTTTTCGAATGGTTGCGGTACTAATAAGGTCTAGAATTTAGTGATGTTACACGATTTTTTCACAATAAAACAAGCTCTGTTACAATACATTTGCTGGACTTCCTAAAACATTTGTGGCCCCATTTTTTAATTGTTTTCTCTAATCCCCATTTTTTTTTTTTAATAAACTTTCATTCATTAATTGCTGGATTTTATACAAATTTGTGGCCCTAAAGAGGGCCGTTGGGTTCGGTGGGCAGCGATCGATCAGCTCGATAAGCTTACTTGCTGGAGGTGTACTTGGTCACAGCCTTGGTTCCCTCGGAGACGGCGTGCTTGGCGAGCTCTCCTGGAAGGATCAAACGGACGGCCGTTTGGATTTCGCGAGAAGAGATGGTCGAGCGCTTGTTGTAGTGAGCAAGACGAGAGGCTTCAGCGGCAATGCGTTCGAACACGTCGTTGACGAACGAGTTCATGATCGACATGGCTTTCGAGGAGACTCCAGTGTCTGGGTGAACCTGCTTGAGCACACGGTAGATGTAGACTCCGTACGACTCTTTGCGGGCATGACGTCTCTTCTTTCCGTCAGCCTTTGGCTTGGTCACGGATTTGGCGGCTTTCTTCGCTCCTTTAGCAGACGGCTTTGGTGGGGCCATTGTAAGATTTGGACTGATCGCTTAGACAAGTATGAGGTGACAGTATGTTCTCGTTTCTTTATATGTAACATCTGTGGTGGAGGGGTGGAGTGACTTGCGTGTGTGCGGTGGGAAGGCGGAGTTTACGTCATGCCTGCGGGGACACACCGTTTTGCGTTTGACCACCGCTCTCCCAATGACCCGCCTCTCGGCCGCGAAATGAATAGATAAACGCGTCGACGCTTCTCATTCTTTAGATCGTATTCACATCTACCAAATCATCAACCATGTCTGGACGCGGAAAGGGAGGCAAAGCCAAGACCGGAGGAAAGGCCAAGTCCCGCTCATCGAGAGCCGGACTCCAATTCCCAGTCGGTCGTCTTCATCGTATTCTTCGTAAAGGAAACTATGCTCAACGTGTTGGAGCAGGAGCCCCAGTTTACCTCGCCGCAGTTCTTGAATATCTCGCTGCTGAGGTTCTCGAGTTGGCCGGTAACGCTGCCCGTGACAACAAGAAGACCCGTATCGCCCCAAGACATCTTCAACTCGCCGTCCGCAACGACGAAGAGCTGAACAAGTTGTTGGCTGGAGTGACCATCGCTCAAGGAGGAGTTCTCCCGAACATCCAGGCTGTTCTTCTGCCAAAGAAGACTGCCGGAGACAAGGAATAAGTGCGCTCAAACCAAACCATAACGCTTCTCGTTCTACGTTCTTCCGATATTAACCGAACCCAACGGCCCTCTTTAGGGCCACAATTTTAAAAATCCCTATTGGTTTTTATGTTTTATAAATTTGATCTCATGCACGGGTGCAATAACAGAACTTTGGTACTGAAAGATGGAGATCCTCGAAAAAATTTAAGAAATCTTTTCAATAAGAAATTTGTTTTTTGTTATGGTCACATCCGGCATCCCTCTTCAAATTTTCCATCATTCCAAGCAGTGTATGCTTCCGAGACTGGAAAGTGGAGATTCCCGGGAATTTTGGGAACATAGTTTTTCCTGGAAATCCCAGGTTCCTATTTTGAAAGGTGCTTATCTTGTGTTCTCGCAAAATTCCGAGGTTCCCGGGAGTTCCGGAAATTTGACGGGAATTCCCGGAAGTAGCCACTTTAAATACGAATTGGTCTTCCTACAACTAGCACTAGAATATTTTTTCCCGGGAGCACAAACTGATTACAAACTTTGCACTCAAAAGCAAAAAAAGAAAATCCGCAAACAGTCGTTTGGTTACAGTTATTAAACTGAGATGTTACCGAATTTCGCTGGTTCGCTGGAAAAGTTCTTCAACCTGATAATTCAAGATCAATCATCGTGAGACTCAGACTCTCATTGCGACATTCTCAGCGTCAGATCTATTTATCTTTTCATGTCACTGTACTGTAATTATATTATGCATATCTGCTCGTTCAATTAAGTCTTTGTGACGTCATTAGCACCTGTTCAAGATGACGTCTCTCTTTGTCCCAACAATACCAATTTTCTTATCCATCTGCTCGTCAATGTACTCTCCCTAAAGGTCACCCGGGAAAATTTTAATTCGAACGAAACATTTTGGCAGCAGAAAGGAGTGTGAGGTGAACAGGCCGATAAAAGAAAGAAGTTCAAAGTTTTCTGCAATAATTTTCAAACATGTTCGAGTAGCAGACTATGAAAAGGCCGATGAACAAGGAAATTTAAATTTGACGGAAAATTTAAGTGGAATGTGCCGATAAGAAATGTTTGATTATCAGCAGTCAACGCAGTCCAAAATGCAATTATACGAGCTTTTCAATTAAAGTTATTTATTAATCGAGATCAATTTATGAATTTTTGAGTATTTGTGGCCCTAAAGAGGGCCGTTGGGTTCGGTAAAGTAAACGGATTAAGCAACTAGCTCTGAAGCTCGTCATTTAAGCACGTTCTCCTCGGATACGTCTAGCCAACTGGATGTCCTTTGGCATGATGGTGACACGCTTGGCGTGAATGGCGCACAAGTTGGTATCCTCGAAAAGTCCGACGAGGTAAGCCTCGGCGGCCTCCTGGAGGGCCATAACGGCAGAAGACTGGAAGCGAAGGTCAGTCTTGAAATCCTGAGCGATCTCACGAACAAGTCGCTGGAATGGCAGCTTGCGGATGAGGAGCTCGGTCGACTTCTGGTAACGTCTGATCTCACGGAGAGCGACGGTTCCTGGACGGTAACGATGTGGTTTCTTGACTCCTCCGGTGGCTGGCGCAGATTTGCGGGCAGCCTTAGTGGCCAATTGCTTTCTTGGAGCCTTTCCTCCGGTCGACTTGCGGGCGGTTTGCTTGGTACGAGCCATGACGTTATTTGAAATCCGTTTGGTGGACTGTAAGTATTACGGCCTTTGAGGGCTGCTTTATAATCACGAGGGACGAACCGCGGTGGAGGGGCGGTGCTACCAGCTTTCTGGGTTAATGGAGAGGGTAAGATGGTGTCCCCACATAGTACCGCAGACTGACTCCGCCCCTCTGTCGTGTTTTATATAAATACCAGCAGCACCCTCTCAACAACATCTCACTTGTGAGTCTTCAACAACCGCTGCAACAATGTCCGGACGTGGAAAGGGAGGAAAGGGCCTCGGAAAAGGAGGAGCCAAACGCCATCGCAAAGTGCTTCGTGATAACATCCAAGGAATCACCAAGCCAGCCATTCGCCGTCTCGCCAGAAGAGGAGGAGTCAAGCGCATCTCTGGACTCATTTACGAGGAGACTCGTGGAGTTCTGAAGGTGTTCCTTGAGAACGTAATTCGTGATGCCGTCACCTACTGCGAGCACGCCAAAAGAAAGACTGTCACTGCTATGGACGTCGTCTATGCCTTGAAACGCCAAGGAAGAACCCTCTACGGATTCGGAGGATAATTCTTATCATTTCCAACCGCTTCCATGCAGCAGTTAACCGAACCCAACGGCCCTCTTTAGGGCCACAATTTTTTCAAAAATCCATTCATTGATAAATAAATGTAGAAAGTTATGTATGAGTGTTTAGATTATTTAGATGATTTGAATCACGCCCCAAAATTTTTAAAAGCCGCTAGCTGTTGTGGCGGGACGTAACCGTCCACCCAAACACGTGGAACTCCAAAGATGAGTTCTAACGCATTCTTTCGTCTTTCCTCGGCTGCTTCACTACAGATACAGACAAAACAAAGCACTGGGATTAGATTTGAACCAGAAAAATGAAGGTGCACATTTTTTAATTTCGAAATATAGAAAAATATTCTTTTGCATATTTTTTGGCGAAATTTAGGCAATATGTGGCTGATTATGTCAAAAATTAATGAATTTGGCCTGGAAAAATCATTTTTACAAAGAAAAAAAGTAGGATTTCATACAAAAAAAGGAAGAACAACTTTGGCAAACGAAATGAAAATCAAGAAGTACGGACTTTAAATGAATTCAATGAAGCGCGTTTGACCATCGCGTCGCTCCGGGCTGAGCAAACTGCATCTCATTCTCCTACAGGAGTTCAAATTCTTAATTTTAACGCTTAATCAAAAGGTTTCACATTTCTTTTTTTTTTTTTTTCATAACCTGATCTTCATTGAGGATGGATTTAGATTGCTTTTCGGTTGTCATTCGTGGATATCGGTTGGGAGTTGTTGGTGGTTGGTTGGTGTTGCGTTTGACGAATTTTTTTTTGGAAATCGGCGTAGTTTGATATGATAGTTCGCTTTTCTGCAGATAAGCCGAAGTCCAATCACTTATCTTTTCAAGCATATTCGAATATACTTTCACATTGCGACTAAACTTACACATAACTTTTTACATTTATTTATCAATGAATGGATTTTTGAAAAAATTGTGGCCCTAAAGAGGGCCGTTGGGTTCGGTTAACTGCTGCATGGAAGCGGTTGGAAATGATAAGAATTATCCTCCGAATCCGTAGAGGGTTCTTCCTTGGCGTTTCAAGGCATAGACGACGTCCATAGCAGTGACAGTCTTTCTTTTGGCGTGCTCGCAGTAGGTGACGGCGTCACGGATGACGTTCTCAAGGAACACCTTCAGAACTCCACGAGTTTCCTCGTAGATGAGCCCAGAGATGCGCTTGACTCCTCCTCTTCTAGCAAGACGGCGAATGGCTGGCTTGGTGATTCCTTGGATGTTATCACGAAGCACTTTGCGATGGCGTTTGGCACCTCCTTTTCCGAGGCCCTTTCCTCCCTTTCCACGTCCGGACATTGTTGCAGCGGTTGTTGAAGACTCACAAGTGAGATGTTGTGTAGGCAGCGCTGTGGGTATTTATATGAAACACGACGGAGGGGCGGAGTCAGTCTGCGGTACTATGCGGGGACACCATCTTACCCTCTCCATTAACCTAGACAGCTGGTAGAGCCGCCCCTCTACCGCGGTTCCTCCCTCGTGATTATAAAGCAGCCCTCAAAGGCCGTAATACTTATAGTCCACCAAACGGATTTCAAATAACGTCATGGCTCGTACCAAGCAAACCGCCCGCAAGTCGACCGGAGGAAAGGCTCCAAGAAAGCAATTGGCCACCAAGGCTGCTCGCAAATCAGCGCCAGCCACCGGAGGAGTCAAGAAACCACATCGTTACCGTCCAGGAACCGTCGCTCTCCGTGAGATCAGACGCTACCAGAAGTCGACCGAGCTCCTAATCCGCAAGCTGCCATTCCAGCGACTTGTTCGTGAGATCGCTCAGGATTTCAAGACTGACCTTCGCTTCCAGTCTTCTGCCGTTATGGCCCTCCAGGAGGCCGCCGAGGCTTACCTCGTCGGACTTTTCGAGGATACCAACTTGTGCGCCATTCACGCCAAGCGAGTCACCATCATGCCAAAGGACATCCAGTTGGCTAGACGTATCCGAGGAGAACGTGCTTAAATGACGAGCTGCAGAGCTAGTTGCTTAATCCGTTTACTTTACCGAACCCAACGGCCCTCTTCAGGGCCACAAATACTCAAAAATTCATACATTGATCTCGCTAAATAAAGAAAATTCAATTGGAAAGCTATTATCTTGGCACTACGTTGACCGTAATACCGTCATTTTAAAACTTTGAACCTCTGTGGCAGAACTTCTTAAAACTGCCTACACCAGAGATGCGTTTCTCACTTGAATTTTTTCAAGATTTGGTATTTTTTGTTTTGGCGAAGATGGTAACAGAATGGGATCATAGGAGATCAGCACTGGTCGTTCTCCGAAAAGATGGTCAGAAGGTATTGTGGTCGATCAAAATCCTTCAGCATGGTTCACAGTCGGAAGAGATCGCGCAACTTGGCCAGAATGGAAACTAAGGTCGAACCTCACATAGCCACAGATAGGTATCGATGATTTGAATGTCACTTTATTTACCACCTCCTTGTATTTTCGAAATATTTTGAACATTTGAAAATCGGACATGGCACGGTGCCAAGATCTCTTTCCAATAACCTCGTATATTTATTAGCCACGCTGTATCTGTTCCTCGAACATGTTTGAAAACTATTGCAGAAAACTTTGACTGTCTTTCTTTTATCGGCCTTTTCACCTCACACTCCTTTCTGTTGCCAAAATGTTTCGTTCAAGGCGAAATTTTTCCGGGTTATCTTTAGGAACAAAGAAAGTGTACATTGACGAGCAGATGGATGAGACAAATGGTATGGTTGGGACAAAAAGAGTGACGTCATCTTGAACAGGTGGTAATGACGTCACAAAGGCTTAATTGAATGAGCACATGTGCATAGTATTAGAACTGTGAAGTGACATGTCGTAGGTTTGTGGACGAGTCTGACCATGATGGATCTTTAATTATTACATACATAGCGTGAAAAAGTTCACAGGCAAGAAAATCGTTTTCAACTTCCACTAAATGAAAATTTAGTTTTTTGGCCTGCAATGATGGAAAATCGGAAGCGGAAGAGAAAAGTTGTTCTATTGCATTTGTGCTTGTCAGTCATCTGAAAAAATGAGATCAAATTTATTCAACATAAAAACCAATAGGGATTTTCAAAAATGTGGCCCTAAAGAGGGCCGTTGGGTTCGGTGGATATCAGAAGAACGTAGAACGAGAGGCAGAATGGTTTGGTAATGCACACTTATTCCTTGTCTCCGGCAGTCTTCTTTGGGAGAAGTACAGCCTGGATGTTCGGGAGAACTCCTCCTTGAGCGATGGTCACTCCAGCCAACAACTTGTTCAGCTCCTCGTCGTTGCGGACGGCGAGTTGAAGATGTCTTGGGGCGATACGGGTCTTCTTGTTGTCACGGGCAGCGTTACCGGCCAACTCGAGAACCTCAGCAGCGAGATATTCAAGAACTGCGGCGAGGTAAACTGGGGCTCCTGCTCCAACACGTTGAGCATAGTTTCCTTTACGAAGAATACGATGAAGACGACCGACTGGGAATTGGAGTCCGGCTCTCGATGAGCGGGACTTGGCCTTTCCTCCGGTCTTGGCTTTGCCTCCCTTTCCGCGTCCAGACATGGTTGATGATTTGGTAGATGTGAATACGATCTAAAGAATGAGAAGCGTCGACGCGTTTATCTATTCATTTCGCGGCCGAGAGGCGGGTCATTGGGAGAGCGGTGGTCAAACGCAAAACGGTGTGTCCCCGCAGGCATGACGTAAACTCCGCCTTCCCACCGCACACACGCAAGTCACTCCACCCCTCCACCACAGATGTTACATATAAAGAAACGAGAACATACTGTCACCTCATACTTGTCTAAGCGATCAGTCCAAATCTTACAATGGCCCCACCAAAGCCGTCTGCTAAAGGAGCGAAGAAAGCCGCCAAATCCGTGACCAAGCCAAAGGCTGACGGAAAGAAGAGACGTCATGCCCGCAAAGAGTCGTACGGAGTCTACATCTACCGTGTGCTCAAGCAGGTTCACCCAGACACTGGAGTCTCCTCGAAAGCCATGTCGATCATGAACTCGTTCGTCAATGACGTGTTCGAGCGCATTGCCGCTGAAGCTTCTCGTCTTGCTCACTACAACAAGCGCTCGACCATCTCTTCTCGCGAAATCCAAACGGCCGTCCGTTTGATTCTTCCAGGAGAGCTCGCCAAGCACGCCGTCTCCGAAGGAACCAAGGCTGTGACCAAGTACACCTCCAGCAAGTAAGCTTATCGAGCTGAACGATCGCTGTCCACCGAACCCAACGGCCCTCTTTAGGGCCACAAATTTGTATAAAATCCATCAATCAATTGTAATAAAGCTTTATTTAAAAAAAAAAACTGGGTATGATTAATATGTAAAAACACAAACATTCATTTGAAAGCCTTTTTGATTGAAAGATAACTTGGGTTGTGGTTTGTGAAAGAAGGAACAATAAAAGCAAATAAAAACAATATTTACACGGTGGAAATGCTTATTTATTACAGAATTATTCAACGTCTCTTCTTTTTGCCGTAAAGTCCGCTGAAAAATTCATTTTAGCTCTCTTAAATTCTGAAAACCAACTCACTTGCACCAATAATTTGAGTATCCATACGGGCTATACCCTCCAAGTCCTCCAAGACCACCAATACCTAATCCACCGTACCCGCCGTATCCACCGTATCCTCCAAGAGTTCCAAGACCACCGTACCCTCCGAGACCACCTCCATACATGCCATAGCCACCCATTCCACCGTACATACCAGGATAAACACCATATTGGCAGGAAGCCATTGTAATTAACAGAAGACTAATCAAAATGCACTTGAGCATTGTGTGCAGCGAATACTTAGAATGAATTGTTGTTTTGGTTGCAAAAAAAAACTGCTGACTGTCAGAATGCAGCAATAAAATATATTTATATTTAGTATGCAAATCGACCTCGAACCGGATCAAAAATGCGAGTCTCGACACGCGGATTATTGTTATTATGGGGGGAGGGGAGGGGGTATCCGTTTCCTTTTTTGCTGTTTATGTTCATTCAGTTCGGGGTGGCATTGCAAAAAAAAAAACGGTTTGAACCGGAAACGAAACGGAACGAAACGAAAGCAAAAACGGGGAAATAGGGAAACTACATGATTATCAAAAAAGTTATTGGCAAATCGCTCCGTGGAGTGGGGAGGCTGCTTGTCTGCGTCTCTGAGTGGGGAGGCATTAAAATATCACCGCACTCTGCTTCTCTGCGTCAGTTTTCCGTATCAGTTTAACGCAGATGAGTAGCTGCCCAAAGTGGCCTGGATAGTCCGTAAATCGTTTATTTATTAAAGTTGGTTGGCAAAATAAAGTAACCCGTATGATATATTTTGGAAAAAAGGTTAAAAAAAAATGTCAGATCAACGTGTTATATTCGTCATCGTTTCCTCGTGAGCGACCGAGACGTGACGTGAACGGCGTGGAGCGTCGTTGGGCTTCTATTTCGTCTGAAACCGACAGTAAGGTATTAAAAAAAATATTTAAAACCCCACGAGGTGTTGGCGACTACTCTCGCCTCGCGAAAATGCGCTCCAAAAATCTTGGCTCAGAACCAATTCATGAGAATTTACGCTATTCAAAACGAATTTTTCAGGCAGAAAAGGGGAGGGGGGAGTGTACGCGACGAGAGGAGACGAGAGGAGACTCAGACACGAAACAGCTTTGCCACGCGACGCAACCGCAGTGCGCTGGGCTTTGGCGGCAAAAAAGCGTTTGAAAAATGCGCTTTAGAAATTTCAGCCTTACCATGATAATTAGCATACAAATCAGCAGTCTGCACATATTCACTATACGTCGGCGGCGGTGTATCGTCACTCATACCGGCAGAATAGAAGCCGTCGGCAAACTCGTCGTCCTCTTCAAACTCATCCACATTTCGCTTCATCACATTCTTCAAATACCACATTCGGTACTCTTCGAATCGATTGTGTCGGTTGAGAATATAGTTGGCAATGTAGTAGAGAAGATAGCCGACGAGGCCGAGCAGTATTGTGATGACCAGAAAGAGCATGAGCATGTAGAGCCAATGGTTGGGGAACTGGAAGAAAAAAAACAAGGAGTTGTAAATTGTTCATGAAGAGTTAACAACCAACCACAGTAAGCCGTGCAGTCACTCGGTTTTGTACATCATTCACTTGTCTCACTACCATATTTACCTGGAAATATGGGTTTTATGTATTGTGTTTTCATTTGAGTTGCGGAATGAGAACGAAAAACTCCGCCCACATATTTGTTCGCGACCCGCAAACACAGTTCTTATTGAAGAGACGCAGGCAAAAAAGAGATAGCAGATTCATTTTTTAAGCTGCAACTCGTTTAAAAACACAATAAGAGGGGGAAAATGGTCAAGAAAGATAGAAAGAAGGCTTACATGTTGATCGAACACTCCGAGACCGAAATTCATGCCGTCCACGATTTGCTCAAGGCCTGCGTCGAGCTGAAAGAAGGGGCAAATTTTTTTTAAATTAATAAAACTGGTGAACGATAATTGAACGCCGCGGATTTAATAAGTATCTAAAGTCTAATATCCATAAATGCACGATATGATTTAAATACGGACACTATATGCATCCACCCCATTTCCCCGATTTTGGCTTCACGGTGCTCAAATGAAGCTCAAATGATGTGCGTTACGCAAAAGCACTACGCTGCCTCAATTTTCGACCGAAATTCGCAATTTCATGTTCACGAAACTCAATTATCGGTGCATGCGTACGCAGCGCCGAATTAGACAGATTGCGGACAAAAGTTTGATTTTTCTAGAGTGCTCTTAAAAGGAAATTTTTCCTAGTAAGTGCATTTTTTGTTTAAATAATTAGAAACACAATTTTTTTTTTAATTTTTTCAATTTTTTACAAAATATTTTTAAAAAAGCGCATCGTATTGTCCACGTGTAGTACACGTGCCATTTTAGAGTTTTTAGCAAAATTAGCACGGTTTCCCCGACATCCAATGCGCCAGAAAATTAGCAGTGGAGCGCGTTTGCATTAATGCTACATTTTTTCCACATAAAATCGGATTTTCCGTCTATTTTCAGATTATTCACGTGGAAAACATTATTTTAATCTATACTCGGTATAAAACGCTGATAACTCGCTCCAATTAAACAAAGAATTTCGCATGCATTGGGAGTGAGGTTTAGAGAAATCAGAGCAAAACATCGGCCACGGCTCTCTCAGTTTTCTGCACTCTCTCGTCGCCAACGTGGCCGCGTCCACCACTGTGCGAAGGGAGCGCGTTTGCAGCGCTCCGTACTGAGAATAAAAACGAGGAATTTTCGTCGAAAAATGGCCGAGCCTTGTTAAGGTTTTGAAAATAACACTGTTTTTTTTCATTTTTCAACGTTCTTTTTCAAAATTTGAAGGAACTTTTTTTTTTTGATTTTGCTCCATTTTCCGATTATTAACGTGGAAAACTTCATTTTAATCCAAAAACGAAACATTTTCGTCGAAAAATGGCCTATCCTTGGGGTTTTGAAAATAGCACTGGAAAATTGGGATTCGGAGGAAATAGAAACAATTATTTATCTTCACTCATTTTTGTTTATTATTTACAGAATATTTATTCCTGAAAACTTGACAAAACTTTGAAAATTTTGCTATTTAAATCGGCGGATTGTCCACGGGGAGTACACGAAAACATTAACGAGAAATGCGCCAAGGCCAATCAGTTTTTCGCAGATTTTCGAGAGATTGAGATAAAATAAATGGGTTATTACTCAAAAAAGGCGCCGCAATCCATTATCAGAAAAGAGCAATTGGTTAACACAGGAAATGACGGCGGTGGCATATCCTGACCACGACGGGAAAAAGTATGTTTTGGGCGAAGAAAAAATGCAAATGATAGTGGCATTTTGGTGGAGTGCCATACGTCCTTCCTATTCTTCCACAAAGCCTCCACAGAAATCTAATTTGGGTGTTGTATGTGTGTGTGTGTGCGGGCGGGTAAGTTAAATTTTTGGATATGGATCGCGTTAGCATGTTTTTCCTTCTTTTTTTTTCTTCCTCTGGACTTTGATTTGTGAGATTTCTTTTCAAGGGAACGCTGCGAGAAAAAATATGTCTTTTTCTCTGCCGCCTCTCATCGGCGCGCAGTAGCGATGGAGCGCGCTTGCAGCTATCTAATTTTTAATAGGTTTTTCGTTGTTTTTTTCCATAAAACTTCAGCCAAAACAGTTGGCTATTGTCGTTTGGGCTCCAGGGGTTTCACGCCAAAGCCCAACGCGCTGCGGTTGCGTCGCGTGGCAGCGCTGTCTCAGAAATATGATTTCGAAAAATGGAAATTCGCATAAATTGACACATTGCCAAGGGACTTTTCCGGCCAGTACTGGTACCCTATGCGGACAGAAATAGCAAAACTTTTGAGACTGAAAAAAACTGGGAAACAAGCAGATCCGCCCCTTTGCCATTGGTTTTCCGACATTCTGTAGAACTTCCTCCGAGCCGCCGACTTGCAAAAGAGGCTCAGCTTGTTTCCAGATTTTGTCAGTGCCCCAAAATCGATTCACACGCAAAAATAGGCGGAACAACCATCATTTTCAACGACAAAATTCTAAAGAAAAAATCAAATTCAAAGAAAGGTGCGTCATTTTGAATGCAAAGTCCGCAAACACCATTGTCACACCTTTTGATGCGAATTGCGCAACAATAAAAAAAAGCAAAAAACTTACATTAACAAGTGTCACATTGATGTTGTAAATGCTATAGTAAATATTCTGAATCTCCTCGTCCACTCCCATGTTTGGCAGTCGCGGGAAAAGAAAATCAATTCGCCTTGCTTCGCTCTTATCACTTCATTGAGGTGGAGGTGGAGGTTTAGGTGGAGACAGACGTGTCTTGTTTAGGCGATGACTGTTTGCTCTCTGATTCACGCTAACAAGCGATTCAAAACGTTTTTATTCATTTTGTGAAGAATAGCAAGGGGGCAAAAGGAGAGAAGAGATCAGAGCCAACGAATAGAATACGAGGGGGGGGCTTTTGTTTTTATATATTGTATTGTCTGGACTGGAGTCATGTTTGGCAGGGCAGCGGGGCGGGACAGCAACAAAAAAAAATGAACTAGAAGTGAGAGAAGACGAAGAGCACCGGTGAGCGACGAGAATGAGCATGGAGGGAGAAAGAGAGCGAATGGGTAGGAGAAGGCACAAAAAACAACAAATTAGGCTAAAAATTGAATAGGCGTGTCAAACTTCTAATCGGTATTGTCGAGAGGAAGTGGACGGATTGCTGCCAGCGGCGTACTTTCCGCCATCGTCGGGTCGTCGCTGGTACGGTCGGACGTTGTGGTTTTCGCCTGAGACGGACACTGTCGAGTTGGTTTCTGGAAATTATGGGGTTTTTTTTAGGTTTAGCGGAACTTTTTCGAGACATTCTCGATAAATTGTGATATTAAAATGCCGTCAGGCGGCCACGAGCTATTCCTCGTCCGCGACCAAGTGGTCTCGTGGGGAGACGCAGAAAAAAATAGAGATTTATCGAGTTATTGATTTGCGACTGACGGCACACAGCAGAATAGAACTAGGCGTAAAATAGAACTGCTACAAAATATAACTTGTGGTGCGATGGAGCGCGTTTGCATTGTTTTTCGAATTTGCCGAATTTTATTGATTTTTCAGTAATTTTCAAATACTTGGCAACAGCGAAAATGAAAGAAAGTATACAATCAATGTAACCACCAAAAAAATTGATTGCATAATCGGCGCAAAACTGAGAAATTGAAAAAATAATGCAAACGCGCTCCATCGCACCGCGAGTTCTATTTTGTAGAAGTTCTATTCTGTCGTACCCCACCCCTTGAGAAGTTAGCAAGAAGAAAAAAGATAGAGAAAGTTTGCCACTTGTTAGAATAGAAGGACCATGCTTAGAAGAAAAGTTACCGGATTTTCAGTTGTTTAAAAGCTAGAGTCATTAGTCTCAATTAAAAATAGAATCAATCGATAAATCAAATCAAATCAACAAACACTAGGCGTTACAACAAGAATCCAAAAAAAATAGTGCACACCTCTCCTGAATCCAGGTCTCCTCGGCTCGGCCTCCATCGGAATTTGCACGTGTCGCATCGAGGTGCGCGTCCGTTGTGATCCGAAATCTGCAGTACTCCGGCGGGCTTTCTCGACAAGCATTTGTTCGGAACCTGCAAGCGGACACACAAAATCATAAAATGAAGACATTGACATTAGTGGGACAGGCGTCACGACAACTAGAGAGAAGGGGGGACACGGCGTGCTAGTAGCGCCCTATCTGCGTCTCCACAGTGCAAAGCGTTGCGAAAATGGAGACGCAGAAATGCCAAGCCCCGGACACGCCGTGGGAGAAGAGAACTTGAAATTTAATTTTTTAAATACTTAAACTCACTGTCATCAGAACTCTTCATTATCGAGTATATTGTGTGCGCTTTTGTGACGAGATTGAGGAGCAGGACCACCGATAACAGAAGGAAAACCACTATCAGTGTGATGAAAAGGAGATAGAAGACCCAACTGTTTGGCACCTGGAAACTTGCGGTTAACATAGTCCGGAACAGGACGTTGAATCTCGCTAAACACACGCACCTAGTCTCCCAGGCTAGCGTAAAATTCTAATAACCCTCTGCTTCTCTGCGTCTCTCGCCGCGTGTAAAACGACACTCCAGACACGCGCGGTTTAGCAGCCGTGTTTTTGAGATTTTATTTTTTAGTTGGCATTAGCAGCAAGTTTGTTTCTTTTTGTCTCACATCAGTTTGTTGTAGATTTATTGAATTCGTCAATAAATCCGTTTTTTTCATGTTTCCACGTGTTGTTCTCTTTTATTGCGTTTTTGCACATATTTATCTGGAGCCTGGAAATATTTCGAGAAGAAATATACAAATATCGTCGATTAGGAGCTGTGCGTCAACATTATTGTCAAGACAAAACGTGCTCTACCGCACGCGAAGCGTGCTGCGTCGCGTGCCGCGTCGATTTTCAGCTGGTGGGCGAACATCTTCAATTTTGTGAGTATTTCTGTTGTTTTTTCAACTTTTTTTTCAATTTATTGATTGATGGATCGGTGGAAAATATCGCTCGGACATATATAAATTTGTAGAAAACTGTGAAAAACAGCGTAATTTTATTTCAAACTGAATATTTCCACCTCAAGTCATTAAAAAATACTTTTATTGTTTTTTGGCTCGGAAATTTTTGTTTTAATGTTATTTGATATATTGTGTTTTCAATCGACTTGCGACATGAGAACGCGAAACTCCGCCCACTTATTTGTGCGCGGCCACGCGAACACAGTGATATTTGAAGAGACGCAGACAGAACGGTGAATGCAGACTTGACTTGCGTTTTCATGTCGCAAGTCGATTGAAAACAGAATACTCGGTATAAAGCGCTGCAAATTCGCTCCAATGGCACAGTGTTGTGCATGCATTTGGATGAGCGAAAAATCGGCCACGCTCTCTCAATTTTCTGAGCGTATTTGCAGCACCTTGTACCGAGTATAATATGTATTTCAATCCGATTTTCACAAATTTAAATTCAATATTTACTCATCTTTTTTTTTTCATTTTTTGTGCCGTTTTGCTTTTCCCTGTTTCTATTTTTGTACGCTTTTCAAACATTTTTTAGATTCCATAATTTTCAGATAGGATCGATGACTTGGAGAAAAAATATTCGTTTTGACAGAATTTACCACGAGGTGCTTGCGACTACCCTCGCAAAATTGCGCCCCGTTGGACAAATCTTAGCGAAGCGACGCGACGCGACGAGACGCAGACGAAAAACCGCGTTGGCGCGCGACGCAACCTCAGCGCCTCTCTGGTTTGTCTAACTTCTTCTGCTTCAGTTTAAAAAGAAATCCATCACTAATCTACTGCCTACCTGAGAAACTGTATTGCCGACTTGATATGTCACTGAACCGGCGTCCTTTGCCAAATTCGCCACCGCCTGATCAAAATTGTCCAACGTGAGATTGATGCGACCCGTGATACCCGAAATCTGTCCATTGATATGTGCGACGAGGGTGCTGAGCTGAGCAAGCGTCCCGCTCAGCTCGGTTATCGTTTGATCTACCGACATGCTGAAATCAGAATATTGGCGGTGCGGTAAGGATGAATAAGGAATAAAAGTTTGGTATTGTTTGGTTTGGTGTTTGGATGGAAAAAGCAAAGAGAACGAGGAGGAGGAGAAGAAGCGCATGTTTTATCGATAGGGCAGTAAAATTGTGAAGGAGGCGCATTGCATTGTGCAGGTTGGATGGTTTGTGTTTGTGTGTTTGTGTGTGTGTGTGATATGATATGATATATGCACAAAATATTGACACATACACACACACACACACACATCCTCGTCGAAATCAAAATCATTTTTCAATGGCAAAAACGAAAAACGTGGCAATATGGAAATGAGTGGGAGTGGGTAAAATCGCGTGAGACCACCGATCAGACCGTAATAGAAGAAGAGCGCCGAGACTGACTCATTGCGCACATACAGACACCTCAACGTGGCGAGAGGGGGAGTGGGAGGGGCGGGAAAAAGTTGAACTAAACTGGACACGAAAGAAACCAATAATAAAGACTGGGAACACCGAGAAAAATGGAAGTGGACGTAGGGGGAACGGACATGAAAAAAGTACTAGAGAAAAGCTAGTAGAAATTGGATGCGAGTATGAGACAGTGACCCATCGATCCCCGCAAACTGAAAATAACCAAATAGTAGGATTTTATGCAAACATTGTTAAAAAGCAAATTCTGAACATTTTAAGCGCTTGCGCGATAAAATTGGTTGAGAAATAAAAAAGTTATAGCGATTAGTTATAGCGATCGCAACACATGTCATCGCAATTCCGAATGGGATTCCTGATTCTCTTAAAGATTTGATGGTTTCGCACGATTTGGTCCAAATGGTACACTTTCCGACTAGAACAGCCGCGTCTGGCCGAAACAATTTTCTCGACTTGGTTTTTACAAATCGTCCTAGTTCCTTCACGAGTTGCTCACAGGTTCCGCCGTTGATTCTCTCTGACCACTCATCAGTTGGTTTTTCGCTCGCCCATAATCCGCGTCCTATGAATATTCACGCTTCTCGTGATCGTCTATTGTTCCGGAAATGTGATTTCTCGGCTTTGAATCGTCATCTTTTTTCATACAATTGGGAGCGTCAGCTGTCATTCTTCGCAACGCCTGACTCGAAACTTGCGCACTTTCTTCGAATTTTCAATGAGTTGATAGAAACGTACACGCCAAAATGTCGATTTCGTCCGCCCGTGCACCAGTCGAAAAACAATCTTAGCCGAAGGCTTCGACGCCGCTTGAAGACTAACTTCAACAAAAAATCGATAAATCGTAAGCTAAAAAATATCAAGAAAAAACTTGCGAACGACGAGAAAAAAGCGATAAGTTCCAAGAATTGCCGTGAACTTTTCCAATTCATAAATCGCAGAATTTCGCCACTCCCGCCGCCTATCACTCTTTCCATTTCCGGCCAAATTGTCACCGATCCGAAAGTGATTGCTCGTGAATTTATCCGTTCGTTTTCCTTGTCATTCACGCCTCCGTCACCAGCGTTTCCATCGTATCCGTCGCCAAATCCATCGAAAATATCTCCCGACTTCTCGCCAGTGAACGTCATGAAGCACATCCTTGCTCTGAAACCGAAACTTGGTTACTCAAGTGATAAAATCAATTTCTTTCTGATCAAAGGTTGCTGTCACGCCCTCACCGTTCCGCTTTCTCTTATTTTTATTGAATCCTTTACGAGTAGTCATTTTCCGACGGAATGGAAAACTTCCACTATAATTCCTCTGCATAAAAAAGGAAGTCTGACTGATTCGGGCAATTATCGGCCAATTACATTGACTCACCCACTTGCCAGGCTGTTTGAGAAAATCGTCTTGGAAGCGATCCGGAAGCAAATTAACGGTAAAATCTCGAAAAATCAATTTGGATTTATGAATCGCCGCTCTTGTACACTGGCAATTTTAGAGTCGACGACCGAAATACGCAAAATCCTAGCGAAAAAAGGCGGTTTTGCTGACGCCGTCTATTTTGACCTCAAAAAGGCGTTCGATTCAGTTCCGCACAATCTTCTCTTGGCAAAAGTACAAAATTTCGGTGTCGACGCAAAAGCATGTCAATGGATTCGTTCTTTTCTTGAAAATCGCAAATCCGTCGTAAAAATCGATAATTATGTCTCAGCCAACTCGATTAGCGTTCTTTCTGGTGTTCCACAGGGAAGCGTGACAGGGCCTTTTCTCTTTTTAATGTATATAAACGACTTACTCGAAATTTTTCCGCCCGATGTCCACGTGACCGCATTCGCCGACGATTTGAAGCTACTTTCCTCCAATCCAGCGTCACTCCAGCACAGCATCAACCTCGTCGCAGATTGGTGTGACAAGTGGCGACTCCAATTGGCCGAACAAAAAACGGCGGTCGTGCACTTCGGCCGCAAGAATCCGCGCACCAAATACTTTGTAAATAACTTCGAAATAAATGTAAAAAATTCTATCAGAGACTTGGGAATTATAATTGACAACGAATTGAAATTTGACAAACATGTAAATAATATTTCTAACATATCATTACTAAAATGCAGACAACTGTTACGAGCATTCCATTCAAAATCCCCCGAATTTTATTTTAAATTGTATAATGTTTATGTAAAGCCAATTCTAGAATACGGTTCTGAACTACTAAATCTCCACTCAGTATCCCAAGCCAAAAAACTCGAATATCCACTACGATTTTACACCAGACGGGTACTGCAACGATGTAACGTGTCTTTTTCATCGTATACTGACAGATTAACTCAATTTCACATGATCTCCACTTTTCACCGAAGAATCTTATCCGTGCTCCGTATGTACTTTAAAATTGTCAACCTTGAATGTCACTTTCCGTCCCTACCACTATGTGTAAAAGCGTCCCGGTCATCCAGAAGTCCGTACATGTTAACTCCTTGTGGTAATTCCGCACACGGTTTTCTAATCGACAATCTGTCCTTGTGGAACCACGTCGTCAAATTATTCCCGAAAAGACTGAATTCGGAGGCTTTTGCTGCGCGCATAGCCTCATTCCCGCTCGAAACCCTTTCCCCCCACACTTGACCGATAGACTATTGCTGGTCTGACTGGTCATTTTACTTTTATTATCCCAATATATTTATTTTCTTTGATTTAATTTGTAATGTATTCATTTGTGACGGATAATAAATAAATTCTAAATTCTAAATTATCTGATAGTGAGTATAACTGAAATTTCCATTTTTCGGAAATTTCAGGGCAAAAAATCCATATTTTTATATTCTTTATAGATAGCTTTGTAACCACGATTTAAACAAATATTTTAAGCGCTAGACCGCCCGGAAAAGTTACAAAATGGCTGAGAAATAGCTATTTAAAAATTCAGGTCTTGTGCATTGCCAAATGGTTTTTTTTAAATTTAAGGGCAAAAAGTCTAAATTCAAATGTTTTTTA
Source organism: Caenorhabditis japonica (assembly GCA_963572235.1). NCBI lineage: Eukaryota > Metazoa > Nematoda > Chromadorea > Rhabditida > Rhabditidae > Caenorhabditis > Caenorhabditis japonica. The sequence goes on from OY754346.1 coordinate 19,304,606, forward strand.
ATAGATAGTTTTGTGAACACGATTAAAACAAAAATTTTAAGCGCTAGACCGCCCGGAAAAGTTACAAAATGGCTGAGAAATAGGCGTTTAAAATTCAAGTCTCGTGTGTTGCCAAACGGTTTTTTTAATTCCAGTGCAAAACATCTGAATTTTTGTTTCTTTTTATAGATAGCTTTTTGAACACAGTTTGAAAACACATTTTAAGCGATAGACTGCTCGGAAAAGTTAAAAAATGGCTAAGAAATAGCGTTTTGAAAATTCAGGTCTTGTGTGTTGCCAAGCGGTTTTTAAAATCAAAAATTCCAGTTCAAAAGGTCTAAATTATCTTTTTTTATTTATTTATAGATAGCTTTTTAAACACAATTTAAACACATATTTTAAGCGCTCAACCGCCCGAAACAATTGAAATATGGCTGAGAAATAGCTCTTTGAAAATTCAGGTCTTGTTCATTGCCAAATGGTTTTTTTTATTCCAGTGCAAAATGTTTAAATTCCCATTTTCTTTATAGAAAGCTTTGAAAACACAATAAAAACGAACAATTTAAGCGCTAGATCATCCGGAAAAGTTGAAAAATGACTGAGAAATAGAGATTTGAAAGTTCAGGTCTTGTGTATTGCCAAACGGTTTTTTTTAATTTCAGTGCAAAAGGTCCAAATGTTCATTTCTCTCTATAGATTATTTTGTGAACACAATTAAAATAATCATTTTAAGAGCTAAACCGCCCGGAAAAGTTGAAAAATGGCAGAGAAATAGGCATTTGAAAGTTCAGGATCTCTGGCGCGGTATCACGAAAAATGAAAAAAGTTTTTGATGCCTCTAAAAATGGAAGGAGGGCATTCCTGATGACACGGCTTGTGAGTCAGTTTGTGACTGAAAAAAACACCGAAAAAGGCAACAAAAAACGAGGCAAAGAATTTGAAAAATTGCCACAGTCTCCGACACTAGTCTAATTTATAAAATAGTACTAAACGTAGTATACAGTATGTGTACTTTCTCTCATTTTTCTGTTTGTTCTTTCTTTCTTTTTGTGAAAAGTTTCACGTTTTCCGGAAGTAAATAAGTCTGCGTGCCAATATTTAATGAGATTAGATGATTAGATTACGAAACGTGGAAGAGGGAGGCAAAAAAACCAATACCGGCGGACCGGTGTGACTCAAAATGTTTGGATAGTCGTCAAAAGCTGTGATGTCATATCATTCGGCATTTTGAGTCACACATCTTTTCCAGGTAACCACCATGCAAGGTAGGGGTCATTGGGTTTGTTGGCTGACTCACTATTTATCAATAGGGCGCGGTTGCATCGTGGGAAGGAAAGGGGGGGGGGGAAGTGCCAACTTAAAAATAAAAACGTTGTGGTCCGCAAAGAATTGTTTACTGCCCGTTTTGATTTTGATCGCCACGGGCTTTCTGGCTGGCTTCCCTGCGTCTCTATTTTTGCACACGTTTAGCTCCACTAGGCTGCTTTTCACTGTGGAGACGCAGAGAATGCGATAGGCGTAGCGCGTGCTAGTGCAGGTTTGCTCGCCGACAATCTGCCATATTTTATGGCTAATAGCTACCTAAAATTCCAAGAGTTGTAACTAACTTTTGACAGCCGAAATTAAACGAAAAACAGTCGAGCAAAAGAAATTCGGAATCAGCTTAGCCACGGAAGCTTATAAAGAGCGAGGCAAACAAACAATGATAAGACGGAAATTCATTGTAAAGTTTCAGGTAAATATAGAGTTTTTGTTGCGAATTTAGGCATCTAAATGGCTATTAGCCAATGGAAATTCGTATTTTCTTCCGTTTTCAGATTATTCACGTTAAAGTCTTCATTTTGATCCAAAACAATAAATTTTTGTTGAAAAATGGCCGAGCCTTGTTAGGGTTTTGAAAATAGCATTAGAAAATGAGAATGCTGGTGAATTCTAGACGCGAATATAGGCAGTATATGGCTATTAGCCGATGAAAATTCGTATTAGCTATTTATTATTGGTCCCGCCGTCCAATGCGCCAGCAAATTCTCAGTGGAGCGCGTTTGCATTATTCGTGGCAGCCAATGTCATTTTTCAACGTTTTATTTTTCAAAATTTTGGCATGGTTTTTCTATATTTTGCTTGACTTTGCGCCACTTTCATATTATTCACGTTAAAAGCTTCATTTTAATCCAAAAACGATAATTTTTTGTACAAAAATGGCCGAGTTTCAGGATTTTGAAAATTGCCTTTAAAAATGAATCTGGAATTCGGAGGAAGCAGAAACAGGTATTCGTTTGTCTTTATCATTTTTTGTTCACTGAGTTTACAAAATTTTAAAGCCTGAAAACTTGGCAAAGATCCGGAAATTTCAAAAAAAAAAAATGTCGGAATGTCCACGGGGAGTACACGAGCCAAACATTTTAGAAGTGATCATGGGAAATAGAGAGACGCGCTAGCGCTGGAACTCTCAGAGGTGGATAATAATAATAATAATAATAATAGCCGCCGATTTCGAGCCGCATTCATCAGACATACACCCAAAAATCGACGGCTAATAGCCAGGTCTCGCAACACATGTCATCGCAAAGTCAAACACAAAAATACGCGCCGTTTCAATTGTTCGATTGCATGAATAGGAGGAGGCCGCTCTTTGGCAAACAAGTGGCCAACCTTATCAGTTTTTGAGCACCGTCCCTTTCTCTCTCGAGAAAGATAGTATTGGCTGAAAAAAAGGGAAAAGGAGTTGGCAGAAGTGAAATGAAATGAAATCACATTACATGAAATGAATAAAACAAAATAAAATAAAGCCGATCCACCTGCGTCTCTCGATCGTCTCTCGTTGCAAAGTGCGGCGAGTTGCGGACAGAGAGAGAAGGCGCCGCAGCGTTGCTTCCATCCGCGCGGTAGGGTTAATATTTGTTCAAGTGGGTGGTGGTGGCGCACCATAGAGAGACAGAGAGCACCTAGCCGCCTTTTACGCCTATAGTAGCCTCGGGAATCCACGTGGACACTCGCATGTGTTTGTTTACCTTTTCGGCAGCGCGGGTCAGGAAGGGAAGAAGGAGACGATCGGATGTCATTTAGATGAGTTAACCGGGCGAAACGATGTTCATCGTTTGCGACATCAAACTGTACATGTCTCAATATATGTATGTACATGTAGATTGACTCTGATTTAATTGAAAGTTTTAGAAATTTTGAAAAAAAAAAAGTTGTTCTAAAATGTTTTTTTTTTCAAAATTTTTTTTTGTGCTTCGACAATGAAACAGTAAAAAAGCTACCGCGCTTAATTTCCAGGTATATCTGAAACATATAGTGCAAATGCGCCCGCCCCGCGCCCTAAGGACACCTCCCCCGTCGTCCACTCGCAGTGGAGCGCGTTTGCTGGCGGCGAATGTCATTTTCTACAAGAAAATCGATATTTTTGTGCTTTTTAAACCATTATTGGATTATTCACGTTAAAATCTTCATTTTAATCCAAAAACGAAAAATTTTCATCAAAAAATGGCCGAGCTTTAAGGTTTTGAAAATAGCCCTGGAAAATCAGAAAGATGGCGCTGTTATGGCGGATTTAGGCATGTATATGGCTATAAGCGGATGAAAAATTGTGTTAACTAATTTTTACTGGCCACGGCCCCCTCCCCCACACCCTTCGTTGCCAGCAAATTCGCAGTGGAGCGTGTTTGAATTATTCGCTAGCCGCGATTGCTATTTTTTCACAGGAAAATCAAAAATTTTGCAATTTCCGAACCATGTTAAGATTATTCACTTTAAAATCTTCATTTTAATCCAAAAATGAGAAATTTTTGTCAAAAAATGGCCGAGCCTTAGCGGTTTGAAAATAGCACAAAAAATTAGAAAGCTGGGATTTGGAAGGAATTCATACAATTTCATACAACTTCACTATTTTTTTGTTTAATCACAGAAATTTGATGCTAGAAAACATCGAGAAAATCAAAAAAATTTGAAAAAAATTTGAAAACAATAATGCGGATTGTCCACGGGGAGTACACGAAGCAATGCGCTCAGAAACGCATAGACTGGGTACCTCTAGGTACGTTTACGTTAAAGACTACTCAAACACTAAAATTCTCAAAAAAGGCCGCTCCTACGTAAGGAAGAAAACGCGTGGCCACTTATCAAAATCTCACGAAAAACCAGAAACTTTCCAACTCCCCAAAAAAGAAAACAAATAGATGAAGAAGTAAGTGGATTAAAATCAAAGAAGAAGCTGGATCGGTTGCCTCAATCAATCGAAAAGAGGGACGAAAGAGAGAGGGACGAAAAGCAAATCGGAGCAGCACAACGAAGTGTGGGAGCAGCAGCACCGATTTGAGACTGTGTTTGCCGAGCGGGAGCTCTTGCCTCCTTCTTCATTCTGAGCAAGAAAACGATCCGTGGGCAAGAGAGTGTCAAGTTAATAGAAGGTCTTTTGACAGGTTTGGGAAAAATATTGGTAAAAATCAAAAAATAGGCTTGCATGAGGCTACACAGACTCACTGTGCAGTTGGAGCGAATTTGCAGCGCTTTATAAAAAAAACTCGAGTGAGAAAAATCCCAAAAACACCCCTCCAATAAATAGCGAAAACGCAGCGTATCCTGCAAACACTTTGATATGACAATGCGGCTTGTTTTCAATATTTTTTTTCGTCCTTCTTCTATAGTCTATAAACAATAAAAATACGGTAACACCCGTTCGTCATCCATCCATCCAACAAATACAAATAATATCATCAAATTGGACGGATAGAGAGCATCATGATATTATGTTTTTTTTTTCTTCCTTTTGTGTATTCAAAAGGAGCCCAATGTGGTTTTTTTTTGGTTTTGCATATTAATATACGATAAAAAGTTGGATAGAAGGAGAAATGCGAGGATGCACGCCTCCACCGTCTTCCAATGCGCCACCAAGTTCGTCGGATAATGAAATTATTTTTTCACTCGAAAATTTACTTTTTTGAGAAATTCGAATCATTGTCAGATTATTCAGGATGACACCATCATTTTAATCCAAAAATGAGGTCTTTTTGTCAGAAAATGACCGAGCCTTACGGTTTTAAAATGCACCAGGTAGAAACAATTTTGGAAGGCTGCAGTGCCGTGGGATGGGTCATATTAGAGGCATATTCGATGTTGGGTTTTTTAAGCATCAAGGGGGCTCTGAAATAGCTGTAGATAGACGGCGAAACGGTCATAATAGAGGCATATTTAAGTGCCTGTCGATTTTAAGCGTTACGGGTTGAAACAAGTAGAGTTGAACCGTTATGGGTCAGAAATCGGTCATATTACAGACCTTTGCAATTTATAAGCATTTTCTAAAGCATCACAGACAAAAATAGCTATAGTTAGACCGCGACACGCCACCCCCGTCGTCCAATGAGCCACCAAGTTCGTCGGATAATATAATTATTTTTTCACTCGAAAATTTACTTTTTTGAGAAATTCGAATCATTGTCTGATTATTCAGAATGACACCACCATTTTAATCCAAAAACGAGGCCTTTTGGTCAGAAAATGACCGAGCCTTAGGGTTTTAAAAATTCACCGGGTAGAAACCATTTTGGAAGGCTGGGGTGCCGCGCGCGATGGGTCATAAACATTTAATCAATTTTCAAGCATCAGGGTTTGAAATAGCTACGGCTAGACCGCGAAGAGTAAAAGATAAGGAATATTTGAGCCATTGTGTTTTTTTTTTTAAATAGGACACGCCGCGATTGGTCATATTAGAGGCATATCCGATTTTTTGGCATTTTTCAAACATCATGGTGTAAAAAATCAAATTTACGCCACTACGGTAAGGGATGAGGGATATTAGATCCATATCTATTAAATATCCTAACTTTGCCCATCACATCCTGAGAATCTGAAATTAGACAGCAATGGGTCATAAATGAGCCATATTAGAGGCATGCTTCTCGGTTATTTCTCTTATTTTGCTCATTGTGCCTTGAAAAATCTAGGTTACGCCGCGATGGGTCATATTAGAGGCATACCCGTTTATTACCCATATTTCACCAATTGCGGTCTAAAAAATCAATTTAAAGTCAATATGGGTCATATTGGAGGCATATCCATTATCAAAACCCGTCTTACGTCAATTGTGGACTGAGAAACTTAAATACGAAAAAATGTGAATAGGATGGGTCTGGGATGGGTCATATTAGAGGCATATCCGATAAATACTCATATTTTAACAATTGCGGTCTGAAATAAGACCACGATACTGCGGTATAGAACTCGCACGGAATAGAACCGGTTAAAATGGAGCTGTACTGAAAAAACCACTGCAGGAGATAGAACAGAACTCAAGGACTCAAAATACACAGCGAAATACTTTTTCGAGTTGTTGTCTCGGTCCAGCTCAATGTCAGGTTCTATTCCGTGCAAGTGCTATTCCGTAGCAGTTTTATTCCATGCGAGTTCTATACCGTAATACCCAAAAAAAAGTTAATTTTCGCATGAATGAGCACACTGCCAAGTTCAGCGGAGCGCACTTTCGCCAGGGCAATCGCGGCATCACAGACTTTTTAGGACCAAAATCACATTTTTTGTTTGATTACCTGTTTCTGAGCAGCGGGAAAAGAATAGAGGTCATTTTTGAAGTGCGAATGGAAAGTTTTCGTACAATTTCGTAACCCGACTCCCTCTCTCTCTACCTCCCTTCAAGTGGTCACCAGTCTATACGATGTTATGAATTATGCAAATCAGAATACCCAAAAAATGTTTTATTCTTATTTGCATGAAAAATCAGTGAGATCTATGTAATGTAGAGGCTTGCATCAGATATTCTCAATATCCGAATCGGCCGACAACTTTTTCCGGTATCGATACGCAGTCACTCGCTCGCCAAACACCATGAACAGGAAGATGAGCTGAAAAAATGGGAAAAAAAAATGAAAAACCTTCAATTTTCTATTCAAGACAAACCGTAATTATCACAAGAATGAGGCCCACGATGACCATTATAATGAGCTCTGTTAACGGCCAGTTTAGCGTTTTCTCGTTGAAAATCTCCACGATGCGATCCACATTTTGAATGGTTTCGTTGTTGAACGCGTCCGTCATTCGATTGTATGTTACTACGCCGCGATCCGCGATTTCAAGTCCTGCGCTTTCTCCCTGAAATTTGCAGATATGGATCTTATATGCATCTTATATGCACCCATTTCACATTAGTTGTTTTTCAATTTAAATCAGGTCATTTATTGAGACAAAAATGATATTATTCTCCTGAGCACCGTCCAGGACAAGCAAAGTATGGGTGTTTTTTTTTTAAATCTACATATTGTCCATTCGCGAAAAAGCAAGTGCGCTCCACGAAGTACTAACTTTCGTGGAGCGCACTTGCTTTTTTCGCGAATGGACAATATAACTTTATTTATTTATAAACGGAATGGGATAGAAAAAATAAAAATAATATAAATAAAACCAACTCACATCAGCGGCCAGTGTGTTAATTTGATTCGCCAACTTTTCCACTTGAGTTACCACAAAATCGATCGAAGCGTTCGGATTCAGATTTGGCACCAATGTCGTCGTCATCCCCGCCACATCATACTGCCCTCCATTACCGTACTGATTAAATCGAATCGGTTGCGGTTGAGATTGCCACATTCAGTCGCATCGGATGAATTGATCGAGAGAAAGAATATATAATATACGGTGAAGGATGGAAATGATATGGAGAGAGGAGGCACGGCAGACAGAGAATCGATAAGCGAGGCGAGTCCGCAGCATGACGCATTGTTTGCTCTTCTCCGCTCTGCCGCGCCATCCATCCTCCGCGCATGCATGTTTCCAACAAGGTGGAAATAAAGGACAATGGAGGTGAATAGGTCAGTTTGGTTCTTTCTTGTAGGCGCTCCAAGAGCATGATGGATTGAAGAAATTGAATAGTAGGGGGGAGAGGGAAACAAATCTTTGTTGCATTTCATATGTTGCTCTCAACTCACTATCAGCTGGAACTTGCTGTTAATAAAGCGATGACCTACAGTAATCCGAATATGAATGAACCTTTTGCAAATACAAGTAAACAAGGCAAAAAACAAGATACAAATTTTAGGGGCACGACCTAAATCACTGCGTAAATCGAGAGAGTGACAAATCCGGAGAAAACTTACAATTAGCAATTCCGCGTCACGGTTTTTCTGAATTTTAAAGCTTTTCCTGTACAAAACTCGCGCCACAGACTGGTAAGGGGCAAGGCTTATTCCTAGCTTTTTAAAATGTTTTTCCCCGATTTTGTCAGGCTCTTATGTTTTTCGGGTTACTGTAGGTCATCGCTTTATTTGTTCGACAATTACTGTCAAATAGATTATCCGTCCTTTATTCACGAGGCGTGAGCGCGAATTTTCTTTAAATTACATCAGTCCTTGGCGATTGGTCGCCAGGTCCTAGCAAATTCAGACCATTTCACATGCAACAAAAAATCGAAAAAACAACAAGCTTTGCGCGGGCTTTGAGCGGAACTTTCGGAAGTATACATTTAACAGTTAACAACAACAAAAATCTGGTCCACAAACCCTTTGCAAGCGAGTGTTGTTCAGGAACTGTCACAGTGATCCATAAAGGTATAGCCTCATCCCAAAATCTTCAGAAAAATCAACTGTTCATGGATTTCGGAAACGCGTCCAAGGTGAAAAATATACATTCAATAAATAAAAAACTACGCCTGAAAGAATAATGAGCAGCCTAGAAACATCAATTTTCAGACAGTTGCTTTTTACAACAAAATAAATCATTCTGGACGTCCCACAAAAATATAGCTTCACCTTTGAAAGTGAAAAGTGAAAAAACGACAAAAAATTAGCGTGATTCATTTTTCCTCATGAGTTGTATAAACGTAATTCCGCTGGGTGATAACTACCGTTATCCATGCTTCCATATTGTCTTTTTTCATCTCTTTGGCATTATTTATGTTTTGTTTTTATTGTATATCTTGCGAACAACATATTCCCACACGATTTCAATGATATACTTCTGGCTTCTGGCAATATTCACGGTGTGTTGAACGGTACACCGCTGCTAATCAATACTTTTCGAAGAATTTGGAAAAAACCATATAGTTACTTACTTGTACTTGTGAGGTGCGACCTCAGTTTTCATCCTGGATACTGCGAACCAAGCTGCGCCAAGTTGCACGATCCCTTCCGACAGTGGACCATGCTCGTTTTGCCTCGAGTATGCCAATTCTTCGGCGGCCGTGCCCGAGGTTGCCTCTTCTCAGGAAATTTTTGGCTAATACAACGCGCCAAAAATTTACTGAGTTAGGGCCTCATTGTGGATGAAGATTTTGATCGAATCCGTGATGTCGTCGGCCCATCTTTTCCGAGGACGACCGCGTGGTCGTGCTGATCCCCTAGGATCTCATTCTGATATGATCTTCGCCCATCTGTCGTATTTCATGCGTGATACGTGCCCTGCCCATTTCAGTTTTTTCGTAAGACTTGCTTTTCCATGTCTGGTGGGTCGCATCCGGCAATTTCGAACATGTTGCGGTAAAATTACAGAAGAGCACCCCCAACATTACAGTTCAGGACCCCACGGGAAACCCCCAGAAGAGCCCCCCTCACGATTAAAATAAAGTTTCACGTAAAAATATTTTATAAGAGAAAAATATCATATAAGCGTGACATTTAAATGCGTGGCAAGACATACACGTATTTTCATATTCCTTTTTTCTAATTTATTTCTCATTTTACCATCGTACGTGGCAAAACGATACTTCTCATGTTTATGTGCGGCGCTATAAAGATCCATCTATATCTATATAACATTTATACCAATTGATCTATAAATGTGAGCTTATCGCCAGGGAAACATGTAAGTTACTTTTAAACTAAAAAACCCAGCAGAATTATCAAATTTGGATAAAATCCGTGGTGGGGGCTTCTTCTGTAATTTTCCTGAGGGGGGCGGAAATGAAATGTTGTGGGGGCGCTTCTGAAAGATTACCTATGCTTACAGAATCGACCCGATCTTGTGACGTACTAATTCATCAATATTTGCGTCTTGGACCGCTCTCTGTAGCCTCTTCGTGTCTGACTTCTTGGAAGTCCATGTCTCGCATCCATAAGTCATCGCAAGGATGACAGTGGTTGTGAGAAGTCTTATTCTTATCTTCTGAGGAGACTGCAAGAGCTCCCGCCGAATGGCGTTGAAAGCAGCCCATCCCGCGCGAATCCTTCTAGCGACTTCTTCAGTGAGAGATCCGTCGTCCGCAAACGTTCTTCCGAGGTATTTGACCTTTTGGGAGATTTCAATCTTCGTGTTCAGAATATCGATATCTGATCTTGTGACGTACTTATTCATCAATATTTGCGTCTTGGACGGGTTTATATTGAGGCCGTAATTGGGACATCCCATTGCAATCCGATTTGCTCTATCTTCTGCCTCTTTCACAGAGTTCGCGAATAAAACAACGTCGTCTGCGAATTCCAAACGGTGAATTGATTCTCCATTGATGTCGATTCCGGTCTTATCATCCTCACAAGGTGCTGGGTCTAGCTCATCCAAGATCGCCTGAAGAGCCAGCGCGAAGAGTAGTGGAGACGACGAATCACCTTGACGTACTCCTCTTTTGATTTTGAACCTCATCTTCTTGTTCAGAACGTTCAGCTCTCCAATCGCCGAAGAGTTTGAGTTGTTTAAGGCCCGAATCACGTTTCTTCCGATTTGAAGATTGTTCAGGACTTCGGATATCTTCGTCCAATTAACGTTGTCGAAGGCACAAGTGAAATCCAGGAAAACCGCTACGAGCGGAATCTTGAATTCGGTGCACTTTTCCCACATCTGCGCGACGACTTGAATGTTGTCTGCGCATCCTCTTCCACGTCTGAATCCTGCTTGTGACTCTTCCAGGTAATCCTCGCTTTTGGCGGTGATCCTTCTCGTAAGGATTTTTGTGAAGAGTTTTGAGACGATTGAGGACAACGCAACCGGACGATAATCTTTCACTTTCTTCGGTTTCGTGGTCTTGGGAAGGAGAGAAATCTTCACCGTCTTCCAGTCTTCCGGTGTTCTCCCGTTCGTGAGGACTTGATTCAGTGCGGCTGTGAGATGAGGAGCTATGCTCTCAATTCCCAGCTTTAATTGTAGCATTGTAATCTGATCAGGTCCTGGCGAAATGTTCGTCTTTGAGGTGACTATTGCGTGTTCGACCTCATGTTGGAGAATTTCCGGCTCATCTGGATGGTTGTATCTGGATTGTGGCTCTCTGTGGCTAACGTTCCGGCCAGCACGCCGAGCACTTTCTTTTATTTTCCAATTTCCAGAAAGTTCCCTGCTTCCCGTACTACGCCGGAGACACGCCAATGTTCGTGTTCGCCCTGGATCCATTTCCAATAACCGCCAACGTGGTCGCCGTATTCTCGATCCAAGTGACAATCATGGTCATACTGGTCGTACTCACCATCGTTGCGCTCTACAATCACGCGCATGAACTCTCCACGTCACGTCATACGCTGAGCCTGCACAAAAAGTTTCTTGCTGCCATGTTGATCCAGACAGGCCTGCCAGTGGTGGTGCTCATGATTCCGTTGTTGTACATGGCGTATACGATTCCGACTGGCTATCACAATCAGGGTAAGGGGCAAGCTTGCGGGGTGCTGGGATTTCCAAGCGCCGCGTCGCATGACACGCTCTCTGCCTAAAAAACTCATTTCGAAAAACGAGTATTCGCATAAATTGGAACAACGCCGAAGGCAGCTGACAGCACCCCGTGCAAGCCTGACTGCGACAGCTGTAATAATGCACTGTTTCAGCATTGAACAACCTTGTGTTCGTGGCTCTTGGACTGCACGGCTTTCTATCGACAATTGTTCTTTTGCTCATCCACGCACCGTATCGAAGCGCGACGTTTAGGATTTTCAGAATTTGTAGATTGAAAAATTCGACCGATCCGGAACCAGGAGCAGTGTATTTTGTAGATAAAATACGGTAGATATTTACAGTAGCGGCCACTGAAATATCCCCTTTTGGTTTTTCAACTATAACTTTTTTTAGAGAAGAGCGAGGAATTTGAGGTCAACTGCGAAAATGTTCCAAAATAAGTCAGAAATATGATCCAGTTTAGCTTTTACCGATAAAAATTTGTTTTTCTGAAAATTCCAAAAATTCGATTTTTCGACTTTTAACAAAAAACCGTTTATTGAGATTTCACCCGGGAAACGACTTGTAAATGAGGTAATAAGCGATAGAAACAGTTTCAAACTAATTAATACTAATCTGCCAACCCTCATAAATCGATAACAGCTTGACATCTTTTTGGCATCGACTGGATCAGGTTGGTAAGAAGAGACTGTGGAATCTGAGCCCACGCAGTCTGCAACTGAGAGAATTTCTGGTCGGCATTTCGAGCACGGATGCCAAAAACGCATTTCTCAAGCTCTTCCCACAAGTGCTCAATAAGATTGAGGCGGGGGCTCTGGCTGGGCCACTCCATTACGGTCACACGGTTGGTGGCGAACCAATAGTTTGAGACATTTCACTCACTTTTATGTGGTTGAACGTGTGTTTCGGGTCATTATCTTGTTGAAACGAGTAACGAACCCTTAGGGAGGCACGAGCGAACGGTAGCATTACATTTTGCAAGATCTGTTCGTACACAAAGCGATCCATGTTGCCTCGGATGCGGTGAAGAGGTCCGAGCCCATGGCTGCTGAAGCAGGATCATACCATCACGTTGCCGCCATCATGTTTTACGGTCGGAGTTTGGTATTTTGGGTTGAATCTGGTCCCTACTGGTCGTCTCACATATGAAATTCCATCTGAATCAGGTAACATGAACTTGCTCTCATCACTACAAAACTCGTTCCCACTGACTTTGAGTCCAGTTGAGATAAGCTCGCGCCCCGGCAACACGAGCTGCTCTATTGCGGTCAGAGATGTGCGGCTTCTTCACAGGTCTTTTGCCAAACAGTCCAGCATCGTTTAGGCGCTGTCGTATCGTTCTGCCGCTTGCCACAGGTGATCCACGAGGAGAAACCTGTTCGAGGACTTCGGAGGGCACTGAGCATAGGGTTGCTTCTCGATGCGCTTACGATGTTTCTGTCTGTTAGATGGTTTGTAACTTAAGCCCGTGAGTGTTTTCTCTTCACTGGTTGTCTATTTTGAGCTCTCCAGCGCTTCAAAAATGTTCCAATTGTGGAACGATCGAAGTTGAACTGCTCAGCAAGTTGCCTCAGAGTTCGTCCCTGCTCGCGTCCTCTAGCAATTGCAAATTGCTGGTTAGGGGTCAAATATACTTTTAATTTAGTTTTTGTCATTATCTAAACCAATAGATATTGAAGACTCTAGAAAATATTAGAGTTTTGTAGCTTTAAAAAAAATAGAAAAAACGATCAAAATCGTGAAAATTGAAAAAAAATTAGAAATATTTTTATCGGTAAAAACTAAATTGGATCATATTTTTGGCTTATTTTGGAACATTTTCGCAGTTGACCTCAAGTTCCTAGCTCTTCTCTAAAAAAAGTTATAGCTGAAAAACCAAAAGGGGATATTTCAGTGGCCGCTACTGTATGTATTGTGTTTTCAAACGAGTTGCATCATGAAAAAACGAGTCGGCTATCCCTTTTTTGTCTGCGTGTCTTTGAATAGCACTGCGTTTGCGTGGTCGCGCACAAACAAATGGGCGGGGTTTCGTGTTTTCATGTTGCAACTCGATTGAAAACACAATACTTACTTGTGATACTTGTGAGGTTCGACCTCAGTTTCCATCCTGGATACTGCGAACCAAGCTGCGCCAAGTTACACGATCCCTTCCGACAGTGGACCATGCTCGTCTTGCCTCGAGTATGCCAATTCTTCGGCGGCCGTGCCCGAGGTTGCCCCTGAGGGCCTCATTGTGGATGAAGATTTTGATCGAATCCTTGATGTCGTCGGCCCATCTTTTCGGAGGACGACCGCGTGGTCGTGCTGATCCCCTAGGATCCCATTCTGATACTATCTTCGCCCATCTGTCGTATTTCATGCGTGATACGTGTCCTGCCCACTTCAGTTTTCTTCGTAAGACTTGCTTTTCCATGTCTGGTGGGTCACATCCGGCAATTTCGAACATGTTGCTAACCGCTCTCTGTAGTCTCTTCGTGTCTGCCTCCTTGGAAGTCCATGTCTCGCATCCATAAGTCATCGCTGGGATGACAGTTGTTGTGAGAAGTCTTATTCTTGTCTTCTGAGGAGACTGCAAGAGCTCCCGCCGAATGGCGTTGAAAGCAGCCCATCCCGCGCGAATCCTTCTAGCGACTTCTTCAGTGAGAGATCCGTCGTCCGCAAACGTTCTTCCGAGGTATTTGACCTTTTGGGAGATTTCAATCCTCGTGTTCAGAATATCGATATCTGATCTTGTGACGTACTTATTCATCAATATTTGCGTCTTGGACGGGTTTATATTGAGGCCGTAATTGGGACATCCCATTGCAATCCGATTTGCTCTATCTTCTGCCTCTTTCACAGAGTTCGCGAATAAAACAACGTCGTCTGCGAATTCCAAACGGTGAATTGATTCTCCATTGATGTCAATTCCGGTCTTATCATCCTCACAAGGTGCTGGGTCTAGCTCATCCAAGATCGCCTGAAGAGCCAGCGCGAAGAGTAGTGGAGACGACGAATCTGCTTGGCGTACTCCTCTTTGGATCTTGAACTTCATCTTCTTGTACAGCTCTCCAATCGCCGAAGAGTTTGAGTCGTTTAAGGCCCGAATCAAGTTTTTTCCGATTTGAATATTGTTCAGGACTTCGGATATCTTCGTCCAATTATAATGGATTCGTGGCGAGTGACAAATTTTTTCACGTTTTTATTCGAAAAAATGAAGAGATTTTTCGTCTCAGTTTCACGTGAATTGTCACTCCGTCCGTCACGAATCCATTATAACGTTGTCGGAGGCACAAGTAAATTCCAGATTCTTTTTTAATTATTTACTTTTATAAAAGGCAAAAATCTATTTAAATGCAATTGTGATGGGGGGAAAAAAGCAATAAAAACAAGAAACACGTGGAGAAGAAAACGGGAAGATGGCGATACAAAATATACACATGAAGGAAAAAAGAAAACAAAAAAAAACATATTTTCACTTATATAACACGCGCCAAATAGAATTCTGAAGATTAGGGAATATCTGGGGAGAGAGAGAGAGTGCAACGGAATTAATAATTTATTAACAAACAGTTCACGGCTCAATTTCAATGACGAGGTCTCCAGCAGTGCACTTGGTTCCTTGTCCAGCGTGGATCTTCTTGACGGTTCCAGAGATCGGCGAGTCAATAACCATTTCCATCTTCATGGCGGACAAAACAAACAGAGGTTGCTTCTTCGTCACCTTGTCACCCTCCTTAATCTTCAACTCGAGCACATCTCCTGGCATTGGTGCTCCAATGTGTCCACGCACTCCTGGCAGCGCTCTTGGTCGCGTGACAATCTCTTTCGACGCCTCCTTATCAGTGACAAAGATACTTCTCATCTGTCCATTGAGATCAAAGAAAACTTCACGCTCTCCACGCTTGTTCAACTTTCCTTCGGCCAGCAATTGGATAGCCAAAGTCTTTCCTTTCTCAATCTCGACCTGAACCAATCGTTAATTTTATGAGGATATTCTCAAAGCCTAAACTTACATCCACCTCCTCAGCAATCTCCAATCCAGTCAAAAACAGTCTGGTTGGCAACTTGTCAACTGGTCCGTATTGCTGACGGAACGTCTCAAACTCGTCAAACACAGTCGGGAACATCGAATACGACATCACATCTTCCTCGGTGAGCTTGCGGCCGTGCTTCTCCTCGAGATCAGTCTTCACAGCGTCCAAATCAATCGGTTTCGCGTGCTCTCCTGGTCTTCCGTCAACCTTTGGCTTTCCGCGAAGCACCTTGGTTCTCAATGGCTCTGGGAATCCGTATGGCGGCTGTCCAACGTTTCCTTGCATAAAATCAACGACACTCTTCGGGAACGACAAATCGTCGGCACGATCGACAAGCGTCTCACGGGTAAGGTTGTTTTGCACCATAAACTGAGCCAGGTCGCCGACAATCTTCGAAGACGGTGTAACCTTGATAATGTCTCCAAGAGCAAGGTTAGCCTCGCGATACATCCGTTTCACATCGTCAAATTGTGATCCGAGTCCGAGCGAGAAGGCTTGGAATTGCAAGTTCGTGTACTGTCCTCCAGGAATTTCGTGCTTGTAGACGTCCGCGTTTCCACTCTTCATGGTGGTCGCGCATTCGAATGGAGCGTACAACTGACGAGCAGACTCCCAGTAGGCAGAGTACTTGGAGATGTCGTCGAGCAAAAGACCTGAATGGAAAAGATGTTAAATGAAAATCAAATTCAATCATACTTACCAGTGTCATGTTGAGTTCCTTGAAGACTGGCGACAATGGCGCCCATCGAAGGCTGCGAAGTCATTCCGCTCATGCTGTCAACGGCCGCGTCGACAACGTCAGCTCCGGCCTTGGCGCACTCGAGCATGGCTGCCACTCCGGCTCCAGACGTGTCGTGAGTGTGCACATGAATTGGAATGTCTGGGAACTTGTCACGTAGAGCTCCAATCAAAAGTTTAGCAGCTTCCGGTTTCAGCACTCCAGCCATGTCCTTGATGGAAAGAATGTGAGCTTGAGCCTTGACAAGCTGATCAGCTAACTCGAGGTAATACTTGAGGTCGTACTTGTCGCGAGACTTGTCCGTCACATCTCCAGTGTAGGCAATCGCCGCCTCGACGACTCCTCCAGCCTTTCCGACAGCGTCCATTCCGACGAGAAGATTTGGCAAATAGTTGAGCGAATCAAACACGCGGAACACATCCATTCCATTTTTGACGGCAAGATCGCAGAACTTGTAAATGACATTGTCCGGATAGTTCGAATAGCCCATCGCGTTGGCTCCACGGAGCAGGCATTGGAACGGAATGTTGGGGACGAGTTCGCGAAGAGTGCGAAGACGTTCCCATGGGCATTCGTGCAAGAATCTCATCGAGACATCAAACGTAGCTCCTCCCCAGTTCTCAAGAGAGAACAGTCCAGAGAAGGATTGAGCAACGAATGGAGAGATGGCGGCCAAGTCGTAGGTACGCACGCGTGTGGCGAGCAACGATTGATGAGCATCTCTGAAATGGATAAATTTTTTAAAAAAGTATTGTTTTCAATTGAGTTTCTTCATCAAAAAATGAAATCCCGCCCCTTTAACACGCGAAAATTCAAAATTTACGTGAAAAAAAGTGGGCGGGGTTCACGTTTTGATGTATTTAGGGGGCTCTTTTGGATTGGAAACTCTACAAAATTGTGTGAAAATAGAAATCCACGAAATAGAAATGTGATAAATCAGAAACGTAACAAAATGGAAACATCGCGTGAAAACAGAAACGTAGCAGAGCAAGAAATGTGTCGAATTGGAAGTAAAATGGCAATGGAGCGCGTTTGCGATATTTATTTTTCAAAACGACTTTTTCGATATTTTTCACGTTTTTTTACAACAACAAACAACAACAAGGTTACAAAGTCGATCCGTTCTTCAAGTACCGAAGGTCTCGATATATTCCACGTATTTTTAGATTTTTTTCACGCTTTTTCGATTTTTTTTTCGATTCTTTTTGATTTCGATACGTGGAAAATTTATTTTTAAAAATCGACAAAAACCCTGAAAGAAAATCGAAAAAATATGAAAAAAATCCAAAAATACGTAGAAGATATCGAAAAAAAGCGAAAAATATCGAAAAAGTCGGGGGTACGACAGAATAGAAATAGGCAAAATAGAAATGCTACAAAATAGAAATGCTACAAAAAAGAACTGGAAAAAATAGAACTGAGCGAAATAGAAATGCTACGAAATAGAACGGCTACAAAATAGAAATGAGCGAAATAGAAATGCTACAAAATAGAACAAATTTTGGCGATGGAGCGCGTTTGCATTATTTTTTCAATTGCTCAGTTTTTCGCCGATTTTCTATTTTTTTTTTCTGAAACTGCATTGATTTTATACCTTTCTTCATTTTCGATGTTGTTAAGTGCGTAAAATATCTGAAAATTACTGAAAAATCCTATAATAATCGGAAAATTCGAAGAATAATGCAAACGCGCTCCATCGCACCGATTTCTATTTCGCCCATTTCTATTTCGTCACATTTCTATTTCGCGCTGTTCTATTCCGCTCATTTCTATTTTGTAGCCGTTCTATTTTTTCCAGTTCTTTTTTGTAGCAATTCTATTTTGTAGCATTTCTATTTCGCCTATTTCTATTCTGTCGTACCCCCAAAAAGTCGTTTTGAAAAGTTGCCACGTCACTCGAGAAAAAAGAGCGCGAAATGGCGTATTCAAAACGTCGTAACTGCGGCGCCACAGCAATTTTTTTTTTCTTATGGGTTCATATATTTTGCATGATTCTTAATATTTAAGCAATATTTCCCTATTGTCGGCCCGCCAAAATGGGCAAACGCGCTCCGCTGAACTCAATACTACGTGGATTTTATTTTGGTCACCAAATTATTTCAATTCACGTGTAAATTCAACGTGAAATAAAATAATTTGGAAACCAAAATGAAATCCACGTAGTATTGAGTTCACCGCAGCGCGTTTGACCGACGTGGCGGGCCGACAATATTTATTTTATGCAGAAAACGTGTTCCGCCAGCGCTTCGTTTTTGAAAATCTAAACCGTTTCAAATCTGTAACAACCGCGTTTCCTCAAATCTATGTGAGCAATGGAGCGCATTTTGACGATGTACTCTTCAACACGCCGTGTGCCATTTTACTTCCAATTCGACACATTTCTGCTCTGCTACGTTTCTCTTTTCACGCGTTTTCATTTTGTTACGTTTCTCATTTATTACATTTCTATTTCGTGGATTTATATTTTCACGCAATTTCCAAAACGTGACATTTCAATTTTTTCGAATTTCCAATCCGAAAGAGCCCCCTTTTTTTTTTTGGGTAAAATGAGTCAAAAATCAAATTTTTTTGTGCGATTTTAATATGATCTTCGTAAATAAATCTCCCACTCTATAGTATATTTTAAAACCGTTTCCCGAAAAGTTGGCACCTCCTTTAAAACTGTTCAGTTCAACCTACCTGAAAGTGGTGTCAGTGATGAGGCATCCTGGCGTTCTGCGAACCTCCTTCGCAAACTCCTCGGGTCCCTTCTTGACGAGCACATCACGAAGCCCCGTTGGCGGTTTGGCTCCGGCTGGAATATACGGAATTGGTGGCGTGACGACAGCTGGTTTGAGATCAGTGGCAAGAGGAGTCGTCGGTCCGTTCACTTTAACCTCTCCCAGGTAGCTGAGCAGTTTCTGAGCACGATTTTGGCTAGGCTTGAATTGGAACAACTCGGGATGCTCATCAATAAAGTACGTGTCGACAGAGGCGTCGAGGAAGTTTGGCTGGCGGAGCACATTGAGCAAGAACGGAATGTTGGTCTGAAAATATAAGGGTACACTCAATACTCAACACTCAATGATCACAGGTTCACCAAAATAGTATCATAAAACGCTCTCTAATCGCCATCTCTTCTTATCAAAAAAAAAAAAAGTAAACGATGATGTACTTTGAAACGTATTCGCCGTGTTTTCGTGAAACGAAACTAAACCCAACCTTGACACCTCTGATACGGAATTCCTTCAGAGCACGAATCATCTTGGCAGCCGCATTTGGATGATTTCTAGCCGACGCGATGACCTTCACCATCAGAGAGTCATAGTGGGGTGAGATGACAGATCCGGCAAAGGCGGAAGCCGAGTCGAGACGAATACCCATTCCTTCTCCCGATCGAAACACCTCAATTCTTCCAGAGTCTGGCTGAAATCCCTTCGCCGGATCTTCCGTGGTCACTCTGCACTGAATAGCAGATCCGTGTGGTTGGATGGTTTCCTGAGCAAGCTTGAGATCCTCCAGCGATTTTCCTTCGGCAATACGAATTTGCGCCTGCACCAAGTCGACACCAGTAATCTCCTCAGTGACAGTGTGCTCGACTTGAAGACGTGCATTCACTTCGATAAAGAAATAGTTGCCCTTCTGATCGACAAGGAACTCAACAGTTCCCGCGTTTTGGTATCCAACGTGTTTGGCGAGCCGGAGAGCGTCGGCCAAAATCTTTTCACGGACACCATCTGGGAGAGCTGGAGCCGGAGCAATTTCAACCACTTTTTGATGACGTCTCTGCACAGAACAGTCACGCTCGTAGAGATGAACAATGTTTCCGTGGTGGTCTCCTGAACAATAATATTTGTATTCAAATATTTTTATTTTTTGATTTTAAAATGTCAAGAGCCAACAAAATTCAAAGATATTCGAAAATAAAAAATTGCGTTTATTTTCTATTTTTCTTCCAAGAGTGTCGAAAAACGAAAAAAAAAATTACAAGCAACTCGGAGAAAGCTCTGAAAATGCTCCGATTGGTCCTGAAATTTTGGGAGAAACTGTCAAAAATACTCCTGGACTTGCTCAGAAAATTTTGGAAAAAAATTGTTTTTAATCGATATTTCGGTCCAAAATTTTTTGAGCAAGTCCAGGAGTATTTTTGCATAATTTCGCAAAATTTCAGACCAACGGGAACAATTTCGTCATTTTTTCTGCTTTTCAAAGGTACGCAAACACCGTGTCGCAACTTTTTGTTTTCCCAATTCGCTAAAATGCCTATTTTGCATTTTCTGGAAGAGGATTCGTACAAGTTAGTCCCTGCAAAACTTCTTCCACGGTCATGTATTTAAATTTTCGATTTTCCAATATTTCTCTCATATTTTTAAAAGCAATATTTTTATGGGGATAAATATTCATATAAATGAGAAATTCAAAAATTTAGGGAAAAGTCCTGGCGGGCCGAATAAAATATGAACAAAAATCAAAAGGAATTGACGAAAAAATGATTTTAATAATTGGGTTATTCACGAATTAACAAAAAAGTAAAAAAAAAACTCGGAAAATGCTAGGATAAAATGAAAATTTGGGAAATAAGGGCAAAAATACTCCTGGATATGTTCAGAAAAATTTTGGTCCGAAAAATCGATTTTAAAAATTATCGATTTTTTTTTCTAAAAATTTTTAAAAACGATATTTTGGTCTATAATTTTCTGGAAAGGTCCGGGAGTATTTTTCCATTATTTCCCAAAATTTCAGGTCAATCGGGGAATTTTCCGAGTTTTTTGACGTTTTTTTTTTGTTATTTCGTGAATACCGTAAAACCTGTAATTGAAGTACATGTACTTCTATTTTTCAAACCCCCCAAATGGGTGTACTTCTAATACAGGTGTACTTCAATTAGAGGGTGTACTTCTATTTTTCATCCCACCCCCGAACATATTTTTAGACTCACGCTTGGCCTGCCATCAAGAAATACAGAATTCATTTTGACAAAGCAACAAAACCAAACAAATCCTGCTCTATCAGGTCGCTTTTTCTGTTGAAATAATTATAAAATTCTAGAAAAACTGTGCTGCAGACATGCAAATTTTCCCCGGTTTTGTCAGAGTCTCAAAAATTCGAAATCTGCATTCGTCGATTAAAGTGTTGCAATTGTGTGCCTCCATGAACGTGTTTGCACACTTGTGTCGCGGGTAGGGTTGGCAATGGGGAGGTGGGGAGGCTCCCCACCTCCCCTCCCCACCTCCCCGCCCCAACCTACCCATCGCCAAAACATGCCTCCGCAATTCTGGAAATGTGAAATTTCCGCCACAAATCTGAATAGTAGACGTGCTAGTATTGTTTTTTAAAGTGAGGAAACTGTTTGAGTGCTTAAAATTGGATATCTGTCACTAGTGCAAAAAAAAGTGGGGCTCCCCACTGCCAACCCTAGTCGCGGGCATTCAAATGATTTTTCAATCCAAAAATTCTTTAAACCAATGAAAAACAGAAAAAAAGCTTCAAAAATGGAATAAAGAATTTTTAAAGATAATTCACCCGATGATGTACCTCTATTAGAGGGTGTACTTCAATTAGAGGGTGTACTTCTATTTTTCAAAGGCCTCTTGGGGATGTACTTCTATTAGAGGTGTACTTCTAATACAGGTGTACTTCAATTACAGGTTTTACGGTAACCCAATTATTAAAATAATTTTTTCGCCAATTTCTTTAGATTTTTGTTCATATTTTATTCGGCCCGTTTGGACGGTCAAACGTGTTCCACTGAACTTAATATTTCGTGATTTTCATTTTGGTTGGATTGAAATATAGATTTTTTCAAATTCAATATTGTAAAGACGATATTGCGGTAGGTACAAAATATTTGAAAAGTTGTTCGGGAGTAATTTTGACAGTAATTCCTAAATTTTCAGTCCAAAAATCTGCGGCAGTTTCCCTCGTTATTGAAAAATAGGACCACTTTTCTACAAAATTCGCTTACTCAAGATTCCGATAAAATCTTCCAAGAATGAATGCTTTCCCCACTTTCACCACCCACCCCACTCATTAAATTCACATTATATATTTACTCACCAAGCAATTGAACTTCAATATGTCGTGGTCTCTCGACAAACTTCTCCACGAAAAGACTTCCATCACCGAACGCCGACTGAGCCTCCGAGTATGAGCGACGGAAAGCCTCCTCGACCTCTTCGAGCTTGTCGACTCGCCGGATTCCACGTCCTCCTCCTCCGTACGCCGCTTTGAGAATGATCGGTGTTCCGTACTGTTTCGCAAACTCAACAGCTTCCGCCGCCGTTGTGATAGGTCCGGGCGTTCCGGGAACGACTTGCACTCCGGCTTCGATGGCAGCCTGGCGAGCCGCCACCTTGTCACCCATTCGTGCCATCACGTCGGGGCTTGGCCCGATGAACACGATTCCAGCGTTTTCGCAGGCAGCCGCAAAGTCGGAGCGCTCCGAGAGGAATCCGTATCCGGGATGGATGGCGTCAATGTTGTGCTGAAATGGGATGGGTAGAATGAGGAGGCGCAAGCATTTTAGGGTACCTTGAGAGCCGTCTCAATAATCTGATCGATAGTGAGATAGGCGGCGACTGGCGGAAGACCCTTTCCGACGAGATACGCCTCGTCAGCCTTCAGTCTGTGCATCGAATTTTTGTCCTGCTCCGCGTAAATCGCCACCGACGTTTTGTTGAGCTCGGTGAGCGCACGAAACACACGAATCGCAATCTCACCACGATTCGCCACCATCACCTTGTTGAACTCGCGCGGTTTGACAACACTTGCATAGTTGCGACGAGGCTGCGACTGTCGCACAATGTTGGTGAGGAGGGGAGAGATGCGGGCGAACCGCATCGTTGTCGTTCTTCTGAAATTCAAACAGTTTTAAGACGGTGAACCGATTCGGCAAATACAACCAGTGGACAGAGAGAGAGAGATGGCTTCATTGATCATTACTTTTTACGGTAACTTCCTGGCGTGGGCAACACAGATCACGATTTGAAGCGGGTTAGACTTCAAGAATGGCTCGTTTCAGGCGGTGCGAGGACTCGTTGACATGGGAATGTCACGTGGAAGCGTGCGGTGAGATGGGCAGTGTGGGGTCACGTAGGAAAAAAAAACAGAAAATCTCTTCATTTCTTCGGTTATTTCTATATTTTTTCAAATAAAAACGTGAATTCGTGTGTCACTCCGCCACGAATCTCTATTTACAAACGCGCTATTCTGTTTTCAATCTACTTGCGACATGAAAATCCAAGTCTGCATTCACCGTTATGTCTGCGTCTCTTCAAATATCACTGTGTTCGCGTGGTCGCGCACAATTAAGTGGGCGGAGTCTCGAGTCCTCATGTCGCAAGTCGATCAAACACATAATACAACTCAATATTATGCGTTCACGCGCGAAATTCAGTTACAACGCACGGCGTGTTGGAAGCTACGTTTTTGAATTATTTTTTAAAAGCGAATTTTCGCGCGCTATTCTACTCTCGCGTCCCTGCGTCTCCTCCGCAGAGACTTGTGTCGATTTACGAGATTTTATTGTTTCTTTTTTATACTCGGTATAAAACGCTGATAACTCGCTCCAATCGAACAAAGAATTTCGTATGCATTTGGAGTGAGGTTTAGAGAAATCAGAGCCAAAACATCGGCCACGGCTCTCTCAATTTTCTGCACTCTCTCGTCGCCAACGTGGCCGCGTCCGCCACTGTGCGAAGGGAGCGCGTTTGCAGCGCTCCGTACTGAGAATAATACTTTTCTTTGTTTTTTTTTCCTCATTTATTATTTTTTTTTGTTTCTCATTTAAAAAAATTATGTTTTTGAAATGGTTGTTTTTGAGATTAATGTGATCAATTTTTTTGTTGGAAAATTGATTTTAAGTCGGTTTTTTCTTAATAAAAACAATTAATTTTAATTTAATTTAAATTCTGAAAAACAAAATACGAAAATTGGGACTAAAAATGCGAAAAACGTTATATTTATCCAAAGAAAAAACATATCTGGCAAGGCGCCAAAGATTTTTGGCAATACTCCAAGAGAAATATATGGAGGCGCAGAGAAAAATGCAAAAGTGCGCCAGGGCGCGTTTGCACTTTCGTAGGGTCCAGCATGCCGTGCAACGCTTCGAGTTTCCGAAGGTCGCTGCTAGATTTTTGAGACGGTTTTTCGCTGCGAGACCTCACGGGGTCGCCGAAGGAACATCGCTGAAAAAATTTTGATCGCCCCGCGAATGCGGCCAATTGAGTGCGTAGCGACTCATCCACGTGTGCGATACGTGGCGAAATCGGCGCCGTTCATTTCTTGTTTTTTATGTGTTGTTTTTATTTATTTTTAATTTTTTTAACTCCATTACCGCTTGATTTTGTTAGGATTATTTATAATTTTTTTTTCTAAATCATGCGATGTTCAGATATGTGAAAAAAACACACGCAGAGAGATAAGTTTCTCATGATATAGCATTGATAATGAAGAGAGGCTAAAGGTGAGAGGAAGAGGAGAGACTCTGTGCCTCTTCACTATCAATGCTATATCATGGGACCACTTTGTTTCTCCGCCCGTGTTTTTTTCAACATCGCATGAATCGATTTTTCACTAGTTTGACACGTTCTTTTTCATATTGAATTAATGCGCTTTTTTGTGAACTTTTTTATTTTTTTCTTTTGCTAATTATTGATTTTCTAGGTAAAACACCTCCAAAGAAGGACCCGAAGGGAGGAAAGGCTCCACCATCCAAAAAGAAGGAATGATCGTGAGGAGGAAATACCAAGAAGAAGAAGAGGTCGAAGGGAAAAGTGAGGATTAGGCTTTACAATATTGTGCTTTTCGACCAGGCCACCTACGACAAGCTCTACAAGATGGTGGGTTATTTTTTGTTTTTACGAAATATTCACCAAACCAGAAAAAATGGCAAAAAAATTCAGCGAACCTTCGCAGAACCGATCGGTCTGAAACTTTGAGAAACCATTTGAAAAATACTCGGACATTCTCAGAAAGTTTCAGACCAAAATATCGCTTTTAATGAAAACTTTCAAAATCGATATTTTGGTCTGAAACTTTCTGAGAATGTCCGAGAGTATTTTTTAAATAATCTGTCAAAGTTTCAGACCGATCGCAGCATTCTCCGAAGTTTCGCTGAATTTTTTCGCCAATTTTTCTGGTTTCGTGAATAACCCCATTAGAAATTATTCAATTTCAATATTTTCAGGAATGTGCTCAAGAACCTCCACGCTCATGAAGGAATGCCACCCAAGTACCAAAAGTCCAAGTAAAAGCACGAACTTCACAAAATCTTCCTAACTCTATTTTTTAAAAATAAAAGTTGTTTTTTTTTTAATTTTTTTGTTTTTTTTTCTCTATCATTCTCTGATGAGATGTCTCTTTGTTCTCCATTCGGCGAATTCCGGAAATAATGGCACGATAAGGTTTAGGGAAAAAATAAAAAAGAAAAAAGTTAGAAAAAATGATGGCACTTTTCTTCAAAAAATAGGACAAAATGGAAAATATACGATTTTTGGCAAGATGCCAATTTTTAATTTAGGAGATTACGGTAGTCCAGTAGAGCGCGCTTTCTCGATGTTCCCTCGGCGACCCCGTGAGACCTGCGTAACATCGGAGCGTCGTAACTGAATTTCGCTCGTGAATACATAATAAGTGACGAAACCGGGGTAAGCTAACACTTTCACGCGAAATTGCGGACAATGTTGATTTTCAGATTTTTGAAAAACATTTTTTTATGGGATTTTCATTTCCCAATAACTTCCCGATATATGGGATACCACTAAAACTATGGACTGATAACATCAATAAAAAATCTTAATTCTGAAAATCCCATTGTCCATAATTTCTCTTTAACGTGTCAGCTTTCCCCGGATTTTGTCTTTTATCCCCGTAATCCATCCAAAACATTGAAAGGATTACGGTCACACTCATTTCAGCTGTGTCCGATCGTGCTGAGTTCACCCGTGAAATGATTTGAATTGTCTACGCCAAAAAAGCGCTGAATCGACGCATGCACACTGTTTTTTTTTTTGCATTTTAAAACACACAAACACCTTGAAATCACTGGTCAGTGTCCAGAGAACCGAAAAGATATGAAGAAACTGACACTGATAACACAACACGAAAACGAGTAGAAGGGATGATAAGGTGATAAAAGATGAGGAGACTTGTTTATTTTTGTAAATTGGAAATTGGAAAACGCGAGAAAAAATTATTGTGCGAAAAGGTGTTTACGGAAATTTCGCTCCACCCAATCCATGAAAAAAATATTTTTCAAAAAAGAAAATAATCTTGATTTTCGGCTGAAAACGGAAAGAAAAAAACAAAACTTTGAAAATAAAAACAATTGGTTTCGATTTATTTACGATAAACAACGGGAAAATGCGTAATTTCGGAGCATCGTTGTCAACAAATTGCGCGGTAATTTAAAAATTGAAAATGTTTCACTCAAATTTTGTGAATGTGTTTTCAATCGAGTTGCTAAATACATCAAAACATGAAACCCTGAACACATTTTTCACGCGAAAATGCAATCGTGGGCGGGTTTCAGGTTTTGATGTAAATATTTAGCAGCTCACTTGAAAACACAAAGAAATAAACGCTTATTTAACAACAAAAAAAAAACGGCCGGCCGAAAGATGAATCCATACAGAAAACAACAAAACTAAATTGCTGCCGACTGTGTTTGTGTCGGTTCGTCTTATCAGTCAACAGGCATCACAGAAAATAGTGGAGACGGCAGAGAGTGGGTGATATCAGTTGCAGAAATAATAAAAACTCGCAAACACTTTCTTTCTGTTTTGCCGGTCTCCGCTCGTCGACCGTTCAGGGTTGGGGTGGTTTAAAATAGGAAATAGGAAAACGTCAAGAAAAATAGAGTATCTCTTTTTGAGGCGCTAACGAAAGCAAGTGTAAAAAAAAGAAAATCGAGGGTCCAAAGAACAATTGAAACTTGTTGCAGCTAGATGCTGCGGCGGTCTTTTGATTCATTGATGCGCTCTTTGTTGAATAAAAGATACCGTAGCGCTTACTCCTCTGCAAATGCGCTCCAGCGCACTCTAATTACGGTAGTTTTTTAAAACCATTTTCCGCAGTTCAAAAAATCATTTTAGCACGCCAAAACGAAGAAAAATCACTGGGAAAGCAAATTTTGTGTTTATTTGTTTTTCCCCATGTTATCAATGTGCGCGCTAAGCATCGACAAAACCAGAAACAAGAGGTCAAATATGGAAATACTAATAATAATGTTTGGCACAATAAATATTGTGATGCAGATAGATCCAGCGTACTATTTAGCAGCCGAAAAACCAAGTCTCGTTTTATTTAACACGACAAGAAAAGATACAATGCTGATCGCTCTTTGCACTTTCACGAGGCAATCAGCGGCGATCACGCGGCGTGTCTAGAGGCACGTAAATAAGCGGAGAAAACAGAGAGAATACGCGAATGCACCTTGATCGAATGAATGTGGATGGCTCAAACTGCAAGGTTTTGATGGTGGTGGTGATGGTGGTGGTGGAGAATACTGACCGTGACCCGCCATAGATACGATAACAACCAAAGATTAGAATAACGTGTTAGGTCTTTTGTTTTTTATACTTTGTTCTAACACTCCTAGTTATTATTGTTGACACATTAATTCAATTATTTTTGAACTTCTTACTTTCTCTCCACCCCCTCTCTTGCCCAAAAAATGAAATGCGTCTACAAGCGGTTTCGAAAACGGCACATAAAGTCAAAAGATCCCAAGAGCCATCGAGTTACAAATGAAATATCAGGAAGCTACTGTACAACCGGAGAAATCGACCGTTTATTCAAGGAAAGTTCAGATGATGAGGAAAAACACTGTGAAGACGAATTTCAGTCATCCTATGTTACACTTTCTGATAATATCCTCGAATTACTAGAAAAAAGAGTGAATTTCAAGTGTGAAGATTCTGAAGATGATGATGAACCGTGTAGTAGTCGACAGGCGGAAGAAAGAGAGCGAGAACGTGAACGAAGAAGAAGAAGAACAGCAACTTTTTCAAATGTTGATGAAACCGAAATAGAAAGAAAAGACCCGTCATCAATATGTCAAAACTACCAAGCAGTTGCTTCTTTATCTAGTGTAAAGTTCTCCAAACAGGGAAAAATTATAAATTCAACAGACGATGGAATGAGCCCCAAGGCAAGAAGGAGATTTCAATGCTACGGATATTTGTTCGAGCAACGTGTTTTGCGAGGGAGAAAACGTTTGAATGAGTTGAGGGAAAAATCTGACCGACGAATCGAATTTTCGACTCTTGCACAAGTTTTAGAAAAGGTGAGAAAATTCTAACTTAAATCCTTGATTTTTCCAATGCCTAGTTTTGTCTAACTTTCTGAATTCTCTCTTAAACTTAAAAAAAAAGGTTAATGTCGAAAAGTATTGTCTTTTCAAACGAGTTGCAGCATGAAAACATGAGTCTGTTATCCCTTTTTTGTCTGCGTCTCTTCAAATAGCACTGTGTTGGAGTGGTCCTGAACAAATAAGTGGGCGGGATTTCGTCTTCTCATGCTGCAACTCGATTGAAAACACAATATTGTTTTCAATCGAGTTGCGACATCAAAGCTTGAAGCCTCGCCCACTTTTTTCACGCAAAAATTGAAAATGCACTAAAATGAAATGTTTGCGTGAAAAAAGTGAGCACGTTTTGATGTCGCATCTCGATTCAAAACACAATAAAGCGACGACCTACCGTAACCCAAATAAAGATAACGTAAATCACTCCGTAAATCGTATTTTTCAGGTTATTTTAGGTCACCGATTTATTTTTTTTTTTTTGACTATAACTTCCCTTGTGTTATCCACAGAGCGCGAAATAGATTTCTAATCGGGGGGAAATCTTAAAAACTTCAAAAAAAAAAAGAAAAAAAAATTGGAAGAAAACTATGAGAAGCAATGCCAATGGACCTATTCAAGTGAGAAAAAAAAGAAAAAAAAAGAAGTTTTTTCCGATGCATGAACGGCAAAAAAAGAAAAAAAAGGAAGAGGAAAATTCATTTTCTGCCGATGATACTGTAGTCAAATGTGGCGAGACCCATTCAAATATATCCATGCGCCTTTAATCGCGTATTTTTCTTATATTTTTTTAAATCGTTTTTTTCACTAATTTTTCTTAAATTTTGCACAAAATCATCGTTTTTTCGCTCACAATAATTAAAAAAAAACAGGTTACAGTTATCAATTCATAAGCTTCTGGTAGAGGTACTCGTGGATGTGAATTTTGAGTTCTACAATGGTTTCCCATTCAAAACTCGCGAAAGTTATAAAGGTATTTTTATGATATATTTTTAAATTTTTTTCTGAATTCTAACATTTCAGCTTCGTGAGTTATTACTCAATCAAGCGATTTCGCTCTTGAAATGGCACAAAGTATTGAACGGAGATGGGATAAGCGAAATAGCGATTATTCAGGTAGACACCTTCAATTTTTTCAAATATCGTTGCGAAAGGCTCATAGAGCTCGGACATCATCAGGTTAGTGCGGCAACCTTAAAAAAAACCTCCGATTTCAGTTTCTTATAGGAATGGATTCGCAAGTGTTCGACAGGATTCTCTCTATGATTCGCGACCGAGGAAGATCATATATCACAAAGCAAATGAAAGTGGTCATATTTTTTAAGTATGCTCGGGAAGGTTCGATATACTTAAATTTTTAATAACCTGTGGAATATATATTTTTAAATATGAATTTGCAGGAATTTCTCAGTGTTCGCTTGCAAAGACTGTCGGACTCAGTCAATCGAGTATTTCGCGACTGATTTCGGAAATAGTGGAAGATATCGTTCAATCTGCTCATCTCCATATCAAATGGCCAGAGACAAAGGAAGAGGTGTGGACAATGGAAAACGATTTTTTAAAAAAAGGTCGACGAATTCGCGCATATGGTGTTCTCGACGGCAAGCATTTCAAAACGGAACATCCCGCCGGCAGTGGATCGCTAAATAGGAATTATAAAAGTTTTTATTCTTTTAACTCATTATTTGTAAGTGACTCTTCGAATCGAATTTTTTATGTCCAACTTTCTGCCTTGGGCGTGAATAGTGATTCGCAAATGTTTCGAGACGGTCCCCTAGGAAGAAAGCTTGCCGAAACCCGACAAATGTGCAAAATACGTTCCCTTCCAAATTCAAATATAGATATGGGAGCGTTTTTGTTGGCTGACAATGGCTTCGGATTGACTAAAGAAATTATGCAGCCTTATAGATCGTCGAGTCTCAGCTGTGAAAATATGCTTTTCAATCGTGAGCTATCAGCTGTGAGAGTCACTGTTGAAAATACATTTGGATTGTTAGCTAGCCGATTCAGAGTATTTCAACGGGCTCTTAACTTGACTCCAAGAAATTCTCGTTCCTTAATCATCTCCCTCTCAGTGGTTCATAATATAATAATCGGCGATCGACAAATAGATTCAAACTTTCCCCCTTTGCCAATCATAATTGACCGTTACCAATCTGCCGAAGCGCAAAGGTCAGCGCTGAAACGTTATGTTCTCCAAACCTAGATTTCTTTTTCTGTTTTTATTATCTTGTCAAATTTCGTAATGCTTTGATTATCATAACTTCCTCTTTTTCCTTTTATTTGTTTTTTGGTTGAAGAAAAATAATAAAAAATGAAAAATGAACAGTTGACATAACTCAAATTCAAAGATAACAACAAACGGTAATTTTCTGGCTCTTTAAACATCATCGAAGTCATCAAAATGGAATGGCACATCGAAGCTCGATGGATAATTGCGGGTGCTGGTCATTGGGGAAGGTATTTCTGCTCCATTAAAAGAGATAGCGGAATTTGACATTTTATCGACCAAATCTATAATTCGAGCTTCCGCCTTCACGGCCTCAAGTTCAGACAATTTCGAGAGATATTGTGTTTTCAATCGACTTGCGACATGAGAACGCGAGACTCCGCCCACTTTTTTGTGCGCTACCTGTCTGCGTCTCTTCAAATATCACTGTGTTCGCGTGGTCGCGCAGAAATAAGTGGGCGGAGTCTCGCGTTCTCATGTCGCAAGTCGATTGAAAACACAATAGTCGTTAATAACCATACACACTCTTCTGTTGGAACATCCATTTTTATCTTTTTCAGGTCCCGGTTCTGCAAGAACTTTTTCAATTGCCTGCGTAATTCTCTGATTGGATGTTTGGAAATCCGAAAAAAATTGGTCCAGTTGGCTTCCTATAATAATTCATAATGAAATAAAAGACAAAAAAAGAAACGAGAAAAAAACATGTACCTGGCCTTTTTCTTTTTGGTGTCACACTCGGCTTTTCAATTTCGTCCTCTCGAAGCAAAATATCATCGGAACCAAAAATGAATGCACTGAAAGCAAAAATTGTTTAATTTCTTGATTTCAGAAATGAATAATGGAAAACCTACTTTTTCGTTGATCTATTGTCCCTGTCTTCTTCCAAGAACGACATTTCGCTGGAAAAAGGAAACTTTGAAGGAGTGTAGCCAGCTCCCGATTTCGCCGTTTTGATTTTTAAAACCTCCCGATTGTATCCTGCGAATAACGACTTCCACACACCTTCCGCACACCGACCTAAATGAAAATGTATCATTTCCACACATTAAAAAATGTGCATGTTTACAACAAAAAAAATAATCGTACCGTGAATTTTGCCCCGTGGCATAAAACTTTTGCATTCTTCTTCGATGCTGTCGAAACTGCTTAGCCGGATTTCACTCCGATGGTAACATTTGTTTTTTGAGTCCCATAACGAACGAGCCTGCTCTACGAGACTAATAAAAAAAATCATATCTTCTTTTTCATACTGTAATTATTTCCATTAAAATCTAGGTATAGTAAATATCCTAATTCCTTACCGATTCATACCCAGAAGTTGCGGTTGGCTTCTTTTTCCTTCCTCTTTTTGGTCCTACTAACAATTCCTCTTTCTCGACAATTTCGATTTCGTCATCCATTTTTTACCCTGTAAAATATATATATATATTTTTTTTTTAAATTATTGTGAGCGAAAAAACGATGATTTTGTGCAAAATTTAAGAAAAATTAGTGAAAAAAACGATTTAAAAAAATACAAGAAAAATACGCGATTAAAGGCGCATGGATATATTTGAATGGGTCTCGCCACATTTGACTACAGTATCATCGGCAGAAAATGAATTTTCCTCTTCCTTTTTTTTCTTTTTTTGCCGTTCATGCATCGGAAAAAACTTCTTTTTTTTCTTTTTTTTTCTCACTTGAATAGGTCCACAAAAAACACCCGGACACGCTCAGCAAAATTTGGACCGAAATATCGCTTTGCTGTGACCTAGAACATGCAAGCTATCCCACTAGTGAACTCAGCCCGACCGGACACAGTTTAAATGAGTGTGACCGTAATCCCTTTAAAATTGTTACGAGAAAAATAGTAAAATGCCCAAAAACCATCAATTTTTTCGAATGAATTACGGTCACACTCTTTTTATCTGTGTCTGATCGTACCTAATTTACTAGTGGAAGAGCTTGCATTCTCTAGGCCATAGCGGCCTGAATTTTTGCCCATTTTGCTTTTGGCGATTCGGACAAAACCGGCGAGAAAATGTGCAAAACCCGATGAACAAGCTCAGACCCTTTTTCTAGAGGAAATGCTATAAAATACTGAAAAACAGTGCATCATACTTGCAAAGGGCGGAGCTTGTTCCTCGGTTTTTTTTTTCTCTTTTCACTGGTTTTGTCTTTCCCGGATTTGCCAAGGCCTCGGATTTTGTGTGAAATCAAAAAAAAATCCTGCTGAAGAAAACTAGAGTGGGCGGAGCTTATTTTTAGACGAATTCTAATTTTTCTAGCGAGGCCTCCCTGGAAACACTATCATCTCTTGTTCACTCTGCCGGCTTTTAATCTCCAATTCAATCCGAGAAGAATTTTTCATGTCACCATGCGAATGCTTGGAAACGTTTGTGCACACAAAATGCGCACTTTTGCACTATTACGAATTGGTCCGTCAAGTGTGTCCAAACTGTAAGATGTACAAAATGGATCGGATAATTTGTCGATCTCGTACTCCGAGTCCGGAAAGATGTTCAGACGAAAATGAATTGCATCGGATGAATCAAAGAATTGGATACCCGCTCGATCAGCCTCTTTTTGAACGTCGTCTTGGTGTGGATTTCGAGGTGAATTGTCACATATGTCAAGATGGACGAGAGCAGAGAATTGATAAATTTGAAGATCTCGATTCAAAGATTATCCGAGCATGTCAATGTCGTGTTACTGCTCACAACCAGTGTATTGTTGAGTCTTTGCTCGCTTCTAGAGAATGTGGATATTGTGGCTATCGAATTAGATTTGAAAAGGTGGGTTGATGCTTGCGGAAAACCGACTCCGCCAATTATGCGCTATTTTGAAGCATCACGAGCATAACGCCAGAGACTGTAACCGATTTCTACTTTCAATTGGATGTTTTATTCTTTCCGGGGCCGCAATTTCGATAGGAGCGTACGCTCATTTCTCAGATTGGCCAACTGGACTTATTCGTGAGTACCGTAATACATACAGTAACGCTTGAAATGTTGTAAATTGTTGGTTTTTTATGTATACTCATGTCAAACTTATCGGATTTGGATCAAATTACAAAAACAGAACGCCATTAAAATTTGTGAACTTTAATGGTGCGTTCGAAGAAACTTTATTTTTGCGTTTTGCGTTTTTTCTACAGTATGCCACCAAACCTGCACATCTTACAATTGGATCATACACGGTGTGTTGAACGGTGCACCGCTGCAAACGCGCCCCCTCGCACTACTCAGTGAAAGAAAGTTGTATGGTTACGGTCACTGTTTCTGAAATATCGCATTAATCAATAAATTGACGTGATTTTCTTTTTTTTTTTTTGTACTTTTCCGCATAAGAAAAAATTAATGAGTCGATTAGAAGCATTTTTCGTTATACTCGGTATAAAACGCTGATAACTCGCTCCAATCAAACAATGAATTTCGCATGCATTTGGAGTGAGGTTTAGAGAAATCAGAGCGAAACATCGGCCACGGCTCTCACAATTTTCTGCACTCTCTCGTCGCTAACGTGGCCGCGTCCATCACTGTGCGAAGAGAGCGCGTTTGCAGCGCTCCGTACTGAGAATAAAATAACAGAATTGTTTCATGCGTTTTCAATGAAAATGCTTTTTAAATTGTCGTAATTTTCTACGCATGCACAGAAACCTGTAACGTTATAATTTGAAAGCGCATTTGCCGGCAATTTGCGTACTTTTTATTATTTTTGAAAAAATGTACGCTTCAACACACCGTGTTTGGCCATTTTGGCGGGCCGACAGTAAATAAAATAATCTTACCTAGAGCTCTAACTGATCTCCTATTTTCCTGATTCTGAGACTCATCGACTTTCCACATGTAATTATTTATTTATTTACCCCAATGTGACGTGTTGATATTGTGTACACAGATACATTAAAGGTATACTCGGCGAATGCATCATCAGCCTCGCTCTACGGCACCTTTCAATTTTCAACAGTGTATTGTTTTTTCAATCGACTTGCGACATGAGAACGCGTGACTCCGCCCATTTTTTTTCGCGCGACCACGCAAACACAGTTCGATTCGAAGAGAAGCAGAGAAAACATGTCTTTTTATCTCTCGTTCTCATGCTGCAACTCGATTGAAAACACAATAGTGCGCCTGTTTTGAAGCGAAAAATCGAATTTTAACTGCAATTCGTCGTGGATACGTCATTTTCCGTTAAAAAGAAGTATAACAACTATAATTCGAGTTAATCTTGCAAGTGCAACACTGTTTTACAGGAATTGAAATAAAAACAAGAATTTCAACTTTTAAAAACTCTAGAGTCTAGACCACCCGTTTTTATGGCGCTCTGTTTTTGAGTTTATTATTAATTACAGAAAAAAATGAGACTAATCGGACACGTTTAAACATATACATACAACCTTTTGAGTCGTACTGTACTGTGCCTACATAACCCAATATTTTTCCAAATTTTCAGTAAAAGTATTCGCCACCATCACACTTCTAGCCTTCGTAGTACATCTATCGAGATGGATTATTGAATATGGGAGAGCAAATGGAGAATCGAAAATAGTGATAAAACCGTTCACGGCACCGAGAAAAGTCGAAAAAGAGAAACAATTGACACATTGGGAGGAGGTTTCGTTTGTGGAGAATATTTCAGCATGAATAATTATCACGGATTGATACCGGTAATTGTCAGAAACAAGACATTTTCAGTTCTGTTCAAAAATTCATTCAAAGATCACTCATTTGCAAACTTATTAATTGCAGCCCCATCCATTCGGAACGTGTACCAACCCTCTGCTTTCGTCAAATTCACATAATCGACAGTGTCGTAGAGCGCAATTGCATTGGTGTTCCAGTCGAGAACCGCCCATTCCAATCGAACGATTCCCTGGTCACGAGCCAACTCGGCGAGCCGTTTCCACAACGAACGAGCCAGTCCCATACGTCGGAATTGCGGTCGGATATAGAGATCTTCCATGTGAATGTACTAAATGAATAATTTGAGGAAATTATTGTCGAAAAATATACTCTATTGCTCAATTTTGGATGTGCTTTTATTGCGATAAATACTTTTTATTTGGATAATTTCCTATTGAAAAAATGTTGACCCTGA
Organism: Caenorhabditis japonica; assembly: GCA_963572235.1. Classification (NCBI taxonomy): domain Eukaryota; kingdom Metazoa; phylum Nematoda; class Chromadorea; order Rhabditida; family Rhabditidae; genus Caenorhabditis; species Caenorhabditis japonica. Next base: position 19,340,524 of record OY754346.1, read on the forward strand.
CAAAACTCTGGAATACGCTCTGCCTCTTTTGCAAACCTGCAGTACTGTTTTTTGCATTTTATAGAAACTTCTTTATAAAAAAGCTTATGACGCGAACATGCAAAAGGGGCGGAGCTTCCCCGGTTTCGTCCGGTTTTGTCAGGGTCTCAAAAACTTGTTTATTTTATTGATCTACCTAGGGTTGGCTATCGGTAGGTAGGGAGGCTCTTCACCTACCCTCCCCGCCTACCCGCCCCAACCTATAAAATACAATTTGGGGGGCACGGCGTCCTGGTCGGAGCCAAATCAAAGCTGGATTTTTTTTTGAAATTTAAGTTTTCAGGAATTTTTTAATGTTTTTGGGGGGAAAACCCATAGAAAATTTATTTTTTTCTAAAATGTGCTCCAGGTGGATTATAACTGGGGTTTTTTTAAAGAAAATGTTTAGCTTAAAAACGTAAAATTCAGTTCAGTGCTTATCCTAATCTAATCGATTTGACCTTACAATTAGAGTAGAGGTAAAAAGTGAGTTTTTTGGTGTTTTTGCAGGATAAATCCATATAAAACTTGAATTTTAGACAACTTTATTCACCATAATTTGCCTAGTTTGTGCAAAAAATCCGGGCCGTCGCTTGACTACGATATTTTCTATTACTGTATTCTTTTAACTTCTTTTTCGAAGTCCGAGTTTCTGTAGCCTTTTAGGCGCTGGGAGCTTTCCAAACAAGACGTTTCGAAACAGGGACGCAACTGTAGTGCTATTTTTCGTCGCAGTGTTCTCACTATTGACACAATTAGGCACTGGTAAATTCAAAGAACTTGCCAAAATTTGCCGGAAAATTCAGCGTGAGAAATTAACTCAAGTATGGAAACGCTCCAATTTCGACGTGACAGGTTTCAAAACGTCCCAGAGCCGTATTTTGACCTCAAAATTCAAGGTTTTTAACGGTCAAAAAAAGATTCAAGCCTATATTGGCCTAGAAAAGACGTTAAACATATTTTATTTCGTTTTGTAAATAAATAAACAAACATTTAATATTTAGGAAATCAAAAAAAATTTATATATCGCATTTTCACCAATTGAAAATCCATATTTACGAAAATGTTCCGGGTTCTTCCAGCCTGCAAGAAGTTCAAGTTCTTTATTGAAATTAAAAAATGTGAGTGATTAAACGATAAAAGACAATTTTTATTTCATTGAAAAACTATTTAAACAGCGAGAAAAATGATTTAAAAAAATTAAATATTGAAATATGCAGACAAAAATAAGTGCGTCAAGGGCACCGTAAGCGCACCAGCTGACCCGCTGTGAAGTCAGAAAATTTTGGCTCTTGGCTCCGCCCACATTTCAAGTTGTGGATACCGTGCGGGGCGGATTAGGTTATGACCTAAAAATGCAAATATCAAGAAAAATGGTGACCGAGAGCACTAGATCGCAATTTATAGACAAAAAAAAGAAGAAACCTGTCCGACCCATGTCGAGTAGGCGTAGTAGAAAAGATTCATGCCGGCGGCCTCCTCACCATCGAATGCGATGAATCCTGAAGAGGAACTTTTTCAGGGAAAATTGTGATGGTCTCTCACCATGAACAGCCTTCTTTGCGATATCCTCTTTGAGCTTCTCAGCCGTGTTGATCACGCTGCTCTTCATCTTTTCAAACTCGGCGAGCTCCTAAAAATAGAAAATATGGTTTTTTTGGGAGAATAAAGAAACAAAAGTTACATGAATCATGGAGATGAGATATTCGGCATGTTCTGGGGTCACTTCGACGATCGTAAAGTTCTTCATGCTGAATTCTGAAATGTGTTAGTTCCCTAATTTCTTATCATTTTTTCGCAGGATCAAAGTACATAACTTAATGATTGACACATAATAGCCTGGTCAGTTTGATAACAATTTTTATCACTAACAAAAAACTTTTTAGAAATTGTTTATTTTTGAAGGGGAAAAACTAAAATTAAAAAAACTGAACAAAAAAAGATAAATAACAACAAAAAATCTACCTTGACTACCGTAATCCTGCATTTTTCTCAAACCGAGGAACAAGCCCCGCCCCTTTGCAAGTCTGCCGCAAAGAGCAAGGGGCGGGGCTTATTCCCCGGATATTTCAAGATCTCTGGCATGCGATATTACGGTTAACAAAAACTAAAATTCTATAAAAAACCTAATGCGGCAAATGTTGCGGACCATCGGAAATCTTCTTCGGTGCTCTCAGCTCCATTTCTTTCAGTGATCCATTATAGACACGTGGCGCCGAGTTTGGCTCGACAGCGTCTATGACGTAGGCGAGAAGGGCGGCCTGGATTCCAGCGTTACAAGAAGTGACGGTCGGTTGATTCGCCACGTAGCCGTTCTTTTGAAGCCCTGGAAGAAGAAAAAATAGAAAAAATGTTAATTTTTTTTTTCATGGAACTTTTTTCTACCTGTTCCATGGAATTTTTCTTTACTAGTTCTATGGAATTTTTCTCTACCAGTTCCATGGAATTTTTTCTACCTTTTCCATGGAATTTTTTCTACCAGTTCGATGTAATTGTTTTCTACCAGTTCCATGAAGTTTTCTCTACCAGTTCCATAGAATTTTTTCTACCAGTTCCATGGACTTTTCCTACCAGTTCCATGGAATTTTTCTTTACCAGTCGCATGGGATTTTTTCTACCAGTTTCATGGAATTCCTCTGGAAAAATTAGTGAAAAAATCAAGGAAAAAAAACGAATATTTCTGGGAAAAATTGAATTTTCTAAAAGTCGCGGCCGCCGGTTTTCTAGGCCAGTGACTACACACCTCGTGTAGTCCTTTTTTGTTAAAGTGATATTCATAAATCCACCATTCAAAACTACGTGTTGATGCCTAAAAATATTCCAAAAAGTGAACCTACACGATCGAATATGCTCTTCGTTTTGCAGTTTTCCATCCTTTCCAATCAGCTCTGAGCTCGGCAAATTCTTGAATCCAGCAATTCTGGTACCATTGACAAGATGAGGATCAAGTCCAGTCTCCTGAGTTCCATCAAACTGAGCACGAACTCTGCTATCCAGGAAATTCACTTCTGACGTCTTCTCAATGAATTCTTTTTCGTCACCATTCTTCGCTTGCAGCTCTTCGAATGTGACGACGTACTTTTTAAGTTGATCATCGGCTTTCCAATTTCCTCGCTGGAAACAATTTTCAATTATTTAGAAAAGTAAATTGATTTTTTTTTTTCTGAAAATAACGGGCATTTTTGGGGAAAAGGCAAAGGGCCTAAATTTTCATTACAGGTTACGGTCACCCTCATTTCAACTGTGTCGAAAATGCGCACCGAGATATTTCGTGAGGAAATAGGCTATTTTCAAATTTTATGAGCAGCTGCTGAGACGAAAGTAATAGCTGAAATATCGATTTTATAAATTTTCAGACAAAATCGATAATTGTTTAAATCGTTATTTTTCTGAGCATTTTCGGGAGAATTTTTGACATTATGTATTTCCCATTGCTTTTTGAATTTTCTACCAATTTTTCAAACATCGTTTCCAAATATCTACCTACCGGAAGCTTCAAATCTTCCGTCGACACATCAAATTTGCTTCCCTTCCACGCATCAAATCCCCCATCCACCAGAGAAACATTCTCGTGTCCGTAACTTTTGAAGAGCCACGCGGCTTTCGATGCGAACAGCATTCCTCCAAAAGCGCCTTTTCCGTAGAAGATGAAATGCTCCTTGGTGTCCAATCCAATGAGTTGGGCGTACTTTTCGAACAATTCTGCTGGGTACTGTTGGAATCGCTGATATCTCGATGGATAAGTGGCAATGTCAAGATCAATGTGCACAGCCTGTGGAATGTGGCCGCTTTGATAGATTTTTCGTGACCTAAAGATTAAGTTTTTTGTAATTTTATTGAAAAAATACTCACTGGCTAGGCGCGGCTAAAAGTTGCTCAAATTTCCCATATTCTTCCTTTTCAAACGTTTTCCAGTCGGGCCGTGGGGCCACTGCGAAGGAGCAATCGATGATGCGCACTCCTTCTTTGTTGATTATCCCTTTTTTGATAAGGCTGTTCACCGAGCCGACGTCGATGATTTTTTTGAGGCTCATTCTGACTATGTTTTATTAATTAATGAAAAAAATGCAGTATGCGGCAGCAATTAATGAAAAAAAAACGAAAAACTTGAATAAAAAACAAAAAATAAATTTGTTTTTGAAAAAAAATTGCAATCTGTCTGTGCCCTCCACATTTCCTATACTCTTTTGCAGTGCGGTGGAGCGCGTTTACTGAGAATTGTCTCAAAAATCGTGATGATTTTTCATTTTCAGCAGCAGCTTTTTCTCACCCTGTGTCATTATGGTTCTTAAAAAAATTATTGCTTTAAAACCGCTCACAAAGGTAAAAACGTGTGCATTTAAATTTAAATCCTCTATTTTCTTTCAGGCATTACTAGTCGGCAGTTCGTCAGGCGTCGCGTTCACCGCGTATTCAGTAGATTCGCCAGAAGATTTGCGTCAGTTGGGACTTATTCGCTTCGGAAGAGCAGCTGCAACAGTAAGTCATATTCTGAACATCATGTAATGTTTGTTTTTGCAAAGGTTGGAAAGATTGTGGTGGATTACAAGACTTCTTTGCGTGGCCTGAAGGAGCCGTCCGCGGAATACGGTGATGCAATAAAAGAATGTCATCAGAGAAGTGCAAATCATCTTTTGAAGCTGGCTTGTGTCAATGGGGGCGTATTTATCAAGGTGTTTATTTATTTATTTTTGAAGAAAAATAGGGTATCCGCGATTTGCGCGGCCACGCCCCTATACAAATATGTTTCGCCGCTAAATATTACATATTTGCGAGGGCTGACATTTTGCGGTAGAAGAAAAATTAAATGATGGATTTTCACAAGAAAATTAAAAAAAAATGTCGAAATCGAGTCTAGACCAGCATACTTTTTGTGGCATAGATGCAAAAATCCGGGCGCGCCCACGGGCCGGGCACTAAAATGTTCAGCCCTTCTTGAATTTTTGCGAACGGATACTGCAGTTTTTAAAGTCGAATCAAGGAAAACGCGAAGGCAACTGCGCAGCGACCGTTGGATTTATGGACCTATTCACAAAACTGGAAAAAAAAGAAGAAAAAGGAAAAAAATTGCGGGAAAAATCGGAAAATGCTCCTATTGACCTGAAATTTTGGGAAATATTAGGAAAAATTCTCCTGTACACGCTCACAAAACTTTGGCCCAAAATATCGATTTTAAAAATTATCGATTTTTTTTCTGAAAATTTTTAAAATCTATATTTTGGTCCAAAATTTTTTGAGCGTGTACAGGAGAATTTTTCCCAATATTTCCCAAAATTTCAGGTCAATCGGAGCATTCTCCGATTTTTCCCGCAATTGTTTTCCTTTTTCTTCCTTTTTTTCCGGTTTTGTGAATAGGTCCATTAAATATGTTTGTTTTTTTCACTACTTTTTCGATATTTCCTTGGCTCCTTTGACTTTTTTTGAGCGGTCCAGATGCGAAAATTCTCGAAATTTCAGTTCCAAATGGTGATAAGTCAGTAAAATTTGTAAGTTTTGAACAATTTAATGCGTTTTGCAGTACTCAATCTACAGAAAGACAAGTTCTGAAATGAAGATGCAAAAATTGCTCTTTGGAAACGATATGGCGAGGAAACGTACACATAAAAAAAGAAGTTCCATGTGATTTTTTGTAAAAAAAGTCTTGTCAAGTGGTTACTTTTTTACTTTTTTAGATTAAACATTATTTATTTTCAATAAAGTTGTTGTTTTTTTACTTCATTGCATAAATTACTCGAAAAATGTTCTAACTTGAACAAAGACGGGCCGGGCTGGGCACTAATTTTCTAGGTTTTGTGATGCTTTTTGGCTCAAGTTTTACCGCGTAGTGTTATTCCATGGCAAATACGTAATATTAGATATAGATACGGTAAATTTTGGGCCAAAAATTTGTTTTGTTAGCTGGTCTCGCCACGATTTTTAAAATTATATGAAAAGCGAGAAAACCAATTTTTTCCTCATTTTTTTTTGAATAAAAGCACGTTTTCCCTCAAATTTTTCTACAAAAGCAGCGATTTTTCCACGTTTCACAACAAAAATGTTAAAAAACTGTTATAATGGATTCGTGACGGAGTGACAATTCACGTGAAACTGGGAGACGAAAAATCTCTTAATTTCTTCAGTTATTTCTTCATTCTTTCGAATAAAAACGTGAAAAAATTGTCACTCCGCCACGAATCCATTATATTCTAAATACAAATAAAACTCGTTTTTACACAAAGAAATAAGAAAATTTTGGCTCGAAATTAACCGCAAAATGCCACTCCGTGGCAAATACGTATTTAATATCGTATTTTTAATCATATCGGCACTCGGTGATTGCGGACTTGGGTTGAAAATGGAATTATTATGTTTTCACGACGGAAATTCAGTTATGGGATTGTTCACGAAATGGCAAAAATAGCCAAAACCAGAAAAAATTCAGGGAAAATTCAGAGGATGCTCCGTTTGGTCTGAAACTTTGAGAAACAATACCAAAAGCTGCCAGACATGCTCAGAAAATTTTGTATCGAAATATCGATTTTAAAAAATTTCAGCAAATTTTTTTCTGAAAATTTTTAAAATCGATATTTTTTTTTGTTCTGAAAATTTCTGGGAATGTCCGGATTTATTTTTGCCATTATTTCCCAAAGTTTCAAGACAATCGGAGCATTCTCTGAATTTTCGCTGATTTTTTTTTGCTGTTTCGTGAATGACCCCACAAAGATTACAAAAATAAAAGTACAGTAATCAGAAAAATTCTAAAAATTTTAGGTAGGCCAGCACATTTCCGGTATGGAGTATTTAATCCCTCCGGAATACACAAATACTCTCGGTGTTCTCACTTCACAAGCGCCTCAAGCGTCAAAAGAAGACGTCATTTACGTGGTAGAATCGGAATTAAAGTCCAAAGTTGGCGATTTATTCTCTGAATTTTCCGAGAAACCTGTGGGAGCCGCAAGCCTTGCGCAAGTGCACAAAGCAAAACTGAAAGAGACGGGCGAGACTGTTGCAGTCAAAGTGCAGCACAAACGAGTTTATAAGAACAGCAAAAGTGACGTGACTACGATGGAGTTTCTTGTCAAATGCGCTGACGCCATCTTTCCGGAATTCCGATTGATGTGGCTGGTGGATGAGATTAAAAAGAATTTGCCAAACGAGCTGGACTTTTTTCACGAAGCCAAAAATGCGGACGAGGCGGCGCGTCGATTCAAGCATCTGAAGTTTTTGCGAATTCCGAAAATCAGATATGATTTGACGACAAAACGGGTGCTCACCATGGAATTCTGCGAAGGTGCTCATGTTGACGATGTCGAGTATCTTCGCAAACACAAGATTGATCCGCATGATGTCTGCGTGAAAATAGGGAAAACAATTTCCGAAATGATCTTTCTTCAAGGCTACTTACACTCTGATCCTCATCCCGGAAACGTTCTGATCAACAGCAAAGGAAGTGGAAAGTATGAAATTGTTCTTCTGGATCATGGACTTTATCTGAATATCAGTGATCACATTCGAAAGTTGTACTCGGATTTGTGGTTGGCTATTATAAAACCGGATTTGAAGGAGATTCGAGTGAGCATTTCTTTTCTTTTTTTTTCCCTTTTTAAGTTTTTTGAAACCTTTTTTGAAAAGCTTGCAGAAAGTATCCAACCAAATGGGCGTCGGTGAGCTGTACGGACTGTTCGCCTGCATGGTAACTCGTCGTTCGTGGAAATCCGTGACCAGCGGAATTGGCCAGTCGAAAATGAACGACAGCGAGAAGGACGAACTTCGAATGTACGCGTCCTCGTTGATCCCTCAAATCAGTGAAGTTCTGGCGAGAATGCCACGTGAAATGCTTTTGATTCTGAAAACGAACGATTTGATGCGCAATATTGAGCACAAACTGGGAGTTTTTGGATCAAGTGATTGTCTTATTGAGGTTGGTTTTCAAAAAAGTTTTTAGAGAATAGTGAGAAAATTTTATTTGGGTTGAAAAAATAGTTTTTTCTGAAATAATTTTTACATTTTTACAGTAACACGGCGTGTTTGGGACTATTGTGTTTTCAATCGAGTGAAACCCCGCCCACTTAGTTGTGCGAGACCACGCAAACACAGTTCTAAGAGACGCAGACAAAAAATGCTACTAGACTCATGTTTTCATGCTGCAACTCGTTTGAAAACACAATATATACGTTTTTGAAATTTTCAGTGAATGCGGATTTTTGGTCGCTATTTCTCGCGTCTCCATTTGCAGAAAACAACACAAAAACAAAGTCACTTTGGACGCCTCTTTTCGTCTTTTTTGCGTTTTTTTTTTTACTTTGGACGTACTATTACCACTGCGGAGACGCAGACAAGTTCAATCAGGCGCGTTTGCCTTTACGTAGAGTTTAGCACGCCGTGAGCAGTATTAGACCCGATTATAAGAACTTTGGAGAATGTTTGGTCAAGTTCCGTAGAAATGTTGAGAAACTGAAGTTTTGATTTTAGAACGTTATTGAAAAAGTTTTAAAATTCAATCTCACTAGGGAATGCCGTAGGGTCAGGCTTTGGGAATTTTCTTAAAATTTGTACATGGGGGTTATTTTGCCTCCTAAATCGATTTTTCATAGTCTCCACCTGCACAAATCGCAAAAAGCTCGAAAACGAGCTCATCAAAATGCTCACGGCGACCACCGTTTTTATCACCGCCCTTGACAAGCACTGTTCGGCAAGCAGCGGTGGTCGAGTGGTGTGCAGTTGGAAGCTGAAATCTGATGGTGGGGGATCGATCCCGCACTAGGTGAATTTTGTTTTTTTTTCTTGCTAGAGTAAAGTTTATTGAACTTGCCCACAAAAAAAAACATGAAATAGAAATTTTGAATGTTTTATTGAATGAAAAATTTTGAAAATCCTACTCATCTTCTTCAAAAACTTATACATTTTTTTCTGCATATGATAAGGATATATGAACGAATTCGTTATCCACTGATGTAGAGAGCCGACTTTGATTCTGAATAGAAATACTTGAACAAATTATGTTTCCTGTGAGGATGATATGATTTGCGGTTTTAATCTACAAAATTTCAACCAGTGATCGCCAGAAAATTACAACCGAATGTGTCGAAAAACCCCATTGAAAATATCAATAACCATGTTAGCCATCAAACACATGACATTTTTCTGGAAAAAAAAACAAATGCGAAAAATGTTTGAAATGATGAAAAAAAAACAATTTTAAAATATGTAAAAATTTTCTCATTCATGTATGATCTTCTTTTGTGGGCCAATTCTAATATAAACATTACTCTAGCAAGAAAAAAAAAACAAAATTCACCTAGTGCGGGATCGATCCACCACCATCAGATTTCAGGTCCCAACTGCACACCACTCGGCCACCGCTGCTTGCCGAACAGTGCTTGCCAAGGGCGGTGATAAAAACGGTGGTCGCCGTGAACATTTTGATGAGCTCTTTTTCGAGCTTTTTGCGATTTGTGCAGGTGAAGACTATGGAAAATCGATTCAGGAGGCAAAATAACCCCCAGGTACAAATTTTAAGAAAATTCCCAAAGCCTGACCCTATGGCATTCCCTAGTCAGTCCAAAAATTTTGGAAAATTATTCACATTTTTGAATTTTTTCGGCAATTCTATTAATGTGTTTTTATTTTTATTTTTTTGCCAGATACAGTATTAATTTTTTTTGTCAAATTTTCTAACAGTTTTATCAGCGATTTTTTTTTTGAAAATCGTCAAAATTTCGTTATTTCGTTAAAGGAGGTGCCATCTTTTTTGGGGAAAGTTGCTTAAAATGTAGTTTAGGATGAGGGATTTCTATCGAAATCGCACAAAAAAATTTCTCAGTTTTTAAAATAATTTTTCTAACAAAAAAATGGAAGACAGCGGGCACAAAATTATTTTAATAGCTTTTAAAGGAAAATTCCACAAAAAACTTTGAAAAAAAAATGTGTACAAACACCACGACGACAAAATTCAGAAAAACTTTTGAAACGTCCGAGAGCCAAAAAAAAATTCCAAAAAAGTCCTATTTTTGCCAATGAAATGGAAATTTTCTAAGTTTTTGTTGAAAATTAGAGTTTTTGTCAATTCGGAGCATATACCGACTAAGTTTTTATTTATTTTTTAAGAATTTGTCCAAAAACCGGAATTTTTTCGCCGAGCCCACTTTTCTTATGGGGTTATTCAGGGTCGGAAAAAAATAGTTTTTTTCCTTTTTTTCCTTATTCAAATGACGGAAAAAAAAGAAAAAAATCCGTGGCCGCGAGAGTTTTTTTCCGTTGCTTTTCTAGGCCATCGCAAAATTTTTTTAGGCCCTCGGCCGTGAGACCTGCGAAATATCGATTTACGGGCGAATAATTTTTGAAAATTGCTCTCGCGCGCAGGTCTCACAGCGAAGGGCCTAAAAAACTTTTGCGATGGCCTAGAAAAGCAACGGAAAAAAACTCTCGCGGCCACGGATTTTTTCTTTTTTTTCCGTCGTTTGAATAAGGAAAAAAAGGAAAAAAATTATTTTTTTCCGACCCTGAATAACCCCATTATAGAATAAATAGTCTGTAAAAAATAAAACAGTCACCAACACGCCGCGCCGCGCTGTGCTCGAAAAATTATTCCAATTTCAGATGTCCCGTTGCGTGATCAGAAGCTCACACGAACTCTCAATGCGTCGTTCGGATAGTCGAGTGGAAAAGTTTCGAATTGGATTCAGTATGTACTGGTCGCTGATGAAGCTCTTCTGCTATCAGTATTATCTCAGAATTTTTTCTACTCAGTAGCTCTGCTTTTTTTTCAGATAGTTAAACTGTTAGAATTTTATTGATAAGATTAGTCTGTGATTTGTGTGTTTTTTTACTTGCATTAAACTAGAGTTGTCCTATTTCCCATCGGGTCCCGTGAAAAAAAAAAACAGTGCCTTCATTATTATACCAATATTTCTTTCTTTCTTTTTTTCTATAAACAATTTACTTACCATATGAGTTGAATATATACAGTACCGCTCAAAAGTATGATACGAATCGAAAATATCAACTGCCAACTGTGAAACACTGGAGATCCATGCACGGTGTGGGGGTGCCTTCGCTGGAATTGACATCGGACTGCTTCATCGCGTGAAGGGCACCATGGATAAGCACGTCTACAAAGACATTTTTCCCAACCAGATGTTGCCGCACTTGAGGGCCATGGTAGTGTTTATCAACAGGATAACGATCCAAAACACACTACTCTGTTCGTCAAAGCACGGTGTCCAGGATTGGAAATGTGGGCGGAGCCTAATTTGCTGGATTTTTCAACTCTCGATTTTTTTAAATTGATTTTATTAATTTTCTTTCTAAAATGTATGTATTGTATCGTTTAATAACTCTAATATTTCACTTTGAAGCATAAAAAACCTCTAAACTTCTTGCAGGCTGGAAAATGGGCGATTGTCGAGAAACTCACAATATTGGCTGAAAATCGATGAAAATCAAATAAATTGCATTTATTTTTCATGATATTTGTTTTATTTACATGACGAAATAAAATCAGAGATTTCAGTTTTTTTAACCGACAGGAGACTTGAATTTTGAGGTCAAAACAATGCATACGATCTTGGAATTAACAAAAAAATCAGCTAATTATTGCGACGAGAAGTTTGCTCAACTGCAGTCTAAATGGAATCAGATCCCCATGTCGACCATCGACACTTTGACCGGCTCAATGCCGAGAAGATTCCAGGCAGTCATTGACGCTAAGAGCATTGCAACCAAGTATTAGGTCCCAAATATCGTATTATCACTTTTTTTGTCGATAAACTTTGACCGAAAAATTTTCCAGACCAAGTCTAATCCTTGCATACCTTAACTCAAAAAAAAATTTTCACCGGAAAACCAATACTTAATATACTTTTGAGCGGTACTGTATATGTGTTGCGGCCAAAACCAAAAAGAAAACAAGCAACAGGGAGCGGAATGGATAGGATAGGATAGAATAGAATAGGATGGAAAGGGATGGGTGAAAAGTGATAACACCGAATTAGGATATCTGTTATCAATGCGTAACCAGTTGTGGCGCCTTGGTAACCTACTTGTGACGAAACCAGTTGCGGACGCGCCGTATAAAACGCCGCGGCGCCGTCTCAATGGACAGAGTCGACTCGAATGAGCGTCACTACAGCGACAGCCGGGGCTTTGTGCCTCTCCTCGGCCACTCTCATTCTTTCTCTTTACGCCATCTTCACCATCTACTCGGATGTTCAGTCTATCTGGTCGCAACTCGATCAGGAGATGGATCAATTTAAGGTGAGAATCACTCTTCAGTCCTTTCATTCCAATAAATACATTTAATCTGCTTCCAGGTGACCACTGACGATTTATGGACCCAAATGCTTGGCCTCGGAGCAGCCACCGTATCGAACCGCGAACGCCGTCAAGGCAAAGAACAGTACGGAGGATACGAGGCCCAGGGTGTCAATCCAGGACCAACTTGCTCTTGCAACTCTGGCAACGGAAACGGCGACGATGCTCTTGGCACCGGTGGCTGCCCAGCCGGACCACCAGGACCCGGAGGATCTCCAGGACCCGACGGAGTGCCCGGAATCGACGGACAGGACGGATTCCCGGGAGAGAATGCGGAGGACGCACAGAACGCGCCGTTCGTTGGATGCATCACATGTGCTCCGGGCAAGCCAGGAGCTCCGGGAGAGCGCGGAAAGCCGGGACTTCGCGGAATGCGTGGACCACGCGGTACTCCAGGATCACCAGGATCCGACGGATATCCAGGACGTCCAGGAGAGATGGGACCACCAGGAGCACCAGGAGAGGATGGAAAGCCGGGAGCCAACGGAGAGAAGGGACAAGATGTGGAGCAGCCGACGCCAAGAAAGGGACCACGTGGACCACCGGGAGAGTCTGGAGCACCAGGACCAGATGGAGATGCCGGAAAGGACGGACCAGTTGGAGCCCAGGGACCACCAGGACCAGATGGAGTCAACGGATTCCAAGGACCAGGCGGACCACCAGGAGAGGAAGGAAAGCCAGGAGAGGCCGGAAAGATTGGAGACGATGCCGCCTATTGTTCGTGCCCAGACAGAAATGCGCCAAAGGTTTGTTTTTTTTTCTCACTTTTCACCATACAATTTTCAATTCGCCCACTTTCAGGACAGCAACGCCTACGCGTCCGCCTCCGCCCCATCCCACAACCCGTCGAATGCTCCAGGAGCCAGCTATTCGGCCGGAACCGGTGGATACTCTGGAGGCACCGGGCACGCCCAGAACAACTACGGAAAGAAGTAGAAGCGAGATTCGCCGATTCTTTCATCACACAATCATTTATCCCCCTTATTTCGTTCATTTTAACCTTCCACGAGCATCTTTCTAAAATCGAGCGGGTCTGAGTCGAGCCATCGAGCGGTTGAGTCGTCACTTCTTTTCATCGAGCCAAACATTGAGAAAATAAACATTTTCATATTCGCTTTCTTTGTTTTTTTGTTCTTGACAATGCGCTCCGCTGATTGTAAATGTCTGCGTCTCTCCCGTGAGAGTTTTCTATACTCGGTATAAAGCTCTGCAAATTCGCTCCATTCGCACAGTGAATTGCGCATGCATTTGGAGTGAGATTCAGAGAGAAGAGTGAAACATCGACCACGCTCTCTCAATTTTCTGCACTCTCTCGTCGCCAACGTGGCTGCGTCTTCCACTTTGCGAAGGGAGCGAGTTTGCAACGCTCCGCACTGAGAATGCAAAAGAAAAATTTCCGCACACTTTACTTCTTTGCGTCTCTTCTTCGTATCCGTTTAAACGCAGCCGAGCGGCTATGCAGCTAAATGCAGCCTACAGCCTACGGTAGAAAAATGCGAACACGCTTATTGTGAAAACAAAAAAATTGCAACGCGGTGTTTGCATAGTTTTGAAATTGCGTTTTCTGCCCAAAAATTCATTACGATAAATGAGAATTCGCATAAATTGGCCCTTTGTCAATATTTTTCCGCCAATTTCAACGGAGCGCAATTTCGCGATCAACGGCGTGCTGGACGCTACGCGCTATGGCGCACTATTGCGTTTTATTGGATAAATTCGTCGGAAATGGGACTTTGAACGTTCTGAAGCCAATTTTGTCTGATAGCAGATGAGAACTTGCCACCGCTCCTGTGTCAACAAATTTTGGCTCCGCACATATTTTGTTGTACGTATTCGGGACTACATATTTATTTATGTATGTACATATGTTTTTTAAAATTGGTTTGAAAGCGAATTTTTCGCGCCCCTACGTCTCAATTTTTGCATGCGTTCAGCTAAACAGAGAATGCGATAGGGCGCGTTTACCTGCATCACCGGAAAACTGAGAAATGTGTGAAAAAAAGAAGAAGAAAAAAAGGAAAAAAAACATTTTTTAGGAAGCTTCAAAGACAAGTGTCAACGAGTACGCCTCCTCTTGCGCATTGGTGATCGCATCCGAAATATAGAGCAGTGTTTCCATGTTCTTCTGAAGATGCGACGTCTTCATGCAATACATTTGACACGGCATTTTGCCCATCGCCGGCACAGTTATCAGTTGGTCAAGGATTTTGACAATTTCGGGATGCGAAGATGTGATTCGAAACGTTTTCGCGAGACCGTACGAGTTTCGAATCGGGATTTTCTGTGACAAAAAGAGTTGTGGAAATGGAGGGGCAACTGACAAACATAACATACCCGTTTACCCTCCTCGTCGTTCGCCGGAATTTCAATGACAAACTTTTGTGTGATTCTGGGCGCTTCCGAGCGAGCGGTGACAATGAAGCATCGTTCCAGCGATTGTGTGTTGCTGTTCACCACGGAGACGGCCAACTTTTTGACGCCTGAAAATGAAATGAAATGAAATGAAATGCGGTGGGTTTGGGGGTGAATTGGGAATATTACATAAAGTAAAAGGTCATCATTTCACACCTGGATGCTTCCTTTTTCTCTCTTCTTTCGACACGTATGTACATACAATTCAATTGCACTTTTTCTCCCCCTCACTCTTTTTTTGTGCATTTTTATTTTATTTTCTTTTTCTCTTATCATTTCGCACTGCGACGTCTTATCTTTTCAACGATTACTGATATTAAGAAGATTATTTGAAAGTGTGTTCATTAAATTCAAAATTCAAAGGTGGTTACGCTACTCCGCGACTATAAAACAAGAAAGAAATCATCCCGCCCACAATTTGTTTCAATCAAAACTACTTCGTTCTTTTTTTTGTTTGAGTCGGTGCCGGTACGTCCTCAGTCTGATGAGTTGGTGGTGTCCGTCATCAGATAGCGCGCGTGAGACTTCTTGTATGTAATCCGATAGATTCGCCTGAGAAATGTGTCCTACCGCCACCGCCCACTTTGCAACTTTTTTGAGAGTTCCAAAATAATTTTGTTCCTTCAGAATGCCTTCACCCTGCACCCTTCTTCTTCTCTTGGTGGCATGCGCTACTGTGTGTCATGGTGGCGTCCGAAAATTGGAGTTTGTGCAGGCTCTGTGGCGGCACGGAGATCGCGCTCCACTACATCTACCGTATCCCAACGACTTGTACACGGAAAAGTCGTGGTCGAGAGGATGGGGACAGTTGACGTCGGTGAGTACCTATGGGTGAAAACTATTCCATGAGAGACTCTTCAGATCGGAATGCAGCAATTGCACGAGTTGGGCGAATTCTTCCGTCATCAGTACGTCGACACTGGCTTCATTCCGTCCAACTTTTCCGTCAAGGAGGTAAGGGGCTGTATTTGGTATAAAAGCGAATTTGCTCCAATCAAACATGCATTGAGAGTGAGATTCAGCTCTCTCAGTTTTCTGCACTCTCTCGCCGCTTACGCGGCCGTCTCTTTGGTTGTTCGAATGGAGCGCATTTGCAGCGATTTATACCGTGTCTACTATGCGGGTAGATCAAAACAAAACTTTTCCAGGTCTACCTTCGATCGTCCGATTCCGATAGAGCGTTGGTGTCCGCTCAGGCGTTTCTCTACGGCATGTACCCGGCGTCCGGCGGTTTGCAATGGAGCGCAGATACTGACTGGCAACCGATTCCCGTGCATGCGTCCACGCCCGGGCATCCTGATTTGGTGAGCGGGGTTTTTTAAGCTTAATTTTTGAGGTCTGGACGTTTCGAATTTGGGACATTTCGAAATTAAAGCGTTTCGAAGTTTTTTTGCATTTTTGGGTAGCGTTTTTCCCCACTTTTACCGGTTAAAGATTCGAAAACTATTTAATTCTTGGCCGAGTTTTGTCAATAGTGCGAACACAGCGACGAAAAACAGTACAAAAGTTTCGAAACGTCTCCGAACCATCTTTTGTGGTGTGGCCAAGCTTCAAAATCAAATTGTTACCGTGAGACATGTCTCCCCCGCGTTTGCATTTTTCCACAGAAGAACCGGATATTGTGAACTTTTTTTTGTGAACAACATTTTCCAATTAATCAAAATGAAAACTTCATTTTAATCCAATAACGACCAATTTTCGTTGGAAAATGGCCGAGCCTTTGGGTTTTGAAATTGGAAAGCTGGGATTCGGAGGGCATAGAAACAGTTTTTATTTGTCTTATGCCTGAAAACTTGTCAAAAATCATGAAAATGAAAAAATTGGATTGTCCACGGGGAGTACACGAAAAAAAATCACGAAATGCGCCAAGGGCCAAAAATTTCTGCGAGACCTGCGGAATATCGGGATTTATTTAGCGTTTAATATCGGAACAACCATGGTCAAAATTAAACAAAAAATGTTACAGTAGCCCTCTCCGACCGTCACATTTTACTTCCAGCCACAGAGCAAACTACTTTGCTCTTCTTTCTATTTTTTGAACCTTTTAATCAAAAAGTGTTAACCTTTGCGTCAAAGACAAGACAAAGTACGTGCATCGAAAAAACGAAAGTCTCAAGTTTGACGCTGATAAGAAACATTAAAATATGTACAATTTCCGGAGCACCCCTCTTAATTGTAGCATACGTTTACGTTTCAGGTGTGCAAGCCGACCGCAATAAAATGCCCACGCCATGAAACACTTGTAGCGCAGGGCGATCAGGAATCTGCGGCGATTTATGACAAAAAGTATGCGGATTTCTTCGCAGAGCTCTCAAACTCGACTGGATTCAAAAATTGCTCCTATTTTGACATCAACGGATTGTTCGACGTTCAGCGGGAGCTCATTCATAATATGACGTCGAAACAACCTTCTTGGGTTGGCCAGCAGTGGAGCCAGTATGATAATAGAAGTTCGATGGATATTATCAGAGAGATGAGGACTGTACGAATGACGAATTTGTTCAATTCGGAGGAGAAAGCGCGACTTGAAGGCGGCACGGTGCTCAACACTTGGCTTCAGAATGCGTTAGCTGTTAGCGAGAAAAGAAGTGATCAACGGATGCTGTTGTTTTCTTCGGTGAGAATCTGATCAAGATGGGCTGGTCGGAACGTTAATGGCAATGCGCTCCGCTGAGAGGAACGCTGCTTGTCGGCGTCTCTTCGGCGGGTGTCGCTGGCAAGTTGTCACAACTCTGCGTCTCTTTGTGCATAGTTTTCGTTTCCGCAGCTGGTGGCTTTGCAGCTAAATGCAGCCTACGGTAGAAAAATGCGACCACGGCCAGAATTTAGGCGATAATTTTTTTCGGGCAGAAAAGCCCGCGCATTTAAATTTAATTGCCAACGTTCCGGTCAACACTCCGTGCGCGGAGGCGGTGAAAGCCTTCGAAACAGACCCAGATATCAAAAATCCAACTTTTCAGCACGACGGTGTTCTATTGGCACTTTTAAACGCGTTCCGAGCATCCAACGAGTTGATGGTTCCGTACGCGGCGGCATTGATAATGCACGTGTATTCGGAAGATAAAAAGTACTATTCGGAGGTGAGGAAATAAAAAAACTCATTAAAAATATGAAAATCACGTTAAAATCGTATGAAAACGTCCAAAAGGACTACACGAGGTGTGACCGCTAGCCTAGAAACCTCCGATCAAATTTTGTTTAAAATTGCTGGGTTTTCTTCCAATTTTTTCTATTTTTCCTGCTAGTCGCAATAATTAAAAATCGATATTCCAGATTTATGAAAATGCGGTTTTCACTATTTTTTTGTCTGTTTTTGCATATTTTTCTCATAGAACTTGATTTTAATTTGCTTTTGCTTATTGTTTTTTCAATCGACTTGCGACATGAGAACGCGTGACTCCGCCCACTTTTTTTTCGCGTGACCACGCAAACACAGTTCGATTTGAAGAGAAGCAGAGAAAACATGTATTTTTTCTCTCGTTCTCATGCTGCAACTCGATTGAAAACACAATATGAAATTGCATTTTTTAAGAATGAATTGACAATTTTCTGCACAAACGGTGAGGAAAAATGTAGAAAAAAATGCACAAAAACCAAAAATTTGAGCTAAAATCTCAAAAAAAAAAAAGGATCGGCAGTCTCTAGGCCAGCCGGCAGCAGCTAGGTCACACCTCGTGTACTCCTTTTGGACTTCTTCTGATCTTTTTTGTTTGTAAAAGCGTTTATTCGAGTTCATGGGGTTTCAAATTTAGATTAAAATGCTAATTTTTAATGGGAATTTCTCGAAAAAGCATGGTGTTCGAACTAAAACCAATTTTAAGTGAAAAATATGATAAGCTTTCTAAAAAGTTTCATACTCGTATTTCGCGAGGTTCACAACCAATTTTTGCTTCGAGATATCCTCCAAAGTGTCGTAAATCTCTGCTAGATACTAAGTAAAGGCCAACGCGCTCTATCGCACTCTCTGCGTCTCCACAGTGCGTTTAGCGACGCATGAAAAATAGAGTCGCAGAGACGCAAGAAACCGCCCGTTCTGCCACAACTGTTAGCTGTTAGCAGTTCAGAATGGCAAGTAGCCATTAATTGCGCATACTTGGCACCAGAAAAGAATCTAAAAATAGTGCTCTTTTCCAGCTCTACTACCGCAACGAAACCACAGCAGACCCGTACAGAATCCCATTTCCATGGTGTCCGGAACCGTGCGAAGTGTCACAACTTGTCAGCGGCTATGCCAACATGACAGTCGCAGATTTTTCAGACCTCATGACACTATGCGGCAAACCACTCAAAGAATGCGGCTCCTCGGCGTCCCAATCTTCCAGTTTGATCTCTTTCTTGTTATTATTAGCAGTCGCTTTCTTGTTGTCTTAAAAGAAAATAAACCTACCAATAAAGTTGGGCGTGAAATCGATGGTGGCAGTGGGTGTGCGGACGGTGAGCGCCGAGCTCACAACTTTCATACTGGAGGATGCCACGTACACGTTCAACAAGTCATCCACTCCGTCACTTTCGCTGAAAATTGTCTATTTTTTGTTTTGTTTTTTTTCTGGCTCGCCAGGTGTGCATGGATTGGGATCGGAATTCTCGGTGAGCTCATCACATCTTTATTTTATTTTTGTTGTTTTCTTCGCAACTAAACAACTGCCAGCCGCCTCCTCCTCCGCCTGCCCGCCCGCCTTCGCAGAGATAAAGGGATCAAGGAGGAGAGAAAAGAGCACATCTGCCATCAGATTGCTTTGCGACGCGGCGCCCGCCTTGGCTGAATGGTTTCCAGGTTCAGTTATTTTCTGGTTTCTGATGATCAGATTTCGGTTTTGACATATTTAACACTTTTATTTTGCATTGACTGTCATTTTTAAAAACATGGTTGTATGCACTAGAATATAGGGATTGTGTTTTCTATCGAGTTGCGACATGTTTGTGCGCGACCACGCAAACACAGTGCTATTTGAAGAGGCGCAGACAAAAAAGGGATGGATAGCACACTCATGGTTTCATGATGTAACTCAACTCGCTTGAAAACACAATATTCTTTTTAATATATTATAAAACCATAAATTTCACCTTGTTCGAACCATGCCCCTCAAATCTTCCCACCATTTCCAGCATGACCGACTACGCGTTGGTGCGCTCTCGCAGCGCCCTCACCCGTTCTCGATCCGTCGAGCCGTCTTCGCGACTTTACGTAAGTGAAAACAGCTACCAACTGATCGCGATCAAACACCTCTCAAGCGTTACACATCTGGCGCCCCCAACAGCCTAGAACATCATCCATCACGTGTTTAGTTTTGCGATTTTCAGGTCACCCGCACTTCATCCGTTCCGGATCTGACCGCGCACTTCCGTCACTCGGACAAGTACCGCCCACAATGGCACACCGTTTGGCAGTCTACTCCGTATCGTTGGCGTCGCGATTGGGACCTTGTTAGTCACGTGTGACCTTGTTATTATCCATCCATGAAAGTTCCACCGTAGAAAACTAGGCCAACGGTGAAAATAGAAGGGCGTAAGACTAGATATGGGCGAGTCTGACCTGCACGTTCTGTGTTCGAGCGGTGGAACTTTCTAGGATGGATATTCTCAGTATGGAGCGCTGCAAACCCGCTCGCTTCGCACAGTTGAGAACGTGGCCGATGTTTCGCTCTCTCTTTTCTGAATCTCACTCCAAATGCATGCCAAATTCATTGTTCGATTGGAGCGAGTTTGCAGCGCTTTATACCGAGTATAATAGTCCATCATTTGTGTAAGTTCCCTTTTTCAGTACGACGACTACTGGTACGACAAGTACTACTACTTCTCGCCACTCTACCGTAGCACCTATGCGCCGAGCAGACGCTACTATTACAGCGACTATCTGCCGAATCCGTACTATTGGAATAACTACGGATCTTATTGGACTCGTTACAAGGGTTATTGGTATGACTACGACTATCCGTCGTATTATCGCCGTTATACTAATTCGGCATTCAGCAACTACTTGAATTACACTTATACTCCGTACAGGTATTTTTGTTGGTTGGGGGTCGTGGCTGAGGATTACACTGTACTGCTTTTTTTCAAATGGTTGTTTTTTGGGCTCCGCGACATTTCGCAACGTGACCTTTCGAAACTGTGACGATTCGCAACTCACGTAGCTTTCGCTACTGTGACGTTTCGCAACCAGACGTTTCGCCGCTCGTATAAATCGAAACTTGCAATTTTGAAACTGCGACATTTCGGGAATGAGACATTTAGTAACTAGCCTTTTCGCAACTAGACATTTCGAAACTGTATCAACAAGATAGTTTTTTATTGTGTTAAAACATATCATTAAAATAAAAACAAGTAAATTAGATATACTTTCTTGCCGCTCGATTCGCTTTCAAATGATCTAAACCAGTTAGTGGTAGAGGAGGAGGAATCGGTGTATTTGTGATTGCTTTTATGAATCTAATATCCTTCATGATATCCTGGAGCTTGTTATGGTGATTAACCTTTAAAAAATGCTCAGATTTGATACGGACTAGATTTACCTGATGATTGGGGTTATTAGCTTATGCTTCCTTGTCAAACAGGACCCCGAAGCTTCGTCACGTGAAACATAAAAAAACGAGAAAAAACAAAAAAATCTAAAAAAAATATCATGTAAGAAAACCTTGCAGTTTCCAAACATAAAGTTGTGAAAAGTCGCGGTTTCGAATAGTCTAGTTTCGAAGTGACAAGTTGCGAATTGTCCCAGTTTCGATTTATACGAGCGGCGAAACGTCTGGTTGCGAAACGTCACAGTAGCGAAAGCTACGTGAGTTGCGAATCGTCACAGTTTCGGAAGGTCACGTTGCGAAATGTCGCGGAGCCGTTTTTTGCCGCCGACGCCCACGCGTTGCGGTTCCGTCGCGTGACAACCTTGTCTCTCAGTCTGCGTCTCGTCGCCTAATTTTAAGCGTGTTTGCATTTTTCTATCATAAGCTGCGCACGGAGTGTTGAAGAGTACATCGTGAAAATGCGCTCCACTGTTCACACAGATTTGAGGAAACGCGGTTGTTACAGAGTTGAAACAGTTTTGATTTTCAAAAACGAGGCGCTGGCGAAATACGTTTTCTGCATAAAATAAATAGGGAAATATTGCTTAAATATTAAGAATCATGAAAAATATATGAACCCATAAGAAAAAAAAAATTGCTGTGGCGCCGCAGTACGACGTTTTGAACACGCCATTTCGCGCGCTTTTTTCTCGAGTGACGTGGTAATTTTTCCGCGAAATTTAAAGTTTAATTTCCATGTACCTCTCAACACCCCGTGGCTGCGTTAAACTGATACGAAGAGGAGACGCAGAGTGCGAGGATATTGTTGTTTTGTAGCGACTCTCACCGAAGAGACGCAGACAAGCAACCAGTTGATGCGAGTTCACAATTTTCGAAACTAACAAAAATCGTGTAAGAAGCGCAGCACGTGACCCATCGCTAAATAGAGAAACAGCGTTTCAAAATAAAATGAGAGAAGTTAGAGAAACGAGACAAACGTGTGTCTTTTCTGGGCGCTGACAATACGAGACGCAGACGTCTGACAGAGTTTCCACGCGACACAGCCGCAGCGCAATGACTACAGCTCGATATATCTTCGGCCACGGCCACGGCCATTTGTCGCGCCATCAACCACGAACAATATACACACATAAATACTTCCAGATCGTACGTGCTCGACTCCTTGAGCACTTCGCTCAACCGTGGGCTCAACTTGTACAAGGCAGGTTTGTATCGGTATTGACCGCTGTCTAAGGTAGTGTAGAGACAGGGCAGTGCCCAGCATTCGATCAAAATATCCATTTCTGCTTGTTTTAGAACAATTTGGCGGTTTACGGTACTACTAATCCATTCTCGCCGCTCTATCTCTACACTAGATATTAATGTGAGCCAAGCAAGGGTCATTTAGGCATCTAACTTTTGCACTTTCCAGGTCTAATCAACCACACCACTCTTGACGCTTACTGGCTGACACCAAAGTACTGGGATCGTCGTTTCAAGGATTGGCGTGAGCTCTATACCTCTACCAAAAATCTTTACCTGCCAACCACGTACGATCGAAAAACTCGTCAGTACTTTGCTCAGTGGGCTTGAAAGTGTCTCTAGTGTATAGATTTTGCGATCGAATCAACTGCTTCTTTTTTTCTGTATTTTCTTCTTTTTTTGCTTTGAAAACCGAACCAAATAAAAAGTTTCACGCACCTTTTTCTATTCACCAATAGGTCCAGGCGTGTGGTTTGGCCAACAATGCATCGAACGTCGACATTCAGAAATGGTAGAATTGTGACTCTCCACGTGGAAATAAGTCTGAAATTAGATAGTCAATTTTTCTTTCATTACAGGATTTTGAATTACTTTTTTGTATTATCAATTCAATATTCTTGCCGGCAACAGTAAGCAGTGGCGCGAAAAATCGAAGCTCCGCCCCATCAGGTCTTTTCAACTGAATTCAACTGAAAATAGATCAAAAATGTGAGCGGGTGTGTCGCTCGTTATGTCTGCGTCTATTATAAATATTTCGCGGGCGCATATGGTAGCCGGCAAGAATATTGAAACGATAATATCAGGCTGGAGAAACCTATATGTATTCTCAGTACGGAGCGCTGCAAACGCGCTCCCTTCGCACAGTAGTGGACGCGGCCCTCAGGAAATTTTTGGCGCGTTATGCTAATAGCCACTGAAAAAGGCTAATAGCCGCCTGAAAAGGCTAATAGCGGGCGATAATGGCAACTAGCCGACGAATTTGGCTATTAGCCATTATGGCTATTAGCCGTCGAATATGGCTATTAGCCGCCGAAAAGGGCTATTAGCCATTATTGGGTAATGTCGCCATCTATCAAAAATTCGTCTGTTGGAAACACAGCTATAAAATGTTTACTTGCAACAATTAGGGAAAACAGTCTTCGCGCATACTCAGTGCTTTTGCGACTTTTTCCAGCCACAAGATGACCGAAATTTGAAATGGAAAAATTTTGAAAATGATAGCCGACTGAAACGGCTAATAGCCATGGAAAACGGCTAATAGCCATCGAATATGGGGAGTGTGCTAAATACATATGGCACACGCCCCGAATCGGTGGCTATTAGCCGTTTTCAAAATTTCCTGAGCCACGTTGGCGACGAGAGAGTGCAGAAAATTGAGAGAGCCGTGGCCGATGTTTTGCTCTGATTTCTCTAAACCTCACTCCAAATGCATACGAAATTCTTTGTTCGATTGGAGCGAGTTATCAGCGTTTCATACCGAGTATATAGTTTTTTTTAGAGTAGAATAATAATTCAAAAATATTATGGCGGCTGCCCTGACTAGAGCGATAGAGCGCGGTTGACCAATCAAATATCAAATGTTGTTTTTTTTTTTTGCTGCAGTAAATTGCAAAAAATATTATTACAGCTTTCTGAGTTTTTCAAAAAGTAAAATTAAAAACAAACAAAACGAAATACTTCTTTTGTTGTAAAAAATCACAAAAATGTATATTTTGAGTGTTTTTTTGTATTACTGTGTCGCGAAAACCAGTCAGAGCGGAGCGCGCAACTCGGCTGTGGTCTCGCCGCGAAAAGTGGGGGTCACAGCAGAGTCACAGCAGCGTCGCGCGCTCTGCTCTGACAGGTTTTCGCGACGCAGTAATAGATATTGTGTTTTTAACCGAGTTCCATCATGAAAACATGAGTCGGCTATCCCTTTTTTGTCTGCGTCTCTTCAATTAGCACTATGTTTGCGTTGTTTCGAAAAAATAAGTGGGCGGAGTGAGTTCTCATGTTGCAACTCGATTGAAAACACAATATTTCATGGGCCGTTACTCTATCCTGGTAGATCGAAAAAGCAAGACACTGTCAAAAACGAGTGAGGCATTATTTATTACCAACTACAGAACCTTTCCCCGTTTTTGTCAGGGTCTCAAACAAAAAATCACCCACCTTGTCTGATAATGATCACTGTAGAGCAGTAGCAGGAAAGTCTTGCGATCACTAGTCTCCGCGGCATACGTCGTGAAACTGATCACTTGTTGTAACGTTGCATTTCTGATCGTCGTCCTTACTGAAGGATCCGAACACCTCACCGATAAAACTCTCCTATCGCGAATCATTGGCGGTAGCAGGATCTGTTTTTCCCAGTTGGCGGATGTTTCCGAGATGAAAGTGACTGCGTGTTGGATGAGGAAACTTCGTCGGTAAATGTGCAAATCCAGAATGGAAAGTGGCTCTTTGGTATCCCATCGTCGGAACACAACTTTTGTAGAGTACATGTTGAAATGGTCGCTCGGAAAGTGGAAGGCGTCATAGATGAAAGGAATAAAAAGTGTCTCTCCGGGTTGAAGGTAGAGTTCGATTCTATCCGCGGACTGTCGCATCATACTTCTTTCTAAAGGCGTCGATAATTTGTTCACTATTTTGTAAAACTTCCATTCTTCCTCATCGAAAACTGGTCGGAGAGCTTCATCGTCGTATTCTATTGTGCAATTTATTGGTTCTGATTGAGTGTTTTCCAGTGGGAACTCAAAAAATATCTTCTCCCCGAAAGAAGGACGAATTTGATGGCATGTGGTGATTCCTTTGAATACTGCTTCTAGCAACCTAGCAGATTTGCTTTCATAACGTAACTTTTTGTATGCAGCCAGCTCTTCTTCAAATATAAACTTTTGCGCTATATTCTGCTCATCGCCAATCCCGCCAAGTCCACCTTTTAACTCATTCCACTGTCGAATCTTCTCCAAACAATTTTCATTGAAAATCTGCTCGTGTCTCTGTTGAATGTCCAATCGTTGCGCGGCCAAGAATCGATCCAGTCCGCCGCCACTGTTTCCACTTCCGGACAACGGTTTTGCGTGAACCCGATACGTGTGCGGTCCCTCCTCATTCAGCCGGATTGTTGACGTCAGACGGCGGACGACAGTGGCCGTATTACTGCTGCTATTCGACGCGTCTGCAAGTTTCGAGCAATTTGACAGATTTAACGCGTGCAAACAAAATCTGCCGGAAGGAAGGCAGGCTTCCGGCACGCCTCACACTGTATAAATACGCGCTATGTTCACTGGATTTTTATCAATTTGTTTTATCAACTCTCTATGCAATCTCATCGACTTACTCTCGGCTTTCTTGCCATTCTCGGTCTTGCCTACTTGACTCATGGGCATCCTCTAGCAATAAGAGATGCGTCTAAATCTGGGGAAACTACGGAGATAGCTCTTCCGGGATCTTCATCATCGGAAGTTGCTTTACCAGAGGCAACAACCACGGAAGTTGACACCCTTGGTAACACCCGAGTAAAAAGACAAGGCGGTGGATGCGGATGTGGATGCGGATGTTGCTGCTGTCGCCCAAGATGTTGTTGCTGTTGTCGTAGATGTTGCACGTGTTGCAGAACTTGTTGCTGTACTAGATGCTGCACGTGCTGTCGTCCATGCTGCTGTGGATGCGGAGGTGGAGGTGGATGCGGTTGCGGATGTGGATGCGGAGGAGGATGCGGAGGCGGATGTTGCGGATGCTGCGGATGCGGAGGAGGTGGCCGCAAGCGTCGTTCGCTTCAGGCGCTCAAGAACAAGCTTGCTGAGAAGGTGCTCAGAGAGACCACAGTTACTCCAGTTGAGGAGGAAAAGGAAAAACCAGAAGAGGTAGAGACGGCTACCGAGTGGAAGCTTCCAGAGCCAGTCTATGAGCTTGTCACGGATGCTTGGGCTCATTAATTTTATTTATTTGTATGTGTGTATTTATGGCGCTAATTATTCTTATTTTTTGCATTATTATTATTATTATGATCTTTCAATACAATTTTGTCTATACTTTCAATTAAGTATGTCGCTTTGGAAAATGACATTTAAACTGCGCGGGCTTTTTTCCGGAAACAAAAAATGCTGGCCTAAGCGTGGTCGCATTTTTCTACAGTACGCTGCATTTAGCTGCATTCCCTCTCGCCTGCGTTGAAACGGATACGAAGAGGATACGCAGAGAAGCAGAGTGTGTGGAAACCTGCCTGCACCGCTCGCCGAAGAGACGCAGACAAGCAGCCCCCTCCCCCCACTCAGCGGAGCGCAGTGCTAAAAACGTTGTGGCCAGCACGCCGTGAGTACCGTTAATTAATTATTGTTTTTACTAATAGAGCGGGAAATTTAAGCCTGAACTTTCGAGTTCCTATTTATTTCTTAGCCCTTTTTAAGACTTTCCCGTGTGTTTTGAACATTTTGAAGAGTCTGGTTTAACGAATACAGTCCGTTCCATAAGTATAGCGCCCCCCTCGAAGTATTCTGCCTTGGCACGCCCGGGCAAAATTGAAACATGAAACCTAAAAAAACGGATTCAGCATGCAAAAGTACCCCGGAAAAAACTTTTGTGCCTGAAGACATCCATGAAGCAGATAGATGTATGAAAAAATGGCTCCTGCAACCGTAACATAAGTATAGCGCCCCCCTCGGAAATTTCCAAAAAATCAAGATTTATAATAAAATTAACAAGCCTGGCCGCATCAAAAGCTACTTTTGATTTCCTTTCATTTTTAAAATATTTTTATTCTTCATTTGAAATATAACTTTCATGCAATTTCCGCGTGTGCCTTGTGGCGCAGTCGGGTAAACGCTTGCTCGGTAAGCTACAGACCGGAGTTCGAGTTTTTGTGTTGGTCTCGGGCGCTCAGTTCGCTTCCGCCATGCAGTTTGGAAACAGACACACCAAGAAACTCACTAGGGAATGCCCCGGACTTAATTTGGGTTTTCGCGATGAGTCATACATGATTAGAAAGAGAATTTTATGGAGATTCCAAAACTACTTTTCGTTTTTGCTAAACGCCGGTGGTTTTCGAGAAAATCGCGTCTGAAAATCCAGTTAAAATTTCAATTTTGTGTGCGTTTTCAAATATTAAATGCGTGAGCTGTTCCTTTCAAAATCATCCAGACAGTCACTTTTTTGCAATTCGCTTTCTTGCAACAGCTGAACAGCGATTGTGTGGTTAAGTGGGTAGCGCGTTAGGGTTAGGTTCTAGAGGTATCGGGTTCGGGTCCTTCACGGTTGGGAATGCTTGTGGTGGTTTGGATGGATTGTATGTTGGGTTTTGTTATTTTTAAATCCGTTGTTTTTGCCTCATTTTTTGCTTTGCATCTCCTCAGTTAGTTTTTTTATTGTTGTGCTTCTGTAAATTTCAAATTCTTGTGCAAAGTATTTTTATAGATGGCACTCCGAAGACTATCCAGTAATTCATTCTGTCACATGTGAATTTCTTTGCTTCAAGCTTTTTATATTGCTTCAAGCTGTTCATATTTGTGACCCTACTTTGATTTTTTTTAATAATGATCCAAAATATGAATAAAGATCCAAAGAGCCGAATGTGCATCCATTTACTGAACAGTCTTCGAAATTCCAACTTTCAAAACAATTTTGAACAGGAGTTTGAAACTTACAGTGTTTCATTAGCATAAATATGACAAAAATTGGTTTAAAAGAAACACAACCCAACATGCAATCCATCCAACCTACCACAAGCATACCCAACTGTGAAGGACCCGAACCCGCTACCTCTAGAACCTAACCCTAACGCGCTACCCACTTAACCACACAATCGCTGTTCAGCTGTTGCAAGAAAGCAAATGGCAAAAAAGTGACTGTCTGGATGATTTTGAAAGGAACAGCTCACGCATTTAATATTTGAAAACGCACACAAAATTGAAATTTTAACTGGATTTTCAGACGCGATTTTCTCGAAAACCACCGGCGTTTAGCAAAAACGAAAAGTAGTTTTGGAATCTCCATAAAATTCTCTTTCTAATCATGTATGACTCATCGCGAAAGCCCAAATTAAGTCCGGGGCATTCCCTAGTCAGTTACAGACCCAAACGGAATTTTATATATAAGGATGATATTTTATTGACGTTCATTAGACGTAACCAGATTGTAAACACAATTTGGCATACAATTAATAGGCTTTGGGATGTACTGGATGATCTTGTTCACGAATTCATGCTCTTTTTGCTTCCACTCGTACAAAGGTCCAGTTTTCATAAAATTGACAAAGTTTTATTGCCTACTCTGGGCAGAAAATTTTTGCACAAGCTTTCCTCAGGTGTTCTCCATAAGATTCAAGACGTGTGCACACCCAGAACATAGAAACAAATCGACATTTTTAGATTTAAACCACTCCAAAGTTTAGATACTCACATGGATTGCAGCATTTTTCGTTGAAAAACAAAACAATACCGGTTGAAAAAACGTCGGAATAGTAATAGGTGGTTCTCGATGAATTCCTCATACTCGGAAAAGATCATCTGAGTGGAGACAAACGTTAGGTCCAACTATCAAGCAAGTGAAAATACTCCTTTTATCAGGCATAATGAACGTAGGTACTGTAACAATCCGAACCGTCTCCATTTAAGCTTTTAACCCTAGAAAAGATTATCTAAGTTCCTGATTCGAGTTTTGTAGCAACTAGCTAGCAACATTTACCTCATTCAAGTTTTTAGAAAAATTTTTATGCGTGTACTCAAAATCACGGACCTTGAAAGGATCGGTGAGACGTGGAGCGGGCTTCATAACTTACTGGACAGGGTTTGGATCCATGTCATTGGCTTTCCAGATGCTCTGTTTGAAAGCATCGTGGTTCAGCTCTCGTTTCATAGCAATGCAAGTCTTCATAGAGCTTGAAGCATGCCGTATGATGTTTCACCTTGTCTCTTTGGTGGTGCTCCAGACTTGGTAGACTGCTTATAACGGCTAGTATTCTTAATAAAATTGTTGATTCACTTCTTTAAACACTTCAAGTGTTGTGTAATTACTCAAATTGACCTCCCGGCTGTTTTGCAGGCGTCAGATTGGAGTTGTTCGGCGCCAGAAAAGTGTTTTCCACGAAACATGGTTGAATTATTCACAATATAGACAAAAATATTAGAACTATAACCACATGTTATTTAAAAGCGCATAAAGCATAAAATTGAAAAAATCCAGGCACAGATTTCCTCATTAATAGGGATTTTTAAGAAATTTCCGAGGGGGGCGCTATACTTATGTTACGGTTGCAGGAGCCATTTTTTCATACATCTATTTGCTTCATGGATGTCTTCAGGCACAATATCACAAAACGGATATTTTCGGGGTAGTTTTGCATGCTGAATCCATTTTTTTATGTCCCATGTTGCAGTTTTGCCAGGGAGTGCCAAGACAGATTACTTCGAGGGGGGCGCTATACTTATGGAACGGACTGTATTTGAAAACGTCCAAAAGGAGTACACGAGGTGTGGCCGGAAATTCAAACGCATTTGGCCCCTTTGGCCCCAAAACTCGAGACGACGGCCGACCGCGACCTATGAAGATCATCCTACCGTGTTCAGCAAGCCAGACGGAAATCATGCGACGGGCCCATCGCCTACGATCTTTCCCAACAGGACAATGCCCACCTGTGTATTTGCGTCCGTCGATGACAAAGGAGGAGAGAGAAAATTTTCGGATGGAGTTGATGCACCGACGACAATCTCGAAGGAACTCTCAGGACACGCAGCACAAGTCAAACAACAACATCTCGGACACCTTAATGATGTAGATAAGTCAATCCCTCTTCGAATTTTTTCTCCTAATTTATTTATCAAAGTCTTATCATCCAACATAAGGTCGGTTTTAGCAAACAGGCTAGAACTAAGCGCAATATTCAATAGTCAAACATACGATTTAATAGGTCTACAAGAATCTTGGCTGAAAAGCAATACGAACAATGCTGCTATACTAAATGGGAACAATAACTATACGGTTTTTAGAAGCGACCGCAGCTCAGAGCTTAGAGGTGGAGGCGTAGTGACATTAGTTAAAACTAATCTAGCTTGCGAAGAAATAGCATCAGAATCAAAAAAAGACGCATACGAGTTTCTAGTAATTGACCTTGATGTCAATGTATCACCATTAAGGGTGATTAATATTTATCGGCCACCTTCTTGTTCTTACCAAAATACTCTTATACTTATAAACAAAATAGCTGACTATGCAAACCACCCTGGCCAATTATTAATCTTAGGTGACACGAATGTCCCAGAAATAGACTGGGAAGCCCGAGATCCAAAATCTGAGACAAGGCTAGGTCGACTTTTTACAGACTTCTGCAAAAATAATAATCTTCGTCAATCGGTCCAAAAACCAACGCGTAAAAGCAAGCTCTTAGATATTGTACTTTCCAATTTCCATTTGCACGATATCAAAATTTCAAACCCCATAGGAAGCTCAGACCATAACAAAATTGAATTCTCCTTCGACATTTTACATAGAATGCCAGAACGCCCGATCCTAGTACATGACTACAAAAATATAAAGTGGGTGAAATGCCAAAACTATCTAGATTCGATAAATTGGGCCGCGGTGCTTGCGCCACAAAAAACAGTTGACAACATGTTTAGCGAGTTTATTAATCATATGCAAAATGCTTTCAAGCAATCGGTGCCAATAAAACTTATAGACGCAAAAACAGGAGCTCTCCCGAATTACCTTCAATCGTTTCAAAAGCTAGTTGAATGGCATTATAGAAAAGCCAACGTCACAAGAAGGGAAGCCGACTTTTTCGACTATGTCAAACTTGCCAAAAAATTTCGCAAAAAACTTCAAAAATTTCGGAGAAATGCAGAACTACTTATTCTAAAAAGTAAAGGACACAGTAGATTTTCGTCAATCACAAAACACGCACTAAAACCTAAAACGGGCGGAATAGCCAGCCTGTCTCCTTCCCCAGGCATCACAATTACGTCGGATGTAGATAAAGCCGAGCTACTAGCAGATCATTTTGAAGCTCAATACAGAAACAAATCACAAAATCCTTTTAAATTACCCGACAACTACGAATCATCGCAGCCCATTCCATGGATAAGAGATGATGAACTCTTAAAAATGATCTTAAAAGGAAAGAACTCTTGCTCTTTAACCTCAGACAATGTTCCGTTCAAATTTATAAAATTAATACAGTACTGGCCATAAAGAATGCGACAACTAGTTTTTTGACGATAACCTCTTGGAATGTTAACTTTTTGACCCAAATTTTTTGTGAAATTTTTTCAGCGCTATCAGAAACCTTTGTGTCAAGCTGATTTTAAAATCCTGCTGAAAATTATTTTTTTATTCAATTTTTTCGAAAATTCATGAAAATTGACATTTTTTGAGATCTATACAAATAAGCTCTAGAATCACCGAAGGCCAAAAACAAAAGGAAGGTAACTATAAAAAGTTATTTAATACTTGGTTGGGTATCTTTGGCATCAATCACAGCATGGCATCTACGTGGCATCGAATCCAGGAGCGTCTGAACCACCGTCATCGGGATACTCTTCCAAGCAGCTTCGAGTTGAGCGAATTTCTGGTTGGCATTGGAGGCTCGGACTCCTTTGAGACGTCGTTCTAGCTCCTCCCACATATGTTCGATGGGATTCAAGTCCGGAGACTGACTTGGCCATTCCAGGAGATCCACACGGCGACATCGAAACCAATTGGCGACATGACCCGAAGTATGCTTCGGGTCATTATCCTGCTGAAACACCCACGATCGGCCCAAATTTGCTCTTGTCCATGGTCGCATTGTGTTCTCCAGGATGTCTTCGTACACATATCGGTCCATGGTTCCAACAATTCTCTTCAATGGACCCATGAAAGTGTCGGAGAAGCATCCCCAAACCACCACAGATCCACCTCCATTTTTACCGTCGGACATTGGTACTGAGGAGCATATCTGGAGCCAATAGGACGTCGAATCCATTGAATACCATCAGTACCGAACAGCTTGAACTTCGATTCGTCGCTCCAGATGTGATTAGCCCACTCTCGAGGTCCCCAGGACAAGTGCTGTTTAGCCCATTCAACGCGAGCTTTCCGGTTTTTTAGACTAACGAATGGTTTTTTGACTGGTCTTCGTCCGTGCAGTCCAGCAACTTGCAGACGTCTTCTAATAGTCCTTCTCGATGGCCCCGGATCATTTGGAGACGTCACGGAAACGTGAATATCCGTAGATGTGCGTCTAGGATCTTCTCGGCACGCGTGCAAGATATTTCGATCCATAGCTCTGGAAGTGGTTCGGGGTCTTCCTGGAGATTGACGATGAACTACACCATCCTGAATAGTCGAAATTAGTTTAGAAAGCTAATGGAAACCTTACATCATCACGATTATTCTTCAAAATACGGTAAATTTGGCTGGAAGAACAACCAAACTGAGTTGCGAGTATCTTCGGATGCGCGCCTAGTTCATGTCCACGTACGATGCTTTTTCGAACGTCCACAGTGAAAGTTTTTTTTCACAAATGGTCTGACCATGGCTGAAAAACAATAAAAAACTAATTAGAACTACTCCCAATTAATTTTCATTCAAATTTATACAAAAAACTGAAATACATGAAAAAAGTGCAAAAATGAGAAAAATTTTAAAAATTAAAAAAACACTTTTTTTTGCAGAATGATGCAATTAGCAAGTACGCAAGTTTTCGTGAGGTTCCATTGCAGATACAGTAAAAAATTCGAGTCAAAACATTAACTTTCCAAGAAGTTATCGTCAAAAAACCAGTTGTCGCATTCTTTATGGCCAGTACTGTAGCTCATTCCGTCGCGAGCCCCTTAGCCCAAATATTCAATCTGTCAATGATGAGAGGAGAAATACCGAATAGTTTTAGAGACTCAATAGTAATACCATTAGAAAAAATTCCTCATCCAAAAACGCCAAGCAACTTTAGACCTATTAGCTTGACATCTCAGCTGTGTAGAATCTACGAACGCTGTCTCTTATCGAAACTTCTCCCGTACCTAAATGACAATAATTTCTGGAATAAAGAGCAACACGGGTTCAGACCAAAACGATCTACAGTAACTTGCATGCTTGAGGCAACAAACTCAGGAAATTTTTGGCTAATAGCCATTAAAAACGGCTGATAGCCACCGATTCGGGGTGTGTGCCATATGTATTTGGCACACTCCCCATATTCGATGGCTATTAGCCGTTTTCCATGGCTATTAGCCGTTTCTGTCGGCTATCATTTTTAAAATGTTTTCGTTTTAAATTTCGGTCATCTTGTGGCTGGAAAAAGTCGCAAAAGCACTGAGTAAGCGCGAAGACTGTTTCCCCTAATTGTTGCATGTAAACATTTTATAGCTGCGTTTCCAACATACGAATTTTTCATAGGCAGTGGTATTACACCATATGGGCTAATAGTCCTTTTCGGCGGCTAATAGCCATATTCGACGGCTAATAGCCATAATGGCTAATAGCCAAATTCGTCGGCTAGTTGCCATTATCGCCCGCTATTAGCCTTTTCGGCGGCTATTAGCCATTTTCAGTGGCTATTAGCCACCTAGACGCCGAATCTCGCCACAACGCGCCAAAAATTTCCTGAGAACGAATGGACGCAGGCAGTAGATAACGGAGCGCAGGTAGATCTGATATATTTGGACTATGCCAAAGCGTTTGACAGCATACCACATGACATACTATTGCAAAAATTGATAGATATAAAACTGAACGCAAATTTAATAACATGGGTTAGTAAGTTTCTAGACAATAGATCATTCCGGGTGCGAGTTCACAATAAAATGTCATCACCTAGAATAGCTCTATGCGGAGTACCACAAGGTTCCGTGTTATCTCCTGTCTTGTTCGGAATTTACGTTAATGATATTCCCACTGTTTTACCCCCCGGAGTAAAATGCAAACAATTCGCGGATGACCTAAAACTTTACACCATAATAGGAAAAACTAGTGATAACAAACTCTTACAATCGGGAATAGACTCAGTCCTGCAATGGTCATCTCTAGCCAAACTATCATTAAATGACGACAAAACAGTTTGTTTAACAATTGGTAATAATCCTCGTTTTTTAGACTACAAAATAAATAATAAACCCATCAGAAGAGAAAACGTAACAAGAGATCTTGGCTTTCTAGTGTCCACCAAACTCGACTTTACTAAGCACTGGCAATCATCTATAAACAAAGCTAAATATATCATGTCGCAAATATTTTACCAGTATAGTAGTAATAACAGCAGACTCATGACACTCTTGTATAAAATATTCATAAGACCATTAGTAGAATACGGAACAACAGTCACTAGCCCTTTAAAACAAGGTGACTCCAAAGCCATAGAATCGGTCCAAAACGCGTTCACAAGACGCCTCTACTGTAGACAGAAGGGACGGTACCTCAGACCAGATGATAAAGATTATAAATCCGCGGCTCAGAGAAACGAACTGTACAACCTAGCATCGTTAGAATGCAGGAGAAAATGGATAGACAAAAAATTTGTTTCGAAAATGCTAGCAGACAAAGTAGATATCAACACCTCAGACTTTTTCACTGTCACATACAAAAATAGAACGCGCGCAAAAACTAAATTCACGTGGAGCAAATGCAAAACCAAACTACGGCGTAACTTTTTCACTAATCGCACGCTGACTAGACTTATGCAGAAATAACCTACCTTATGTTATTCCACAATTACCCACATCAACCCCATACGTATCTATTAATTTCATTGCCCAATTAATCATCTTATTATTTCTAGCATTACATGTATAACTACTCCGGCACAATCACATGGAAATTCGATCCTTCTTTTTATTCATTTTACTATACCATGATTTTCTTTCTATTTCACGCACTTTAAAGTCGTAATAAAATAAATAAATAAAAAAATAAATAAAAAAAGCGCATAAAGCATAAAATTGAAAAAATCCAGGCACAGATTTCCTCATTAATAGGGATTTTTAAGAAATTTCCGAGGGGGGCGCTATACTTATGTTACGGTTGCAGGAGCCATTTTTTCATACATCTATTTGCTTCATGGATGTCTTCAGGCACAATATCACAAAACGGATATTTTCGGGGTAGTTTTGCATGCTGAATCCATTTTTTTATGTCCCATGTTGCAGTTTTGCCAGGGAGTGCCAAGACAGATTACTTCGAGGGGGGCGCTATACTTATGGAACGGACTGTATTTGAAAACGTCCAAAAGGAGTACACGAGGTGTGGCCGGAAATTCAAACGCATTTGGCCCCTTGCTGTTTTCTTCATTTTTTTACTGTTTTTTTGAAAACTCTATTCCAGATATGAACAAAATGTTTTACCGGTTGGCAGCCGTCACACCCTGTGTACTTCTTTTGAACGTCTTTGAATACATTTTGGCGATTCCATTGTGTTCTCGATCGTGTTGGAGCATGAGAACACGAAACCCCGCCCACTTATTTATGCGTGGCCAGGCCATCACAGTGCGATTTGAAGAGACGCAGACAAAAAAGGGATAGATAGCCGTCTCATGTTTTCATGTTGCAACAAGTTTGAAGACAATCTCCCCATAGAGCCATACAAAACTACATTTCCAAACAGTTCCACCCAATAAATAGGCCACTCCGTTTCGGAAAGTGGGCGGAGTTTCGCGATTATGGTTTGCAACGCGAGACCGATCTGGAAGCGCGCCAGTTTCATGCTATTGTCGGTCCGTCAAAATGGTCAAACGCGCTCCGCTGAACTCAACGCAATGCGATTTTCATTTTGGTCTCCAAATTATCAGCGTTGAGTTCAGCGGAGCGCGTTTGACCATTTTGGCGGGCCGACAATAATTAAAAAAAAAAAAACAACATCCTCTTACCATAAATATTAGCCGATGGTAATCCAACATTGGCGACTCGTAAATATAAAAATGCGTTTGCTTTTGAGCCGCTATCCAACGCAGTTTCCACGACTGGACATTGCACAAAAACCTGCACCGCCTCATTTCCCTTCCTGTACAGGTTATTGAAAGGCACAATAGTTGAGCCGACGTGCATCAGCGACTCCGAGTCCCACACGTCAATGGAGGCGTGGCCAGTGGACATGAACTCCAAAAAGTCGTTTTTCTCGTCGCTACTCTCGATGATGTATTTTGCCTGTATGATGGAATTGATTTCGCGCTCTACCGATGATGCGAGGCGTTTTGTCTAACTGTCTGAATGCGCCCCGATTGTGAGAGGTGCACTGCTTGCCTGCGTCTCTTCGACGACAGTCGCTGCCACATCCACACACTCTGCTTCTCTGCGTCTTCTGTTCTTATCCGTTCACCGCAGTTCTGCAGCCTACGCTAGAAAAGTGCGGCCCCTATTAGGCCAGAATTTTCTTTGAAAAACGCCTCGCGTCATCGGTGGAGTGCTGAAACTCTCTTACAATAAATCCAGGGGCTGCTGACTCGTCCACCGCTCCATTTCTATCCAATCTCGTCAGAAGACTCGGCTCTCCCTTCTCCATCGTGGTGAGCAGCATTGACTCTGTGCTCAGCTCAGGGAATCGAAAAAAGTTGATGGTGAAAAACAACTTGTTCGGGGGAACTGTATCTGATGAGGCTAGTCTGGAAAGAAATGCCTGTTTACAGGAATACTTTTCTAACGCGAAAAAATTAAGCCAAATACAAGTTAAGCTGCGTACTTGGCGGCCATTTTTCAGGTGAAATGCGATGGATGCATATAGCGCCCGTAGTTGAATCGTATCGTGCATTTTATTTATGCATTTTGAACTCTAGATGTAAAAAAATAGCGCTGCACTCCACAAAGATCACTAAATTGGAAAGAGTCAGTGTTAAGAAAATCAGTACTAGAAAAAAATTTTAATTTAAAAAACAGCAACGAGGTCATCAAATGCCGCAGGCTCGTATAGATTTGTATAATTGTTTGGTTTGAATGTGAAAAATACAAAAAAAAATTATTAAATAGCGTCCAATAGGCCATATGAACGATATGCTTCAAATACGGACACTACATATATGCATCCATCGCATTTCACCTGTGCAAATTTTAAAAATTTTTTGAAACCATTTCACCCATTTTTCGCTCTATTGCGGAGTTTTTTATATGAATGGATAGAGCTTTTTACGGTGAACAAACTTGCTGTTGAGCACTTTTTATAAAATGATGGGAAAAAAGCTGAAAATCGGGAAAAAAACTGGAGGTTGTAGAAAATACTAAAAATACGAGACCGCTAGATTGGCGGAGACGTAGACATTGAAATTGGAATTTTTAAAATGTTTTTGATTATCAGTTTTTTTTTCAGTATCTTATTAGCTATCGGTTCTTGGAAGATTTTAGCGATTTTTAAAAAAATTCCACATTTTGACAAAAAAATATTTTTATATATAATTTTTTTCTCAAATTTTTGCTCAATTCAACATTTTTTCAAATATTGTCGACCCGCCAAAATGGTCAAACGCGCTCCGCTGAACTCTGTACTACGTGGATTTCATTTTGGTTTCCAAATTATTTAATTTCACGTTGAATTTACACGTGAAATAAAATAATTTGGAGACCAAAATGAAATCCACGTAGTACAGAGTTCAGCGGAGCGCGTTTGACCATTTTGGCGGGCCAACAATATAAATAAATATAGCTTTTTACGCTGATTAAAGTCGCTGCTGAACAGTTTTTATGAAAATTAGCTTAAATGCCTCAAAAAAACGGTTTAAAGTGGAGAGCTAGGGATTACTGTAGCACATTTAATTTTGTTTTCTGCATGCAGCATATTCGACGACTTTTCGCCGCAGATTTACTTTTCAATTTGATTAATTTTCTGATGTTTCTTTGCCAAATGATAATGACGTATCAAGAACGACGTATCAAGAGCAAGAAAAAAGTGCAATTTTATTAAACTAAAAAACAATTATTGTGTTTTCAATAGACTT
Organism: Caenorhabditis japonica; assembly: GCA_963572235.1. Taxonomy (NCBI): domain Eukaryota; kingdom Metazoa; phylum Nematoda; class Chromadorea; order Rhabditida; family Rhabditidae; genus Caenorhabditis; species Caenorhabditis japonica. The sequence goes on from OY754346.1 coordinate 19,378,870, forward strand.
GCGACATGAGAACGCGAAACTCCGCCCACTTATTTGTGCGCGACCACGCGAACACAGTAATATTTGAAGAGACGCAGACAGAACGGTGAATGCAGACTTTCGTTTTCATGTCGCAAGTCCATTCAAAACACAATAACACGTTATTAAAGTTTCTACAGTAATCCCCCACGACTTTGCGGGTCAGTTTGGCAGCTTTGGTTATAATAATCGTATACCTGGATAGCTAAAATGCATCTATCCCCCTCCCCCAGCCCCAAGTCTACAAAAACTGAAAAAAGCTCACACTTTAAAAGCAATAAACTGGAAAAAGACATGCGCCGTGTCCAATCGATCCATCCGTTCTCGATTCATATCCACCACTCCTCGCTGGGTTACATCTTCAGTAATCGGTGTATTTCCATTCCTGTCTTTTAACAATGTAAACTCTTGACGCGCGAACAACGAATGAACTGATCGTGGAAAATTAGACGATTTCATCTCATCAAATGGAATCTTGTAGACAGAAGTCAATGGGCGTGGCTCTTCCACTGTCTTTGATCGTTGAACCCTTTCCTCAACATGAACAGGCGTTTCCATCGGTGGTTCTATAAATCTATCCAATTCCGCGTTGATTTCTTTAATTTCATCCATAGAGGCAATTGATCTTGCAGAAATTGGCGGAAACCTGCTGGATCCGAGAGCCTCAGGCTCATCATCTGAATACTTTGCAGAGTGTCTTGCAGCAGATTTTCGTCCAGTATTTCCTGATGCTCTCGCTGAGTCCACTGCTCTTCTGTTGGACGTCGGTGTATTGTGAACACTTCTTCCATTTTCATAAAACTGAAAGTCGACAAAAATCTCCAACTTTTCAGCTAACGGTCGAAGTGAATCGGGTTGGTTCAGAACATTTTTGTAGCAAAGAACACCCTCTGGATTCGGTCGTGGTCCGCCCACAATGCTCACACGAGTTTCCACAGCTTTCCCAGAGAATAATCCATCGGAAAACGGAGTCCACGCCGCCCAACCAATGAGAATAGTCTGGCTAAGACTTTGATTTTCTTCGCGGAGAAAAGTGTATTCTAGTAGGAAAATGATTGCCATTTGGGGATCCGCGTAAAGATTTCGAAGAGGAAAACGTGGATTTCCAGCCGCTTGAAACACCACGTTTTCTTGTAATTTTCCAATATCGATTGGCTTTTTTCTGGATCTTAGGGTTCCGCCGGCACCTGTATCGATAATTTCCAAGTCCACCGTGAATGGCTCCGTGACATATGTGAAGGCGTTATGGACTCCAATCTAAAGTTTATTTTTGTTTGTGATAGGTCTTTTTTTTAATGGATTTATTATGTACTGGAATTGATATGTTTTTTCAAACATAAAATCGCTTAAAATCGTGATTTTCACTAAAAAATAAAAATAAGGGTCGATTTTGGATAAACAATGCACCTTGCGTTATTTTGGAGTGTCGTTGTGAAAAAATTTCTGATTTTTTTTAATTTTTATGACCTATTTTTTCGGAAACTGGAAAAAAAACTTTTTTTGCAAAAAAAACATGGAAAAATTAAATTTTTCGGTTTCTAAAAAATTGTTTTTAAAAAAATTTTGGAAATCGAAAAACCGAAAACAAGATTGAATTTCATATTAAACAGTGAAAAAATTGCTGGAAAACCTTTAAAAAAACCCCGAAAAAAGGCTATTTTCGTCAAAAATGAAATCTGTGTCGATTTACGATAAACAACGCACCTTGCGTCATTTCGGAGTGTCGTAGCGACCAAAATTTGCTGGTTTTTACATATTTTTTCCATTTTTATGACCGATTTTTTTTTTCGGGAATTGGAAAAAAAAACCTTTTTTTTTTGCAAAACAAACATGGAAATTTGCATTTTTTTTTTTTTGAAACCGTTCTTGAAAATTGAAAAAATATTTTTTTTTGTAAATCAAAAAAAAGAAAACAGGGTTTTGCTCTTGTACACACAATGGACTTAAACATGTTGAAATCCGAAAAAAAAAATCCCAAAAAAACAGCGATTTTCATCAAAAATGGAATCGGTGTCGATTTACGATAAACAACGCTCCTTGCGTCATTTTGGAGTGTCGTTGTGAAAAAATTTCTGACTTATTTTTTCATTTTTATGATATTTTTTCCTCCTTTTTTTGCAGAAGAAAAACATGGAAAATTGCTTTTTTTTTTTGAAACCGTTCTTGAAAATTGAAAATACTTTTTTTTTCGGTAAATCGAAAAACAAGAAACAGGATTTTAATTTTGTAGAATACAGTAAACAGAAAAACTCTAGAAACGCCGAAAAGATCCCGAAAAACGGCGATTTTTATTAAAAAATCAAATCAGTGTCGATTTACGATAAACAACGTTCTTTGCGTCATTTCTGATTAGAATTTTTACAATTTTCTCTACAAAAGTGCGCTCCGTTGAACTTGGCAGAAAAAATAATGGTAGTGTGGCAATCGAAATGAATTGTCGAGCCAGTAAGCGTGTATGCGATGAGACGAGACGAGACGCAGACGAGAGACAGCATTGTCACGCGACGCAACCGCAGCACATTGGGCATTGGCTGAAAAGGCAATCGCCAGCACCCGCGTGGCTAACGGAGACAGGTGCCATCTAAAAAAAAATAAAAAAACCCACCCTAAGTTTCCTATCGGTAATCACAGCTTTCGGCCTGACGCCTGCATTCTCCTTGAGCGCCCACTCCCGTTCAATATCACTCATTATCTGCCTTTCCAACTCGGCGACATTATTCTTGAACTGTATCACAATAGAATCCATTGCGGCCGGTATCGTGATCATTTCTTTCGGAGTGCTCAGCCACCACTCGTCATCCGAATCTTTTTGAATGCCTGGCACGTAGTCCGCTTCGCAAACTATGCAAAATTCGGGTAGACATTGTGTGAAAACTGGTGGCATTTCGTGGATTTTGTGGGTGCATTCAACGTGTCCAACTCCGTGCAAGATCATGTCTTTGTCAAAAATCAGGCTTTTGGGTGTACCACCGTAGATTTCAAATACTTTGGTGTTTGAAATTGGAGCCATCTGCTTTTTCTCCACGCTCGTTTGGAACCATCCAATACTTGTCGGGAGGGCTGTAATTATTTATTTATTTGTTTATTGTTGTTTCGGTTACTCCGCTTATTTTCCTGACTTTAATTGCCAAAATTACTTCAGAAAAACCGACGCGTGTAAATTCAGCACGATCGGACACGGCTGAAATGAGTGTGACCGTAATCCAATAACACCCCTTCTCTCTCTCTCTCTCTCTCTCTCTTGCGCTGTCTCTCCCTCGTTAAAAGGTTTAGAATGGATTACGGTCACACTCATTTTAGCTGTGCTCTAGTCGTGCCGAGTTTCATCGTCGAAGAGTTTGCATTTTCTAGTATATGGCCGTTCGCAGACACGAAACCGTCCTCATACACAAGATATTACATAGAAATTAAATAAAAAAACTCACAAATATGTTTGGAGCCCTCTTCGACAAACTCTAGGATCAGAAGAATGTCCTTGTCGTTGATGATCGAGTAAAAGTAGAGAGCCTGTGTTTGGACTTTTTTTTGTTGAAGTTTTTTAAATATTCCTACCGTACCTCATTAAAAATCACTTCTCCATTGCTATCTGCCCGTGTCCACGCGGTTCTACACTGTCTTCCGAACATTTGCGACGTTTTGGTGTCGTAGAGAAACGCGCTAATTTGGTAGCGAATATTGGCGGTTACCTGGGAAAAGGATTTTAATTTTTTATGGCTCCACAATTGATTTATTTATCGATGGGCTAGAGAGAGAAAACAATTTTTAAATATTGTGTTTTCAATCGACTTGCGACATGAGAACGCAAGTCTGCATTCACCGTTCTGTCTGCGTCTCTTCAAATATTACTGTGTTCGCTTGGTCGCCCACAAATAAGTGGGCGGAGTTTCGCGTTCTCATGTCGCAAGCCGATTGAAAACACAATAAATACCTGTGAATTTGTCAGTTTTCCAACGTGTATCTGATAGCAAGACGTCCTTTTTCCTCGTGCCACACTTCTCTTCATTTCCACGGGACGGTTCGTCAAAAATGATGAATACCAGTCGTTGACAGACATCTTCTTCTTATTCTTATCCTTCTTTTTTGTCTTCTTCACCACGAATTTTAGTATTTTTCCGAGCAGCAGGAGCACCTTGGAAGAAGTAGTCGAAGAATGAGAGTGAAAGGATAGAGCACACTTTCGTTGCCATGGCAATTCGGGAAGCCAGCTGTTTCGGCGTATTGCGTTGGATAATTAGAGAACGGGTGGAGGGGAGAACGGTGATTGAGTTGCGTATTTAATTTGAGGTAAAAAAGTGAAATTGTGATCTGAACGCTTCAGTGAACCTGGGGTCATTATTTTCACAAAAAAGACCTTCAAACCAATAAAAATTGTAATCTGATTGCCATTTCTCGATATTGACGGGTCAAAAATATTGGTTTCACGCTCTACCGATGATACCAGGTCTTTCTTTGTCTTCGTATCATCGTTTTTTCCAATGTCTCGTTTTGCCTAACTGTCTAACTTCTCTGTTTTTATTTTTAATGGACCTATTCAGCAGATGAAAAAATCAGTTTTTCGTGGTTTTTTTCGCTATGCAGAATTTAGGAAAAACGACAAAAAACTACAGTAGTCGGAGCTTTTTTGGCGTAAACAACTGGTCGTGTCGAGACCGGCCGACGAAATAGTTCGATGCGCTTTTAAATTTCAACCAAATTCCCATTGAAAATTAAAGTCGAATTGCATTTTTTAACGGCGAGTCTTTGGCGCCTCATGTACCTTTAAACTATATCGTAATAAAGTGGCGATTTTCGAAGATTTGCTGGCGCGCCAGCAAATTAGCATGGCGCACTTTCGGTGCTTGCGCATTTTTCGATTCTCGCATTTTTTATTGATTTTATTATTTTTCTTTCAGTAAAACCTGTTTTTCTTTGTAAAATGTATGTATTGTATCTTTTAATACCATAAAATTGCCCAAACTTCGACTTTCGTAAAGATTTATCCTGTAAAAACACCAAAAAACTCAAAACGAATATTTCGAAATGGTGGCTGAACCAAATTCGACGTTCTTAGGCTTAAAAATGTTCTAAAGACCTCAGCTATAATTCAGTCGGAGCACATTTGGGAAATAATAAAGAATTTATGTTTTTTTTTTTCGAAAAACATAAAAAATGCCTCAAAATTTGAATTTCGCGCGAAAAATCCAGTGGAGCGCGTTTGCTTGGCTCGGCCACTTTTCAAATCCTGGACACCGTGTCTTTATTTAAATACAGATTTTTATGCCTGAAAACTTGGAAAAATGATGCCAAAATTGTCGGATCGTCCACGGGGAGTACACGAAAAAATGTACGAGAATATTGGGAAAACAAAAAAAATTGCAGCGCGGTGTTTTCGTACTTTTGAAAATTTAAACGAAAATGGGAACAAATCTCTTCAATTCCCATGTTATTTCTTTGCGACATTTTTGCTTTCACAGTATCTGAAAAAATTCTTCCGCTTAAAAATTTCACACTGCCTGCCCATTTTGTACATACAAATTTTTGCAACAACACTCTCGAAGCTTCCAACTTTTTTCGTCATCGTAAATTCATTTTCCACCTACTTTTTGCCCTTTGCTGACTAACAATAAGTGTGCAAACTGACTCATCAGTTTGCATTCATATTTAAATTCAAAGTCACATCGCGTCGTATTCCCTTTACGTCTGCTCACCGCCCCATTTTATGGCGAAAAAGTGATGATCGAGTGTCCTGAAAAGTCGATTATCCGCGCAAATCGACGACGATTTATCCTCGCAAATCTCCGCGGGAAATGAGGGGCGACGCATTACTCGATGAATATTATGAAGAAGAAGAAGACGTCAAAACAAAGAAGTATTTAGAGGGCAAACTTTTGTTGCCTTTTTATTTTTCTCAGAGACAACAGAAAAGGGAAGAAAGGAGAAGCTTTTCATTTCCGGGCAGTGCAGGGCAGGGTACATAAGAATATATTTAGAAACCCAATTTTATAATCCATGGCGGTTTCGAGCAAACAAACTCCATTCATTTCTCTCTAGAGCTCTCTCCCAATTCACTTACTTCGCTCCATCTGCTCATCCCGACGCGACGCAACGTTCCGCGCGGTTTTCCGCTTCTCTCTGTCTCTCTATCTCTCTCTTTCTCTCTCCTATGTCCTTGCCCCTCTTGTCCGTTCTTTTACCCTCTCTCAGTCCGTCAACTCGCTGACCGACCCAACCGAATCATCGTTTCTCTTCATGTCTCACACCTCCTTTTTTCAAACGCTCTTTCGCCTTCCTTGTTGATGATGCGTCATCATTTGAATCGTTTTCGCCACCTCCAACTTTATATCACATTCCTCTTGACTTTTTTAAAATTAAACGTTCAACTTTTAAGAAAAATTTGCCAGGAAAAACGGGAACAATAAAATTGCGACACGGTGTTTGCGTACTTTTGAAAATTCAAATGAAAACCAACATTTTTTCTTCATTTTTCATGCTTTGTCATTCATTTTCGTTTGAATTTTCAAAAGTACGCAATCACAATGCCGCAATTTTTTCCCCAATATTTTATTGTGACAAAACCGGGGAAAAAAGCGCAAAAAAAGGCCGTGGAAACTTGACACCCTGACGCGAAATTGCGGACCACGCAAATTTTCAGACTTTAAATTTTTCTTAAATTGATTTTTTTTTCGCAATAATGGTTTGAATGCTAAACTATTTGAATGAATAAGTCAATAAAATATGGATGAAGAAATCTTCAAAAGTCTGAAAATTAGCGTTGTCCGCAATTTCGTGTAAGAGTGTCAAATTTCCCCGGTTTTTGGCATTTTTCCCGATTTTCTGCAGTTTTGACCGGTTTTGTGACGATTTTGCCAATTAAAAAAAAAAGAAAATTAGTAAAATTAAAACATCTTTTTATTCATTTCATCATACCATGATTTTCTTCCTATTTCACGTACTTCAAAGTCGTAATAAAATAAATAAATAAATAAAAACATACTCTCGTCTCAGCAGCTGCTCATAAACTGTGAAAATAGCCAATTTTCTCACGAAATATCTCGGAACGCATTTTTCGACACAGTTGAGATGAGTGCGACCGTAACCTATTTTTTAAACAAGTCCTATTGTTTTTATTTTTTTTCTCTTTTTTTCGTGAAGTTTTAAAGATTTTGTAATGGGTTACGGTCGCACTCATTTCAACTGTGTCAAAAAGCGCTCCGAGATATTTCGTGGGAAAATTTGCTATTTTCAATCCTTGCATGAATTTTTCTTGAAAATCATGTAATTTTACCAATTTTCTAGAAAAAATGTTCGCTTTTAATTCGATTTTGATGGGAAATATTGAGTACGCAAACATCGTGATCATCACTATTTTTAATCGCTCCGTTAATATCGTCTCTTTGAGAAAGAAAATGCAAACTTTCCACGAGTAAATTCAGCACGATCGGACACAGCTGAAATGATTGTTACCGTAATCCATTCAAAACTTTTAACGAGAGAGTGAGTTTAAAATGGTAAATTTTGTGAATGGATTACGGTCACACTCATATTAGCTGTGTCAGACCTTGTTGCTTTTTCTTGTGAAATTATTTGCGTTTTCTAGACCACAACTCTCATTAGTTAAGACGTAAAACCCCTTATAATTTCCGGAATTCCGTTTCAGACCCCACACCAAAATGAACACAAGCACAAACGGCACATCACAACCATTTTTCAACATTGACGAAGTGCGCTCGAAAAATGTTCTCAAACAAATCACACAGCTGATAAATGAGGTGACAAACATCACGGAGACGTTCCCGTTGGCTCAGGGACAATCCACAGAAGGACTCGTGCTCGCCATCGATGCATCACTCGCCAACTTCTTGTCAACCGGAAATCATGCGATCGAGAGGTGTCCGATTGCTCGCACCGATCCGGTCGCCATCGATGCTCTTGCTCAGGCTCTGCGGGCGGTTCAAGACACTGGTAAGTTGTTTTTTTTTTCGTTTAAATGGAAATGAGCAAGTTTATTTTAGGACAAGTAATGATTCAAACTGGTCGAGATTTTGTGCGAGACTCGACGTCAACACCCAAAAGAGCTCATGCAACGACGAGCGGAAGAAATCTTTTAATTGTGAGTCTTTTTTTTTTGAGAATATTTATTGAGAACAAAAATAAGGATATTATTGTGTTTTCAATCGACTTGCGACACGAGAACGCGAAACTCCGCCCACTTATTTGTGCGCGACCACACGAACACAGTAATATTTGAAGAGACGCAGACAGAACGGTGAATGCAGACTTGCGTTTTCATGTCGCAAGTCGATTGAAAACACAATACCTCATTTTCATAAGGAAACAAAAAAACAGTAAAAATTTTTTGGGCGTGGTCACGAGCGAAATTCAGTTTTTCGCTGCAAGACCTGGAGCGTCGTAACTGAATTTCCTAGCCAACAAGCAATTCTAGGGAACGTGATTTTTCTGGTATTTTTAAAATAATTTTTGTCCAATTAAAAAACAATATTCGGCCAAATAAAAAAGAAAAAGAAAACGCTAATTGAGTTATTCCTTGAAATTTCGAAAAATGCAAAAAAAAAAAAACAAAAAAAGGCGGAAATTTGAAAAGAAAATGTTCCGAATGGTCTGAAACTTTAGGGAATCATGTCAGAAATTTTGGAAAAAAAATGCGAATGGTGATACCGCGTCAAATTGTGTGCATTGTGGTCTAGCCACGAACGGTGTTTGCAGACTTGTGGATAGATTTTTATAAGCAAATTTGAATTTTTCCGTTTCAAAGTTTTTTGACGAATAAATTTCGCTTTTTTGTTATTTGCTCTGCCGTTTTTAATTTTTTTTAACTCTGTGGAATTTGAAAAATTCTTCCGGCCTAGTGAAAAATTCAAAAACTTTTCCGGAAAAACAAATTATTGTGTCTTTCATTGCCGTTTGAATTTCAAAAGTACGCAAACACCACGCTGCAATTTTTTTTGTTTTCACAATAAAAACGGCACAAATAATATTGTCGAAAAATTTCGAATCTGAACAATTCAAATTTGCGCGTAAATTCATCCACGAGTCTGCAAACACCGCTCGTGGCGAGACCGCAATGCACACCATTTGACGTGCTATCACCATTCCAGTAATAATATTATACATTAAACCGTAAAAAGTGTTCAGGCAGTAGCCAAGTTCCTGATCCTTGCCGACTCGATCGATGTGCGAGTGATCGTCGATAGAGTCGATGAGCTGCGCGAAACCATCCATCAAATGTCTGAAGCAGACTCAAAAATCGAAGTCGACGAGCTCTACAAAATGCTTCTTTCCCAAATTGAAGAACTCGACATCACTGTCCGCCGTCGAGCCATCGACCTGGTGAAGCCTAATCAGCGTGACGATTTGCTGGCGGCTCGAGCTGCTCTTCGCCAAACTGCTCCACTGCTCTACAACTCTACCCGCACGTTTGTGAGGCATCCAGAAAGAGAGGAAGCGAGCCGGAATCGGGATTTTACGGTTCATGAAATGCACGCGGCGCTGGACACTCTGGAAAATGCTCTGAATGGGCATACGACACAATATTCGTTTTCGGATTATGGAAGAATTGGCGACTTGATTAATGAAATTGACACTTTTCAAGTAAGTTACATATTCAAGTTAAAAGTGAGTTTTATCCGAATTCAGAACCGAATCGAAATGGAACCGTCCACATACAGAAGAGATATTCATCGGCCCGAGCTCGAAGAACGCGCCGAGCGAATTGTCAGTGGATCCGCTTCGATTGCAGATGCTGGAAATACTCGAGAAAATCGCAAACAGAAAATTGTCGCGGAATGCAATAATCTGCGGCAGGCGCTGCAAGAATTGCTGACCGAGTATGAAAAAAGTGTGAGTATTCGAAAAAATGTTGGTTTTTCGGCAATTTTTCACATTTTTATGGGTTTCCTCTCAGAAATGTAATTCCATAGTCACAAAATGGCAAAAAAAGCTGCTCATAAACTTTGAAAATAGTCAATTTTCCCACGAAATATCTCGGAGCGCTTTTTGACACAGTTGAAATGAGTGTGACCGTATCCCATTAAAATCTGAACAAGTTCAAAAAAATCACGGAAAATAAATAAAAACTAAAGAACTTGTTCACATTATTGATGGGTTACGGTCGCACTCATTTCAACTGTGTCAAAAAGCGCTCCGAGATATTTCGTGGGAAAATTGACTGTTTTCAAAACGACTACGGTATATAGAACCTGTATTTTCTGTGTTTACCAAAAAACGATATTCTCGGCCACGTATTTAAAACTTGAGTTTGTGTGTGTGTGTGTGTGTGTTTTTTTTTTCAACCTTTTCGTTGGGTATTAGCTTACTTGCTTCTTCGTTTCAAAAAAGAGAAGTGTGAACAAACAACGAACAGTCGTGTGCTCTTTTGAGGAGTACGGTCGTCTCTTCTCGCGAGAACAACTGTTATATGTTTGTCAATCGGACTTGACCATCAGCACCGTTGACTTTTTTGAGAAAAGTTGGAAAATCGGGAAGGGAGGGGCGCAAAAAATGTGTTACGTATTTCTGGAATGGCGATGATATTGCGTCAAATGGTGTACATTGTGGTCTCGCCACGGATGGTGTTTGCAGACTTGTGGATTTACGCGTTGAGACAAATTTGAATTTTTCCGTTTTGAAAATTTTCGACGAATATTTAAATTCCGTGTTTTTTTGTTGTTGTTTTTTCAAATAAATTCCTTTTTTTTATTTTTTTTATACAAATTTTAAAAAGTAGCCCAGAAAACATTTCGCATTTCATATGGACCTATTCACAAAACCGGAAAAAAACGGAAAAAAAATTGCGGGAAAAATCGGAGAATGCTCCTATTGACCTGAAATTTTGGGAAATATTGGAAAAAATTCTCCTGTACACGCTCAAAAAATTTTGGACCAAAATATCGATTTTAAAAATTTTCAGAAAAAAAAATCGATAATTTTTACAATCGATATTTTGGTCCAATATTTTTTGAGCGTGTACAGGTGAATTTTTCCATCATTTCCCACAATATCACGTCAATCGGATCATTCTCCGATTTTTCCCGCAATTTTTTTTCTTATTTTTTCGGTTTTGTGAATAGGTCCAATAGAGCTAAAAAAAAAATTAAAAACGGCACAAATAACAATAACAAAAAAAAACGGAATTTATTGAAACGGAAAAATTCAAATTTGTATCAACGCGTAAATCCACATGTCTGCAAACACCGTCCGTGGCGAGACCGGAATGTACACCATTTGACGCGCTATTGGCGACGAACTTGAAAAGTTGAACTATTTTAACTTCAAAATACATTAACGGGCACCAGTTGATTGAAATATTTCAAAATTCCTGCTAGAGAACCCAAAAAAACCCACCATCGTTTTTAATTTCCAGCGCGGTCGATACGACGAAAGCGACGACATTCCACTCGGAATCGCCGAAGTGCACAAAAAGACCAAGGATCTGCGAAGACACTTGCGTCGCGCGATCGTCGATCACATCAGTGACGCGTTTCTCGACACTCGAACTCCAATCATCCTGCTAATCGAGGCGGCCAAAACGGGAAGTGAGGAGAAAACGGCGTACCACGCGCAAGTGTTCCAACAACATGCAAACGACATTGTTCACGTCGCCAGACTCTCGTGTCGTCTCTCCTCGGACGTTGAAGGCATCAGTGTGATTCAGCTTACCGCTGCTCAACTCGAACGGTTGGCTCCGCAAGTTTCCGAGGCCGCGTTTCTGCTTTGTGCTCAAAATGAGTCGAAGGCGGCGCAGGAGAACATGGAGGCGTACAAGAATTTGTGGTTCTCGAAAGTGAGCCTTCTTACCACTGCTCTCGACAATATTACTACTCTCGATGATTTCTTGGCTGTCAGTGAAGCGCATATTGTGGAAGATTGTGAACGAGCGATTAAAGGAATTACGGTATGTGGATTTATCTAAAATTGCGACATGGTGTTTGCGTACTTTTGAAAATGATGAAAAATTGTCAAAAATTGCTGGGCTATTTCTTTCGTTTTCGTTTGAATTTTCAAAAGTACGCAAACACCGGGTTTCAATTTTTTTGTTTTCACAATATGCCACCATTCAAATTTGTTCGATTCTGAAAACAATGACACGCTGAATTTTGAAATTCCGCTTTGTCCGCAATTTTGCGTGACAGTGTCGAATTCCCCGGTTTTGACATTTTTTCCCCGATTTTGCGTTCCACGGTTTTGTGTTCCCCGGTTTCTCGTTTTTCCCCGGTTTTCCCGGTTTTGTCACGCTCTCGATCTTTGAAGAATAAAAGATTGTGTGCAAACACCGCGACGACAAAATGCAGAACAATTTTCGAAACTTCGCACTTTCGGAACGTTTCACTAAATGTACACTCGGTGTTTGCGGACTCGCGCTAAGACCGAATTATCCAAAGTTTTGTTTTTTAATGCTCTGTGACGTTTCGAAAGGTTTTCTGCATTTTGTCGTCGCGATGTTTGAGGAATTTTCCTAAAAAAGCTTTTTAAGGAAAATTGCTCAAACACCGCGACGACAAAATGCAGAAAAACTTTCGAAACGTCCAAAAATTTAATAATTTAAAAATCACTAAAATCCGGCAAAAATTGGAGAAAAATTTACTTTTTTAAAATCAAGTTTTCATAATTTTTAAACCGAACTCGAAACTACTGTGTTTTTAAACGAGTTGCAGCATGAAAAATGATTCTGCTATCCCTTTTTTGTCTGCGTCTCTTCAAGTAGAACTGTGTTTTCGTTGTCGCCAACAAATAAGTGGGCCGAGTTTCGCGTTATCATGTCGCAACTCGATTGAAAACACAATAGCTAAAACGCAAGCAAACCCCTGAAAAGTGGGCGGAGCCTGAGGATTAAATAAAATTATGGTTCGCCACGCGAATCTGCAAACACCGAGTGCCCAACTAAATAATGACCTTCAAAAATGAAACCAAGTTTTTTTAGGCCCCTGCTTCAACAGCCGAAGAAAACTCTACAAACTGTGCCAGCGTGGACTTTGCCGCCGGCTCAATCCGTGGACGAGCTCTCCGTGTCTGCGACGTTGTCGACTCTGAAATGGACTTTATCCAAAATTCAGAATACACTGAGACTGTAAAACAGGCGGTTAAAATACTCAGAAACAAAAAAGTGGACGAATTCGCGGAGCGTGCCAGCAATCTCGCAAATCGGCACGAAAAATCTGGACTTTCGTGGGACGCGAATCGAAAAGAGGAAGAGATGAACGAGTTTATCAACGCATGCACTCTGGTCCACGACGCTGTCAAAGACATTCGACACGCTCTTCTCATGAATCGCAGTATGAACGACGTGGATTCCGATGTCGAGTATGAAGCGGATGGTGTCGGAGCATCGGATGTGGACGCGAATCGTACGATATCGGACCAAGATCAGCAGACGCTGATGAGACGACTTCCCGAAGAGGAGAAGAAGAAGATTCAGGCGCAGATTGAAATCTTCAAAGTGACGCAAACGAGGTTCGAACGAGAGGTTGCCAAGTGGGATGAGACTGGAAACGATATTATCCAACTGGCGAACAATATGTGTAAAATTATGATGAACATGACGGACTTTACGAGAGGATGTGGGCCACTGAAAACTACGATGGACGTGATTCGCGCGGCACAGGAAATATCGCTGAACGGCTCGAAACTGAACGCGTTGGCTCGACAAATTGGGGAGGAAAGTGCAGATTCGCAGACGAAGAAGGATTTGTTGGCGTATCTTTCGCAGATTACGCTGTACTGTCAGCAGCTCAATATTTGCAGTAAAGTGAGTGTAGAACTGAAAGATATCATCCTTATATTGTGTTTTCAATCGACTTGCGACATCAAAACGTGAACTCCCGCCCACTTTTTTTCACGCGAACATTAAATTTTAGTGCATTTTGAATTTTTGCGTGAAAAAAAGTAGGCGGAGTTTCACGTTTTGATGTCGCAAGTCGATTGAAAACACAATATATAAAATTCCGTTTGGGTCTGTAACTGAGTTTCTTGGTGTGTCTGTTTCCAAACTGCATGGCGAGAGCGAACTGAGCGCCCAAGACCAACACAAAAACTCGAACTTGCGTCGTTCGCTTGCAGGACAAGCGCATAACCGCCTGCGCCACAGGGCACACGCAAGAATGAATGAAACATAAATTTTAAAGAAAGTGAAGAAAAAACATTTTTAGAAATCAAAAGTAGCTTTTGATGCGGCCAGGCTTGTAAACTTCTAAACATTCACCATTTGCAGGTAAAAGCCGACGTAACCCAAATAGGGAATGAGCTCGTCGTGTCCGCCCTGGACTCGGCTATGTCACTTATCCAGACGGCCCGAAATTTGTTGACCGCTGTCGTGCATACCGTCAAAGCCGCCTACATTGCAAGCACCAAGGTGAGTGTATGAATATTTTAATTTAAAGTTACACACGCGACTCGGTGTTTGCGTACTTTTGAAAATTCAAACAAAAATAAACGTTTCGAAACCTGCCAATTCGAAACCTGTCATTTCGAAACTGGGTATTTTGAAACTGGGACGTTTCGAAACTTGTCATTTTGAAACTGAGACGTTTAGAATCCGGTTATTTCGAAAATGAGACGTTTCGAAACCGGTCATTTCGAAAATGAGACGTTTCGAAACCGGTCATTTCGAAACTGGGACGTTTCGAAACCTGTTATTTTGAAACTGGGACGTTTCGAAACCCTCCATTTCGAAACTGGGACGTTTCGAAACCTGTCAATTCGAAAATGAGACGTTTCGAAACCAGTCATTTCGAAACTTGGACGTTTCGAAACCTGTCATTTTGAAACTGGGACGTTTCGAAACCCTCCATTTCGAAACTGGGACGTTTCGAAACCTGCTAATTCGAAAATGAGACGTTTCGAAACCGGTCATTTCGAAACTTGGACGTTTCGAAACCTGTCATTTTGAAACTTGGACGTTTCGAAACCTGTCATTTCAAAACTGGGAAGTTTCGAGACCTTTAATTTCGAAACTGGTCCGTTTCGAAACCTGTCATTTCGAAACTGGGTATTTCGAGACTGGGACGTTTCGAAACTTGTCATTTTGAAACTGAGACGTTTAGAATCCGGTCATTTCGAAAATGAGACGTTTCGAAACCGGTCATTTCGAAAATGAGACGTTTCGAAACCGGTCATTTCGAAACTGGGACGTTTCGAAACCTGTTATTTTGAAACTGGGACGTTTCGAAA
Source organism: Caenorhabditis japonica (assembly GCA_963572235.1). NCBI lineage: Eukaryota > Metazoa > Nematoda > Chromadorea > Rhabditida > Rhabditidae > Caenorhabditis > Caenorhabditis japonica. The sequence continues at coordinate 19,394,050 of OY754346.1, forward strand.
CCCTCCATTTCGAAACTGGGACGTTTCGAAACCTGTCAATTCGAAAATGAGACTTTCGAAACCGGTCATTTCGAAACTTGGACGTTTCGAAACCTGTCATTTCAAAACTGGGACGTTTCGAAACCTTTAATTTCGAAACTGTGACGTTTCGAAACCTGACAATTTGAAAATGAGACGTTTCGAAACCTGTCATTTCAAAACTGGGACGTTTCGAAACCTGTCATTTCAAAATTGGGACGTTTCGAAACCGGTCATTTCGTCAGGTCTGCGGCGCGAGCTTTTTTTTAGAAAAAAAAGAAGATATTTTTAAAATTCTGAAAAACAGTGCCGCAGACTTGCTTTTTTTTGCGTACATACGCAAAATCACTTAAAGTGGGCGGAGCCTATATGGACCCGTTTGCAAATCGAGTTTGCAAACACCGAGTGCTTTGTTATCACTCGGTCTAATCACGTTTCTCGATACTTGACGTAATCAAAACCACATGGCTCGGCCACGTGACTGTTTTACGTCAAACGGACAGGACACCTGCCCTTTGACTTTGACCAATGAAAAGTACAGACATTTAAATTGTGAAATTATGATTTAAAAATCAAAATTAGTAATCGAAAAAAATCGAGTTGCATCATGGAAAAATGGAAATCGTGCGCGACCACTCAATCACAGTGCTATATTGAGACGCAGACAGAACGGTGTTTGCGGACTCTTGTTTTCATAATGCAACTCGTTCGAAAACAGTATTATTTGATAGTAAAATGTAAAAAGAAAAGAAAAAGAAACATCTAGTGTGCTCTACGAGAACGGGCTCGCGTCGAGACCGCAGTGGCTCTTGGCGCCACACACGACGCCATAAACTATGAAAGTCCGTCGGATGACAGTGGTAAGAAAGACGTTGTCGTGAACTTGAAATTGTTGGATATCGTGTCGTCGAGTGTGCATATTTCGCATGGTTTTTGATTTTTTTTTTCGCGTTTTGAAACTTTGGTGCATTTTTTCGTTGCGTCAGGTCTCGACACGACGAACGTTAGGTTACGGTAGGCAGCGCGAGTCTAGTCTGCAAACACTTGATCACAATAGTTTTAGACGGACAGTAATATTTTTCTCGCTCAGGCTCGCCGGGGAATACTCGTTTTTGATATAGGTAGGAAGGAAAAAGAGTGTGCCTGAAAAGTTTAATATTTCAAGTCCCCAGTCCCTAAAACTTGCTCATGTCTCTTTTTTTTCCCCCATCTTACATACATTTCCATTCTTCCTATTCTTTACGACGACGGATGAAGAACATCGATCCCCTTGCATTCTCGTCTTTACACTCTTTCCACCCGACATATCTCATACATATTTAAGTAGTTTTTAGTTTTTTTTTTTCTCCTCCTCTTCTCCAAGAAAAATAGACAGGAGAGGAGAGGATGGGAATAGAAATGATAGCTTTTGAGGATATTGTTGTTGTTGTTGTTGTGGCTATTGTTGTGATGGATGAATTGCAGTTTTCAACAATTTTAAAGGCTCTGGGACGTTTCGAAAAAATAAACCAATTAGTGCAAAAATTCGACCAAGGAGAAACCGTTACCGGTAAAATTTTTCCGAAATTTTAGCAGTAAATTTTCCGGTTTATTTTGACGAATTCTCCGAATTTTACAACAACTTCAAGTAATGAAACTATTCACAAAACCGGAAAAAAAGGAAGAAAAAGGAAAAAATTTGCGGGAAAAATCGGAGAATGCTCCGCTTGACCTGAAATTTTGGGAAATATTGGAAAAAATTCTTCTGCACACGCTCAAAAAATTTTTGACCAAAATATCGATTTTAAAAATTATCGATATTTTTTCTGATAATTTTTAAAATCGATATTTTGGTCCAAAATTTTTTGAGCGTGTGCAGAAGAATTTTTCGAATATTTCCCAAAATTTCAGGTCGATCGGAGAATTCTCCGATTTTTCCCGCAATTTTTTTCCTTTTTCTTCCTTTTTCCGGTTTTGTGAATAGGTCCATAACGAAGGTACTGCGGATCACGGTGCTCTGCAGAACCTTCAGTACTTGAAGTTGTTGTAAAATTCGGAGAATTCGTCAAAATGAACCGGAAAATTTACCGCTGAAACTTTTGGAAAAGTTTTACCGGTAACGGTTTGTCCTTGGTCAAATTTTTCACTAGTTGGTGCATTTTTGCGTCGCGGTGCTCGCACTAGTGTTTAAATTTTCAAAATTGGCGCCCGCCACTGGTGCGAACACCGTCACGAAAATTGAAAAAAAAAACACTACAGTTTCGAAACGTCCCTCAGCAATTTTCAATTCTGTTGCCCTGAAAATGCCCATTTTTCAGTTCCGTCGTCCGAATGCTAACAGTGTGCGTGTCGAGTGGCGAATGGCGCCGCCCAAAAAACAGCCGCTCGTGCGACCACAGAAAAACAATGCCATAATCAGGTAAGCCACCACCGAAATTTGACCCCTTTCCTCTTTGCTATTGCGCCCAGCCAGGGTGTCTTATGACCCGTTGCCGAAATGCACAGTGATGGAATTATTTATAAGCAGCGGATGCATGCATGCAGCCGCAAAAAGTGGCACGTTTCATTTTGCTCGAGCCACGGTCTTATTGCTCAGAGTGCAACGAAACAAAGCAAACGCGCCCTATCGTATTCTCTGCGTCTCCATCTCCACGGTAACGTCCTGCAAAAATGGAGACGCAGAGACGCGAGAAATGGCGCGCAAAGCTAAAAGAAGTTTCGAAAGTAGGAGGTTTAAAAAATTTTCTGCATTTTGTCGTCGCGGTGTTTGCACAAATTCATTTTTAATAGCGAATCGAAAAATTCAGAACATTTTTCGAAACTTCGCACTTTCGAAACGCCCGAGAGCCGAAAAACGCCGGGAATGTTCAAACACCACGAAAAGTATCGTCATATTTTGGAAAACACTAGCTACATGGTTTCCAGTTTCAGTATACATAATTACTATTCTCCCAGGGGGTTTGGATTTTGGTGGACACTCGCCAAAACGGGACACACTGAACTTTTAGACTTTTGGGTCAGGCGCAAATGAGAAATGGACTTGACTTCTTTTACCGTGTTTTTCTTCTTATTTTTAGGAAAGCTAGATAAATGACTGACTGTTTTTGTGGGTAGAAAAAGTGCATTAGCAATAAATATTATTTACAAAATCTCTAAAGATTGGAAGATATAGCGAGAAAATTCACAGAAATTTTTTGGCTAATAGCCGTTTTCGATAGCTATTTTCTTTAACCTCTTTCACTTTCCAAATTCGTCTGGCCGTCTGGCCATTCTCGGGGAATTTTTGGCGCTTATATGGTGGATATAAAGACCACCTCCGACAGCTATTAGCCATTATTGTCCGCTATTAGTGGTTTTCAATGTCTATAAGCAACATGGCTACCTACATACATCCCGTACACGCCAAAAATTACCTCAGAATGCCCTGAATTTCAAACGCGCCTCAGAAATTACCCGAAAAAACCCAAACTCTCTGGAGGAACAGCAATTATGTAAATGCGCATTTTTAGCCAGGAATGAAAAATGAGAAGGCTTGGAGCAATTTGAATGCAATAATGGGGTTATTCATAGAAAATGTATATCTAAATTGGCTCTCGGACGTTAGAGAGTTTTTTCTGCATTTTGTCGTCGCGGTGTTCGCACACAACCACTTTTTTCAAAGCTTTTAATGGAATTTTCGGGGCTCTTTTGGAATAGAAATTCGACAAAATTGAAATGTCACGTTTTGGAAATTGCGTGATAATAGAAATCCACGAAAAAGAAATGTGATAAATCAGAAACGTAACAAAATGAAAACGCGTGAAAACAGAAATTTAGCAGAGCAGAAATGTGTCGAATTTGAAAAAAAATGGCAATGGAGCGCGTTTGCGAGATTTATTTTTTAAAACGACTTTTTCGATATCTTCCACGCATTTTTAGATTTTTTTCATGTTTTTTTTGCCGATTTGAACAAAAAAAATTTCCACGTATCGAAATCGAAAAAAACGTGAAAAAGACTAAAAAATACGTGGAAGATATCGAGAAAAACGTGAAAATATCGAAAAAGTCGTTTCAAAAAATAAATCTCGCAAACGCGCTCCATTGCCATTTTACTTTTACTCCGACACATTTCTGCTCTGCTACATTTCTGTTTTCACGCGTTTTCATTTTGTTACGTTTCTGATTTATTACATTTCTATTTCGTGGGTTTCTATTTTCACGCAATTTCCAAAACGTGAAATTTAAATTATGTCGAATTTCTATTCCGAAAGAGCCCCGAATTTTCCTAATAAAGCTTTGAAAAGAATGGTTGTGTGTAAACACCGCGACGACAAAATGCAGAAAAATTTCGAAACCTCCGAGAGCCCTAATATTGGGGCAGAAAATACTCCTAGACATGACATGCTCAAAAAATTTCGACCGAAAAATTGCCAATAAAAATGTTTCAAATTCAATATTTTTACATCATTTTCGAGCGGAAGTTTATGCAAATTCTCTTTATTGAAAATTTTTTTTTTTTTGAAACCTAAAATCTTGTGTATAAGTCCGGTTGTAAATACATATTTCTATGAAAAACACACTTTCTTTTTATTTCGTGTCTGCAGACTTTCTCTCTCGGCGGCCTTATACACAAGGATTGGGATAGAAACACGCGGCCCATCGCGGCGCAGATATTTTTAAAAATGGAATTTGTTTTTTTTTTTTTGATTTTTAGCAAAACTAGGCCACTTTTTGAAACTCTGTCATTAAAATATATTTTTCCGATCAAATTCTTTTTTTGTTACAAAAACACCACGATTGGTGCAGAATTGACGTAGGAGATGCATTTTAAAGAATTAAAACAGCGTTTCACTAAAACTTAACTTTCTCGAACATTATATGGCATTTCTAAATTCTGCCTTGTGCAGAAGGTTCTCGCGAACATGTTTCAAGGCGGATGAGGTCTTAAAACGTTCACGAGAACCTTCTGCACAAAGCAGCATTTTGAAATTCTTTATAATGCCCCAGAAAGTTAATTTTTAGTGAACTTCTGTGCGAATTCTTTAAAAGGCATCTCCTCCGTCAATTCTGCATCAATCGTGGTGTTTTTGTAATAAAAATAAAGCATTTGATCGGAAGAATATATTTTAATGACAGAGTTTCAAAAAGTGGCCTAGTTTTGCTGAAAATCAAAATAGAAATTAATTCCAGTTTAAAAAATTTTTAAAGGCGCTTTTCCCGCGGCCAAATGAACGAAAATTGCGAAACTTGAAAGCAAAAAAAAATTAGTTATTGACATGATTTTGCAACTCAACTCTGAGCCTGATAACACGTGCTGAAGAATTTGCAGACGGGCTTCCGAACGACGGCCTATTCAGCCGGCAAAAGTGTTGGCCGAATTTACGCGTAACGATATCGACGGCAACAGTAGCGACGATGAGCATTATGAGGTCATGAAACGACGTGTGAACGGTAGTGGATAGCTCCAGAATGTCTCGTAATTTGTTTTTATCAGCATTTCAGTTTTATTTATTTATATGTATGCATAGAGTGCTACTATCAGGCGCCCATCTCTCACCGAGTTATCTCTCTCTTTCTCTCTTTCTCCACCCACTCACACTTTCTTCTTTGTGTTTATATATTTATTTCTTTTATTTTATTTTATTTCATACGTTTTCTTTTCTTTACCCCTCTCACTCTCCGCCCCGCCCCGCCCCGCCCCTATCGTGAACTTTTCAGGTCGCTTACAACGAATTTTATGTTCTTTTTCTTTGCTTCTTTGTGCACACTCATAAAACATTACAGAATTTTTTTCGAAAACTCCGCCCATCGTTTGGTGGGGGTGGGTGGCAGCTGGGTGGCACTAAGCGGAAGTGGTCTAGTCGCTCCGCTCCACTCTGAAGCGAGCCGCCCATTCTCTTGTATTACGTTTTTCTTTTTACGTTTTTGCGCTTTTACTTTTCTTACACCCCCAAATGGCTGATAGCTGATACACGGATTTAAATTTTTCCTCAATTTTTTAATTTGCGCGTCAAATTCAATGCAAACGCGGTGTTTGCGTACTTTACGAATTCAAACGAAAATTAAAGAAATAACATGGACAATTAGGTGTTTTCTGAATTGTTTTTGGGCCTCTTTTAGAACCTTCTAGACTTTGGATTTCACAATATTCAAATACCACAAAAATTGCGAAAACAGGAAGCCACGTGATGCATATGTACATATTTTCTAATGAGAACTATGTATGATTATTATTATGAATATCAGAATTGTCTTTCTCTCTTTTTTTTTACAAGTTTCTTTATTTTTAATTCTTCTCCACGACACTCCACGCTTCCAAAAATTTTTGGCGAATTTCTCGTGTACTCCCCGTGGACAATCCAATTTTTCTGATTTTTGCCGCGCAAACTCAGAAAATGCTCCAATTTACCTGAAATTTTGGAAAATAATGTCAAAAATACTCCAGGAAATGTGCAAAAAATTTGAGAACAAAATATCGATTTTGAAAATTTTCAGAAAAAAAAATCGATAATTTTGAAATTCGATATTTTGGCCTGAAATTTTCTGCATATGTCCGGGAGTATTTTTTACATTTTTTGTCTAAATTTCAGACTGATCGGAGAATTCTCCGAATGTTTTCTGAATTTTTTGCATATTTGGCTGGTGTCTGTGAATAACTTCATAAACCATAAGGCTCGGTCATTTTTGGACGAAAATTCTTCGTTTTTGGACTAAAATGAAGTTTTTAACGTGAATAATCTGAATATGATGTGAAAGTGATAATTCGTCGAGTGTTTTATCGATTTTCGGTGGAAAAATGGCACTTTCCGCCTGCAAATAATGCAAGCGCGCTCCACGGCGAATTTGCTGGCGCATTGGACGAAGGGAGAGGCTTTTTCTCTATTTTTGCCGATTTCCCGAACAAATATTTTGTAGGATTTGATTTAAAAAAGTTTAAATCCAAAAAGAAGAAAAAATAAATTGAAAAGTGACTAAAAAGTAGATTTTTACTAGCGGTTTCCTGGAAATTACGGAAATTTTAAATTTCGGGGCGAGGGGTCTGAATGCTCATTAGATATTATCCATTCGCGAAAAAAGCAAGTGCGCTCCACAAAACGTAGTACTACGTGGATTTCATTTTCGTCGCCAAATTATTTCATTTCACGTTGAATTTACACGTAAATTGAAATAATTTGGCGACGAAAATGAAATCCACGTAGTACTACGTTTCGTGGAGCGCACTTGCTTTTTTCGCGAATGAACAATAGCCGTGTAAACACGATTAAAAGGAACATTTTAAGTGCCGGAACGCCCGGGAAAGTTGAAAAATAGCTGAGAAATACGTGTTTTCCAAATTCAAGACCAAGATGGCCAGGTTGAAAATGCAATTTGTATTTACATAAATACATATTGTGGTTTCAAACGAGTGGCATCATGAGAACACGAGTCCGCAAACACCGTTCTGCCTGCGTCTCTTCAAATCAAATCGCACTATCAATGCGTGTTCGTGTTCGCGCAGAAATAAGTGGGCGGGGTTTTATTTTTTCATGCTGCAACTCGATTGAATTTTTTCATGTCGTCTCCTAAAAGGGGACCATTCGGCGGTGATCCAATTAAAGGAAAATCGATATTATTCCGCTATTCGTTTAGTGGACGTGCCCCCCCCCCCCCCCCCCTTTTGGCTGGGTCAGTCTAACCAACGAGATTCAATTAACTTCTCAATCTGGCCATTTCTCTTTGCTTTATGTTTTTCCTTTGCTTTCCTTTCTTTGCTTTCCCCCCTTTTTTCGTGTGCTTTGGCTCCGCCAGCTAGGCTACATTTCACATTTCACTCATTCATCATTGTATTCATATTCCTATTCAGATGACGTCGTTTTTTTTGTTGAAATGAATGACGGTGTTCTTTTTCTTCTTTCAATTTCATATTGCATTCATTCTACTTTTTTTTATGAAAAGGCGTTCGTTAAATTTAATTTTTTGCAAGAAAACATACAGTACAAGGGTGGGTCCACCATAATTTAAAATGATCGCTTTCTCACGAGGAATAACGGCATGAATTTTGACACAGTTGAAATGATTGTGACCGTAATCCATTTAATGCGAGAGTGAGAAAATGAAAGAAGAATTTGTTCCAATATTTCTCGTGGGAAAGCGGCCATTTTAAAAGATGATGGGCCAAGCAAAGCGCCTTCAAACTCTCGTTACAAGAAACGGCCACGTAAATCCAGTTTTTACATCAAAAAACAAAACCCCGCCCACTTTTTTACCAGCAAACATGCAGTTTCGTGTTATTTGAGAATTCGCGGGTTTTCATGTAGCAACTCGATTGAAAACACAATAGCAACGATAGTATTTAATTATAATTATAAATAAATGGCCAAGAACAAAAACAAAAACAAATATCGGAAATTTTATTGAAAACAACCGGATAATACGAAATATGTCTTATTTACTTTGCAAAACTACCACCCAGAGAATTTTCGGATAATAGTCATTGAATTCGGGGCATGGGCCAAACGCATTTAGCGCACGTCCCGAATTCGATGGCTACTAGAATTTTTCAATGGCTTTTAACCAGATATTGTGTTTTAATTGACTTGCGACATGAGAACGCGAAACTCCGCCCACTTATTTGTGCGCGACCACGCAAAAAGTGATATTTGAAGAGACGCAGACAGAACGGTGAATGCACACTTGCTTTTTCTTGTCGCAAGTCCTCATCGTGCTCCTTATGGTTAGAAACGAGTATTTTTCTTCTTTTTTTCATGCTTTTTTTTTCGAAAAACCATTGAAAAACAGGTTTTTTTATCCCATGAGTTGGACTGTATGTATATTTCTAGTCAAATTGGTTTTTTTTCTAGCAATTCGAAACGCGCTCCAGTGCAAAATGAATTGTCAATAAAGCCCAACGCGCTGCGGTTGCGTTGCATCGCGTGACAACACTGTCTCTCGTCTGCGTCTCGTCTGCATCTCGTCTCGTTGCTTATACGCTTGCTTGAATTGGCACGCTGCCAAGCTTTTTTTCCATCGAGTTCAACGGAGCGCACTTTCGAAAGGACAGTGGCTAGCACCCAAAAGCTTCTATCTTATCACCTATCAATGATCTTTTAGTTGACCCGCATTGACCCGTGACTCAAAAATATCATTTTTCGCACCGCCTGCTCTTCCATTTTTTTTTCTCAAAAAACAAACAAAAACCTTCGAAATGCTGTGTTTGAAACGAGATAGTTTCGGCGCATTTTCGCCGGCCTCACAGCAGAGAACAGCTGTTTCATCGCATATTTTTGCTCTCAATTGTTCGCAGTCTCGTCAAATAAAAAGTAATGTAAACGAGCTGAACTTTTTGCACTTTTTGCACTTGGTACTTGTGTCCGTTTGGTGCTCACACACACACTTTATTGTTTGCTTTTTTTTTCTTTTTCAGCCGACTTTTTTGAAATGTATTTTTTTTTGTTTCGTGCTTTTTTTTTTGGACGTTTCTTTTTCCCTGTATTTTCTTCTGCAATTCGCTGTGAGTGGTGGAAACTGGCCTCAAAGCTGCCCCGGCGTGTTAGACCCAACGCAAACTGTGCATTCTTCTGGGGTGAGATTCAGAAAAAAAAACATGCAAAACATGGACCGCATTCTTGCCTCACCCCGCGCAAATGGAGCAAATTTACAATGCTCCGTACTGAAAATACGTGCAAAAATTTTCGTTCAAAAACGTTGTCCCGAAAACGCCGAATCCCGCGAAAAAATTTCCATTTTGAGTGGAGCGGCAATTAGCGGCCTCGTTGTCCATTGGATGCTCCGAGTGGAAATAATTATTGTTATCAGACGGAAAATTAAAGTCTGTATTAACTTATTCTTGTGAATTATTATATGTCTGTTTGTTTTTTCGCCCGTATTTTGAAATACATAATTAACAATTTTGGCTTGTTAATTGCTGAGAGCTAAGGGGAGTTTTTGGCTGTTTTTTCAATCAATTTTTTCTTTGCTCAAAAATCAATAAAATTTTTGTTTTTGTCTCTCTAAAATTGCCAAAAAAATACGCGGCTTTTAAACTCTACATAAATAATTTGAAATAAATCATTTTCCCCAGTTCAATTGAGCGAACTTGCAAACTTATTTTTGCCGCCAAACGCCACGCGCTGCGGTTGCGTCGCGTGCCAACAACACTGTCTCTCCGTCTGCGTCTCATCACCTCATTTCGATAGATCGGGAATTCGCATTAATTGGCACACCACACCGCAAAATGATTTTTCGCGGGCCATTTCTCTTGTCTCTGCGTCTCTACTATGCAGAGCACCACTCTGGAGACGCAGAGCAAAGCGATAGGGCGCGTTCGCCTAGCCCAGACACCAATATTTCGCAACAGCCATATATTCTTTCTCAAAACATTCGTCTCTTTTTTTCTTTATTTTTCTCACATGTTTTGCCTCCCCCTTTCCAAATAAATCGGTGTCCGGGGAGGAAACGAAGAAGAAGAAGGCTGGCTGGCTCGAGGAGCACGTCATTTTCCAAACACACCCCCACCCCCACCGCCCGGCCTCTCGTTTTTCATGGCACTGCTCTAATAATATGCATTTGAAAGAAAGGTTCTCGCTGAAATTGTCATTTTTATTGCGTTTCTAGAATTTTTCAAATTTTTCATGAGTTGGCTGTAAATTAACACCAAACAGTACAGTTCCATTGTTTATTTTCATCGAAATTCTCGTTAGTCCCCTTCCAGACTTCGATTACTGTTGGTCCGCAAACACCGTTAGCAATTTTAAATGCGCTACGCTCTCGCTCTTTGCCCCCTCTCCCTTCCCGCCCCCTCCTCCTCCTCCCAGTTCGCCAAAAACGACGCGATTGGATCGGAAAACATGTCTGTTCGAATCGAAATAAACTGTGATCACGGTCGGACGTGGTAGGCGGAAGATCAAACAAAACCGCCTCCTCCTTTCCAATATACACATACTTTTTGGCATTTCAGTTCAGTTTGTGTGTAACACCCTATACGACACCATTTGATTACACACAGTGTGACAAAAGGACGTGTCGTGAATTTCTCGTTTTCCCCGATCTCTTTTCGCCTTTCATTTCCTTTATTGTTGTCTCTTTCTCCCTTTATTTGCGGGTGGCCGAGTGTACTTTTTCCTGTGCCTGCCCAGCGCCAATAATCTGTTGATCAGTAAGTGAGGTGAGGTGAGAAAGAAGGGCGGATTAACCGATTATTTTTGGACGTCAAACTTCTGAAAAATAAAAAGGGGATTTGTTAACAGACGTCAGCGGGTTTAAGAACGGTTTTGAGGCTCGAAAAATCTTTAAAACTTCAAAAATAACCACTCTGGATCACACAGGTGAAATGCGGTGGATGCATAAAGTGTCCCTATTCATATGCGCCATTGGACGCCAACTGATAACTTTTCATCAATGTTTTAATTATAAAAAAGATTTTATAGATACATAAACGATGTATACAAGCCTGCGGCATTTGGCGACTTTGTCGCTGCTTTTTTAAAACTCATTTTTTACACTAATTTTCTTAAATTTCGTGTTCTTTGTGGCTTGATTAGTAAATTGTGAAAGCCTTCGATCGAACAACGTTGATTTAATATAAATCTATAGCCTTAAATGCATAAACGCACGATAAGATTCAAATACGGACACTATATGCATCCATCGCATTTCTACTGTGTACTGAGATCCTCTAAGGCTTTGAGAAGTGGTTTTTCTAGCCGTGCTTATTGAATTTTGCTTTTAAATCTTAATTTCGAAGTAAAATTGTGAAATTCAATGTGACCGAAGACCTAGAGGATTACTGTAGTTGAGAAAGTGTGCATATCGACAATTTTCATTTTTCTTTTTTCACCACATTATATGATTTTTGAACAGTTTTAGGGCTATAGAAGTCTCAAAAACTTGATTTCGGCTTCAAAAATCACTAAATTTACCAATGCGCAGTTTCTAAACTACAGTAGTCCTCTGAACTTTGGGTGGTCATTTTTCGAGCCTTGCTCATCGAATTTTGCATTCTTTATTCATAAATTTGTTAAGAATTAGTTTTTTTTCACTTACTACTCCCTGAAAAATCGCCAAATTTAATAAACAGGGCTCAAAAAATTTTTCAAAAAAAAAAATTTAAATTTTTTTGAAATTCATTTAAATTTTAAAAAATTTAAAATGTTTTATTACTTTTTATTTACTAATCGCTGAAAAAATCGCGCAGTTCAATGAACAGAGCTCGAAAAATGGCCAGCTAAGCCCAAGAGGATTACTGTAGTTGAGAAAGTGTGCAGTCTGCAAACGTCAAATTTCACGACGAATTTACTGAAAATATTGTTAAAATCGTATTTTTCGTGGATTTTTTGACAGTTTAGAAGCAGTTTTGCACGCTTCTGAGACTGTAAAAGTAAAAAAAAAATTCTCAACGATTTTTGTTTTTTGTTTCAAAAAATTGATAAAAATTATTTTTTTTTCTTATTTTCTTCAAAACAAATGTGATACCCTGAAAAGCCAGGGAAAAAAGTTAAAGCCCGATGGACAAGCCCCGCCCCTTTTGCAAGTCTCCGGCACTGTTTTTCTGCGTTTTTTATTCCTTTCTCTACAGAACGCGTGTCACAGAGGTGGGTGGGGATTATTTTTTATATTTATTGGTAAAATTACAGTATAACCCCCCATGAAATACCAGTGTAACCCCCCTCGGAAAAGGAGGATATAGCCCCCCGCAGATGCAAACGCGCTCCACCGAATTGAAATATGTATTTCGTGTAGAGGACGCCGAATTGTCATCATTTTTCATATTTTACTCATCATTTTTCATATTTTCTGTCGTTTTCGAGGATTTTTTCTTTTTTTATTGGTTTTTTGAAGCAAGTGATTTGGTGTAATTTGACTTCGCTCAATTTTTGCTGGGTTTGTTGCTATTATGTTATATGTAGGATATTCTGATACAGCGGGGGGCTATTGATATGGGAAACTAAGCAAATTCGCAAGAAAAAAACAGCAGTGGGGGGCTGTTCTTACCTTTTCCGAGGGGGGCGATAGTGGTATGAGATGGGGGGCTTATCTGATAAATTACCTAAGGTATCAGAATGACCCCCCATTTCTACTGGTGGGGGATTATTCTGGTATATCAGTATACCAGTGTAGCCCCCCAGACAATATAACCCCCCCCCCCCACACCGAGTAAATCGGGGCAAAATCAACTGGCGGGGGGACTATGCTGGTCCTTGGGGGGTCATATCAGGCGGGGGGCTATACTGATAAATTACCTATTTATTTATTTTATTACGACTTTGAAGTACGTAAAATAGAAAGAAAATGATGGTATAATAAAATGAATAAAAAGAAGGATCGAATTTTCATGTGATTGTGTCGGAGTAGTTATACATGTAATGCTAGAAATTATGGATTTTTTGAATTTAACTAAAGTCGTAAAATAGGGCAAGCGCGGAGTGCACAGCGGACAGTATTTTTCTCTCTCACTCTCTCTGTTTGGCACGCTATTTTTCTGTTTTTTGTCTGCTTCTCGTCGGGTCCTGAGGCTGAATCCATGAACTGGAATACGATAGGAAAACTGGTTGTTATTGTCTTTTTAATCGAATTGCAACATGAACACGCGAAACCCCGCCCACTTATTGGTTCGCGATCACGCAAACACAGAGCTATTTGAAGAGACGCAGACAAAAAAGGGATAGCCGACTCATCTTTTCATGATGCGACCCGTTTGAGAACACAATAATTTTCATGTTATTAGAGTGAGAGACGCAGAGAAACAAAAAATTCCTGGAAAACTGTTTTCCAATTTCCTGAAATTGGCCTTTGGACGAAACTATTTTTACATTTTTTTAGTTCCCTCCCTGTTCCCTTTTCACGTGAAATATCTTCTCTTTCTCATTATTTTTCTATTCTTTTTTATTTACGTCATCACGTTCTGAACAAAATACCGTCTGTTTGGCCGACGGACTGACAATTCTTTTCAATTTCTTTTTTGTTATTTTTTTTTTTTGGCGCGTCACATAAATCTGCAGAACCGAAACCAAAAAAAAGGTTGAAGGAAGTGAGTTCAAGTTTTGAAAGTTTGATCGCCCGCAGAAATGTTGCCTTATCACCTGCTCCGCCCACTTTTTTCGAAGCAAGTCAACTGATAAAAGAGCATGGCGCCAATTTTTTTTGTCATTTTCCGATTTTCGACCCTTTATCGGGGCAGAGCAGAGCAGAACAGAACAGCTCAGCTCTGCGACACGACACGATTCGACACGACCCGTTTGAATTGGAAGTGTTTTTTTTTTTGTTGGTGGAAATGAATGAAATGACTGAAAACGAGTCAAGTACCATTTTCTTTTCCTCTTCAAGAATCTGCTCCATTAGTAGAGTACACGAGCTCATTTATAATTCTAGAAAGCCGTCTTTTATGCTCCTCCTCCTCTTGCTCACAGAGCCCGCCCCTCTGCTCACCGTAAAGCTCATCCGATTTTCAGATTGGCACAATGCTCAATGAGCAAATTGTTCGCCTACTTTCGATGATGCATATTCATCCGTCGGCTGGCCAGACGACGAGTGTCGTCAGGCGGCTCAAGTTTGGCAAGAAGAAGAGCACGCCAAAGTTTGCCACTTTGCCAGAGTCTGTGTGGTTAGTTGATTTTTTTAATTGTTAAGAAGTTTGGGGAAATCCAGAAAAAAATTTTTTATTAAACATTTTTTTTATTTTTTATTTTTTGTGTTTATTTTTAGCAAATCCACGTTTAAACAAAACTATTTTCCGCATAAATATCGATAAAAAACTATAAAAATCGCAAAATTCGGTAAAAACAAAAAAAAAAGGATGCGTTTTTGCAGAATGGCGTTTTATAGGCCACGGCCACCAATGGGACTCCTCTGGCGCATTGTTTTTTTCTTTCTTTTCCTTTTGAAATTAAAAGTCAACGACGAGCTTTTTAGAGGAGTTTGGCAATAAATTAAGCAAAAAACTTGACAAAAAATTTCCCAAAAAATATTTTTAATACATTTTTTTCACTTTTTTTTTTCAATTTTTGTGTTCATTTTTAGCAAATCCACGTTTTAACAAGACTATTTTTTAATTTTTTAATTTTTTTTAAATCGACAAAAACGATAAAAAGCCCTAAAATCCAAAAAATCGGCAAAAAATAAAAAAAAAAAGGAAGAGTTTTTGCAGATTGGGGTTTTCTATTTTTAAGAGCTAAAATAAGCCTGTTTTGCACGCCGAAAGTAGGCATTTTTGAGCCTAGTGTAGGCCTTTTTTGAAAGTCTAAAAAAGGCCTGTTTTACAGGCCTTAAATTGCATAATTTACAAGCCGAAAATAGGCCTATTTTGCGTGCCTAAAATGGGCTTGTCCTGTAGACCTAAAATAAGCTTATTTTGCAGGCCTAAAACGCACCTAATTTGCAGGCCTAAAATGCATTGTTTACAGGCTTAAAATAGGCATGTTTTGCAATCCTGAAATAGTCCCATTTTAAAGGCCTAAAAAGGCCTATTTTTAGAGCCTAAAGTGAGCTTATTTTGCAGGCCTAAAATAAGCCTGATTTGCAGGCCTAAAATGCATAATTTACAGGCTTAAAATAGGTCTGTTTTGCAAGCCCAAATTACTCCCATTTTAAAGGTCTGAAAAAGCCTATTTTTCGAGCCTAAAAAAGGCCTACTTTGCAGACCTAAAACAAGCCTGATTTGCAGGCTTAAAGTAGGCTTTAATCGAACCTAGTATAGGTCTTTCTTGAACGTCTAAAATACCTGTCCTGTAGGCCTACAATAAACCTGTTTTGCAGCCCTAAAAAACCTATTTTTCGGGCCTGAACTAGGCCTAAAATAGTCCCATTTTACAGGCCTAAAATACCTATTTTTCCAGCCAAAAAAGGATTTTTTTAATCCGAAATTCCGTTACGACGCTCTGATGTGTCGCAGTTTAGACCTGCAGAACATCGGAGCGTACTTACTGAACTGGGCTCGTAAACACAATTAACAACAACAAAACTCACAAATTTTCAGGGAAATCATTCTGGACCACCTGTCACCATTCGAGCGTGTCAAAATGCGACGTGTCAATCAGAAACTCAAAAATATGGTCGATAACCGTCGCAAAAGAGTGTTGTACGCCGACTTTTTGCGTACCGACGTCAGCAGTATTCTACCCGCGGATAGCTGCGAGGATGGTGACTTTTTCCGCCTTCCAAAAAGTCCTCGAATTGTGGTGCACGAGGAAGTGCGGAGCATTTTAATTATTGTGGACACTCATTGGACGGTCAGCGATGCTGTCAAGATGATGGCAGCTATTCGCTATTATGGAGCCAATGCTCATACTGTTACGGTAATATTTTTTAAAGGGACTTTTGGGTATTTTGTGTATTAGGGCCAACAGTATGGGTTATTTGCCAAGCACTGTTTGTTGGCTAATAGTCATTAATCCGTTACTTTTTCAGGGCTCCGGGGAATTCTAGAAAACCTTTCTGGGTAGGATTAATATCCTAAGCGGCTAAGCCTCTTTGATATTATTTTTAAAAATCTATTGTTGAAAATTGGGAGACAAAAAAATACACAAAAGATAGGTGCTTTCAAGTCTATACGGCTCACGGCACCCCAGCCTTCCAAAAATTGTTTCTACCTGGCGCATTTTTAAAACCCTAAGGCTCGGTTATTTTCTGACCAAAAGGCCTCGTTTTTGGATTAAAATGATGGTGTCATTCTTAGTAATCAGATAATGGTTTGAATTTCTCAAAAAAGTAAATTTTCGAGTGAAAAAATAATTTCATTATCCGACGAACTAGGTGGCGAATTGGACGACGGGGGGAGACGTGCTTTTTTCAGTTACCTACCTTGATTATTACCTACCATAATCTTCGCTACCATGACAGTTCAATGTTTAACTTGTTCAGTTTCTTACTCTATCAGTTCTAGGTCCCTTACCACGCCTTTCGGTCCTTATAGTTTGTAAAATAAAATTAAGTTCAAAAATGCCATGATAGGGAATGATAAAAGTAGTTAAACACGGAGCCCGTACGTTTTTTCAATTGCAATAAATTACTAACTTGCCCATTCTGGCTACAGACAAACACCCAATAAAATTTCAGCTCGACGCCTCCCTAGCCGAGCTCTGCGTGGCCGCCCAATGCACCAACGACATTGCCTTCTGGTTCGCCTTCCAATCAGCGAGCGGCACCTCCGATCCAATATGCCAGTCCTCGAAACCGCCGCGCTGGATCCCCGACGAGTACCGCATCAAAAGTGTGCAATCGTACCAACAGGACGAGCTCATCGCGTACTCTCAATGGACGCCACGTACTCAACGCATTCCGATCGGTCCTCTCTTCTCGAAAGCCACCGAAGTGACGATCCGAGCATCGGTTCCACAGCTCAGACGGCTGCGACGGTTCTCCGTGTACCGTAGTCCACTTCATCGGAGTTTCATCGACGCGAACAATTTGCAAATTTTGCGTTTGGTAGTTTCAACAAGCACGTCTTCCGGGCGGAAGGGACGTCAAGTGGCTCAATCGTTGAAATTGGCGCCGTTTTTAAAATGGGCTAATTCGGAGAGACTTGCTCACCGATTTTCTGTGCAATTTGTATAGTTTTTGCTCATGTTTTTTCTCACGGGTGGTTTTTTTTTCTTCTTCCCACCACAATAATTGAGAACTGACAATACGGGTCGGTTTTGTCATTTTTGTCATTTTTCTTGTACATATTTTTCATCTTGCTCTGCTCCGAATGAATAATGATAACAAAATGTATGTCAAGTCAGCAAAAAAGGGGGAAAAGCGGGTCGTAAACATTGAGAGGAAAGGGTCTTATGACGTCATTGACTTGGAGATCATTTGCATTCAGGTCACTCTTGTTTTTCATTTTATTTAATTTCATTTCATTTCCGTTACTAATTAGATTGGGAAAGACTAAAAACTGAAATTTTTTTCTTTTTCTAGAACAGGGACCGAAGTCATGAACACAGGTGAAATGCGGTGGATGCATATAATGTCCGTATTTGAATTATATCTTGCATTTATGTAAATTAGGCTCTAGATATTTGATAAATCCGCGTCGTTTGATTAACGTTTACACATTTTACTAATTCAGCCACAAAAATCACAAAATTTGGAAGAGCTGAAGTACAAAAATCAGTGCCGTTACAAGAAAAAAAAACTTGTAAGAAAAGTGAAAAAAGCAGGGGTAAAGTCACCAAATGTCGCAGGCTCGTGTATATACATACAATTTATTCATTTTATTGCAAAAAATGAATGAAAAGTTATTATATACCGTCCAATGGACCAAAAGGACGACATGATTAAAATACGGACACTATATGCATCCACCGCATTTCACCTGTGAGACTGAAAAACGACAGGAAAACCGTTTTAAGTTAAACGAAGTTTGGAAATTGATAAATTTTGTATGATGAGAGACGTAGAGAAACTGGCGAGCCTATTTCCCGGAAAATGCCGTTTTTCTGTTTCATGGTTCCTAGCTCAGAAAGCAGTTAAAATTTGGCTGCGTACTTGGCGGCAATTTGAAAAGTGTACGCTTTGGCATGCCATGGAGGGCGGAACCCGTGAGGTGTCGGTCGCGCAGTTGAGTTATCTCTTTGTCGCCGCGAAAAGAAGTTTTTAAAACAAGAAAAATAATATGGGAAATTTAGAGAATTTTCTCGTAGTCAGGTGAAAAGCCATATTTTCTTTTGTTTCATTTCGAAACTCATTTGATTTTCATCTTCTTTTCACGTACTTCACAGTCGTAATAAAATAAATAATGCGGTGGATGCATATAGTGTCCGTATTTAAATCTTACCGTCCATATGGTCATGAAGAAGGTCTAAAATGGAATTCGAAATTTTTTCGTCCGGTTACAGTAGGATCTGGCGCCAAGAAATGGATAGCGGCGCAGACACACTCACCATTAAAAAATGTCAGTTTCTTTTACCTTATTTATTAATTATTTAAAAATTTATTAAAAACCATAACATTATTCAACAACAATGAAGATCAAAAACAAAAAGAACACCCGTTTCAACACAATACAAACCTACTTCCCCGTTTTCAATTCTGATACACGAAAATGTTGATAATCTCCTTGCCAGGTGCTATTCACATGTGTCTGCAGATTGTCGTTCACTTTTCGTCGATTCTTCTCCAACATGTTCCACATTATAAGAATTGAGATTATCCCGTAGATGGGGTACGATGAGTTGACTAAAATTGTGCAGGAATGTTTTTAGAAAATTTCCAAAGCTGGTTTGGATTTTGGAAAATTCAGGTATGGAAATTTCAGATAATAGTCATGTCATCAAACTTGGGTCGTGTTCCATATGCGTTCGACGAACGTCCTGAATTCCATGGCTGTGCTATTGCCTTCAACTTCTTTCTTATTTTAAATTATGGACATTCACAGGGAACTTCTGCCGCGTCGTGCCGGATATAGGCAGCTATGTGGCTAATAGCCATTGAAAACGTCTAAATGCATTTGGCACATGCCCCAAATCCTATGGCTATCATCCGAAAATTTCCTGAACTGTTCTAAAACTTCAAAATCAAAGCAACCTACTCTCCACCAGCGAAAAATAAATCGGCGATGCCACATGCTCTTTGAGACTCAAAACGGCCATGAAGGAGAACGCGTGAATGGAGAGGTAGATTGTAGAAATATTGGCAAACACTTTCAGAATATCCATCACTCTGAAAAATAGAAAATACACCAAGAAATCATGATGATCCAACATCAAGTTCTGCTCCAATTGAAATCGATTAGAGAGCGTTGACTCGAGCTGCTTTTTTCGAAGTTTCTGGAAACAATTATTATACATACATATTGGTGGAGAAGTGTCATATTCATATGTACATATTCATGTCATTTTCATCATCAGACACTGAAGAGAACCGTCGAGCGGAGTTGTCAAAAGCGGCAAAGGAGGGCCTTTTTTCCATCCTAGTTTTTGTCGACTTCTGGTGGTTTTTTTCATCTACCGTATAGTCTAAGTATACGACCGGCAGGTAAAAGTATATGGAAGAGAAAACGCAAGGCCGTCCTGTAAGCGTAATTTTAAAACCCTGATCTCTAAAGGCCAGTGTCTGGGGCGCGTTTGTCAAAACGTAGCCATCGACATGTCTGGCGAGAGGGTAGGGTGCAGATATAAAAACGGGCTTATTAACAAGAGGCAAGGCTTTTTGCAAAAAAATTCTTGTTATACAAAAGAGAATATGGTATTTTAAATCTAAGTTGCATCAATTCTTCCGGCGACTTTCAGTTCTCTCTATCTTCTATTAAAAAAAAACCTAGTTCTTCAAGCAAAACAACGGTCCAGGTGGTGCCAATGGGAAGGGTTCAGATTCAATGATAACCCACCGACGTCGGACCGAGTTAAAGAATGGTCGGTTGAGAGTGCTTATATACCAGCCACATGTCTAGCGACCGACATTTTTTGTTGACTAGCGTATTGCTGATTTCGCAATATTGCCTCACTATTCTCTGTTCGCCAACCAAAGGGACATGTTGGTCGCTAGACATGTGACTGGTATATAAGCACTTCCCACCGACCATTCTTTCACTCGGTCCGACGTCGGTGGGTTATCTGAACCCCCTCCCATCGGCACCAACTTGACCGTTGTTTTGCTTGAAGCACTGCATTTGGGAAAATTTACAAGAATATTGTGTTTTCAAACGATGTGCATCATGAAAACATGAGTCGGTTATCCCTTTTTTGTCTGCGCCTCTTCATATAATATAGCACTGTGTTTGCGCGGTCGCGTACTCAAAAGTGGGCGGGGTTTCATGTTTTCCTGTCGCAACTAAATTGAAAACACATTACAGGAAGGTTGATTATGCTGTAGTCTATACACCCGGCAGCTATAGGTAAGCAGTGGAACGAAAAATCAAAACTCCGCCCACTCAGATTTTTCAACCAATACCAAGTATCATCATCTCTAACTTTCCGGTCTTACCCCATTAACTTTGTACAGATACTGAAAAATAAGCCTGGCGAACAATTGCACGACAACAGTGGCAAACCCATTGATCTCGCCCACATTCACTTTTGAATCTCGCGCCACCATACAATACGGCATCACCACGCCTTCGATTTTTGATCCAGAATACAGTACAACAAGGTGAATTGAGCAGACTAGACACTGAATCTGGATCATTTCCGATCACACGATATCATTCGTTAAATACCTGAACAACAACGAACACCAATCCAACTGCAACTCCTTTGTGCTCATATCGATTACTGTACTTTGTTGCCATCCATCTCTCCATCACCAGCGGGACGACGGTGGTGGAGGTAATCCATAGGCCGACGGCGTAGATGAATCGGAGCCAAAAACAACGCCAAACGTTGGGTATCATTGTGCATGGATCCAGCATAAAATAGTTGTAAAGATCGATAAAGTGAAGGGCGAATCTGCCGGTGGCGTGTATTAGAAACCCGATTAGATGGAGTTGAAGAATAATTCGCAGGTTTAGATGGAAGAGGCTCGCCGATTTTGAAAACCATAGACTGTGGCTTGCGGCGATGGTCATTGGGATTAGAATTGCACAACTTGAAAGGGTGAAGATGAGGGTGCAACGGAGGAATATCGATGAGGATAGCTCTTCCATTTGGTTGCACGTGTAATTCATCTGTAATAAATAAATGTAATGCAAACGCGCCCTATCGCACGTCTGCGTCTCCACAGTGGCGTTCTGTCAAGTTCAGCTAAATGCGTACAGAAAGGGAGAAGCAGAGCCCCAAACACGTCGTGATTTGGTAAGAGGAAGTTGAAATAAGGAAAAAAGAAGAAAGAACGATGAGAAGAGCGTAACTATTTTGAGACGAGGAGTACGTAAAAATGAAAAAGGGAAAGACCATTCTTATTAATAAAAAAGTCTACTAACTAATGTGTTATTTCTAAAAATTACATGTAATGGGAAAATCAAAAAAATTGCTCTCTGAAACATGACTAATAGTATTTAAGTCTGCTAAGTTTTGTTTTACACATGGTAATTGATTAACAGGTTTAATTACCCAAGTTTGAGTTTGAGGTACGCTGATCCCGACCAACGCGTGACACCCGATTCTCGATCCGAAATGTCAACTACCATGGACTCGTCACCTTCCGCATCACCTACGGACGAGAACACGTGTGCCGACATCAGTGTGGATTCACCACCGACGAAGAAACTATCGCTCAAGGATGGTCGGAAGTGTGCGAAACGTGGTCGCCCAGCAAGAGCAGTAGGACGCCCGCCGAAGTACCCCGGAGGCAGCCCATCACAGTCCACCCCAATAATCATGTCTCTGCTGGAAAGAGTTTCGAAATTGGAAACAGCGTTCTCCGAGCTGACCGCTGCCAACGCAATACTAGTCGAAACCAATGCCAAAAATGAAAGAATTATCAATGATCTCCGAAACTCTTCCGCGCCTTACGATTTGCACTTTCCAGCACTCTCCAACGCCAACTCTACCGTGAACATCAAGAAGTCTTGCCCGCTGTACAGAGATATTTGTAAGAACACGCCGCTGCTTGGAAAAGTATCAGCCCAACTCAAACTCGCCAACGACTTCCGTCAACTCGAGAAAAAATGTTGCTTGGCTGTGATTGAAGGACTCGCCGACGACAAATCGGACCAACAGTCGGATAAAGATAAGTATTTTATCGACGCTTTAACTGATGCCTGTTCGCTTCCGAAGCACATTGAAACATTTCGTGTAAAATGTAGGAATCCGGATATTAATGCCCGCCCAACAAAAGTTAGATTCGAATGCCAAAAAGATAGAGATAATTTTATTCGCAATTTCTCCAAGGCCCTACGTGCGCTCCCGTCGTCCCCTAAATTCCCGCGCCCTCTTCGTTGCAGGCGTGATATGACGCCAGACGAACTTTCCGTTCTCAAAAACTTGCGCAAAAAAGTTTTCGAAGCTAACCGCGAGGCTGGCGAAATCCGTTTCTACATTCGTGATCTTGAAATTGTGCAATCCCCCACGCCGCGTCCTCTTCCTACATCCTCAAATGTGCGTGTCGCTCCAGCGGTAAGCGCCTAGGAAAACGGCCACCGAAAATTCTCTTTTTCGTCAAAAACGGCAGTTCCCATCATTCGTGCCAAAAAACTCGAATATCCACTACGATTTTACACCAGACGGGTACTGCAACGATGTAACGTGTCTTTTTCATCGTATACTGACAGATTAACTCAATTTCACATGATCTCCACTTTTCACCGAAGAATCTTATCCGTGCTCCGTATGTACTTTAAAATTGTCAACCTTGAATGTCACTTTCCGTCCCTACCACTATGTGTAAAAGCGTCCCGGTCATCCAGAAGTCCGTACATGTTAACTCCTTGTGGTAATTCCGCACACGGTTTTCTAATCGACAATCTGTCCTTGTGGAACCACGTCGTCAAATTATTCCCGAAAAGACTGAATTCGGAGGCTTTTGCTGCGCGCATAGCCTCATTCCCGCTCGAAACCCTTTCCCCCCACACTTGACCGATAGACTATTGCTGGTCTGACTGGTCATTTTACTTTTATTATCCCAATATATTTATTTTCTTTGATTTAATTTGTAATGTATTCATTTGTGACGGATAATAAATAAATTCTAAATTCTAACAGGAAAGCCTTCTGGGATTCTAAATGCTCATAAGTCTGCTGCGTCCTATATTAAAGGAGCTGACGGACAAAAATTAAAAAAAAAATTAATAACAAATTTTTTTAATTTTTGAAAATAATTTTTTTAAATTACACTCCTTTAGAAACCAACTAGATCATATTTTCGTTTCAAAATGTACAAAAAAAATAACAAAAAATGCACATAAAATAACAGCTTTTTCTCAAAAAAAAAATGAAAAAAAAAATCGTCCAAAAACAGTCGATCCAAATTACAACGAATTTTTCGACTTTCCGGGATTTTTTTTTGAATTTTGAGCAAGTTTTTGTTGATAAGTTGTACTTTTATGTTCAAAAAATTGAATATACATGAAAAAAAATACAATAAATTAACAAAACAATTTTTCGAAAAAAAGTTCCAAAAAACATTTTTTTTTTGTGAAAATTTAAAAATCCAAATTTTGATTTCAAACTACAAAACAGAACAAAAAAAAATACAAATAAAGACAAAAACATTTAAAATGAATTTCAAACGCTTAAAAGAGTTCAAATTCACCGAGGGGACTAGTTTTTCTACGGCCACGCGAAAATTACAACGATTTTCTCGATTTTCTCGTAAATTTTATTGTTTTTTGGACAATTTTTTCAGTGAAATAGCACTTTAAGGCAAACAATTGACAGGTATTTATTTAATGTTAAAAACGGCAAAAACAAAAAAAATTTTTTTTTTAAATAGTTTTTAAAAATCTCTTTTTACATGATTTCGTATTTAAATAAATTAAATTATGTATTTTCATATGTGATTAAATACCGCATTTTTCATTTAATTCACCAAAAACTTCAAGAAAACTCCCGAAAATGCCAGAAATTTTGAAAACTTCGTTATAATTTTCTACCGGCGCACTAAAGTCCACCACGATTTTTGGACTTCTTTTGGGATAATTTTCGTATTTTTTTTTAAATCAAATAAAGCGGGTTCATAATGTCTTAAAAAAGAAATGCGCTGAAAGTAAAGCTCAAAAATTGTTAATCATATTTACGTCATGTTCGACTTACTTTTGCAAACAAAACGTTGACAAAAAAAGAAAAAAAAAGCATCGAATCACCTGAAGGGTCACTGAATCACTCACAACTTTTGGTTAATAATGTGATTTAGGAAAAAAAATTAAAATTTATTTTTTTTTCCCAAATTTCTAGTTTTTCAGAGATCTCTAAATGCAAATAGATAGTTATTGAGGGGCTGTAATTTAAAAAAAACAATAAAAATTGAAATGCAAAATACAGAATTTCAAAATTCCAAAAAATCAAAAAGCTATGACGTGGTGAAAAAAGGAATATAAAAAAATTTCACAAAAATTCAAAAAAAAAAAAATTTTTTTTTCGTTATGCGCCTTTAAATTCTACCATAAGACAGCCATTTCGCAAAATTCAGTTTTTCTGTGATTTTTCCTTTTTTTCACATTTCTTCCTCATTTTGCAGTTTTTCTTCTGTTTTTTTCAATACATTTTTGTTTGAGATCAATAAATGGCGTATGCGAATGAATATTGAACAAGAAAATGGCGGATGATGCAACAAAAATTTTTTTTTCGTCTTTTCATGGTAAATATTGCAATTGTTTCTTTTTTTTTTTAATTATTGATTTCAGGTAACTAAATGTGTTGTTCGAATAAGGATTCAATTTGAAAGTTCGAGTTACAAAGCTGCGATGTTCCTTAGGTCTCGCGGCAAAATTCGCTCGTGAAAACATAATAAAATGGTGTGTCCTGTCAATGTCAGAGAATATTTTTGTTTTTATTTTTGCTGGAAAGAAGGGCAACTAAAAATGGTGGACTTTAATTATGCGCATCGCTAATTGTTGTTTTTCAGATGGAGATATGTTTTATAATTTTGCACTAGCACCCAAAGTAATTTTTTTCAAAGGGGGTCCAAAGCAGCGACGGTCTAGTTTTCGGGCGCGGCCTTGCAGTTTTCTCATTATCCCCCCTCCCCCCGTTCCTCCACCAAAATGAAAAAATTCCTCGTTGTTTTTTCATTG
Organism: Caenorhabditis japonica; assembly: GCA_963572235.1. Lineage (NCBI taxonomy): Eukaryota > Metazoa > Nematoda > Chromadorea > Rhabditida > Rhabditidae > Caenorhabditis > Caenorhabditis japonica. The sequence continues at coordinate 19,419,590 of OY754346.1, forward strand.
TTTTCAACTGACCGAAATTTTCAATTAACGGATGGCTCGCTCTTTGACAAGTTTTTCGTGTTTTAATGGTCAAAAAACTGAAGAATCTCGAATTTCAGACGAAACTTGAGCCGAAAATGTGCGCAAATGGTTCCAAAATTGTTTAACAGACAAATGTGTCCGCGTCATGCAAAAATGTTTAAAAAAAAGTTTTTTCAGTTCCATTTATTTACAAATATTTAATTTAGAAGGATGAGTGAGATCATTCGTAGTGACCCGGATAGATAGGGGATATATGTATAATGTTAATAATTAATTGATTAGGCAATTAAGAAGTCGAGTTAATTCGATAATTTAAATGAGAGGTGATTGTCGAGTCGCGATGATTGAGACGCATCACGATGGAAGACGTTCTTGGTGACGATCGGATTTCGTAGTCGTTGTAGATTGCCGATAGGGAAAAGTTTTTACGGCAATTGCTCATTACTCCTTTGCGGATTACGCTGCTGTAAAAAATTGGGATTAGAAAACTGATTTTTGTTTCTGTTTGTCTAGAACTTCAATTTTGTAACACGGTGTGATGAAGTGTACATTTTTTTCAAAAATAATTAAAAGTACGCAAATTGCCGTCACATGAGCTTTCAAATTATAACATTATAGGCTTCTGTGCATGTGCCGCAACTTACGACAATTCAAAAAACATTTTCATTGAAAACGCATGAAACAATTATGTTTATTTAACGAAAAGTGTTTCTAATCGACTCATTAATTTTTTCTTATGAGTACAAAAAAGGTAGAAAATCACGTCAATTTATTGATTAATGAGATATTTCAGAAAAAAAATCTTAAGCGAAAGTTTCGTCGCTGTCTGAAGTCCAACTTGAGCATCTCAGTCAAAAAATCAATACATCGTAAACTGAAAAGCATCAAGAAAAAACTTGCGAATGATGAGAAAAATGCCATTGCATCCAAAAATTGTCGTGAGCTCTTTCAATTCATAAATCGCCGGATTTCGCCTCTCCCGCCGCCTATTGCCTTGTCCATTTCCAGCGAAATTGTAACTGATCCAAAGCTGATTGCTCGGGAATTTATCCGTTCGTTCTCCTTGTCCTTCACGCCTCCTTCACCAGCTTTTTCCGCGTTTCCGTCGCCAAATCCATCGAAAGTGTCTCCCGACTTCTCGCCGTTGAACGTCATGAAGCACATCCTTTCTCTGAAACCGAAACTTGGTTATTCAAGTGATAACATCAACTTCTATGTGATCAAAGGATGCTGTCACGCCCTCACCGTTCCGCTTTCTCTTATTTTTATGGAATCCTTCACGAGTAGTCATTTTCCGACGGAATGGAAAACTTCCACTATAATTCCACTGCATAAAAAGGGAAGTCGGACTGATTCGGGTAATTACCGGCCAATAACCTTGACTCATCCACTTGCCAGATTATTTGAGAGAATTGTCTTGGAAGCGATCCGGAAGGAAATCAACGGTAAAATTTCGAAACATCAATTTGGATTCATGAATCACCGTTCTTGCACGCTGGCAATTTTAGAATCGACGACCGAAATACGAAGAATGCTCGCGAAGAAAGGCGGTTTTGCTGACACCGTCTACTTTGACTTCAAAAAGGCGTTTGATTCGGTGCCACACAATCTTCTCTTGGCAAAAGTGCAAAATTTGGGCGTCGACGAGCAAACATGTCAATGGATCCGTTCTTTTCTCGAAAATCGCAAATCCGTCGTAAAAATCGATAATTTTGTATCTTCCGACTCGATTAGCATTCTTTCCGGTGTTCCACAGGGTAGCGTGACAGGGCCTTTTCTCTTTTTAATGTATATAAATGACTTACTCGCATTGTTTCCGCCTGATGTCCACGTGACTGCATTTGCCGACGATTTGAAGCTGATGTCCTCCAATCCAGCGTCACTCCAACTCAGCATAAACATCGTCGCCGATTGGTGCGACAAGTGGCGACTCAAACTGGCCGAACAAAAAACGGCGGTCATGCACTTCGGCCGCAAGAATCCGCGCTCGAAATACTTTGTAAATGGCTTCGAAATAAATGTAAAAAATTATATCAGAGACTTGGGAATTATAATTGACAATGAACTAAAATTTGACAAACATGTAAATAATATTTCTAACATATCATTACTAAAATGCAGACAACTTCTACGAGCATTCCACTCAAAATCCCCAGAATTTTATTTTAAATTGTATAATGTTTATGTAAGGCCAGTTTTAGAATACGGTTCTGAACTACTAGATCTCCACTCACCATCCCAAGCCAAAAAACTCGAATATCCACTAAGATTTTACACTAGACGGGTACTGCAACGATGCAACGTACCATTTTCTTCATATACTGACAGATTAACGCAATTTCACATGATCTCCACTTTTCATCGAAGAATCTTATCCGTGCTCCGTATGTACTTCAAAATTGTTAACCTTGAATGTCACTTTCCGTCCCTACCACTATGTGTCAAAGCGTCCCGGTCATCCAGAAGTCCGTACATGTTAACTCCATGTGGAAAGTCCTCACACGGTTTTCTAATCGACAATCTGTCCTTGTGGAACCACGTCGTCAAACTATTTCCGAAGAGACTAAACTCGGAGGCTTTTGCTGCGCGCATAGCGTCTCTCCCGTTCGAAACCCTTTCCCCCCACACTTGACCGACAGACTATTGCTGGTCTGACTGGTCATTTTACTTTTATTATCCCCATATATTTATTTTTTCGATTCAATTTTTACTGTATTCAATCTGTTATGGATAATAAATAAATTCTAAATTCTAAAGAAACAGTGACCGTAACCATAAAACTTTATTTCAATGAGTAGTGCGAGGGGGCGCGTTTGCAGCGGTGCACCGTTCAACACACCGTGTGTAATGGGGTTATTCACGAAATGGCAAAAAACGGCAGAAAACTGCGCGAAAACTCGGAAAATGCTCCGATTGATCTGAAATTTTGGGAAATAAAGGAAAAAATTCTCCCGTACATTACCCCAAAATTTCATACAAAAATATCGATTTTAAGCATTTTCAGAAAAAAATCAATATTTCTTAAAAATCGATATTTTGGTCGGAAAATTTGTGGGAATGTCCGGGAGAGTTTTCCCCATCATTTCCCAAAATTGGAACTTGCATGCAAGTCTAATACAGTTTTTACGGTATTTCTCTTGGAGTATTGCCAAAAATCTTTGGTACCTTGCCAAATATGTTTTTTTTTTTGGCCAAATATAACGCTGTTCGCATTTTTAGTCCCAACTTTCGTATTCTGTTTTTCAGAAATTAAATTAAAATTAACTGTTTATTTACGAAAAAAATCGACTTCCAACAAAAAAAATTTATCACATTAATCTCAAAAACAACCATTTCAAAAAGATAATTTTTTTTAAAGAGAAACAAAAAATAATAATAAATGAGCAAAAAAAAAAATAACAAAGAAAAGTATTTAATGGACCTATTCAAAGTACTGTAGAAAAACGGAAAAAATGACAAAAAACTGGGAGAAAACTCGGAAAATGCTCCGATTGGTCTGAAACTTTGGGAGAAACTGTCAAAAATGCTTCCGGACTTTCTCAGAAAATTTTGGACCGAAATATCGATTAAAAAAAATATTGATTTGTTTTCTGAAAATTTTCTAAAATCGATATTTCGGTCTAAATTTTTCTGAGAAAGTCCGGAAGCATTTTTGACAGTTTCTCCCAAAATTTCAGACCAATCGGAGCATTTTCCGAGTTTTCTCCCAGTTTTTTGTCATTTTTTCCGATTTTCTACAGTACTTTGAATAGGTCCATAAGAAAGAAAAAATAAAATCTCGTAAATCGACACAAGTCTCTGCGGAGGAGACGCAGGGACGCGAGAGTAGAGTAGCGCGCGAAAATTCGCTTTTGAAAAGTGAAAGTGAAGTGCAGTGAAAAATGCAATGCGCCTTTAATTTTCCATGGGATTTCGGTTAAAATTTAAAGGCGCATCCGATTATTTCATCGGCCGGTCTCGACACGACAAGTTGTTTACTTCAAAAAACCTCCGAATACTGTAGTTTTTTGTTATTTTTTCTCAATTCTGCATAGGGGAAAAAACCACGAAAAATGGTTTTTTTTTCCTCTGCTGAATAGGTCCATTAAAAACAAATGTCACGTCGATCGGGAGTTTGAACGTGACGTATGAGTTTGTTTTCCATAAGATTATGGACAAGTATAAGAATAAACTGATTGTGGCCAGTGCACCAGCGTTCGTGTATCCGTGCGGAATTCTGTGGCACTGGATATACGAAACAAACGTCAAATTTTTTATTCATCTCAACGAGGATTGGGAAAGTGAGTCATCAGGGTTGATTTGAGAAAAGATTTCATTCATAATTCAGGTAACTTTCATTATTCGATTCAATTCTACCCGGACAAAGCGGGCGAGGTTGGTTGGTACAATCGAAACAAATATCGTCACTACAAGGTGAAATGCTTGAGTGTTGTTGATGTGTACGATGAATACGGACAGGAATATGTGCTTGAGATCACTCTTTTCCAGTATGTTCTTCTCGAAATGCCATATTTAAAGTGACATTTTGTTTTCAGCTGTCTACAGCGCATGCCAACAAAACGAATGCTGATGCTCCGCATGTTCGACTGGGAAAAGCGGAATGCTCCAATGTACTGGGAAAACTACGTACTGATTGCCGAACGACTCAAGCAAGCGTCAGAAAAGTTCCCGGCCGTTGTGATGAGTCTTCTGGGATCGGGTCGAGCCGGCACTTTGATTATCGCTCTGCAGGCGGCTGTCATTGCACCATTGGACGATGACGTGGGCATTCACAATAGTGTGCATGGTGGAAGAGCTAGCAAGAGATGTTGCCTAACTGATGCCAATCAAGTCTACTTCTGGCGTTTCGTTCATTATGAGTTGTTGTTCAACGTGAGTTTACAGTTTATTACAGTCTGTTCAAAATTAACATTTATATTTTCAGTGGTTCCCTCCACTTCGAAAGTATCGCGTTAAAATGGAATTCCGCTCCAACATGTACGCTTCCTTTGTCATAGAACAGCGTCGGGAATTTCTCGACAATCGTTGGCCACGCTGGCTCTTTCGTCGTTTGTGGAATTGTGAAAAAGACATTTTTGAGCACAGTCATTATTTCAACGAGTGGCATCACTGGTGGAATGTGGAGAGAAAATTGGTCAGACGGCGTAGATTTGTTCTGCCTGATCTACATCCTTGTATTGAACCGAACCCAGCAAACGAATCGTTTCCAATGAACAGACGTGTAGAACCAATCCGTCGGAAACGCCTACGTATCGGTGACCCGCCACGCGATCCGAATCGCCCAAAGCGCAGTGTGTTGCCGTCCGAAATGATGGCGATGGAAACAGCTCAATGTTATGGAATGAACTTTTATAATCGCATCTACGATCCTGAGTCAATTCCCGAACGAGCGAAAGGGCAAATGGTCTGGAAAAGAACAGAGGAGTTGGGCAAGGTAGGAAAAGGTTCAAAGCCTCTTAGTTCGATGTATGATGGAATTGGAAGATGCCGTGAGATGGAGGATGCTCGTGACGCTACGGAAAGATTCGAGGAGAAATATGGCGACAAATAACTTGATTTTTAACCTACCGATTAAATTAGATGAATATGTTTTTGAAAAATACCAAACGCCTTGCTGCATTGAAAACGTATCTTTGTAATTTTTTTTTCTTTTAATCTTTTTTTTATATCGTCTATAGTTAGGAAGCGCAAAGGGGTGGGCGGAGTCAGACGATTTTTCTCCCCAGTTCGCGCGGGCATGTTTACAGGCCTGTAAGGAGGACCCGGATTGAAGTATGATACTCAAAACTATCTCTTTAGATGTAATCGCCCACCGCCTGCGCCAAAGGGCACACGCGAAAATTTCATGAAAAAGTTATATCTCTCAAAAGGTCAAATATCTCGGAAGGACGTTTGCGGACGACGGATCTCTCACTGAAGAAGTCGCTAGAAGGATTCGCGCAGGTTGGACTGCCTTCAACACCATTCGGCGGGAGCTCTTGCAGTCTCCTCAGAAGATAAGAATAAGACTGCTCACAACCACTGTCATCTCAGCGATGACTTATGGGTGCGAGACATGGACCTCCAAGGTGTCAGACACGAAGAGACTACAGAGAGCGGTCACCAACATTTTCGAAATTGCCGGATGCGACCCACCAGACATGGAATTCGGAATTCCCAAAATTCCGAAAATTCCGAGCATTTTCGGAATGGAATTCCGATCGGAATATTCCGAAAAAATTATTTCGGAATGAAATTCCGATCGGAACAGTCCGAAAAAAAAATTTCGGAATGAAATTCAGAGCTAGAATCCTTGAAATCGGAAAAAGGAATTTTGTAGAAAATGTGCTTGTATGCTTCTTTGCGTCTCTCACCACCATCTTACAAAATTTATCAATTTCCGAATTTCGTTTTCCGGAAAACGGTTTCCTGTCGTTTTTCAGTTTCACGGATCTGGCTCTGATCTAGAGGATTATGGCATATCTTATGGGCCTATTCATAGGAGAAAAAAAACAAAAAAAAAAACATTTTTTTTCCTATGTTGCAATGCACACTGTTGGTATCCGTCTTTAATGGACCTATTCATAGGAGAAAAAAAAAGTTTTTTTTCCTATTCATAGATGTAAAAAAACGACAAACAATGTCGAAAAACGAATGGTAAACAAGTGTTTATTGACCATGATAGACCATTGATAGTGAGGAAGCACAGAGATGTTTACAACCCCGTGGGAACGAGACCCCACGAAAAGGGGGGAAAGTGTTGAAACGCAGGAACGAAAAGGGGGGAAAATGGGCACAGGTTGTCTGCAAAAGTGCCGCACGGTTTTTCCTGCATTTTTGGAGAATGAGCAATAGTGTTTTTTTCTGCCTTTTTTTGCCTGAATTTATTATTTTTGGGTATTTATTGTCCATTCGCGACAAATGCAGGTGCGCTTCTTTGAACTTCGTACTTTGCGATTTTCATTTTCGTCACCAAATTATTTTTCCTCCTTTTCTTCGATTTCTTGCTAAAATTCTCTGTTTTCCTTGATATTCATTTGTTAAAATGACTGATAACAAACAAAAAGTAATATTTTGTGAAAAATTTCCCAATTATGCCCAATTTTAGTTAAAATTCGCCATTTTTCGAAATTTTCGCTGCTTTAAAAATTCCTAAATCATTTATTTGGAAAGCTTTTAGTTCAAATGATATTATGATGATGTATTTCAATGTATTCTTTCTTTTTAGCACACAATTTTCCTATTTTAATGCGAAATCACCCGAATTTTCGCAAAAAATATTATTTTTCACTAAAATCAATAATTTTGTGGACCTCTCGCAGCTTTTCCACTCCTTTTATTTTTTAATCGTTTCTATTTTGTCTCGGCATTTTAAATACTAAATTCCAGCAAAACAAAGCAGGAAAAAAACACTATTTCTCATTCTCCAAAAATGTAGAAAAACCGTGCGGCACTTTTGCAGACAAACTGTGCCCATTTTCCCCCCTTTTCGTTCCTGCTTTTCAACACTTTCCCCCCTTTTCGTGGGGTCTCGTGGGAACGGAATTGTTTACTAGTTCATGCAAACTCCGCCCCTTTTCTGCGCCTCCTCACTATCAATGGTCTATCATGGTCAAAATATACGAATTTACAGGGAAATTTTGCTTGAATCGCTAGCTTTTGTGAGAAGATTCTAGTTTGTTATTTTTATTCAAAATTTTGAGACGAATACTTTTCCAGAAAGATAGAAATATGCAAAAACAATTATTAGAAAAACAAACTATACGTCGGCCAATTTTTAAACAGTTCTGAAAGCTCACTCGGCATATTTTCTGTGGTTCATTCAATGGTTTGTTATTATCGGCCCGCCACGTCGGTCAAACGCGCTCCGCTGAACTCAATACTACGTGGATTTCATTTTGGTTTCCAAATTATTTTATTTCACGTTGAATTTACACGTGAAATGAAAAAATTTGGAAACCAAAATAAAATCCACGTAGTATTGAGTTCAGCGGAGCGCGTTTGACCGACGTGGTGGGCCGACAATAAATATTCATTGTATGTTATTAACTTTTTTCAAAGTTTTGTTTTTTAAACATTGAATTTGCAATAAATCTGATAATTGTCAAACGTGAAATTTATTTAAGTCGATTAGCCCAAATTCAAGCTCAGCTGAGCCTAACAATCGTTGTGATGATCGGTGGCATCTCTTTTGTAAGCCCACATTTGAGCATGAAATAGCAGCGAAAAGCCTGTTATTAACGTGCAATAGGTTTGCTGTCGACCGCGATAAGCAAATTGTAAGCGAAAATTACCCGCGATAAGTTTATATCAGGCCTATTACAGGCGCCGAGCCGCGATAGGCCTTTTATTGGCTGACTTCGCTGCCCTTCGCGTGTACTCGATAGGCTTTGCGCGCAACCTATTATAAGTTGAACGCGCACTACCTGTGTTGACACAGACACACAAAGATCCTCAGTTACAAACCCAAACGGAATTTTATATTCTCACTAGGGAACCATTTATCTAATGCATGGACTCTGCCTTAACCGTTGCCACAGTTCGAAAGAGGGACTTTTAAAAGGTATATTCCAGTTTTCAAAACCTGCTTACCACAGGTGAAATGCGACACGTGCATCACAGCTCGCTGGTGACTCGCGCGCAAATGGCATGGGGGCACTGCAAGAGTGTCATCATGTGCGCGTAATGAATCGATCGCATTTATTGGTGCATCATTGACGCATCGTTGACGTATCGTTGGCGCATTTTTGGCGTGTCATTTGTTCAGAGCATGCGAGGCGACCGGCTGCCATGGATATAGTATTAATAAACCATTCTATCGTTTTTTCAATCGACTTGCGACATGAGAACGCGTGACTCCGCCCACTTTTTTTTCGCGCGACCACGCAAACACAGTTCGATTCAAAGAGAAGCAGAGAAAACATGTATTTTTTCTCTCATTCTCATGCTGCAATTCGATTGAAAACAAAATAGAGACCGCAAAGTGAGGGGGCGTGTCATGCCGATTTTTCTTCCCAATTCGTTTTTTGGACTTTGTTGGTTCATTGCCGGAGTATTACATGGAAAACCATAAATGTTAGAATGTAGTCGACCACGAGGAATCGTTTGGTGAGATCAGATTTAGCTAAAAATCAATATTTTGAGAAGAAATGTCCAGAGAAGTGTCCTTCCAGATCGAGTTTTATGATTGATTCCTATAGTTTTTGATATGCTGAGTTCCTTTATGAAATAAAAATAATATGTTTACATTGACCCTTTTAGGTTTTTTTCAGTCAAAGTTGGAAGAAATTTATCTCAAAATTTTAAGTGATGACCTATATTTTTTATTTCATACATCAATAGATCCACTCCTCAACAAGTCCAGGCTAAATTTTTAGAACATTGGAGGAAGTCTAAAGTACTTTCCTACCTCTTCAAACACTAATAGTAAGGTGGTGATTCTCCGGCGCAACGATTAAAGCACCCTAGATAACTTTAATATGATACCCTTCACGGCGTGTTCGGGACTACGTTTCAGAAAACTTTTTTGAGATCGAATTTTCGAGCGCCAATTCTCACATCTATGTATTTCCATTTTTGCACACTTTTTGCACACTTTTTGCTAGACTTGGCAGAATGCCACTGTCGAGACACAGACACAGGAAAGAAGGGCAACTAAAAATGGTGGACTTTAATTATGCGCATCGCTAATTGTTGTTTTTGAGATGGAGATATGTTTTATAATTTTGCACTTGCACCCAAAGTAAATTTTTTGTTCAAAGGGGGTCCAAAACAGCGACGGACTAGTTTTCGGGCGCGGCCTTGCAGTTTTCTCATTATCCCCCCTCCCCCCGTTCCTCCACCAAAATGAAAAAAATTCCTCGTTGTTTTTTCATTGTTTTCGCCTGACCGAAATTTTCAATTAACGGATGGGTCGCTCTTTGACAAGTTTTTCGTGTTTTAATGGTCAAAAAACTGAAGAATCTCGAATTTCAGACGAAACTTGAGCCGAAAATGTGCGCAAATGGTTCCAAAATTGTTGAACAGACAAAGTGTGTCCGCGTCATGCAAAAATGGAAAAAAAAATGTTTTTTTTTCAGTTCCATTTATTTACAAAAACTTAATTTAGAAGGATGAGTGAGATCATTAGCAGGGACCCGGATAGATAGGGAATTAATTACACAATTAAGAAGTCGAGTTAATTCGATAATTTAAATGAGAGGTGATTGTCGAGTCGCGATGATTGAGACGCATTACGATGGAAGACGTCCTTGGTGACGATCGGATTTCGTAGTCGTTGTAGATTGCCGATAGGGAAAAGTTTTTACGGCAATTGCTCATTACTCCTTTGCGGATTACGCTGCTGTAAAAAATTGGGATTAGAAAACTGATTTTTGTTTCTGTTTGTCCAGAACTTCAAATTTGTAACACGGTGTGATGAAGCGTACATTTTTTTCAAAAATAATAAAAAGTACGCAAATTGCCGTCACATGAGCTTTCAAATTATAACATTATAGGCTTCTGTGCATGTGCCGCAACTTACGACAATTCAAAAAACATTTTCATTGAAAACGCATGAAACAATTATGTTTATTTAACGAAAAGTGTTTCTAATCGACTCATTAATTTTTTCTTATGAGTACAAAAAAGGTAGAAAATCACGTCAATTTATTGATTAATGAGATATTTCAGAAACAGTGACCGTAACCATAAAACTTTATTTCAATGAGTAGTGCGAGGGGGCGCGTTTGCAGCGGTGCACCGTTCAACACACCGTATGTAATGGGGTTATTCACGAAATGGCAAAAAACCGCAGAAAACTGCGCGAAAACTCGGAAAATGCTCCGATTGATCTGAAATTTTGGGAAATAAAGGAAAAAATTCTCCCGTACATTACCCCAAAATTTCATACAAAAACGTGGTCGCATTTAGCTGCGCAGTCACTCCCTGCGTTAAACTGATACGAAGAGGAGACGCAGACAAGCAGAGTGCGAGGATACTGTTGTTTTTGTAGCGAACTCTTGCCGGAGAGACGCAGACACTTAGTGGAGCGCATGGCCAATAACGTTCCGGCCAGCACGCAGTGAAAATGGCTCATTTTAATGAGTTTTTTTTTGGAACATGGTCCTGTTTTTCATAGTTTTTTGAATCACACTAAATGTTTGCTGAAAATCACGTTTAGTGGCCTAGAAGCCGAATTTCACGAAAAATGTTCATGTTTTCTTTCTAATTTATTTCAATTTTTCGTGGCCTAGAAAACGTCATTTCGTAAAAGAACTTCGCTTTTCTGACTTTTTCGTTTTTTTTTCGAATTTTCACCGAATTTTCATTTAAAAAGTTTTTCGTGACGTACACGGCGTGCTGCCCGGAACGTTATCGGCAACGCGCTCCGCTGAGTGTCTGCGTCTCTCCGGCGAGTGTTTTCTACAAAAACAACAGTATCCTCGCACACTGCTTGTCTGCGTCTCCTCTTCGTACCAGTTTAACGCAGAAAAGTGGCTGCACAGCTAAATGCAGCCTTCGGTTAAAAAAATGGGACCACGTTAAGCCAACATTGTTTTTTTTTGGGGGGAAAAAAGCCCGCGCAGTTTAAATTGTATTTTTTAACGTTCGTCCAACACGCCGTGTACGTAGAAATTCAATTTTACTAAAAATGGTTTTTTTTTTGACAAAACCAACTGAATTTCATTAAAATTATGTTCAGTGGTCTAGAAATTCAATTTTGTAAAAAAAAAACCGTTCTTTCAGATTTTTTTTTCCAAATTTCACCGGCTTTTTTGATTTTCACAACTTTTTGCGGACCGCACTGCCGCCAAAACGGTAAATTCGTCAGTGAAAGTAACGATTTAGTTGTTAAGAAATGAATTGTGAACATTTTAAGATTTTGTGCGATCAAATCGGTTGAGAAATGAGAAAGTTATTAGCGGTTTGCTGAATTTTCTAATTGGAATTTGAAGTTTTTCGGAAATTTCAGGGCAAAGGGCCTAAACTGCTTTCCATTTCCTTCTTTGTAGAAACGATTAAAACAAGTATTTTAGGCGCCGAATCGCCCGGAAAAGTTGAAAAATGGCTGAGAAATTGGAATTTGAAAATTCAGGCTTAAATTCCCAGTTCTGGTAGCAGTGGATTGTGCATTATTATTCCCAGTACGGAGCGCTGTAAATGCGACGTGGATGAAACGCCAATGTTAGCGAAGAGAGAGTGCAGAAAATTAAGAGAGCGTGGCGATGTTTCGCTCTGATTTCTCTGAATCTCACTTAAAATACATGCGTAGTTTACTGTGCGATTGGAGCAAATTTGCAGCGCTTATAAGAGGTCCAACTCTCATTTTTCGGATATTTATGGCAAGACTCTTTCCAAAAAAAAACACATAAAAAGTCAATAAATACCTGAAGAACAAGTAGAGAAGTGGATTGACGAATGAGTTGGTGGCAAACACCACCATCACCGCCCAATTCATCCATTTTCCGTGTTTGGAGCATTGCGAGATGAACACTTGGCCGACGACGAAGAGGATTGTATTTATAATGCAGGGCACCAGGAGCCGCGTCTCAATGCTCAGCTGACGCTGTTGAGCCGCGTAGGAGGAGGTCGAGATCGGAGCGTGCGAGTATTTTGAGCGCAGTTCTGCAAATGTATTTTTACTATTATTATGGATTCGTGACGTAGCGAGACAACGTGTTAAGTTATGCGTCAGCAAATGTTGCGTCTTGCCACGATTCAGCTCTTGGCGGCAAGAGAGGAAACAAGTTCTTGCAAATTTTTTTCATTTTGCTGGCGCACAACTTGCAGCAACGTGTCGCTACGTCATGAATCCATAATACTACGTCACAAGGATCGGTCATAAAGCACGGCTTGCTAGGCCCCACGGGAAGGAACACGCGTTTTACCGCATGTCTGCGTCTCCACAGTGGCGTTCTGCCAATTTTAACTAAACGCGTGCAAAAATGGAGACGCAGAGATGCGATAAATGGCAGCGACAGAAGAAAAAGACCAAATCAAACGAGGAGACACAGAGAAAAACATTCGCTGCGAGACCCATGTCTGACAGACAGAAAATTCATAAATGTTCACCCCACCCTACTCCACTTACGCAAATTCCTAGAAGATTGTCGCTGAAAAAGCACAGCCAACGCCAGCACGTAGAGCGGAAACGGAACGACCATAAGAATAACATTGCACACCATATAATACGTGTTAGTCCCTGACACCTCGTATTGCTGCCAGTTCGAATGCATACCGTATCGAGTCGGCGAGTAGTAGAGCGGTGTGAACCACTCGAATTGATGCTCAACAAGACTCTGCAACAAGCCAGTAAACCACGGAATCGCACAAATCATAATGCTCGTTCCATGCGGCAGAGTGCGGAACCAGTTGGGCCATTGAACGGCGGCGAGTCGCGACCACGCGATCACCGTGTAATGATAGACCATTGCCCACCAGGTAAAGTCCAGGTAAATGTGAATGTTCCAGCGCCACGACTCGCTGATTATTTCGTCCTGTGTGAGGATCACAATGCCCGGCCACACGCCGAATTGGATCATGAGCAGGACGTCGGTGAGCGCCTGGGAGATCAGAAAGCGGAAGCCGACGATTTCGTTGACCATTCGCCACATTGAGCACACGATTAGACCGTATAGGGTGCATCCGACGATGCCGAATAGGAGCAGGAAGATTCCGGCGGTCGCGTCGGCGGCGTCCATTCTAGGATATTTGTTTTGTTATTTTTTAATGGAAAGACAATAATGCGGATTATAAAATTATGAAAGAGAGAAACGTCGACGGAGACAGTGGGGTGTAGATTTTTTAAATCTCTAAACCTACCCAAGGAATCACGGTGTGCTGGCCGGAACGTTATTGGAAATGCAATGCGCTCCGCTGAGAGGAACTCTGCTTGGTTGCGTCTCTTCGGCGGGTGTCGCTGGCAGGTTGCCACACACTCTGCTTCTCTGCGTCTCCTCTCCGTATCCGTTTAACGCAGCTGAGTGGCTGTGCAACTAAATGCAGCCTACGGTAGAAAAAAAAAACCTCTGATTTTGGAGTTTTTTACATAAAAATTTTTTAAAGTTGTCCAAAAGGAGTACACGAGGTGTGGCCTAGTCTTTGACTGGTGGCCTAGAAACCTTTTCCACCGATTCTTGCAATTTTATTTTTTTCTTTTTCGCAGGCATTTTACACTGGTGAAGCGCCACGGGCCCGCAGCGGGCCCGCCGCGGGCCCGCCAGCGCACCGCTGACAGCTAAAAGAGTACACGCGTGGTGCACGCAGCGGGCCCGTGGCGGGCCCGCCAGCGGTTCGCTACCTGCTACATCGCGTGGGTGACCCCTTTCTTGCTTTTTTTCTTTATTTGATATTTTCTATTAGAAACTAACACTGATGTTATTAATAAGACAGTTTATTGAAAAACAGAAAAGAAAAATTTAGAAAATTATTAGATTATCACAAAGTTCTTCGATGACGTTGCCCGAATCATCTCATCGTCGATCGTCCGAATCGAGATGTCGCAGGTGTCTGAAAATTGAATAAGTTTATTATGTGAGAGCTGGCGCTAAATACGGCATCCAGGAGTTTTTAAAAACTTTATTTCCACAAGTAAATGGCGTAGAGTTTCATGTTATTTTAAAAAGTACATTAAAAAGTTTCCAAAACAGTTGAAAACAACTCTTTTTTAAATTTTTTCAACTCTTTTTAAGCCGTAGAATGTCAAATAAGTCAAGGAAGACCGATAGTTGCATATAATTGCCACGGACTTCTTAGAATCACTTGAAATGGTACGCGGTTTAACTGGGCTTCTAACATTTTCTATATTTTTAGGGAATATCGTTGTTAAAAAGAAATATAGCGTTATTTTGTGTCATTCCCATTTCATTCAGTTCCTTTCTTCATAAGCATTTTTCCAAATTTGATCTGCGCAAAAAGCACCTAAATATTTCGCACCAGAACTCGGTCGCTCCAAGCCCTGTGGCTTTGAAAATTTTTGGGCAAGTTTCGTGCCAATCGGCTTTTTTTCCACTACGTACCGATTCGGATCCTATCGCCATTTTGAGAAATTTTCTCTTCCATGTAAGAAATCCTGGATCTATTTGAAAATGAAAGCCAAATGAAAAATCGGCTCAATAAATATTGTTCTTCGTTTAATTTACTACATTTTTTAAAGTTGGTTCAAATCGGTGCGCTACCGGCTTTAGGAAATTTGTTGAAGATATTGCAGTCGAGCAAAAAATAACGGATTTTCGCTTCCATTTTCAGTTTTCTGTACTTTTCTGGGAAACAAAGGTCTAAATAAAAAATCGGCTCGCTAATTATTTTTCTTCATTTAATTTGCTAGGTTGACACGATATTACGCAAACACCGCGTTGCAATTTTTTGTTTTCAACATATGTAATACAGTTTATTTTGCTCTTTTTTCGCAAATTTCAACAAGACTAAAACTTTTCAAAACATACCGATTGGCCAGATGAATTCGATTTTTTCCATAGCAGCCTGGCGTCTTTACCACCTGAAAATAATAAATATCTCAACAAAAAAACCCATAAAACGTACTTTACAAACTTCCTCGTTTTTCAGGCGGATTTTAACCTCCGCGGACCGCAAAATGTTGCCATTTTGATTCGTTTTTCCCCTGAAAACACAAAAAATTAATTAAAAATGAAAAATAATGATAAAAAACGGCAGAAAAACACGTAAAATTGAAGTTGTTTGACAAAAAATATTTAAAAAGTTAAGCCCCGCCCACTTTGCAATCTGCGGCACACAGTTTTGCAATAATGCTGCGCGCAATTTGTTTCACGAAAACTGGGTAATACTGACTTTTTACGTTAATATTGTTGATGAATAATCAAAAAATGAGTATAAAATCACAAAATTTAACATTAAAAAAAAATTAATTTACACGTAATCGCTTTAAAATAGGCAGATTGAGCGATGTTAGCCTGCGCTGAACTCATTGTCAACGTCAATCCGCAGTACCCGATTGTCAACGTTATTAAAACGGTAATTTCAGTATTATAGAATTTCAAGCCTGCTACGCTGACGTATACTGGATATTGACACAGCATTTAAGAGACTTGTTAAAAAAGGAACGCGATAAGGATAAGGCGATAAAGGCTCTCTTACCGGCTTGACTCTTTTAGCAGCGTAGAAATATTTTTTCTATAATGCCGCGTCCAAAGTCAAAAAAATTCCTGAAATCACGTTTTTTCTGCAGTCCAAAGTTGCAAAAAAAATCACAGAAATAACAGGTGTTTACCACTGAATTTTTCGGCGTGAAAGTTGTAAATAAAAAACACGCGAAAATTCAGTGGTAAACACCTGTTATTTCTGTGATTTTTTTTGCAACTTTGGACTGCAGAAAAAACGTGATTTCAGGAATTTTTTTGACTTTGGACGCGGCATAAAAACTATAATCGATGGAAAACACATATAATAGATTCGTGGCGGAGTGAAATTTCACGTGAAACCGGGAGACGAAAAATCTCTTAATTTCTTCAGTTATTACTTCATTTTGCGAATAAAAACTGCATTTTGCATATTTTGTCAAATTTTCCTTATTCATTTCATACAGAAAACGACATTTTCTGCAGCAGAAAATTGCATTTCGTCGAACTGCAAAATGCAGAAAACTGCATTTCGTCGAACTGCAAATTGCAGAAAACTGCATTTCGCCGAACTGCAAAATGCACTTTTTGTCATTTTCTGCATGAAATGAATAACACCACCATTTTTCTTGCATTTTCGCGTGTTTTTTGTGACAAAAAGTGCATTTTGCAGTTCGGCGAAATGCAGGTTTCTGCTGCAGATAATGTCTTTTTCTGCATGAAATGAATAAGAAAAATTTGACAAAAAATGCAAAATGCATGAAATGAATAACCCCATTACTTCTTCATTTTTTCGAATATTTAAAAACGTAAAAAATTGTCCCTTCGCTATGAATCCATTATACAACCATTGCAAGAAGCCGGAATATCTACGTAATTGCTAATGTATGCTGAATTTTTAATAAAGGCTGCTACATTATGTTTAGCAGGTACTGTAAGCTTCGTTACTGAAGCTGCACTTTTTTTTAGAGAAAATACAGTGTTTATAGATGTGAATTATTCACAAAAAATGAATTACATTCAAGCGAACGAAACTCGTAGTTTTTTGAATGCCTTCATCTGTTTGTTTGAATTTTGTATAAATAATTTTGTTTTCAATGAATTTGCCACATGAGAACATGAAACTCCGCCCACTTATTTTTACGGTGTTTGCTGATTTTTGTTTTCATGATACAAATTGTTTGAAAACCTAATAAACACTTCTTAAATTAGAACAAAACGTTTTCAACAAATATCAAAACAAACGAAACGTTAATGAAACTTTTCTGCAACTTATCCGCGGTCGGTCATGTCCAATTCTTACAATTAGAACAAAGTCTACTAAAAAATCTTTGTACTCGTTATTATTCACATAAAACTAGGAAAAAAATATTTATATACCTTCTTGAGACAGTTTACCATCCTCCGCCCACCCGTTCGTCAGTCGGACGCTGGCGGGCCCGCCGCGGGCCCGTAGCGGGCCCGCCAGCGCATCACTACTGAATATCAGCATTTTCGATCAAAAACTCAACTAATTAGTGTCCTATGCGCATTTTTACTTTGTTTAAAATAACTATAATTCATTTATAAACCCATTGGAAACAAAAAATTTTCCACCTGTCAGTCACCTACCAAATATCATAGCCGCCGCGGGCCCGCCAGCGGCCAGCGAGAGCACCCAAGCGCTGGCGGGCCCGCTGCGGGCCCGTGGCGGGCCCGTAGCGTCTGCGGAGCCGCCGCGGGCCCGCGCGCGGTTCACCAGTGTACATATAAATTGCTCTAGATATGTGCAAACGCGGTTAGAAAAAGTAAATGTAAAGGAACATCGATTTTTAATATTTCCATGCACAGACATTATCCGCTAAATTGACAATTTTTTGCCTAAATAAAGGTAGGTTAAATAACGATTTCAGCAGCAATTTTGGAGAAATATACGGCGTGCTGGGACCTACGTAAAAGCAAACGCGCCCTAGCGCATGTCTGCGTCTCCACAGCGGCGCCGTGAAAAATACGAAATTCCAATATCGCATGGGCGGAAAAGGCTAAGCTAGTTCAAACCTCGTGTACTCCTTTTGGACATCTTGTAATTTTTTGTTCGATTTTCCCCACCCATTTCTGAGCGCGAATGAGCAGAGCACACAGTTCTAGTCTTATTTGTTAAATATTTACAAACTCGCGAGCAAAAAAAAAGGTGGGCGGGGTGTATGTTTTTATGGCTCATCTCTATTGTATGATCTTTGTGTGCGCGGATCTATTTTTGGAAGCGATCAAACAGAATTTGAGAAAGTACACGGAATGCTGGCGACTGCCCTCGCGAAAGTGCGCTCCGTTAAACTGGCAGTGTGCCAATTTATGCGAATTGAGGCAGAAAGCGTCTATTCGCTGATGGGAAGACGAGACGCAGACGAGAGACAGCGTTGCCACGCGACGCAGCCACAGTTTTTTCACGAAAGAGGTAGAGTGTGTCTAAGCGCTGAGACGAGACGCAGACAAGAAACAGCGTTGCCACGCGACGCAACCGCTGCGCGTGCAAATTTTTCGGGGTCACGCTTTCTAGGGCTAGAATTTTTTCAGGGAGAAAAGCAGAGAAGTTGGAAAAGGAATGGCGGAAAACAAGGAATTCCAAAAAAAAAAAACGAAAAAGGAGGGGAAAAGAAAAGCAAAAAAAAGGACGAAACCACCAAAAATGAAATCGCAAAAGTAAACACTGAAGAAACAACTCTCTGGGCGCAAAGGAGGAGCGGCTCGCGATAAAAAGTATTATAGTTGGACGGGATGAAAAAAAAAGGAATATGCTGGGAAGGAACTTACTTACTTACTGGTTAAAAAAAGATGAATGAATGTATGTATGTACATTAGAATTATTAGAGGTCGTGAAGGGTGTTGAAAAGAAGAATAAGAAGAAAAAAAACGAGACGGACAGATTCTTTGAAATGAAACCAAATGAAATGCGTGAAATTCTCGTTGTTGAATAAATAATAAACGTTGAACATGTTTGGTGGTCAGTGAGCTGAGTTGATCAGTGTTTGGAACAGGGGATGGGCCATCAATGAACCATCGATGAGACAATCGAACGATCAAATACACAAATGGAATGCGGTGGATGCATATAGTGTCCGTATTTAAACCATATCGTGATTTTATGCTTGTGAGCCTCTAGATGTATAATACAGGGTGCGTCAAAATTACGTGCACTAAACTTTCACGCTATGGCAACGCGTGCTGATGCACTTTTCGTGCGCACAAAATTCAATTTTTATTTTCATTATTGCATCATTTTTCTATACCAGGAAGACGGAGCGTCTCCTCACACGGAAAAGTACACCCAGGACTGGTGCAAAGCCCAATTGCCGGCGTTCATAAAGAAGGATAGATGGCCTGTATCGTGTCCGGATCTAAATCCGCTCGACTTCTCCATCTGGAGAGTACTTCAAAATATAGTATGTGCAAGACCCCATTCTAGTCTGGAAGCTTTCAGAGAAGACTTTTGTCGAAGAATGGGACAAATTGAGTACCTCCGTGCCACGGTGGAATCTTACCCACGACGTCTTCGTTCTGTCATTGCCGCCAAAAAAGGCCAAATTAAATATTCTTTTGGCAATATATTTCTAAACTATTGAATAAACTTTCTGTTGATTTTCATGTGTTTTGGACTTCCACTTTTGTCATGATGCGCGTTTGAAGTAGTGCACGTAATTTTGACGCACCCTGTAGAATGCCACAGGGTTGTATATATACACATAATTGCTTTGTTTTACGCGAAAAATCAATGAAATGTTAATATAAAGCGTCCAATGTATTATGCTATATGCATCCACCGCATTTTACCTGTGTTTGGGGCATAGGCATCAAATATCCCATCGATAGCCCATAAATAAAAAATGAATAAAAAATAGAACATATTTGAAATATAGGCATCAATAGCCAATCATTCATGGTGCAAAATGGGTCATATTTAAAATACACCCACTTTTTCCCCAACACGTCATTTGAAGTTGAATCAACAAGTGGCCAACAAATTCTACTGATTTTTCTGCAAAAAACTACTCTAATTATGATCTTCTGGTAAACATTTGCAACTCTCAATTTTCATGATTTCATTTTTTGGACTACAATTAGCAATGGTGATAATTGTCAGCTTTCGATGTTTGTTGTTTGAAATCTATGGAAAGCAAAGCAGTTAAGCTCCGTATAGTGGGGCTTTTGCAAATTTGCTTTGTCAAGACAGCAGGAATCGCATATTTGAGACCCGGATGCCGTTTTTCCAACAAAAAACTACTGCCCGAATTGTAAGCGTGGTAGCACTTTTCTACAGTAAGCTGCATAGCCACTCGGCTGCGTTAAAACCGATACAGCCGCTATGAGAAAGGAGACGCAGAGAAGCAGAGTGCGCGATGTTTTGTGGCAACCTGTCAGCAAGAGACGCAGACAAGTAGCGTTCCTCTCAGCGGAGCGAATTCCTAATAACGTCTCGGACAGAAGCACACCGTGAAGCGCAGCCTCTTGGCAATTCGGAGGCACGAGTTTTCTAGAGAAAATGCTACAAAAAATACTGAAAAACAGTGTCACAGACTTGCAACGGGGCGGGGCATATTCCTCGGTTTTCGACATTATTTTTCCAGTTTTTTGTATTCCCGTGATACGTACAGATTTCCGAATGTAACCAAGCACGGTGTCCAGGATTTGAAAAGTGGGCGGAGCCGAGCAAATGCGCTCTACTGGATTTTGGGCGCGAAATTCAAATTTCGAGGAATTTTTAGTGTTTTTCGGGAAAAAAAGCATAAATTCTCAATTATTTCCAAATGTGCTCAAACTGAATCATAGCTGAGGTCTTTAGAAATTTTTTGAGCCTAACAACGTCGAATTTGGTTCAGCCACCATTTCGGAATAATCGTTTTTAGCATTGCGGAGCTAAAAAGTGAGTTTTTTGGTGTTTTTACAGGATAAATCTTTACGAAAATCGAAGTTTGGGCAATTTTATGGTATTAAAAGATACAATACATACATTTTACAAAAAAAACAGGTTTTACTAAAAAAAACATAATAAAATCAATAAAAAAAATGCAAGAGTCGAAAAATGCGCAAGCACCGAAAGTGCGCCATGCTAATTTGCGGGGGCGCCAGCAAATTAGGCTCCGCCCACATTTCCAATCCTGGACACCGTGCCAAGTATTTAAATTTTTACAGAAAGGATCAGATAGAGTGAGCCAGAGAGAGAGCCAGAGAGAGAGAGAGAGAGAGAGAGAGAGAGAGAGAGAGAGAGAGAGAGAGAGATTGGTAGAGAGCCAAGAAAAAAAGCATATTATTGTTTTAAAAAAGTGGCCGCGTCACCCCGAACAGGAGCATGAGACAGGTGCCAGCAAACGCGCCCGTTAAATAATATAAAAACGTGTTTTTTTCCACATAATCGGTATAAAACGCTTCAAATTCGCTCCAATCGAAGAGAGACTCAGAGAAAAAAAAAACGCGCTCACGCTCTCTCAATTTTCCGCACTCTCTCGTTGCTAACGTGGCCGCCTCGTCCACTGCGAATAGAGCGAATTTACAGCGCTTCTTACTGAGAATAGTATTTATTTTTATTGTCCATTCGTGAAGAAAGCAAGTGCGCTCCACAAAACTTAGTACTACGTGGATTTCATTTTCGTCGCCAAATTGTTTCATTTTACGTTGAATTTACACGTGAATTGAAATAATTTGGCGACGAAAATGAAAACCACGAAGTACTAAGTTTCGTGGAGCGCACTTGCTTTTTTCGCGAATGAACAATATAAGTGTTTAAAATTGCGCGGGGGAGCGGGTTTGCTGACTCCCGACTATACAGCGACATGGACTTTAAAATAAGGCACCACTTTTTTGCCCCCAATTCCAAATTTTGAAAGTTTCACCATGACCACGCCCACTCAGATTTTCAAACTGGGCGTGACTTCAAGTGATCTCTGAAACTTTTTACATTGAAGTAAAATTTAGTGGCTTAAATACAAAGTTCACGCTACAAGATTATGTGCAATTTGTAGCTAGAATCAACAACAATAATAACAATGAGATAAGGTAAACGTAATCACAATCGTCCTGCGATTAATCCGATCCTTTCAAAGATGTTTGATAGCTCAAAGTGCTCGCTCGCGATGAACTTTTGCATTCATTAAAACGCCAAAAAAGAAAACTTAATTAAGCCCATTCCCCCTCCCTATTGACTTTTCAGTAATGGCCATTCGAAATTTTTGCATATTTTTAGAATTTTTCGCGAAAAATTGGCATTCTCAATTCATGGTTGAAGACTAATAGGAAGTTCAAACATACATGAGGAGACGTCAAAAAGTGTGTCAAACCATGTGAGTCTAATGTGATAGAAGTAGACGTCAACCATGACGGTCACCTACTAGAGTCTCGTGATGATAAAATAAAATAATCTTACTTACACAAATGTGCACACCGACGAGAAGCTCTGCCCAGCTTCCAAGGGCTCTTCCTTCATAAGCTCCACCCCTCCGCCTCTCCACGAAACGCGATACTTTTTGGAGGAAAAACGGACCAAAGTGACATCCGATGTTGACCAATCACGCGCGCCCCTGCGCGCACAAATAGAAACGTTTCACACACAGCACCGAAATGAGAATTCTCCGCGTAGATTTTGCACTTCTTCCTCATCTTCTTACTGCTATTCTATTTTGAAGCCGCGTAGGATAAACGGAAGAAAGGAAGAGGAAGGAATTTGAGACCTAAACGTCGCCGGCTGGCACCGGCCAGCCAGACATCCAGTCAGAAGGTGTCATGTTGTTGTTATTGTTTTGCAGACAAATTTCGTTGTGACGATTGTTTTCCAGATAATTTTATGAAATGAGATAGAGCCACCAAAACAAGAAAGAGACCTGCGGAACATCGGAGCGTCGTAACTGAATTTCGCTCGGGAACACAAAATACAGCATAACTTTTGAACGGAGAGGGCTAGAAGTCTAAAAATTGGCGAGCACATGTGTTGTAATGTTGTTTACAAGCTCCTAACATGAATTTTGCAAAATTAAAAAGTTTTGGATTTTTCAAAAATTTTTCAAAAATTTTCGATAAAAAATGTTTTTTTTTTTTAATTTTTTTTTTTCAAATTTTCCAGAACTTTACATTCTATTTTAAAATAAGGTATAAAAACTGAAATTGTGAATTTTTTTTTGATTTATGTTGATGGGACAGTTTTCAGCAGAGTTACAGCTTTTTGAGAATTTTGAGAATTTTTTTTTTCAAATTTTTCAAAAAAAAAAAACTAATTTTTTTCAATTTTTTCAAATTTTCCAGAACTCTCCATTTAATTGTAAAATAAAATATAGAAACTAAACGTGTGATTTTATCTAAGTTCGCGCTGATCGGACCGCTTTTTGAGTATCAGGGACCCCATTGGCCCCTAGGAAATTTAACTTTAACCCTAATCAGATGGTAATTTCCTCGCTTATCATTAAAATCAAAAAAAAGTGTGGGAAATCGTATTAAAACCCGTTTAAAACCAGATTGTGTCTTACTGTAACACCGCCGCGGCAAGTATGTGTGCAGACATCACATCTTACGACACTTGTCTGAAAGACCATGAGCTTAAAGTGTTGTAACTCTGCTGAAAATAGTCCGATCAAACCAAACTTAACAAAAATCACATTTTTAGCTCTAATACGATGTTTTAAACATAAATATAAACTTCGGAAAAAACAATTTTTCAAAAAAAAAAACAAATTTTTTTTGAAAATTTTAAATTTTTCTTACTTTTTTTTGTCAGGTACTGTAGTTTTTATACCGTTGATTTGTTGTGGTATTTTTGCATGTGACTGCAAAAACTAGCCGCTGGTTTTAGTCATTTTTGCAACGTGTTTTACAATTCATCTGAAAAGTAAAATATTTTTTGCCAAAACTTCCAAAAAGGTTTTTTTTTTTTAATTTTGTGAATTTTCCCGTAGATTTGTTTTGCGGAAACTCGTACAATTTGGACTAATCTTGGCATTGTGCCAATTTATCCAAGTTTTGGAAACTAATTTTTGAGACGGAAAGCGTGTAAGCGACGCTACGCAACCACAGCCCGTTGGTCTTTGAAAGCCCCCGTGGCTGCGCAACAGGCTTGCTATTTCAAATGTTTAATCAAAACACTATCAATCAACGTGATCAAAAAATCGTCATAACAGTGTCAAAGATCAGTCTATTGTTTTTTTTCTTTTTTCATTGACGTCATTCTCACATTTTTCTTCCCCTTTTCAGAAGTTCTTGACAGACATTTTTGCTGATGATTCAGCAAATTATTCAACCAAGTTTGATCTTCGACTCAACATAAACTTGACAATTTCCATTATCAATAATTTTATTTTCCATTGGAGCGCACTTCCTTCTTAAAAAGGACCGCGCCCCGTTGAGTCTGCTTGTCTGCGTCTCCTCGGCGAGAGTGGCTACAAAATTACAATGTCCTCGCATTCTGCGTCTCCTCTTGGTTTCAGTTTTACGCAGACAACACGCCGTGCCGCGCCAAGAAGAGAGCGCAGAGAAAAATAGCTGACCGTTTTTCTCTGCGTCTCTTCAAGCGAGTGCACATGATTTCTATCAAGGTGTGCATCTTTTAATTTTTTTTTGAAAAGCACGTATATAGACTGTCCAAATTTGCATAACCGGACAGTTCTTTTTATTCCCCCTACCCGCTTCCTCTCCGCCCGCCCGCTCGCTCGTTCATAGTTAAACACTTTTTTTTTAATCGTCGTCCTTTTTTTCATTTTTCTTTGTACCATTGAATTTTAATTTTCTAGGGGTCAAAATCAAAATGGATCCGTCACCAGGACCAGTGCGCAAGATCCGACATTTGTCAGAGGCCGAGGAGGAGTCGGCCGATTATATGGAGAATTTCTACAATAAAAGTGAGGTAGACAACAGGCCGAGTTTTGTGCAAAGAGGAGCCATGAATCAGGTAAACACGGTGGGGAAGCGAACGGTCGCTTTTCATTTTTTCGTTGTTTTTTATTTATTTATTTATTTATTTGCATACGCCCATTGCGGTACGTGAAAAGTAATAAATACAGAAGAGATGTACAAGAGGAAGCAAAGAAAACGAAGTGGCAAAAAAGAAAAACAGAAAAACAATTTTTGTTTGCAAAAATAACGACAACTTCATTAAGTTTTGTCAAAATCCTCGGCATAATGCAATCTTCCACGAAAATAAGCATGGCGGGCTGGCCATAACGTTATTGGCAACGCGCTCCGATGAGCGGGGTGGCTGCTGGTCTGCGTCTCATAGTATCCTCGCACTCTGCTTCTCTGCGTCTCCTTTTTCACTAAACGCCGCGTGATCGCATTTTTCTACAGTAGGCTGGCTCCAATTAGCTGCCTAGCCACTCGTGCGCGGCGAGACGCCTAGCGAAGCGTATTACCAATAACGTTCCGTCCAGCACACCGTGCCGCTATGTAATATTTGAGAAAAAGGAGGCAATCCCCCAATCTTCAGGCACAATTCGACGAAAAATTCGATTATAACAAGCCACATTTGGAGAATGAAGTTAAAAAACAGACTAGAAAATTTATCCGAAGATTCTACGAGCCATTCACTTCTTGCCACGCGTTCAAACTATTTATTCTTTCGCTTTTTCCCATTTTGCAATGGCTGCCAAATTATAATTGGAAGGCAGATTTAACAGCGGATATTATCGGTGGAATTACAGTGGGTGTGATGCAAGTGCCACAAGGTACGGTATTTATGATATTTTCAAGATGGAATAAATTCTTCAGGAATCGCGTACGCCCTTCTTGCCAAACAACCACCGATTAATGGACTGTACACGTCGCTTTTTGCGCCGCTAATTTACATGTTTTTCGGCACTTCCAGGCACTCCAGTTTAGGTATTAAAATAACTAGAAAAATATTGGCGGCGTTCGCTGGTGCAATGGTAGAAGCTATAAGTATGCTTTCCAAAATACTTCACAGATTTGCACCAAACTTCGAACGCATCATGCTCCTTGGTTTTGAAAATGTTTTGCCAAGTTTGGTGCAAATCGGTCCAGTAGGAGCTGAGAAAACGCATTAAATGCCACACACATTCTGACAAACATCAACGCCTGATAATTGCAAAGATTGAAAAAAAATGTATTTACAAGTGTACAGGAAATAGGCAAAAAATAAATATGTACATGACCGAAACTTTACACAGGAACCTTCGCGGTAATCTCCCTGATGACTGGGCTTTCCGTCGAGCGATTGGCCGCCCCGGTAGACTACGAGGCGATGAATATGACGGAAATTGAGATGGCTGCACTTCCGACCGCCACCGAAGTCTCGTGTGCGATTACTTTGACAATGGGCTTGATTCTGGTGGGTGATCAAAAATTGGTGTTTTTGGTTAAATTGGCAAAGGGGAAGGGGGCGATCGACCCGCTTGCTGAGCGGGGCGGAAACGGCCCCTTGGCATACCCGCATTAAAATTCCATCATAATGTCCGAAATTTCGTCAAAATCAGAGATTAGAGGAAGGCTGAAAAAGTAATTAAATGCACAAAAAATGCGCCAATAATTTAGCTGCACCCTGTAAAATTTATATTAGTCTCATTAACAACTAAACAGCGCTCTATCGCACTTCTTGAATACTTCTCGGTCGCAGACATCGAGACAGTTGGAGCGAGAGAGTGCACCGCTGGAGTATACCGTATTTACTCTACAACCCGGCACGCTGGCTTAATTTTCAAACCTCCTGACTTGATGCCGGGCAATTAAAGACTGCCGGCCTATTCTTTAAAGACCTTGTTTGCATGCCGTCCTATTAGAGGCTGTCGGGAAATCAGAGGTGCCGGGCAATTAGAGTAAATACAGTTTGTATTTGAACAAATAAGTACCAGACTGAAAAAAATTTTGCCACATTTCCGGTATTTCGTATCATCCTGTCACTGAATGACACTACTCAAATTTTTGTTTGAAAAGCCAAAAAAAAACTTCTTTTTTTTTTTAATAGTAACATCGTAACCCACTTTTCCAGGCCGTCATGTTCTTCCTCCGTCTCCAATTCCTAACCACCTACCTTTCGGATCAAGTAATCGCCGGCTTCACAGTCGGATCGTCAGTCCACGTCCTCGTTTCCCAACTCAAAACTCTCCTCGGAATCCGTGGATTGCCACGTCACAGTGGTCCCTTCTACCTCTTCATTCACCTCTATGACTTGGCTCTGGCACTGCCCCGCGCCAATCCGGTGTGCATTGGAATCTCAGCAGTCTCGATAATAATCCTCTACATTGGCAAAGAATTCATAAACCCGTGCATTAAAAAGATCACAAAATCGAATATTCCGATACCATGGGAACTTGTTATTGCGATTCTTTCCACACTTTTTGTGTTTTTGACAGGAGTAAATACGAGTAACAAGGTACAAGTGGTAAATAAAATACCCATTGGAGCTCCTGAGATTTCCGTTCCGAAATGGGATCTCATTCCGAAAGTGTTGCCGGACGCTGTCAGTATCACAATTGTGGCAGTGTCAATTTGGTTATCAATCAGTAAAATGCTTGCTAAAAAGAACAGTTATGAATTGAACGCCGGACAAGTTAGTAAAGTGCAAAATATCCGAAAAAGAACTAAAATTTTCAGGAACTATTTGCCCTCTCTGTGACCAACGTGGCGTCTAGCTTTATACCATCTTTGCCTATTTCATGCTCCCTGAGCAGAACCCTTGTGGCTGTTGGAGCTGGCTGCAGGACTCAACTTTCCATTTTACCATCTTCAATCCTAGTTTTTCTCGTCGTTTTCCTTTTGGGAATTCTATTAGAGACACTTCCAATGGCCGCTCTTTCGGCAATCATTTGCGTTGCTCTTCAAGGAATGTTCCGCAAGTTTTCAGACCTGAGTCTATTGTGGAAAGTGTCGAAGATGGATTTTGCGATATGGGTGGTCTCGTGTGTGGCCACAGTACTTCTTGATGTATCCATTGGATTGATCGTGTCGGTGGGCTTTGCTCTGTTCACCACGATTCTACGGGAGCAATAGTGAGTTTCCATATGCGTGAAACGAAGGAGCAAATTTTCCTTGTTTTCAAAGTTTTTGATAGTGTTTCGATTTCGATTAAACTCGGTATAAAGCGCTTCGAATTCGCTCTAATCGCACAGTGAACAGCGCCACGGTGTGTTGAACGGTGCACCGCTGCAAACGCGCCCCCTCGCACTAATCATTGAAAGAAAGTTTTATGGTTACGGTCACTATTTTTGAAATATCGCATTAATCAATAAATCGAAGTGATTTTCTACGCTTCAACACACCGTGAGCGCATGTATTTGGAGTGAGATTCAGTGAAAAAAAAGAGCGAAAAGGCGTCCACGCTCTCTCTATTTTCTGCACTCTCTCGTCGCCAACGTGGCAGCCGCGTATTGTGTTTTCAATCGACTTGCGACATGAAAACGCACCGTTCTGCCTGCGCCTCTTCAAATATCACTGTGTTCGCGTGGTCGCGCACAAATAAGTGGGCGGAGTCTTGCGTTCTCATGTCACAAGTCGATTGAAAACACAATACACTGCGAATGGAGCGAATTTACAGAGCTCCATGCTGAGAATACAAATCTGAGAAAATAAAAAGTTGAAAAGGAGTACGGCAACTGCGCCACCAGAAAACTAAAAAGGAATCATCCAAAAAAAATCCTCAAGAAAGCTCCTCAGTAACTATCTTTCTTTGCAGCCCTAAATGGCACTTGTTAGCGTCGGTGAATGGTACTCAAGATTTCCGCGACGCTCAACGATACGGCGAGTCGGTGTACTTTAAAGGAATTTGCATTTTTCGATTCGACGCTCCACTCTTGTTTTCCAACGTGGAAGTGTAAGGGATGATGAAAAATTAGAAAAAAATAATATGTTTCAGATTCAAAAAATCCGTGGAAAAGGCGTATATCGAGTGGCAGACGTCACACGAGTACTATGTGCTTCGCGAGGAACGCGGCACGTTTATGAAGCAAAAATTAGAGGAATTGGATGATGGGAAAGATGTAAGTGTCTTAAACTTCCTTTTTTTGGAATATTTGAACAAAACTATTCTTTTTTGCAGTTTCAAACGTGTAACACCACATTTCAAACGCAGCGCTCCAACGTTTTATCAAGGCATTTCGTCATTGACTGTTCCGGATTCACAATGATTGATTTTATGGGCACCAGTGCGTTGAAAGAGGTACCGTTAAAGAAACGCGCAGCGGTTGTGTCGCGTCGCGTGGCAACGCTGTTTGCGAGTCTGCGTCTCGTCTCGTTTCGCGTTTCGAAAAAAGACGCTAGCACCCCAGAAAAAAAAATCAATACAAATAATTAAAAATTCAGGTTTTCTCGGACATGAGAAAACGCGGCATCCTGGTGTACTTTGCGAACGCAAAAGCTGTGGTTCGCGAGACATTCGACAAGTGTCATTTCTACGAGTTTGTGCCAAAAGAGAACTTTTACCCGACGATGAGAGATGCCACGTGTATTGCGCGGCAACGACAATTAGAGTAAGTACTCGGCGATCAATTTGCTGGTTTTAATGGTTTATTAATTGCAGATTAGGATTCAAAGACACGGGGTACGTGCCGGAGCACGATCGGCTCTCTGAGGTGCTCAGTTCGCATCCGATGTAGACATTTTGTGAACGAAAAAAATAAGAAAAGAAATAAATTATTTAAATAAATACAAGCCTGGCCGCATCAAAAGCCACTTTTGATTTCTAAAATTTGTCTTCTTCATCTTTCTTTAAAATTTATTTTTCATTCATTTCTTGCGTGTGCCCTGTGGCGCAGGCGGTTATGCGCTTGCCCTGCAAGCGAACGACGCGAGTTCGAGTTTTTGTGTTGATCTTGGGCGCTTAGTTCGCTCTCGCCATGCAGGTTGGAAACAGACACACCAAGAAACTCAGTTACAGACCCAAACGGAATTTTATATATAAGGATGATGTACTTTTGAATCGCGTTGTTGCAAAAAAAGACAGTGTGCCAAATCCTGCGTAAAGCAAACGCGCCCTATCGTATTTCTCTGCGTCTCTGCAGTGCCGATCTGAAAAAATGGAGACGCAGAGGCACAGAGAGACTGGAGACGCACAGCCGCCTGCGAAAAGCGCCAAATTCGAAGAAAAAAACACAAATTCATGTAATTATTTTTTTTTAATCGAATTTTTTCTGCAAGCTCCGCCCCTTTTGCAAACTTACCGCACGCGGGCCGTGGTCTCGAAAAAAGACAAAAAAAGAAAAGACAACAAGAAAATCAAAAACAAGCAAAAATTCCACTGTGTCTGCATTTCAAGCCGCACAGTTTTTGCGGACCAAACACCCGATTTTACGACACATTTTCAAAAATATTTTGAAAAGGCAAGAAAGCGAGGGCGTGGAAAAAGCGTGAAAAAACAGGAAACTGGGGAAGACAAAAACAGGGAAAATACCAAAACCGGGGAAATTTACACTCTCGCACGAAATTGCCACTGGGGTATCAGGAGGGAGTGAGTAAACGCGCCCGGACGCACATACGCAACGCATCCAATTGAGGCCCAAAAAATAAAAAATCGCGCGAAAAATTTTGCATTATCGGAGAGAAAAATCAACGCGCGCGAAATATTTTTGGATAGGATTTCGTAATTTTCACGATTTTGCGTTGGTTTTTCTCTCCGATAATGCGAAATTTTTCGCGCGGCTTTTCTATTTTTTGGGCCTCATTTGGATGCGTTGCGTGTGTGCGTCCGGGCGCGTTTACTCACTCCCTCCTCACACCCCAGTGATTGCGGACAACGCATACACAGGTGAGATGCATATAGTGTCCGTATTTGAATCATGTCGTCCTTTTCGTCCATTGGACGGTATATAATAACTTTTTATTCATTTTTTGCAATAAAATAAATAAATTGAATGTATATACACAAGCCTGCGACATTTGGCGGCTTTGCCCCTGCTTTTTTTCACTTTTCTTTTCTTAAGTTTTTTTTCTTGTAACGGAACTGAATTATGTACTTCAACTCTTCCAAATTTTGGTGATTTTGGCTCAATTAGTAAAATGTGTAAACGTTAATCAAACGACGCGGATTTATTAAATATCTAGAGCCTAATTTACATTAATGCACAATATGATTCAAACACGCACACTATATGCATCCACCGCATTTCACCTGTGTAAATCAGAAAAAAAATTCGGACTGTCCACTGTGTCTGCATTTCAAGCCGCGCAGTGTTTGCGGACCAAACACCCAATTTTACGACGTAAATATTTTCATCATTTTCAAAACAATTTTAGAAGCGAAAGGGGGCGTAAAAAATCGGAAAACGCTTTCCTCATTTTTAAAACTCTTGGTGGCGTTCATAGTACATAGAACCGTCGTTCTTATACTCTTAAAAGTCACAATATGTTTTAAGTCTACATGTGTGGTGTGGTCTGTGATGCCACACACACATTCATTCATTCCATTTTGTTCTTGATCTGCTACTTCTACTGCTACTCACTCTAATTTGCATAATCATAATCCCCCGAGTCGCCGATACAAAAGAGCGAAGCGACCGACCGCTGGCCATGTTTCAGGCTCATGGAACCGTCCAGAACGATTCCGGTAGATGAGGACGAGTACGAACTTCTTCGAAGTTTTTATGACCGAAAACGACGATCGCCTATTAATCAGGTGAAAATGAGAGAGAGAGAGGGGAAAATATAAGAATGGTGGCATGAAAGAAAAACAAAAGATCTTTATCTTCCAGGTTGAATTTGACGAGAAATACGGTTACCAGAAGAGAGTAAAGAAAGACGACGTCGAGAAATTGAAGAATCGGTCGAAAAAGGCGGCGAGTCGGTTAGTTAGTAAAAGTCATGTCTAATGCACTTTTAAAAAACATTCTGAAACGAGAACTGGACAGGTACTATGAGCCGTTTACCTCGACCGCCAATTTCAAAACGTTCATTTTCAATTTGCTCCCAATTCTGGAATGGCTTCCGAGATATGAGTGGAGAAAGTGTTTGACGGCGGACGCGATTGGAGGGATTACGGTAGGAGTGTTGCAAGTTCCCCAAGGTATTTTTTTTCACTTCGTTCATTTTCATTTCCTCATCTAACTTTCTTGCAGGAATAGCCTACGCGGTGCTGTCCCGTCAAGAGCCCATCGTCGGCCTCTACACGTCCATATTCCCCGTTCTCATTTACACGTTTTTCGGTACATCCAAACATGCCAGTCTTGGCAGTTTTGCAGTTGTTGCTCTGATGACCGGATTGACTGTGGAACGAGAGGCGTACATCCCGGCGGACAATATTAATGGAACGATGATGCTTCCCGGTGACGAGCAGCTTCCATCGCCTATCGAGGTTTCGTGTGCTCTGGTACTGGGAGTCGGGATTGTGCAGGTAAGGGGAAAATTGGTGTGGAGGGATTGCGGGGGCACGCCTCCCTTAAAAAACGAATTGTCCACGGGGAGTACACGGAAAAATATGCGCCAAAATGGTTGGAAGCCATGGGATTCTACAGATCTGTGCGGGGCAGCTAATGGGCATTTTGCCGACTGATTCTGCTCGTCAATTGCTATACTTTCCGCAATCACCGTTACGCCTTATTGTACTACATTTTTCGCTGCATTCTATTGTGTTTTCAAACGAGTTGCCTCATGAAAGCAAGAGCCGGCTATCCCTTTTTTGTCTGCGTTTCTTCAAATAGTACAAATAAGTGCACAAATAAGTGGGCGGGGTTTCGTGTGTTTATGCTGCAACTCGATTGAAAACACAATATAGAACTATCTTCACAAAAATTGTGCCGCAGACTTGCGAAGGGGCGGGACTTGTTCCCGGTTTCCCAGGATCTCAAAACTGCTAGCAGAGTGGTATTTACAACAAAATACCAAGATAACTGTGACGCAGCGGTACCCTCGTAGCAGTTCTATTAAAGATCCCTGAAAGTTTAACCGGGAGGTCATTGTGAACCTAGCTCATTGAAAGCTGGGGTCGCCAAGAGAGCTTAAAGGGGGTGCCAACTTTTTGGGGAAAGTGGCTTAAAATATACTCTTGGGTGGGGGATTTACGATTATCACATTGAAATCGCACAAAAAAAATTCTCTGGTTTTTTATGATTTTTACAACAAAAAAAATAGAAGACAACGAGGAGTAAACGAAAAATCGTGGCCGTGGCCTAGGAAACCAACGGCCGCAGCTTCTAGAAAATCCCATTTTCACGAGAAATATTTATTTTTCTTGTAATTTTCCTTGTTTTTATCATCGATTTTCGATAAAACATGCTCTAATCGCTTATTAAAATTGTAGATAATCGCGAAAACACATTTTAGTCATGAATATCCAAAAATCGATATTTGCCTGTCGTTCGATTCAACGTTTGAAATAGTTTCTTTTTAACATTTTTTGTTCAAATATAAACGTTACAGATAAAATAGTGATTTTAATCCGGAAGTGAACAGGAAAACGGGAAAAAATGAAAATTATGAGAATTTTGTTCCGAATTTGTTTTCTCATTACTTTTGTGATCAACACGCATTAATTTCCTATCTGAAATCACGAAATGATGTTTTTAATATATTTCCGAAAGATTAATGCAAAAATATTTAGGAAGACGGGAGAAAAATGATGAAGAAGAAAAATGGCGTTTGAATTTCGCGCCAAATCGTGTACTCCCCGTGGTCTTCTATTTTTTTTTTGTAAAGATTGCCAAAAATCAGAAAAAAAAAAAAATTTTTCTCGTGCGATTTCGATGTGATATTCGTAAATCCCCCACTCAAGAGTATATTTTAAGCAACTTTCCCCAGAAAGTTGGCACCCCCTTTAAAAGCCTAGGTTTGTGCGGCCCAACTTCCCAATGAGTAGAACTTTCAGGGATCTATAATATGTGTATGTACATAATTTCCCCCAAACACCCAATATTCATTTCAGTTCCTCATGGGCCTATTCCGCCTTCAATTCCTCACCACCTACCTTTCTGATCAACTCGTCGCCGGATTCACAACCGGATCGGCGGTACATGTGCTCGTTTCTCAGTTCAAAGAGCTATTCGGCATGAGAGGACTCACCAAACACAGTGGTCCAGGCTACCTTGTCAAGGTCAGTGATCTGATATTACCATGAACTTGTAACAACACATCTAGAACGTCACCGACATAATTCTCAATCTGCCAAATGCCAATCCAATGTGCTGCGCAATATCGTTCGCCACAATTGTCATTTTGCATTGTGGAAAAGAGTATTTGAATCCGTTGGTGAAAAAACGGTTAAAGTCGAATGTGCCGATTCCGTGGGAACTTGTGGTGGTAAATAAAAACATAAACAAAGAAGAGAAATTAAAGGTGGTCAGGTGACTTTCAGGTAATTATCTCCACCATCTTTGTCGCACTTGTTAATGGCAATGAAGAGTATGGGGTGAAAATTGTGAACAAGATTCCGACAGGGTAAGCGAGGGTGCTGGCGACTGCCTAGCGCGCTGCGGTCGCCTCGCGTAGCAATGCTGTCTCTCGTCTGCGTCTCGTCTCGCCTCGCCTCGTCGCTTACACGAGTCGGCATTGGCAATGCGCTCCGTGTCTGCGTCTCTTCGGCGCGACGCAACCGCAGCGCGTGGCATTTGAAAAAGGCAGCCGCCAGCCCCCTGTATGCCTCCACTTTTCAGCCTTCCCGAGCTCTCTCTTCCGCAACCCCAACTCATCCCACGCATCCTCCCAGATGCCATCAGCATTGCAGTCGTCGTAGTCGCCGTTCACCTGTCCCTCTCCAAAATGTTGGCCAAAAAATACCAATACGATCTGGACGCCGGCCAAGAGCTCTTCGCCCTCTCATTCGTCGCCATTGGCGGCAGCTTCTTCCCCACATTTCCGACGTCCATCGGTCTGGGAAGAACTATGGTCGGAGTGGAGTCGGGCGTCAAAACTCAGGTGGCAACGTTCTTTTCCTGTCTTTTTGTTCTCTCGATATCGCTTTTCTTTGGACGATTCCTGGAGACGTTGCCAATGTGCGTTCTGTCTGCAATTATAGTGGTGGCGCTGAAAAGTATGCTGAGAAAGTTGGGAGAATTGAGCGGGCTGTGGAGGCTTTCGAAGATTGATTGTGTAAGTTAGTTGGAGGTGGTTTTTATTAATTAAAAAAGGGCGAATTCCAGTACATTTGGCTCGTCGCATTTGTCGCCACAGTGCTCATCGATGTCTCCGAAGGACTTGTTATTGCTATTTCGTTTGCACTTTTCACAACTATTTTGAGAGAACAATAGTAAGAAGCTGCATGTTTTTTTTGTTCAGTTCTAGGTCACGGCCATGACCCCCCTCCCACTTTTTAAATTCCACTCTCATTTCTCTAACCGCTTCCCCCCCCCCCCTCCTCCTCCTCCGCCAGCGCTGCACTCTCTCTTTTGTCTCTCTCTTGCCCTCACTCTCTCGTCCTCGCTGTCTTGCCGTCTGGTTGTGGCCGCGGTCGACATTCCCTCGACATTAACGATAGAGCGCATTCGCTACGTTTTGCAGCCCGAAATGGCACCTTCTGGCAAATTTACAAGACACTGACGAGTTCCGCGACACGCAAACGTATCAGCAAACGACATTTTACAATGGAATTTGCATTTTCCGATTCGACGCTCCGCTTTTATTCCACAATGTTGAGTGCTTCAAAAAATGTGCGGAAAAGGCGTTTGACGAATGGAGAGTTTCACCAGAGTTTTGCGTGAATGAGCAAAAAGCGCAAGCCGGTGGATTACGGTTTCCAGAAATTCAAATGAACCGAATTGCTCCCGTGTCTATTCAGGTATGAAATTTACTTAAAACATGGACTTTATATACTCGGTATGCGCTGCAAATTCGCTCCAATCGCACAGTAAACTGCAAATGCATTTGGAGTGAGATTCAGAGAAAAAAAGGCTCGCACTCTCTCGTCGCCAACGTGACCTCCTCGCCTACAGCGAATGGAGCGAATTTACAGCTCTCCGTACTGAAAATATTTTCACGATTAATTCACCTCTGTTTTCCAGGTCCTTCACCCTGAAGTTCATCGCCAATCAGTTTTCTCTCGACACTTTGTAATCGATTGTTCCGGATTCACATGCATCGATTTGATGGGTGTCAGTGCTCTCAAAGAAGTATTTTCTGATTTACGGAAAAGAAGAGTTCAAGTTTATTTTGCGAGCGCAAAAGGTGTGTGAAGCAGAGCACCAAAAATATGTATTTGATTGGCCACGGCGCGTGGTCACATTTTGGCGGCGTTTAACTGTGCGGCCACTCGCTGATGTGAATGGGAGACGCAGAGTGCGAGGGTATTGTTGTTTTGTACCGACTCTCGCCGAAGAGACGCAGACAAGCAGTTTCCCCACTAACTGTCAGCGAAGCGCGTTGCCAATAACGTTTCGGTCAGCACGCCGTGCTTTGCGCGGGCTGTAATTCTCTGCGTCTCCGTGTTTAGCTAAACTTTGCACTGTGGAGACGCAGAGACAGGGCGAGTTTGCATTTTCATAGGGTCTGAACGCCGTTTTTCGAGTATCATCGGTAGTACGCGTATTAAATAAGTGGTCCGGTAATGTGAATTTAAATAAAAATCAATTTTTTTCCCAGTTCCTGTCCGAGAAATGCTCGAAAAGTGCGACTTTTATGAGCATGTATCAAAGGAGAATTTCTACCCAACACTTCGCGATGCGACCGGAATTGCAAGGCTACGACAGAGCGAGTAGGTGTTTTTTAAAATTGAAGTTCATAGAGCACGCTTTCAACACTTTTCAATTAACAGATTCAACTTCCTGGACACGACGAAGGTTTCCGAATTCGATGAGCTCTAAAACATGGCCAGGAACGTACCTGATCACTAATTGTAAATGTAATAATAATGATAATAAAGTGATAAAATTCTTGAAAATTAACTTTTGATCGTGTTCTTTGTGATTTTAATTTGTTTCTTCTTATCTTTCTCTCATTCCGACAAATTGTAAATGTTGCAGATTGTGTGTTTGTGTGTTTGTGTACGTGAGAATAAGTGTTGGAACGTGAAAAATATGTACATTTTATACAGTCCGTTCCATAAGTATAGCGCCCCCCTCGGAGTAGTCTGTCTTGGCACTCCCGGGCAAAACTGCAACATGAGACAATAAAAAACGGTTTCAGCATGCAAAACTACCCCGGAAATATCCCTTATGTGATATTGTGCCTGAAGACATCCATGAAGCATATTGATGTATGAAAAAATGGCTCCTGCAACCGTAACATAAGTATAGCGCCCCCTCAGAAATTTCTTAAAATCCCTAATAATGAGGCAATCTGTGCCTGGATTTTTTTAATGTTATGCTTTATGCCTTTTTAAATAACATGTGTTTTTAGTTCTCATATTTTTGTCTATTGTGCGTAATTCAACCATGTTTCGTGGAAAACACTTTTCTGGCGCCGAACAAGTCCAAATTGACGCCTGCAAAACAGCCGAGAGGTCAATTTGAGTAATTACACAACACTCGAAGTGTTCAAAAAAGTGAATCAACAATTTTCTTAAGAATCCGAGCCGTTATAAGCAGTGTACGAAGTCTGGAGCACCGCCAAAGAGGCAAGGTGAAACATCATACGACATGTTTCGAACTCAGTAAAGACTTGCATTGCTATGAAACGAGAGCTGAACCACGATGCTTTCAAACAGAGCATCTGGAGAGCCAATAACATGGATCCAAATCCTGTCCAGTAAGTTATGAAGCCCGCTTCACGACTCACTGATTATTTCATGGTCCGTGATTTTGAGTTCGCGCGTAAAAGTTTTTCCACAAATTTTAATGAGGTAAATGTTGCTAGCTAGTTGCTACAAAACTCGAATCAGGAACTTAGATAATCTTTTCTGGTGTTAAAAGCTTAAATGGAGACGGTTCGGATTGTTACAGTACCTATGTTCATTATGCCTGATAAAATGAGTATTTTCACTTGCTGGATAGTTGGACCTAACGTTTGTATCCACTCGGATGATCATTTCCGAGTATGAGGAAGTCATCGAGAACCACCTATTACCATTCTGAGGTCATTTCAACCGGTATTGTTTTGTTTTTCAGTGAAAAATGCTGCAATCCATGTGAGTATCTAGACTTTGGACTGGTTTAAATCTAAAAATGTCGATGTTCTCCTATGTTCTGTGTGTGCACATTTTTTGAATCTTTTGGAGAACACCCGAGGAAAGCTTGTGCAAAGATTTTCTGCCCAGAATAAGCAATAATACTTTGTCAATATTATGAAAACTGGACCTTTGGACGAGTGGAAGAAAATAGAGCATGAATTCGTGAGCAAGGCCATCCAATACATCCCAAAGCCTATTAATTGTATGCCAAATCGCGTTTACGATCTGGTTACGTATAATGAACGTGCAACAAAGTATTAATTTTATTATAAATCTTGATTTTTTAAAAATTTCCGAGAGGGCGCTATACTTATGTTACGGTTGCAGGAGCCATTTTTTCATAGATCAATCTGCTCCATGGATGTCTTCAGGCACAAAAGTTATTTCAGAAGTAGTTTTTCATGCTGACTTCGTTTTTTAAAGTTTCATGTTGCAGTTTTGCCCGGGTGTGCCAAGGCAGAATACTTCGAGGGGGGCGCTATACTTATGGAACGGACTGTATCTCGCGGTGACCATTTGTTAGCATTTTCAGCAAGAGCCCAACAATTACAAAAATGGCAACTTTTTCACGAGTAGTTTCAACACGAATTTTGACATACAGTAGCGGCCACTGAAATATCCCCTTTTGGTTTTTCATCTATAACTTTTTTTAGAGAAGAGCTAGGAACTTGAGGTCAACTGTGAAAATGTTCCAAAATAAGCCAGAAATATGATCCAATTTATTTTTTACCGATAAAAATATTTCTAATTTTTTTTTTTCAATTTTCACGATTTTGATCGTTTTTTCTATTTTTTTTAAAGCTACAAAACTCCAATATTTTCTAGAGTCTTCAATATCTATTGATTTAGATAATGACAAAAACTAAATTAAAAGTATATTTGACCCCTAACCAGCAATTTACAATTGCTAGAGGACGCGAGCAGGGACAAACTCTCAGGCAACTTGCTGAGCAGTTCAACTTCGATCGTTCCACAATTGGAACATTTTTGAAGCGCTGGAGAGCTCAAAATAGACAACCAGTGAAGAGAAGACACTCACGGGCTTGAGTTACGAACCATCTAACAGACAGAAACATTGTACGCGCATCGAAAAGCACCCCTAGGCTCAGTGCCCTCGAAGTCCTCGATCAGGTTTCTCCCCGTGGATCACCTGTGGCAAGCGTCAGAACTATCCGACGGCGCCTAAACGATGCTGGACTGTTTGGCAAAAGACCTGTGAAGAAGCCGTACATCTCTGACCGCAATAGAGCAGCTGGTGTGGCCTGGGCGCGAGCTCATCTCAACTGGACTCAAAGTCAGTGGGAACGAGTTTTGTAGAGTGATGAGAGCAAGTTCATGTTATTTGGTTCGGATGGAATCTTTCTTATTTATCCCTCCTTACAGTCGGGTTAATTATATTTTCCCCGTCATAAAATCTCGTTAGTACAAACATTTATTAATTCAAACTGGGATCGTAGTGGTATTTGCTGATCGTAGTGGTATTTGGCGTTAGTGAAACAATCAGCAGTAGGCCAGGCCGTACTGCGCAAGTAGGCAATAGGTTAATGTAACAAAAACTCGAAAAAAAAAAAAAAAACCGTAAATAACACAGACAGAAATGGGTATAGTCAAAACAATCAAAGACGACAGTGAGTTAACAAAACAAGGCGGTAAACGACCGAAAGAGTTTGAAAACAAAAGGCTAAGGATGGAATGGCGAGACTGCAACAAGGTTGTAAAATTAATCTGATGAAAGATGATTTGGTGACGGGGGCAAGAAAAAACTGCGGATGGCTTTTTGGGAAAGGAAGGAGACATAGGTAGGGGGCCATCAAAAAATTAGCCGGAAAGGTTATGCGATGAGCCGCACCAAGAATAACTCTAAATGAACAACGAAAACAGACCACGGTCAATTAACATTCTGCTGCTCGACTGCAGCTTCCGACATCTCTTGGTGCTGATCCGACCATCGTCCCGAAGTTGGCTCGACGTCGGCGCACGGCTCCTGAGCCTTTGCGGATGGCAATATCGGGTTGTTGAGATCCACGCCTTGCGAATCCGGCACATCCACCAAGTACCTCTGCAGTCCAGCTTCTGACCTCCAGCGCCCTCTATTCCTTATCTCCTCGAGGGAGCGGCCGTTTCTTCTTAGTTCGTTTGCAGCCCCTTTCCTTAGGGAGTGATGGGAGCAGTCCTCTATCCCTGCCTTGAGCAAGACGGACTTGGTTATCGATTGGATTGCTGATGGGGAGAGTGCCTTGTTGTTGTTGAGGTTTGGGAATACGTAGATGCTGCGACCGCTTATTCGGACCCTCCACTTTGCGAGTAGAATCCCGACGTCTGATCCTTGCTGGCACTCCACGAATGTTCTTCTTCCTCTTGCTTCCTGGTCGTTCTTGGCTCTTCTGACGAAAACTTCCAATAAATCACCTTTCTGTTCTATATCTTCCCACCTGAGATTCGCCGCCTCCTCCGACCTCAAGAGCGCCGACCATGATAGCAAGGCTATCAGCGCGTCCCTTTCGGATTTGACGTCTCTCGCTTCCTTTGCCGTCTCCAGAATCGCCAAAATGTCCAATTTGGTGACCTCTTTGCGCGGAGTCCTCACGTCCACTTCCTCTCGTTTTTTCGCTTTCACCAGAGCTGTGGCCAGAGCGTTTTCCGTAGCTTGAAGAGAGTTGTGGGACATTTGGAAGGCGGCAACGGCTTGCGACATTGAGCTGCTCCCCACGGTTTTGTTAATGTGCGCCAGATATAGGAGAAGTGATGGTTCACCATCTGGAAATCCCGTATCGTGCAGCCAACGGAGTCTTCTTTTGTTGGCGTTTTCGTACGCTTTCACCGTGTTACCAGCTCTCGCTAGTTCTGGTGCGTTCAGGATCGTTGTCCACAGTTCTCTGCCTCCGTCCCCAGCCAATTCTTTCAGCCGATCCAGTAGGTGCTTTCTGGCTCCTCCTGCAAATCTCACAATGTTTATCATATCATAACCGGGTGGGTGGGTGGGGCACACGCCGAAACCACGTAGAATGCCTTTTTTAGCGCGGTCCTGTCCACTTTACATTCGCTCGTTGCGGGACCCATGGGATGTGAAGGTCCCTGCGCCTTTAAGCTTTTATCTCGTCGTCTCACCTTTCTCTCACCGCTTCTTTTTTTGTCATTTCTTTGGGGAAAATCATAAATTATCCCTCCTTACAGTCGGGTTAATTATATTTTCCCCGTCATAAAATCTCGTTAGTACAAACATTTATTAATTCAAACTGGGATCGTAGTGGTATTTGCTAGAACTATACAAAGCCTGGGGCTATTGTGAGAAATCTAACAGTCCCACAAGAAAAGGCGATCTTGTGAAATTAGAAGCCATCGCTTCGCAGAACTTAGAACCCTCTCCGGGTATTATAATCCTAGAGTTGACAGGATAGATTCTACGCTCTCGTATTTCGTTTTTAAATTCCCCCTTCTCATTAGTGATTGCTTGGTATGATACATGTCCGCGCCATATGGGGACCCCCAAAATCCCTTTTAACTTCCACTTTTTTGCCTCATGAACTAGTCTCGGAACTAGATTCGGAGGTGGCACCCACCAGTGTAAGTCCCTTCTTTGCGATAGGACATCGATATAGTCGAAGACGTTAGCTCCGCTGGAACCGCGTGTCGGGAATCTGGAATAAAACACTTCTGTTTTGGTATTGTCGCTGTCCGCGAACCAGTCTACCCCAATAGTACCCCATCTTTTCTGGGCCCAGTTAAAAACTTCCTCTCCTAGTCCCCAATCATCAAAATCAAATGTTCTACTGGCTAGATCGGCATCTTCATTCTCTTTTCTAGGTATCCATAAAAATTTCGTATTTCCTATTTTTTCAAAATTCTGCCATATGTTTTCCGCAACGGTTTGCAGGTCTGGTTTCATCGAGCCTTTATTCAAAATTGCTACTGCGGCTTGGCTATCTACAAAGATTTTGGTATCGCCTTTCAGCCAGCCTGCCATCCCTTTTGCCGCCATTTCTACTGCTTTAAGCTCTCTCATCGCGCTAGACTCTTTTTGGAATTCCTCGTTTCCGCGCTTAGAGATTCGCCATTTCTGTCTACCTTTTTTGTCTTTCAGCACGGCGCCCATTCCTATTGCCGAAGCGTCAGTGTACAATTCCCAGACTGGGTTGAAACTCTCTTCAAAAGTATTAACTGGGTCTTCTCTGATTCTATCGCGCCAGTATAACAGCTCTTTAACCTCACCTGGAGTCTTCGTGATCCTAACTTTTTGGCCTGTTTCTGAAGATTGAGCTTCGGCCACCACCTCCATCATCCTTCGTGCTCTCGCCACACCAGTTGGCCCTGCAATGACAGTCATTGCTGATAGTTGACCTAACAACTTCATACGGTCCAGGACCGTTGGAGCCTGGCTCCTAT
Source organism: Caenorhabditis japonica (assembly GCA_963572235.1). Classification (NCBI taxonomy): domain Eukaryota; kingdom Metazoa; phylum Nematoda; class Chromadorea; order Rhabditida; family Rhabditidae; genus Caenorhabditis; species Caenorhabditis japonica. The sequence goes on from OY754346.1 coordinate 19,462,034, forward strand.
ACAAACACTCTATAGCCTCTTCCACCTTCTTTCTTCTCTTAGCTGTTAACTTAACTGTTCCTGCGACCAGGTCGCCCTGTAAGCCCAGCCAGCAGAAGCTGCTCTGGGGCACCCAGTTACATTTTTCCTCTGCCAAGCAGACTCCAGCTCTCTCTAAATCACCTTTTACAATTTGTTTCGCTCTCTGGGATTCTTCCCACGATTTTGCTAAAACTAAGCCATCGTCCAGGTATAGCCACACCCAGATGCCTTCCGCGCGCCACTTCGTAACTAGTGGTCGAAAGAGTTTTGTGAACAGCCATGGGGCTGTTGAGAGGCCAAACGGTAGCGCTTGAAATTTGAAAAATGGGGGAGCGGGCGGATTTTTAAACGAAAATGACAATAAGTCCGAACTCTTTTCGTGCACCTTGACGTGGTGATACCCCGACCGGAAATCGAATGTCATTGCCCATTTTGCTTCGGCTAAAAATTGCCACGCTGATTGCCAATTTTCTAATTTGAAAGAAGGTGGCGAGAGGAGTTTATTAAGGCTTCTTAGATCTAAAATCAGCCTCTTTTTCTCACCTGACACAACCACGTGCAGCGGTGACACCGCTTCTGGGCTATTCGTCGCCACGACCACACCTGACTCGATAAGTTTATTCATTTCTGAAACTACGAAATCATTATGCGCTTTTACTGACTCTCTGGGTCCCTCTGGTTCTATATTCACATTTTCCACCGGAATACGATAGCCGTTTTTTACCATATCTAGGATCCACCCTTCTCCTACCAACGCTTCCCAGAACTCCCCGCAGCGGGTGAGCCTTTCGGGAAAAATCATACCTTCTGGCGTGGCAGTTGGCTGCGAAGTGGCCGACCTGATGACATTGAAAACATCTTGGATTCTTTGGTGTAGAGTTGACGTAGCTCTTGAATGTTCCACCGGTGGTTCTCGCCTGGGCAAATCCACGAGCTCCGAATTGGCGGCGTTCGGAGCTCTCCCCTCGAAACCAATTCGTGGGTCTTTGCGGTGGACTTGCTTTTCTTTTTCTTGCATTGTCCGATAACAGTCTTGACATTATCATCATTTGCATCGCCTCAGAGCTGCCTCCTGCACCGGCTCCTGTCGCGGCCGTGAGTGTGGACACTTTTTCAATCATTTTCAGAGCTTCTGGATCGGTATCGAGGAGCACTAGATCCGCGTTTCGCCTTCTTAGCCATTCCGTTGCTTCCTTTACTTCCACAGGAGTTGTCGCTTCTGGTATTTCAGCGAGCTTGTTGAGGACCTTGATGTTCAGGTTGAGTTGGACTTGAATTCCTTTACTCGACACTACCGGGGCTCTTTCTTCTTGCTTCGCGATTGATTTCAACTCGGGCTTAATAGCCTCCACTAACATCCTCACTAGTTCTTGATCAGGTGAGCTCATCTCGGCGAAGTCGATCTGTAATTACTGTCTAAGTTTACTTTATTTCCGGTACCCACAATGACGGAATTATTTAGTAAAAACTGTTCGCTCGAAATGACAACATTTTGTATATTAGAACTGTATTGAGAATAAGCAGAATCAGATAAAACGTATGTGCGTAACCACATAATCCATGAATTAAATTTTAACAGACGGAACAGATTTTTTTTTTTTTTTTTTTTTGAAGTCCACCTGCTAGTCCCTTTCCTCTCACTGTCTTATGTCAACAGTGTTTCTTCATACCACGGTACAAATAACTAAAGTTTTACCCCCAAAACGGGCAAGCCAGTAAGCAAGACATCAGTAAAAAACCCGGTAACGCAAAAGAGATTAAGAAAAAAAGATCACATTATAGCCTCACGGAGACATACCAAAACGAGAGAAAAACAAAAAAGAAAGAAAAAGAGAAAAAAAAAAACAGAAGAGTCGATCGATAATACTAGGATAGGATATCTTACGCCACCACGATTCGCAACGTTACATATTACGAGCATCTCATAACATTGACATAATACACCCGAATCGTAGATCGAAATACTTACACGAATACGCAATTCTATTTTATATTCAATGCTCTAAATTAATCTAATTCTATTTACTCATCCATATTCGAAAACCAAATAGAATTTAGATTAAACGTAAATTTAGTTATACATAATCATTCAATGGACTACTTTACTTAATTAACAACTCACTTATGCGCAAATCATCTATTTAATCAACAAAAAACATTCAAAATGCGAAAAAATGCGAAAAAACCGCAAAAAACACGAAAATCACACGCCGAAACCACGTAGAATGCCTTTTTTAGCGCGGTCCTGTCCACTTTACATTCGCTCGTTGCGGGACCCATGGGATGTGAAGGTCCCTGCGCCTTTAAGCTTTTATCTCGTCGTCTCACCTTTCTCTCACCGCTTCTTTTTTTGTCATTTCTTTGGGGAAAATCATTATAAAATATATTACGCTATTCAAGTATGTCCGTCTGTTCGCTTGGAAGATAGCCAGCCCGTATTCCTCAAAGAGAGATAGCATTAGGATTGAGGGAAGATCGTGGTTGATGGGAACTATTTTTAACCACGCCTTGGATCAACAAAACTCAACAGACCTCAGGAGGAATTGAACCAGGGAGTGCAGATTGCAGTTTGCAACTCACTAGCTACTACACCAAGTGATACCGATTGCAAACGATATGAACTGATAATTAAATGTTCGCGTCAAGCGGGAGTTCAATTGGTTTTCACGTTTAACTATTTTTTTTTGTTACTGCTACGACGAAAGTCGTATAAATATTTATTGTCGGCCCGCCAAAATGATCAAACGCGATCTGCTGAAGAGTTTATGAGACGGAAGCGACAAAGCGAGACTCCAGAAGAAAGTGCGATCCGGAAAAAGAAAGATCGAGAGTCCAGACGTCTTCGGAGAGCAGATTCTACCGAGAAGGAGAAAATGATGGAAAGGATCAGCAACTCGCAATCAAAATTGGAGACAAGACTGTCTGAAACGCAGGAAAGGGCCGACGAAAAAAGAGCAAGTCTTCAAAGCAATGCCAAGGCTAAAAGAACATCTGAAACCAAGGAGCAACGCACTGAGAGATTCACATACCATTCAACCAGATATCGGAATAAAAAGGATGAGAAGAATGCAACAACGGCCAAAGACGCATTTGGAGGTGGGAGATAGCTCGGATGCTGACAACTTCCAGAGCAACATCCGACAGTTCAATTCGGCATTAGCTCTCGCATCAATGGGTGCACAGGTGGAAGAGTTCAGAGACTACGGACTTTACTCTTACAAGATCCATGAACAGATCTACCTTGCAGCTGGACCTCTCCATCCATCGACTGAAAAGGCCCTTTCCTATGGACAATTATACACCATGGACACGAAGCAGGCGGCTGAAGAGAGGCGGAGAGAACTTAGCTGAACAGGAACGAGCTGGAAAAGACCTCGAAGGGATCAAGGACTTCAGAAAACACACCTACATCGAAATGCCAGAGTGTTTCACCTTCGACAAGACAAGAGGAGAGTGGAAAACTAGAAAAAGAGGCGGAGAATGGACCATCCGAGGGATCTATGGAGTCTCTCCATAAGATCCTGAAAGATACTCTCTACGTCTTCTCCTTCTGTACATCAAAAGTGCCACCAGCCTCTCGGATCTGAAGACGACTAAAGACGACAATGGTACATGTCAGAGGATTTTCTGAATCGGGGACACGATCAGGAGGAATCAGAAGCACGAGAGACTACGACATTGATGAAAGATTGGTCCGATTGGGAAAATCAATAGACACGTTCACCACTGCACCTACTATTGTCATCGCCAACTCTACTGACGATTTCGTTGATTTGGACTTCCACCGAACAAAAGGAGATCAACTCTACGCCACTTTGAATCCCCGCCAGAAGGAATTTTGTGATGCTGTCATTGCCGCTGCAACTGACTTCACTCTTCCTCAGATCTTTGTTCTCGATGGTCCGGGGGAGCTGGGAAGACGTACACATACAACGTGATCTTTCACATGCTCTCATCAATGAACAAGAACGTACAGTGCACCGCCTGGACAGGAATTGTCAGCACATTGCTCTCAAATGGCCGGACTTCTGCGTCACTGTTCAAACTGAAAATCGGAAACGATTCCAAGACGAGCAACCACAGCAAAGGAAGTAACGAGACAAAGAAGCTGAAAGAAGTGGATGTGATCATCTGGGACGAGTGCTCCATGATCTCCAAAACTGCATTGGAGACTGCTGATTTCGTGCTTCGAGACTTGCCCGACTCTCCCTTCTCTTTCGGAGGAAAACGTATTGTTCTGGGCGGAGATTTCCGTCAGATCCTTCCTGTTATCCGACGCGGAACCAAGACTGACCTCATCAACAACTGTATCAAGAACAGTTACCTCTGGAATCAATTCCAGAAGTTCTCGCTTCTAGACAACATGCGGATCATCAATGCAGATGCCAATTGGATCAAGTTTCTACTGGATGTCGGTGATGGAGTAGCAAACGACTACGAAGATCGAGTCACTCTTCTAGAAGGTCTCCCAGTTTTGGAAGATCTCGTGGATGATGTGTTTGGCGGTTTGAGAGGAGACATTTCGGACGCCGGGACGAAGTTGAAGACGAGTCTACAAACAAACACATGACTACAGAATTCCTTAACTCTGTTCGGACATCTTCGCTTCCTCTTCACCGTCTTCGTCTGAATGTTGGCTCAGTCGTCATGATTGGAAAAATCTGGACGTGAGCAGTGGAATGTGCAACGGCCCTTCGTCTAGAGTTTCAAGCGAAAGTGCATTCTCTATTCATTCGCCATAGGATCCAACAAAGGAAAGGACACCTTCGTGCCGAGGATCACCTGCTACGAAGACAAAAACCTTCCATTCCACCTCAAGAGAACACAGTTCCCGGTCAAGTTGGCATTTGCCATCAGCATCAACAAAGCACAGGGACAATCGTTTGGAAGAGTTGGACTCTACCTCCCGGAAGACGTCTTTGCTCACGGACAGACATACGTTGCTCTTTCCCGCGCCAGATCGAAGAATGAGCTTTTCATCAAATCTACTTCTGAGCGACTATTCAACGTCGTGTACAAAGAAATTCTTTGATCTCATTAGTTTTTATCGTTTTTTTTAAAGATAGTTCTGTTGTTCAAATAGTTTTTAGTGAATAAATTGTTGTTTTGAAACTAAAAGGGTATTTTGAACTAGATCAAGCTTAATCATACGCCTAACCGAACAGCCGCCGCAGGCGGCTACTCAAGACTGATCGGCGCCGATAGGCGTCAGATCAGGCTTGTTTCTTATGTGAGACGACCAGTAGGGACCAGATTCAACCCAAAATGCCAAACTCCGACCGTAAAACATGATGGCGGCAACGTGATGGTATGATCCTGCTTCAGCAGCCATGGGCTCGGACCTCTTCACCGCATCGGAGGCAACATGGATCGCTTTGTGTACGAACAGATCTTGCAAAATGTAATGCTACCGTTCGCTCGTGCCTCCCTAAGGGTTCGTTACTCGTTTCAACAAGATAATGACCCAAAACACACGTTCAACCACATAAAAGTGAGTGAAATGTCTCAAACCATTGGTTCGCCACCAACCGTGTGACGGTAATGGAGTGACCCAGAAACAGCCCCGGTCTCAATCTTATTGAGCACTTGTGGGAAGAGCTTGAGAAATGCGTTTTTGGCATCCGTGCTCGAAATGCCGACCAGAAATTCTCTCAGTTGCAGACTGCGTGGGCTCAGATTCCACAGTCTCTTCTTACCAATCTGATCCAGTCGATGCCAAGAAGATGTCAAGCTGTTATCGATTTATGAGGGTTGGCAGATTAGTATTAATTAGTTTGAAACTGTTTCTATCGTTTATTACCTCATTTACAAGTCGTTTCCCGGGTGAAATCTCAATAAACGGTTTTTTGTTAAAAGTCGAAAAATCGAATTTTTGGAATTTTCAGAAAAACGAATTTTTTATCGGTAAAAGCTAAACTGCATCATATTTCTGGCTTATTTTGGAACATTTTCTCAGTTGACCTCAAATTCCCAGCTCTTCTCTAAAAAAAGTTATAGCTGAAAAACCAAAAGGGGATATTTAACCCATTCAATGAGAGAGTTAGAGAAAATTGGAGACTATTGTTTTTATTTGGATTTTTTTTTTGAAATGTATTACGGTCGCACTCATTCAATTCTATCAAAAATCGTCACGAGATTCTTCGTGAAAAAAATACTGTTTTTGAAATTACTGGGGGTGGGATCCATGAAACTGGAAAACGACAGGAAAACTGTTTTCCGGAAAACGAATTTTGGAAATTGATGAGTTTCTAGTGAGAGACGCAGAGAAACAGACAAACCCATTTTCCAGAAAATGTTGTTCTCCTGTTTCATGGATCCTAGCTCTGTAGATGGGTGTGAATTGCGTACACAACTGAACTTCAACTTAAAATTCAGAGCATTCTATATTTATTGTGCTTAATATGTGAATATGCACTTGGCGATAGACTTCTGATACATATCTATACACTACCAAGTCACCCCTGCAAGCACAAACTATAATGAAACTCCCAAGCAAATTGACTTTTGCTCCGCGAGAAAATGCCCCCATCAAAAAGTGTTCAATGCTCAGCGTCGACTGATATCAGTTTATCATTCTTATCTCTTCTTTTTTCCTCCCACTTTTCGCGGCAAACAACAGTTTCGTTTGAAACCGCGTGGTTTCCAGGTGGCGGGCACGTTGGGCGGAGAGAGAGAGAAGGAGTTGGATTTGGATATTCTCAGTACGAAGCCGTTGAAAATAGCTATCAAACGCTGAATATGGTAGATAGATAGCCATTACTGGCGCACAGTTCGGGCCACTGCAAGCGGGAATAAGCCATTAAAAGCGGCAAATAGCCTCTAATTCAAAGCCTGTACCACTTGCATTTAGCATGAACGCCGAAATGAACCGCTAATAGCCTAGAACTGTCGTGGACAATATAGACTGTTTCTAGAATACCAGTAGCCTCATTCTAAATGCTCGCGGGCTTCTGTATTAGCCACAATTTTCCGTAGACTGTCCAGTAGCTTTAACGAGAAATTTATAGCGCGATTGCATTGCAGGCATTTTTAATTACATTTTTATTGTTTTTAATCGAATTTTTAAGAGATTTTTCGGCTAATAGCCTTCGATTTCGATAGCACCAATCGCCGACAGCCTCGCTAAACCCGCTGCAAAATCAATTGTTTTGAATTTTTCAAAAATAACATTTTCAAGTCCACAAAGTTTCTGGGTTCAGATGCCCCCGTTTTTAAATCAAAAACACCATCCCCAACACTCTATCTCTCTCGATTCCCAACTCTAAATAATCCAATTGAAAAAGTTTCTTATCACTCGGCACGTGTTCACACACAAACCCTCTCCGTCAAAGTTCGTTCATGGCCCGAGAGAGTAGTGGGAAAGCCTTCCAGACCAGCGACCAACTAAACAATTGGTCTTGTCAATTACAACTGTGCGATTGGCAATGAGTGGAGAATCAGTTTCACGAAAAGAGATGATAGGGAAAACCATGTAACTTATGTTAGAAGGGCCAAATTGACCATTAAACACTTTCCAAGATTTGACGAAAAACGAAATTCTAAATAGTTTTTAACAACAGTGGTTGAAATTAGAAGAAAGTGGTCGTGCCCTGTAAATAAAACCTCTTCTATTTTAATTTGATGTGGGATTTTTGTTGGTTTTTTTAACTCATGTCACTCACCACGATCACTGCGCCATGCGTAGAAGACGGGCCACAAAAGCTGAGCAAATTGGTAATGAGCGCACTGGGAACCTGTCTATGAGCAAAAGCACTTGGCGTTTTTATGGACCTATTTTTTTTCAATCGACTTGCGACATGAGAACGCGTGACTCCGCCCACTTTTTTTCGCGCGATCACGCAAACACAGTTCGATTCGAAGAGAAACAGAGAAAACATGTATTTTTTCTCTCGTTCTCATGCTGCAATTCGATTGAAAACACAATACGCACATGAATTTTTCTGCCATTTTTCCCATGCAATTTAATGCACAACACGGCACTCCAGCCTTCCAAAATTGTTTATACCTGGCTCATTTTTAAAACCCTAAGACTCGGCGATTTTCTGACCAAAAGGCCTCGTTTTTGGATTAAAATGATGGTGTCCTCCAGAAAAATCAGATAATGATTCGAATTTCTCAAAAAAGTAAATTTTCGAGTGAAAAAATAATTTCATTATCCGACGAACTTGGTGGCGCATTGGACGAAGTGGGAGACGTGCACAGGAAAATTAATAAAAAAGCAAGTTTGCATAGAAATAAAGTGACAGAAAAATTCATCTACGTAGGTCCATTTGACCGTTGGACCGGAGAACGCCGTCAGTAATTTTCTAGTGAAATTAATGCACCGAGTGGAAAGAGTAAAATTTACCCTACACCTCTACCAGAGACCGAAAAGTGTCGATAACATCTTGATCAGTTCAAACGACAGATAAAATCCCAACAAACCAAAGAATATGTACACTAGATTCCTCGAACCCCACCTCCAACATGTTTGTGTCACTTTGGGTTGGGTTCAACCCGATCAACACACTGGCTACCAACTTCTCTCTTGACCGTCCGTCCGTTTCTCTCTTTCTCTTCTTTAACCCGACCCCCACGTGCTTTCTGCCGATAAGAAGGATGATAAGCGAGAGAAGATACTGATCGTTCTCCGCTCCTTTACACAGTAAGCACGTGTTGAAGACCCGCAAGCTCCTCCCTCCAGCACCGTCAACACGTGGCGCACAACAAGTATAAAAGCTGAACCGGTGGTCAGTGCAAATCACCGCTTAAGCCTTTCCCCGCTGAAGCAGAACCAACTTTTCTGTCAAACATGACCGTTGAGATCCCAACCACCCAACGTGCCCTTGTCTTCGATACCTGGAATGGACCACTCGAAGTGCGCCAGGTGCCAGTTCCAGTGCCCGCCGATGATGAGATTCTCGTCAAGATCGAGTACTCGGGAATTTGCCATTCTGACCTTCACGTTTGGCTCGGCGATCTTAAAGATATGAGCGTGTGCCCACTCGTCGGAGGACACGAAGGAGCTGGAAGTGTGGTGCAGGTTGGAAAGAATGTGACTGGATGGGAGCTTGGAGACAAGGCTGGCGTCAAGCTCATGAACTTCAACTGCCTCAACTGTGAATTCTGTAAGAAGGGACACGAGCCGCTGTGCCACCACATTCAAAACTACGGATTCGACCGCTCGGGAACTTTCCAAGAGTACCTCACCATCCGTGGTGTCGACGCCGCCAAGATCAACAAGGAAACCAACTTGGCCGCCGCCGCACCAATCCTTTGCGCCGGAGTGACTGTCTACAAGGCTCTCAAAGAGTCGAACGTGAAGCCAGGACAAATCATTGTGCTCACCGGAGCCGGTGGTGGTCTTGGATCCCTTGCCATCCAGTACGCAAATGCGATGGGAATGAGAGTGGTGGCCATGGATCACCCAAGCAAGGAAGAGCATTGCAAAAATCTTGGAGCCGAGTGGTTTGTCGACGCCTTCAACACCCCGGACATTGTTGCTCACATGACCAAGCTCACCGAGGGAGGACCACATGGAGTCATCAACTTTGCGGTGGCCAGAAAGCCAATGGAACAAGCGGTCGAGTATGTGAGAAAGCGTGGAACCGTCGTCTTTGTGGGACTTCCAAAGGACTCCAAGGTAGGCATTTAATTCAAATATTTATTTTCTAAAATTTTATTTCTTTCTTTCTTTCTTTCTTTCTTCATTTCTATCTTCCAGGTCACCTTCGACACCACCCCATTCATTTTCAACGCCATCACCATCAAGGGCTCTATCGTCGGCTCCCGATTGGACGTTGACGAGGCGATGGAGTTCGTGACTCGTGGAATCGTCAAGGTGCCATTGGAGCTCGTCCGATTGGAGGATGTGCCGGCCGTCTATCAGAGAATGATTGACGGAAAGATCACCTCTCGCGCCGTCGTCGACTTTGCTTTGTAAATTAAATTAGGCACTGTATAGCTTTACTTATGCACCAGTTCTTGTTTAAAGTTGTATATACCTATTCCAGACCCACCAGAAACTACTAATTTTTTTTAATACGCGGTACGAAAAGTTTTTGAGACCTACTAATTGACCCAATGAATGAATAAATTTAATATTTTTGAAACAAGATTTTCTGAATATTTAACAAATAAGATACACGGTGTCACGGTGTCCAGGATTGAAAATGTGAGCGGAGCCTAATTTGCTGGCGTACCAGCAAATTAGCATAGCGCACTTTCGGTGCTTGCGCATTTTTCGACTCTTGCATTTTTTTTAAATTGATTTCATTATTTTTCTTTCAGTAAAAACTGTTTTTCTTTGTAAAATGTATGTATTGTATCTTTTAATACCATAAAATTGCCCAAACTTCAATTTTCGTAAAGATTTATCCTGCAAAAACACCAAAAAACTCAAAACGAATATTTCGAAATGGTGGCTGAACCAAATTCGACGTTCTTGGGTTTAAACAATTTCTAAAGACCTCAGCTATAATTCCGTTGGAGCACATGTGGGAAAAAATTAAGAATTTATGATTTTTTTCCCGAAAAACATAAAAAATGCCTCAAAATTTGAATTTCGCGGGAAAAATCCAGTGGAGCGCGTTTGCTTGGCTCCGCCCACTTTTAAAATCCTGGGCACCGTGGGTGTTTGTATTTTTCAAACGCCATGTAAGCAGCCAAATTATAACCTTGTGGACCGGCCTCTGGGTCCGTAAAGTTTTAAAATGCTTTCTTTTCATGCTTAAAAATTCTTGATCAAGCTGAAAACATTAAAATTTCTCCGTGCTCCGTTCGTGATCTTTTCATGATAGTTGGGTGCAAGCTAGTCATACAAATCATACTTAAAAGCAAAGTATTAATTGAAAGTTGTGGTGTTTCTTGGTGTTTGAAGATCAAAGTTAAACCTTCAGTTAAATACAGGTTTTGTTGTTTTTTGTTGCATACTTTTAGTTTAAAGTGAAAGATTAAAAGAGAACAAGAACGGAAAAAAGTTGGTGAGAACTGTGGCCTAGAAAATGCAATCTCTAAGAGTAAGTTCAGCACGACCGGACACAGCTAAAATGAGTGTGGGCGTAATCAATTGAAAACATTTTAACGAGATTTTGAATAAAACCTTCTCTTATTAAAACGTTTTTAATGGATTACGGTGACACTCATTTCAGCTGTGTGCGGTCGTTCTTGGTCTCTAACGCTGGCGTCGGCGATGAAGGTGCCTTTCATTTTTCGTTGACAACTTTTTAATGGGGTTATTCATTTCATGCAGTTTGCATTTTTTGTAAAATTTTCCTTATTCATTTCATGCAGAAAACGACATTTTCTGCAGCAGAAAACTGCATTTCGTCGAACTGCAAAATGCACTTTTTGTCACGAAAACACGCGAAAAATGCAAGAAAAGTGGTGGTGCTATTCATTTCATGCAGAAAATGACAAAAAGCGCATTTTGCAGTTCGGCAAACGCAGTTTTCTGCATGAAATAAATAAAGAAAATTTGACAAAAAATGCAAAATGCATGAAATGAATAACCCCATAAGGAAACTAGTCGGATTGGTCTGAAAACGCTTGTGAAGACGCATGAATACGTCACAAATACGATTCACTACAGTAGATGTTTCCGGATCTTATTTTTGAGGTATTCATGAGTCTTCAAACAAATTTGAGACCGATCCAACGGCCTATGAAAGAAAAATAAGCGGTACTCACTACTGTATGTAATTGGAAAAATTGTGCAAATTGCACGAATTCTAGAGATTGTAACCAGCTATTTGATTTCATACTTCTTCTTTTTTTTTGCTCAGAGTTTGGTCTGAACTCTTGAAACCCTAACCGAGTTCAACATGTCATTTTCTTTTTTTGAAGACTACGTCTTTTACGAAACATACAATTTTTTTTTGCAATTCAAGATGTCAAAAAGCACCGCCTTACCGCCGTCATTTATACCTTCAACTTATGAGTTCAACGTCGTCACCTAGCGAAGAATCAACCAATTATACAAGTTGGCCAAATTTAGTAGCGGCCACACTCATGCTCATAGTTAGTTTTCATTTATTAATTAAGAATTTAAAAAATATCATCTAATGAATAAGTATTCAGAACTGCATCCTGGGTTGCAGTTTTAGCGGTTCCATTGTTTACATTTTCATAAAAGACGGTACCCAGCAAGATTCGTTCAACTTGTCATGTTTTGTGCGAGCTTTGAATAATATTGCAAGCTTGATAACTGCCTTTATGTTGGTGTATATTCCAGAAACCATACTGTGAGTTTTTAAGAACAGAAATGGTCAAAATACAAATATTATATAGCGGCTATTCTCCATACCCAGCATGGCTGGAATCTGCCCTGATCTGCATCAGCTTGAACATTTATTTATTCAACGAGTTTCAAAGTATTTACATCTCCATCAATCGTTTTGTGGCCATTTATTGTCCAACTCACTATAACAAGCTTTGCGGCACATGGGCTACCGTAATCATACATCTGGCACTTTTTGCTAATAGAATATTAAATGTGGTGTTTGAAACGTACGAGAGAACAAGTGAGTAACATGCGAGAAACCGGTAATTTGGAGATGAAATCAGAAAAATTAAAAGCCTAATTCAAAAAAAAAAAGAGGTGAGAGATAAAACTTTTTTCTGTTTCTTTTTTTGTGAAAAAATTTTATTTTATTTCAATTTACGCCGTGTTGGACGGAACGTTGAAAAAGAAATGTTGAACTGCGGGGGTTTTTTCCCGAAAAAAAAATTCTGGCCTAATAGTAAGCGTGGGCGCATTTTTCTAACAAAGGCTGAATTTAGCTGCACAGCCACTCATTTGCGTTAAACTGATACGAAGAGGCGACGCAGAGAAGCAGAGTGTGAGGATACTGTGGTTTTGTATCAGCATGTCAGCGACTCTAGCCGAAGAGACGCAGGAAAGCAACCTCCTAACTCAGCGGAGCGCATTGCCAAGAACGTTCCGGCCAGCACACCGTGAAGAAAATAATAGGCCCTTTATGATTCGAACTTCTGGGGGCACAGAAAAGACTGGCACGAAAAATTTCTGGATGTTTGGAATGCAAAATAAAATTTGTGGCAAAAGCACCAAAAAGTCTCTTTTTGCCAGTTACGATAGGAATCCGTCTTATGGACCTATTCACAAAACTGGAAAAAAAAAGAAGAAAAAAACGGAAAAAATTGCGGGAAAAATCGGGGAATGCTCCGATTGACCTGATTTTTCCGGTTTTCTGAATAGGTCCATTACAACTGACGATATTTTGCACTTTTTTAGTTTAAGGTTAATTAGTCTAACGATTTAGCTACAAAACCTTAAAAATTGTCAAGAAAAGGGCAAGTTTGGTAAATTTTGGGACCAGGTTCCTACAGTGCAGGATTTCCACAGTTTCACTAATTGTTAGCTTTTTTGTGCGACTTTTCTCAAAGTACACACTTAAAATTAGCCATTTTCCACTGGCAAAAAAGTGCCTTTTTGTTCAAGTGACCTCAGAGCTGGCATCCAATAATAGAAGAGTCCTCCTATCATGATCCGCTTGCAGTCATTTTTTAAAACCGCCAAAAACAAGCATTTCAGCCAATGAAAAGTACATCAGCTTCTCGCCTGACTATCTCATGTTCACTGCAATAGAAGTGGGAGGAAGTGGGATGGTTGTGGTATTCGCCTTGATGTTCTTTGTGGCTCTGAGTGCAAACATTGCAACATTTGTCAAAATTTTCATATTTTACCTGGTGAGGAAATACTGGTTCCAGAAATCCACAAAATCTGAAAACCTAAGGCACTACGCCATTGCAATGAAGTCTATCGTTTCATATAAACTGATGCATTATGCCGCGTCCAAAGTTCAAAAAATTCCTGAAATAAGGAGTTTTTTGCAGTCCAAAGTTCAACAAAAAATCCCAGAAATAACAGGCGCGCACAGTTGAAACCGGCGTTACCGTAGTTGCTTCGCAGCGAGACCTTCTATTATTAAACTTGAATTTTCCCACAGTTACTCAATTTTTTCTTTTATACGGGAAAATTCAAGTTTAAACATGAAAAGTCTCGCAGCGAGAGAACTACGGTAACGTCGGTTTCATGTTATTGTGAAAACAAAAAAGTTGCAACGCGGTGTTTGCGTACTTTCAAAATTCAAACGAAAATGGGAACAAATCTCTTCATTTGCCATGCTATTTCTCTCATTGCCGTTTGAATTTTCAAAAGTACGCAAACACCGCGTTGCAACGTTTTTGTTTTCACAATATTTCAGGAATTTGGAACTTTGGACTGCAAAAAACTCCTGATTTCAGGAATTTTTTGAATAAAACTTTCAGAAATCCGGCGGCAACCATGACACCGAAAATCAAAAACGTATCCGGAAAAATATACAGCTCTTCTTCCAAACTGCTCTTCAGGATTTTCTCTTCGTTATCGACAATTTTTTCACTTTTATACTATTGTGAAAACAAAAAAATTGCAACGCGGTGTTTGCGTACTTTTGAAATTCAAACGGCAATGAAAGAAATAGCATGGAAAATGAAGAGATTTGTTCCCATTTTCATTTGAATTTTAAAAGTACGCAAACACCGCGTTGCAATTTTTTTGTTTTCACAATAGGGTACGTTAAGTAAAACTTCCCACTTCCACGACCTGTTTGGGACTATTTACGGTTTTTCAAATTTGTTTTTAAAAGCGGATTTTCTGGCGCTATTTCCGTTTCTCGCCACTCTGAATTTCCATTTTCGCACGCGTTCAGCAAACCACTATGGAGACGCAGAGAATTCTATAGAGCGCACTTACCTTCACGTAAGGCCTTGTACGCCATTATTACTTAACTCTTTTTCAGTGATCTTATCGAACACCGATTCTGGATCTTCATTTGTGCTACATTTGTCTGGCAGTCTATTCATGTTTTAGATGGGTAAGAAAAAAATGGAATGCTCTATAAAAATAATCCCTTCTGATTTCAGAATGATCATGATCATGTTCAACGACAGATTGAGCTTTTTGAAAAAATCCCTATTCCCGTCTTCTGAACAGATCAGTAAAGTGGATAGTATCTTTGTGAAAACTTTGCCGAACCGGTCGAAAATTTAATTTTTTTTTCATTTTTTAAATCATTAAACTGAAAAAATACGATTTAGTTTAATTATTTTTAATTTTGAAGTTTCTTGCCACCCATCAACTTTTTATAACAAAACGTAAAGTTATGCGAATTCGCTCCAATTGCACAGTGAACTGCGCAGGTATTTGGACTGAGATTCAGAGAACTGTCAGAGCGAAAAATCGACCCGCTCTCTCAATCTTCTGCACTCTTTCGTTGCTAACATGACCGCTCTTCCATTTTCAAGGGGAGCGGATTTGAAGCCCTCCGTACTGGGAATACTGTACGTTAAAAAAAAAGTGAGACACATTTAGATATCAAACATTCAAATACAGCGGCTCTTCTCTATACCCACCGTGGCTGAAATGAGCATTAGTTTGAACTTTTTCTTTTCAACGAATTTCAATGCATTTACGTCTTCTCCCTTGTTATCTCCTTTTACAAGCTTGGTACGACATGGACTGTCGTAATCATACACTTGTCAATGTTCGGAACTCGACACTAAAACTTCGTGTTCAAAACATACGAGACATCAAGTTCGTTGCACGCGGGAAGCCTGTAATTTTGAGCAGAAAAAAATTTAGCAACAACAAAAAAAAAATAAAAAGAAGTTCAAAAAATTAGAAAAATAAATACATTTTTTGCAATGGAAGGGATGGATGGCGGAAAAGCTTTTCGAAACTCTAGTGAAATTTTTTGTCGCGGTGTTCGCACTAGTGACACTAAAACAGACAACCATTCGGTTCCTTTTCGTTTTGGTGCGAACACCGTGGCGCAAAAATGCACAATAGTTTCAAAACGTGCTGGTTTCGAAATGGCCGGTTTCGAATGGTCCCAGTTTTGAAACGTGGCTGCTTCATCTTCATAAGTTTGCGCTTTAAGTGGGGAACTCGAACTACCTGAGGCCGTATGCATGAACGTCATTTGTCCGGTGAAGTTATCTGGAAAGGACGAAGGGTTCTGGTATTTCTAGCTGAATTCTTTTATTAACCAACAAAAAATGTACATATTTATGTACATATTTTGCAAAAGTTTCTTCTGTGGTGCAGCTTCAGCTCTATAATTTTACATTTTTAACAAAACATGCAATTCAATTCTAAATTGGAGGTATGAACAACCCCGCCGCCTTTTCACCATCATTTCTGTCTTTCAAGTGCATACATATGAGTTCAACGTCTCCACCTACAAAAGAACTGTTTAATTATACAAGTTGGCCAAATTTAGTAGCGGCCACACTTATGCTCATAGTTAGTTTTCATGTTCTATTTGAAAGTTTAAAAATAAACTTTTTAGAATTGCATATCGGGTTGTAGCTTCAATAGCTCCATTATCTACATTTTTCTAAAAGACAGTACTCAAAGAAATTCGTTCAACTTGTCCTGTTTTGTACGAGCTTTTAATAATATAGCATGTTTGGTAACTGCATTCTTCTTAATTTATGTTCCAGAATCGTTACTGTAAGTTTTTAAACTATAAGACGCATGTACATATACATCAAGTAAACAAATACAGCGGCTATTCCTTATACCCACCATGGCTGGAATCTGCACTGATCTGCATAAGTTTGAACTTTTATCTCATAAATCAGTTTCAAAGCATCTACATCTCCATCAATCGTTTTGTGTCAATTTATTTTCCCGTTCATTATAACAAGATTTTCGGAATATCGGCTACCGTAATCGCTCATCTGATAATTTTTGGACTTTTGTTTTGCAACGTGGTTCTTGAAACATACGCAAGAACAAGTATGTGAATATGTTGCACGCTGTAAACATATAATTTGGAACAAAAAACGTTTACTTACTTGTTTGATTTTCAGTCTGACTGTTCTTTTCTTATGTAGTTTGAAAGAAGATTACACCTTTAAGTAATAAGGAATCAGAGTTGTTCGTTCCGAGTTCCACATTCAGGAGCCTGACATTTCGAGAGGTTCAGCAATTAGGGCAAATTGGCATTTCCCATCGAGAATTGACGGCCTTGATTAAAAAGGAATGATTTTGGTGAAAAGCTCAACGCCTGGTGGAAATTGTGGATAGGAAGTGATAGTTTGTCTTTATTTAATTGATTCCTCTAAATTGTCGCTCCTCTCCTTTGTCTTATAAACATACATTTTCTCTTTGAACCGTTTTGTTGGTGATTCCGGGTCATCGCAAACCAGAATAATGTTGCCACCAAACCCAGTGCGTCAGAGTTATCCTTAGACCCCTTTGATGTTGACTGAGCAGTGATTCAGAAGCTCAAAAAATGGTTCTGAGTTCTAGTACATATACTTACTTGTGCTTGTGTAAGTATATGTACTAGAACTAAAAATAAATTTCAGGAGATGAGAACTTCAGCATCTTCTCACCTGAGCATCTTATGTTCACTGCAATAGAGGTGCCTGAGAATATGAATAAAAATGGCGCGATCGTCACGTCCTCCCTGATTCTCTTCTTCATAGCTCTGATAGCAAACATTGCTACATTAATCAAAATTACCATATTCTATCTGGTGAGAAAATAATTATTTGCACCCTTACAGTAAGGCAATGTTTCAGAAATCCAATGGAAGCACGGACATTGAAAATCAAAAGCGTATTAAAAAAAATATTAAGCTCTTCTTCCAAACTGTTCTTCAAGATTTTCTCTATTTTGTCGACAACATTTTCACTTTTGAAATGGGGTAAGCTTGCATAAAACGGAAAAAAAAACCACTCACAATCAGTAGCTTGTCTAAAAGTTGTGGAAAACATTTTCAGAGAATTGATCGATCACCGATTCTGGAACTTTATTTGTGCGACATTTGTCTGGCAATCCGTGCACGTTTTAGATGGGTAAGAAAAAAAATGGGGTGCTCCATGAAAAGAAGAACTTCTGGTTACAGATTGATCATGATAATGTTCAACGACAGATTGAGCTTTTTGAAAAAATACCTTTTCCCATCTTCTGAACCGAACAGCAACACGGATAGTGTTTTTGTGAAAACTTTGCGGACCGGATGACAGTGGAAAACATTGACTTTTTGTGAAAATTATCTTTTTTTTTCTATTCTCACAAGGGAAGTGTTTAGGGTCACCAATTTGGAAATTT
Source organism: Caenorhabditis japonica (assembly GCA_963572235.1). Taxonomy (NCBI): domain Eukaryota; kingdom Metazoa; phylum Nematoda; class Chromadorea; order Rhabditida; family Rhabditidae; genus Caenorhabditis; species Caenorhabditis japonica. The sequence continues at coordinate 19,480,161 of OY754346.1, forward strand.
CTGAAAATTTAACCACTTATTAGAGATGGTTTGAAAACAACTCTCAAAAGTTTCTAAAAAAGGGCCGCCACTAGGAACCGAGATATGACGCTTCAAAGTTTGGGCCACGCCCCTTTTAAAATTTAACACAGGAAAACGCGATTTACCAATAGAAAGAGCGGAAAATACTCAGCGCCAAAGTCACTGCCTTCCTCCCCTGTTGATTTCATCGGTTCGGTGGTCCAGTGGTAGAGGTTTCAAGTGGTAGTGGCAAGGCGCTGGGCTCGATTCCCGCATAGTGGAAAAATTTTTGCATTTTTTTTTTCAAAATTTCAGAAGACGTGATTGAAGGTTTTCAATCAATTTCAGGACTTTTTATTACCCTTTTGTAGTTTTAAATTACTTCAAGAACTATTGAACACGTTTTTGAGGAACATTTTTTTTTTTTGAAAAATTTACGAATTTTTGTCCACCAATTGATCATCATTTTTGAAATTCAAAAAATTTTGAAAAAAATTGTATGATTTTTCCATAGCGAAAAATCATAGACACCTTTTTGTTTATTGACAACGTATTTTAAGAGAGATAATTATAAAATTTCAATTGGTTGATCGATTTATCAGTGCAGTAATTAAAATTGTTGCCCAGTTTTTGGGCTCTAGAACGTTTCCAAACTGTTTTGCTTCCCAGTTTCGAAATGGTAGGCTTCCCAGAGCCAGTTTTCGATTACAGCTTGTTATAATTTTTTTTTTCAAATTTTTTTGAATTTCAAAAATGATGATCAATTGATGGACAAAAATTCGTAAATTTTTCAAAAAAAAAAATGTTCCTCAAAAACGTGTTAAATAGTTCTTGAAGTAATTTAAAACTACAAAAGGGTAATAAAAAGTCCTGAAATTGATTGAAAACCTTCAATCACGTCTTCTGAAATTTTGAAAAAAAAAATGCAAAAAATTTTCCACTATGCGGGAATCGAGCCCAGCGCCTTGCCACTACCACTTGAAACCTCTACCACTGGACCACCGAACCGATGAAATCAACAGGGGAGGAAGGCAGTGACTTTGGCGCTGAGTATTTTCCGCTCTTTCTACTGATAAATCGAGTTCTCCTGTGTTAAATTTTAAAAGGGGCGTGGCCCAAACTTTGAAGCGTCATATCTCGGTTCCTAGTGGCGGCCCTTTTTTAGAAATTTTTGAGAGTTGTTTTCAAACCATCTCTAATGTGTGGTTAAATTTTCAGAAATTTCCAAATTGGTGACCCTAAACACTTCCCTTGTCAGTGTTTCTTTCCGCGTTATAACTAATTATCTTAATGAAATTACTATAAAAATGTGGGAAATTGATTAATAATGGACTTATGTTTGCAAGAGCAAAGATATGCTTCCATCATACAGCTGCGACAGCTGCGCAGCGCAGGCTTGACTTGGCGGACAATGATGGAATTAGCAAAAGCAAAACACTATGGTTTTGAAAATCCGCGAGTAAAAGCTTAAAAGTTACGAGAGCTCTATTTCCCGTCGTGGAAAAGAATTTCCATTAATTTGACTCACCGTCTCGTGTCATTCCTGAAACGCCTCGTACTTGTCTTGACCAAAAGCAGCGCATGGGCTGTCTGAAGCTTGGCTCGAATGATAGTCCGCGTAGTGTGCTCAATTCATTTGGTGCTTTGACTGCGTCAGGTAATTTGCTGACTTTGAGACTGTCGATCTCAAGAGAGAACGACGAAGAGACGGGCGAGTAAGGGAGCAGTGCGATCTATCGAGAAAAAATTACGAAATAAATGAAGAAGAATAATAAAAAACGTCGCCCTCGAGGAAAATGCTCCAAAAATCACAGAAAAAAACGAGCAGTAGAAACAGGAGTAGTGAAAAACATGCGTTGACGCAAATTCTGTAAAATATTTTAGGATTAAAAGGAGGCGCCGACTACGGTAGACTAGCGGGTCTCGCCCCGACCGCACAAAGCGCGCGCTATTTGAATTTATATTTTTGCAAACTTGCTCTCCCTCAATTGTTTTTGATGGAGAAAACTGGAATTTGTCGTCCAAACGTATGAACTCGTAATTACTCAGGAAAGCGAGTCGATTATTGATGCTTGTTGAGCATCATTCATCGAGGAACTCTTTGGAATATTTAGAACTGTAACGAAATAAAACTGCATTGACACCGAACAGCTCTGAAAAGAATTCTGCTGTACTTCGTGGGTTAATGAATTCTATCTCAGAAAGTTCTAGCACCATCCGTTCGGGTTCGCCCACCGATTTCAACATGCATCGTTCGGCGAATCGTATCATGCGTAAAAATCAGATTACCAACAAAAAAAGATCGCAATTAACCGCTTCTCCTTCTTCTTCTTGTTGTGTTTTTTTTTTACATACAAACCAATTAGTCAACAAGATACGAATGGAGAGTACAAGCGTAACACGGAACGTACATACACGTACGATGTTCGATCGTTCCAAGAGTATAAGTGTAATAATTAACAAGCAGAGGTGGAGAAAAAGGGCACTTCATATTCATCGCATTTCGATTCGTTTCGTTTCGTTACGTTTGTTTCCATTCGAACTAGCCAACCGTACCTTTCTGGCCAATTATCGTCGAATTATTATCTGAGCGACGCATCGAGACATACACCCCCACTTCCACGTATTCGGTTCAGCTATTCAGGTTTCATCCAATACATCATCTTGTCTATTTTGACTTTGATTTCGAACCAAAAAATCATTCATGTTTTCCTCTAGTCTTCTCGTAACTTTCACTCTCTTCTTTCTATCGCTCGGATGTCAAGAGCCGCCAAATAGAGGTCACGCAAAGTGTCGAAAACCTCAGAAAGCAATTAAAGTTTGTTAATTTCAACCGTAGCTGTTCTTATCTCTTTAATTACAGTTCTATTATGACAAAAAGCTGGAAATGTGCCTACCGTTTCTCTACGAAGGGTGCGGCGGAAATTCGAATCGTTATGACGGCTCTGATTTGTGCAATCTGAGATGCCGACCAGGTATTTTCTTATTTTATTGATATATGCAACTGTGTGATTCGGATCTATGATAAGTGTATAGCAGATAAAGGCATCTGTGGTGGCGGCTCGAAGGCCTACGGTAGCTGCTCCAATCGCAACAAGACGTGCGAAAAAGGTTCGAGATGTGTGATAATGGCGTTTGGAATTGGATTGTGTTGTGATGAAAAGATTCAAGGTTGGTGACTACAAAGAGCTCATTTTAGCATAGCTTTTGTTTTCTGTTGTTCTCGAAATAACTTGCTACGGGGAATTTAGGTCTGAATTTTCAAATTCCTTTTTCTCATCCATTTGTCCACTTTTCCGGGCCTTCCGACGCTAAAATTATTATTTTTTAATCGTGTTTACAAGGCTATCTATAAAGAATATTAGACCTTTTGCCCAGAAACTAGAAGTTTCAGTTATTTTCAGCGAATCGCTGATAACTTTTATAGTTCTCAACCGATTTGATCGTGCAAGCTCTTAAAATGCTCAAAAATCGTTTCTTAACATGTTCTCGGACCAATTTATTTTATTTATTTCGCGCTCTAACGATGACGCGACAAGAGAAATTAGACAGTTAGACAAAACAAGACAGGGAGAGACGGAGATGCGCAGGCGACACGCCTCACATCGTCGGTAGAGCGTGAAATCAGCATATTTGTATTTATCGACAATACATAACTTTAAATCTAAACCTTTATTAATTTAGAAGCGTGGAATCAAGAGAACCATCCAAAATGCTCGATTCCAAATCATGAAGTGGTGACCGAGTCTGTTTGGTACGGTGAGCAAGAGCGACTCGGAAGGAGTTGCTCTCACAAGTAAGCTCATTGTTTTCCTCTTTTCTCCTTTCAAAAAATTAAATTCTATCCCAAATCCCATTCACGTTCCATTCATTCAGATTCTGTCCTCTGGGCTCAAAGTGCGTCGAGGGCAGATGGTTGGCTCATTGCTGCAGGCCCGTCATAAAAGCCGCTAATTCATAGAGAGGCGCGGAGCCAACGTCCACTTTTATGTGCTTTTTTCCTCGTTTTCTCGCACATCGGACGCCGTTTTGTTTACAAATAAGATTTACTTCTTTCTTTTTTTTACTCTTCGTCGGGTCATTTTCACAATCCAACCATATTTCTCAATTTCTCTTTTTTCTTTTTTGCTTCTTTTTGAGCGTTTTTATATTTAAAACTTGAATAAAAAATAAAAAATAAAGTTTTTTCGAGATTGCGCGTCATTTTTTTGCCACCGTCCGCAAACACCGCCACGGCAACACGCACACATTTCCATGCCACGAATTCGCGCGAAAACAATATTTTATTTGAATTTTGATTATTTTTTTTTCTTAATTTTTGTTTTTTGTATTTTTTGTATTAAATTTATTTACAAAATATGTTTTTTATTGAAATAGGTGGCGCAGAAATGTTGAATTTCCATTTGAATTGAATGAAAGGTCTGTGTTTTAGGCTAAAATTCATAATTTTTCCGTTTGAGTCCAATTTTCATGAAACGTTACTGTTTAGAATGTCAAAACTATTGTCAAGAAATGCAAATTTGGTCTCAAACTTTGAAATAGGCTTTTTCATGCATTCTCAAAATGTTTTCCTTGCGTGTTTGGTCTAAAATGCCGAATTTGAATCTTCAGGTGAACATATACCCTAATATCTTGTGTATAATCCCGTATTCATTTTGGGAAATATTGGAAAAAATTCTCTTGTACACGTTCAAAAAATGTTGGACCAAAATATCGATTTTAAAAATTACCGATTTTTTTTCTGAAAATTTTTAAAATCGATATTTTGGTCCAAAATTTTTTGAGCGAGTACAGGAGAAATGTTTCCATCATTTCCCAAAATTTCAGGTCAATCGGAGCATTTTTTCCCGCAATTTTTTTCCTTTTTATTTTCCGGTTTTGTGAATAGGTCCATTATGTTTTTTAATATAGTCGTCCCGCCAAAATGGTCAAATGCGCTCCACTGAACTCAAAGCTATGCGATTTTCATTTTGCTCTTAAAATTATTTCATTTCACGTTGAATTTACACGTGAAATGAAATAATTTGGAGACCAAGATGAAAATCGCATAGCGTGGAGTTCAGCGGAGCGCGTTTGACCATTTTGGCGGGCCGACAATAAATTAATTAACAGATAAAAAAGCATCACAAATCGAAAGAAAAGTATTTAATAATTGAGGCGAAAATCATACGAAAAAAAAGGACAGTGGGCGGAGCTTCGTAAATCCGTACGCAAACACCGAGTGCCAATTTAAATAAAACGACGATATTACGTATTCCCGAGTACGTGAGATGTCGTAGAATGGGCCTTGGCACGATCGGTGTTTGCACACTTGTGGATTTGAATATTTGTTTTCGAATTTTTTTTTGTTTTTTAAAACGTATATTTTATACTTAGGGGGTCATTCATGTACTGTAGATTGTTTACAAGTATGCATACACCGATCGTGACGAGACCCATTTTACGACATCTCATGTACTCGGGAATGCGTAATATGAATAACACAGTGTTCAATTTTTCTATTATGGATTCGTGACGTAGCGAGACAGCATGTCAAGTTATGCGTCTCGCCACGATTCAGCTCTTGGCAGCGTGAGAGGAAACAATTTTTTTTTTCATTTTGCTGGCGCACAACTTGCAGTAATGTGTCGCTACGTTACGAATCCATAATACCATTTGAATTCAAAAAAGTCATATTTTTTTCTAAAAAATATTGATTTGTCAGTCAATCCATTAAAAAAAATTATTCAAAAACGCAAATGTGTGGCGTATTTAAAACCACAGAAATATCCTCGAAATTTCGCTCGCTCTTCGTTTCCAAACGCACCTAATTACATTGCAAGAAACGATATTTTCCTCTTTCTTTACCATCTTTTTGTTGTTTCTGTTTTTCCTTTTTTTTTTTTTTCTGTCTTGCGTCGCGCGAAATTTGAAATTTTTTTTAGTGGTGTCCTTGACGCCTCACGGGCGGCAAGTTGCCAAAAATGATACCTACTACCGACCCGACATGACGGTCCAACGCGCTCCGCTGAATTTAGTGATT